>OU342739.1:528230213-528830213 GCA_910589765.1 Avena atlantica | reverse complement strand
CATTGCAAAACTTGGTGTTTATGGCCAATAGGTTTGATCCAAAACATTTTCCCAAAGTTTTCTTTGCAAAAACATTTTCATAATAAAATCAATAATTTTTGTTTGGCTAGAAATTGGCCAAGTCAAATAATCCAACCTAAACTTTACCAAAATCATTTTCAACACCAAGGTTTGGTTCCTGGGGTCAGTGAGTTTTCAACAAACCATTTTGCAAAGGTTTTAACCCTAAAAACATTTTTAAACAATTTTTCTAATCTAAACAAGCACACAAATGAATCTGCAAAAACAAGTAAATTATCCGAAACTATTTACTAAACCAAGGGTATGGTTGGCTAGGGCTTGCTCTCCTGAATCCAACGACATAAAATTTGTAAGTTTTGGATGTGTGGATCCAAAGTTACAAGGGTTTGAAAATCATATCTCAATCAGATTTCAAATCTGTTTTTAAACAGTCCTGGCCACGCGTCGTGTTTTAACTGGACAGTACCGGTTCGGGTGGATCGCGGGCTGCAGGCCGTTAGATCAAGTTGCATCGCACGGCACTGGTTGCGTACCCTTTCGAGTTTAAGTGATCTAATCTCGTCTCTCCGATCTAAATCGAACGGTTGCTGCTGCCTGGCCAAGAACTGGCGGCGCTCAACGGTGGCGCGCGGCGGCGGTGCTCTGGCTACGGCGTATTGGCGAGAACAGGAAGCAAGAGAGGAAGGAAGTAGGCTCACCGAGGTCGTGAGTTCGTGGTGATGCTCGGCGCATGGTCGGTTGGTCGAGGGGCGCTCAGGGTCTGCAGTAATTCCTCGCCGGAGTAAAGAACGGCGTCGGGTGGTTCTGTCCACGGTCGAAGGCGACGTTGTAGATCTCCCTAAGGCAATACAGGGGCATGGTTAGGCGCGCAAGACCAAGTCAAGGATGTTTGAGTGATCGAGAAGACGAGGGGCGGTCAGTGCTTACCGGGGAAGGTCGTCGGAGAGGTTGGAGACGCGGCGGCATTCAGAGTTGTCGTAGCCGACGCTCGGGGGCGCCCGCGGTCGAACGAAAGGTACTGGGAGATGCGTCTGGGAGTGGGGAATCTGCTAGCGTGCTCAGGGAGGCAAGGGGCGGCGATACTTGGCCGGAATCGACACCAAACCTTGTCGGAGTAGAGGGTGGTCTCTGGCAAAATTTAGCAGCCTGAGGGCGAGTCGAGGTGTGGTGACAGAGGGGAAAGGAGGAGAAGACGCTGGCCTTTTATTGAGCATGGTCAAAGCGAGTGATGGCGGCCGCGTTATGGCGAATTGATCGCCGGCGTTAAGGCAGAAACGGCGAGGAGGAATTAGCGCGGGGTGTGGACGATGAACAGGAAAGAGTGGGGTGGGCTGGTCAGTGGGAAAGGAGCGAGGAGGAGGTCCACCAGTCATTCTCTCTGCGGGTCAGATACTGAGTGCGAATCGTTTTTCCTCGGGGAGGAAAGCTGGGTTGTTTCTGGGCCTTGTTGGGCTTGGCAGGCTGGGCTGGTCCAGTTTCTATTTTTTTTCTTTCACAATGTTTTTCCTTTTCTGTTCTCATTTTCTGTTTTGAAAACCAAACAACAAATCAAACAAACAAAACAAATCAAACAATCATCGAACTTTTCATTTGAATTTGGTTCTGTTTAACCCATAAACCAAAGTCCAAAATGAAATAATATTTTGAACCTTTTTAGGTTCCAACCATTAATTAAATAAAAAGGACCATGGTTTATTAATAGGTTTTGTTAAAATCTTTATTTGAAAACTAAATATTTTTAAAACCAAATCAGTAGGTTTTATTTGGAAATAATGAATACTTGGAAACTTGTTTAAAACAAAATAACCTTTTATTTCAGGGTCCATTAATAATTAAATACAATAGACCTTCATTGTTAAATCAATTAGGATTTATTTTATTTAAAAATATTTATTTTGAAATCTAAAATAAAGCCAAAACACTTTAGTAGGTTTTATTTGAGAATAAAATATTTGGAAAACTTATTTAAAATAATTTAATAAGTTTTTGATGTTTTAATTAAAATGGTAAAACCTTTTATTTAAATAAAATTGGATATTAAATCCTTATTAATTTATTTAAATAAACCTTTGCTATTTTTATTCAAAACAAAATGTTTTAATTCCAAAGCTTGGCCAAGGTTTTAATTTGGCTTTAAAATAATCTTTATTTATGAATCCACCTTTTCTTTTGAAAACCAAATCTTTTATTAAAAGATCCAACATAGTAATTCCAAAATATTTTAAATTTCCTTTAATAAATGTTTATCCTTATAAATCCCTTTAGGATTTATTTGATTCAATTTGGTTTGAAGTTTCCAATTAAATTCAAAAAGTTTCTTCTGGCCCTAAAAATCAAACAAAGTTTTATTTCATTCATTTATTTTCACATTACAAGATTTGGAAAATCTTGGGATGTGACAACCAAGTGAAGCAAGGATAGTTTACCAAGCAGATAAGCACAGTCATATCATGGTGGATATACAGCTGAACTCAATGAAAGAGGTCAAATTGGAAGATATTCCTATAGTAAATGAATTTCAAGATGTTTTCCAGTAGAGCTACCGGGAATGCCACCAGATCGGGAGATAGAGTTCACTATTGATCTAATTCCTGGTACGGCACCAATAGCTCAAGCACCATATAAGATGGGACCCAAAGAGTTAAAAGAACTCAAAGAGTAAATTGATGAGTTAGCTAGAAAAGGATTTATTCAGGAAAGTGTATCTCCATGGGGAACACCAGTAATATTTGTGGATAAGAGGGATGGTGGAAGAAGGATGTGTGGAGATTATAGAAATTTGAACAACGTTACTATCAAGAATAAGTATTCTTTACCAAGGATTCAAGATTTGTTTGATCAAGTGAAAGGAGCGGGAGTATTTTCAAAGATCGACCTAAGATCTGGATACCATCAAATCAAAATCAAATAGGAAGATGTTCTAAAGACAACATTTGTATCAAGATATGGACAACATGAGTATCTGGTAGTACCATTTGGTTTGACCAATGCACCTGCAATATTCATGAATTTGATGAACAAAATCTTCATGCCATATCTGGATAAGTTCTTCATAGTTTTTATTGATGATATTCTGATATATTCCAAGGATAAGGAAGAGCATGCTGATCTTTTGAGAATAGCATTGTAGAAACTAAGGGAACATAAACTTTATGCTAAGTTCAGTAAGTGTGAATTTTGGCTAGATGAGGTAGAATTCCTCGGCCATGTGATCAGTAAAGATGGAATTTCTATAAATCTGTCTAAGGTTCAGTCAGTACTAGAGTGGACTGCACCGACCAATGTGAAGCAAATTCGAGGTTTCTTAGGAATGGCTGATTATTACTAGAGATTCATGAAAGGTTTCTCCAAAATAGCTAGACCAATGACCAAATTGTTAAGAAATAATACACTATTCAATTGGGATGAGAGGTGTGAAGCAAGTTTTCAGGAGTTAAAGACCAGGTTAACCACAGCTGTGTAGGGTTCCCAATCTTAGATAAGATAGAGCCTCCTGTGTTTACAATGCTAGTCCCTGGATCAATAGCTAGCATCCACAGTTTAGATGTAATATCAAGAAACAATGGTCATATTATAACTTTATAACCAGGAATAACATAATTTTATTACATCAAACATAGCTCATTAGGCTATTACATTACATTGCAGCGGAATAAATATAGTCATGGGTCCTTCATCTTCAAATTGCCACAGGCAAATGTTGGTTGTAGACTTTGTAATCCTAAACAATCAATCTTCACTAAAATCAATCAAACCTGCAACATACAAGTTACAGCCACAAAGGGTCAATACATTTGAATTGTATTGGCAAGTGATACTATGGTAGTATAGTGGAGTCTATCATCTATATGCATTTGGCTAAGTGGCGTTGAGGCTTGCATTGCTCAAAATAGATTTTTCTTATCATTTTGAAAATACTAAGTTTTTGCTTGACAAAATCATTTTTCTCAATCAAAGATTTCAAGATCCTTGTACCAAGCCATCTCTCCATCAATGATTGAAGAATTCAAACAACCCTTGTTCAATCCACAAGATTTTAACTTAGAAATTTGAATGATGAGATTCTTGATTGCTTCCATGTCTTGATGCTCAATTTGTCCTTTACCAGGGACATGGCTAAGTACTTAGATTTTACACTCTGCAGAGGTGGTGCACTTTCCCCACAAGACTTGGTTTCCCAAGACAAGATCTTTCAGAAGCCTTCCCTTAGACCAAAATGGACGCGTTCCAACCTATCAAACACTACCACCCACTGTCCATTTGGCTAAGTTCTTGCAACCTATTTGATCATGGCAGAGCCCATATTGCCAAGTGGTTGCACTTGAAGCTTCTCAACATTTGACATCTCAAATCCCTTTGTTTCCTGGGTGGCATTCCACAAGTGAGATACACAATCCAAGCCTATGGCATTGTGAACCACTCAACCATTCTCCACCAAGCAAGCCCATTCCACCCAGGTGATTCATTAACTTAGTTGTTTTATTAGTTAAAATCACAAGTCCTTAGACTTAGAATATTTTTCCATAGTGTGAATATATATTCCACCCATGTTTTCTATTAGCTAGGCTAAGCTTGATAGTAGTAAGAATCTTAACTTAGGAAAATCCTACTAAGGATTCATCTACTAGGTTTTCCTATAGCAAGATCTACACTTAGCAAAATCCATGCAAGTTTTACTTAGCAAAAATCACTAATGCATAGAGAAAGTAATGGGACAAAAAGTATGAAGCATCACTTGCCTTTTTGGTAGAGAATGGTGGTTCAATCCTTGATCTTTCTAGTCTCACACTTCACTACAAATCAATCAAGCAAACACAAATTCAATTCACATTCCAAACCAAAGTCAAACAAACAATTCTTCACACACATAAAGTAATGGAATCTAAGTCATGCTTGGGAGCATGCACACGATAGTTTTATTTTGCAAAGAGGGCCTCTATGGGGTTTCTAAACTTTGTAAGATCCAAATTGGTCATTTACCAAAGTGGCAAAGTCATTAGTAAGAGGGTTTTGTCCAAATACTACTTTTAAATCCATTTATCATTTCATGTGGTGAAAATTGTTTTTATTAAGGCAAAACTCTTAAGTTGTTCACCAAATGAGTTGCTATTGCAAAGCTTGGTGTTTTGGGTCAGTAGGTTTGGTCCAAACCATTTTCTCAAAGTTTTCTTTCCATAAACATTTTTATAATAAAAACCATTCTTTTTATTTGGCTAGAAAATGGCTAAGTCAAGTAATCCAACCTAAATCTTTCAAAAATCATTTTTAACACCAAGGGTTGGTTCCTAGGGTCAGTAAGGTCACAACAAACCATTTTGCAAAAGTTTTAACCCTAAATTCCATTTTAAACAATTTTTCTAATCCAAACAAGCACACAAAAGTTTCTGCAAATTCAAACAAGATAACAGATACTATTTGCTAAACCAAGGGCATGGTTGGCTAGGGCTTGTTCTCCTGAATTTATTGATATAAAATTTGCCAAATTTGGACGTGTGGTTTGAAAGTTACAAAGGTTTGAAGTTTGCAATTAAATCAGATTCAAATCTGTTTTTAGTTTTAAACCTGGCCACGCGTCGTGTTCCTATTGGTCCATACCGTTTTGGTTGGATCGCGGCTGTGGGGTGTTGGATCCAGTTAGATCGAGCGGTGCAGAGAGCGTACCCATTCGCGTTTAAGTGATTCTATCTAATGCGTACGATCCAGATCGAACGGTTGTGGGGTGCTCGACCACAGACGAGCGGCGCTGCGGCGGCTGCTGGCGGCGGAGCGATCGGTCGATGACGGTGCCGGCGATACAGGAAGCGGGAGAGAAAAAGGGGAGGCTCACCGACTTCGCAGACGCTTGGGGAAGCTCAACGTGCTGATGGGGAGGCAGGGGGCGCTCGGACGGGTTGGCAATCTCTCGCCGGAGTTGCTGCGGCGGCGGTGCTCTCGGGTTGTCGTCGTTGGCGTCGCTTAGGACCGCGCTAAGGCAAAGGAGAGGCACGGTTAGGTGCGCGGAATCAAGGCAAATATGTGTGCTTGAACGAGAGGTGAAGGGGTGGTCTGGTCTCACCGGTGGGACTCGTCGGAGCGGAGGCAGACGGCGGCGGTGCTGGAGGTTGTCGTTGCTGACACTCTGGAGCGCCCGCGGTCGTAAAAAGGGCACAGGCGGATGCGCCTGGATGTAGTGAATATGCCTGCGTGTAGAGGGAGTCGAGGGGCGGCCGTGGTTCGCCGGATTTTGCTGGAGAAGGTCGCCGGAGCAGAGAAGTCGAGTTCGAAATTCCGGCAGCCTCGTGGCAGAGAGGAGACAGGGTTTGAGGGGAAAGATAGAGCGGAGAGGGGCGAATAAGTACGCGTGATCACAGCGGGGAGTTATTCGGCCAATTACGCGTATTGACGCCGGCAGTAACTCGGCGGCAACGGCTAGGCGACAAGGTCTCGTTGAAGACGATGAATAGTGAAGGGTGGGTCCCGGCGTCAGTGGGGAAAACGTTTCAGGTGGGGTCCTCTGGTCAGCGTCGGTGTGGGTATGTGTTCGTGTGCAAAACGTTTCGTGCAGGGGAGTAGACTGAGCTGGACTGGGCTGCTGTTGGGCCACTTTGTTGGGCTGGGTCTGTTTTCTCTATTTTTTTCTGTCTGTTTGTTTTATTCTTTTCTAATTCTTTTTCTGTTTTGAATTCAAACAAACAACCAATGTCCAAATCAAATCAAACAAACACCAAACCTTGCACTAAGAATTTGGTTCTGTTTATTAACATAAACCACATTCCAAAGTGAAATAATATTTTTATTCAATTTTTAGGATCTATTTAATAATTAAATAAATGGATCTTTAGTTTAATAAAATAGGGTTTGATTTAGTTGATAAAATTTCCATTTGAAATCCAAATAAAACACTTTAGTAGGTTTTATTTGAGAAAACAAAACACTTTGGACAACTTATTTAAAATAAATATGTCTTAGTGTTCATTTAAAATGGGAAAGGCCTTTTCTTAAATAAAATTGGATATTTAAACCCTTATTATTTTATTTAAATAAACCTTTACTCATTTTAATCAAAGCAAAACCTTTTTGTTTCAAAGTCTTGGCCAAGGTTTAATTTGGCTTTATAAAATTAATCTTTATTTAAAATATTTCTTTTCATTTTGAAAACCAAAACTTTTTATAAAAGATTTCAAAGTAGTGTTTCCAAAATATTTTATTTATGGTTCCAAACTAAGTGAAACCAATCTCTATGGTCTTTCTTGATCCTTTGTGATTATTTGTTGATCAATTTTGGTATGGATCAAATCCATAGATTTGGAGATACTTTCGAAAATGATTTCCTTCCATTAGGGTTTAGGGATTTGGATTTATTTTCCAAGTGTTCAAATTTCCAGATACATTCATTGAGGAATGCATTTCCCTTGATTTGGATTTTTGTTGAATTCAAAATTTAGCCAAAGTTTGTTCAAGATGGGATTTTAAGTTTCCCTTTAAAAACAAAAGTTTCTTTTCACCCTGATTTTCAACAAAAATTTATTTTGTTTATTTATTTTTCACATTACAAGATTTGGAAAATCTTGGGATGTGACAGGCTATCACCCTTAAAATAAATCTCGTCCCGAGATTTGGGAAGGCTGGGGTTACAAGCAAGTTCAAAACAACTAGGGTACTACCACCCTTAAAAATTTTCAAACAAAAATTACATATTGTCCCTCTTGGGATTCTGGGAAAAATTTCTCTAAGCAAACAGTTGCATGTGTCCTTGGTTTCTTTACTTGACTCATGGGCCAAGATTGAGATCCTTCATAGACTTGTTTAACTTGTTCTCCATCCTTTCTGGACAATTGTTTGCATAGTGGCCTAGTTCCTTGCATTTGAAACATGTGACAAGGCTAAGATCCCTCATAGGCTGGTTTATCTTATGCTTCATCTTTCCTGGACAGAAGTTTGCATAATGTCCTAACTCTTTGCAGTGTTTGCACATCACTTGGCTGATATCTTTCTTTTCCTTGGGTTTCACTAGCTTTTGTTTGTCTTCTTGTCTCTTCTTCTTTTCTGGGCATTCACTGGCATAGTGTCCCATCTCTTTGCAATTGTAGCATTGCAACTGGCTTATGTACTTCTTCTTTTTCTTGGATCTCTCCAAAGCTAAGAGTTCTTCTAGTTCATGTTCTTCATGAGTGGGAGATCTTTCTCTCTTCTTGGGGTATTGATCTTCATGTTCCTTGGATGCATGATCTTTGTCTCTAAAACTATTGTTGGCTTGGGTTCCTTCTAGAATAGCATCTTTGTCATCCTTGTTGTCATTGGCTCTTGGGAGAAAGTTTTCTCTCATGTTGTCTTCTTGGTTGGTGTTGGTGTCTCTTGGAGTAGTCATCTGTTTGGGTTGGGTAGGGATTAGAATAGGCAAGATATTTCTAAGGAAATACTTCTAATCACACACATCACAATTCACACAAACAATGTGCAAGCAATTACAAACAAACATTTCACTCAAACAACAAGGTTCTAGCACCTACTTAGGCAATAAAATAGTTTTGTAACACCACATAAGTTGGTGGTTTTGACTTAACTAAATTATGGTGGTCCATCTATATGGTTCACTTGTGATCTTTCCATCATTCTTGGTTGATCTTTCTTGTATGAGATCATGGTTTCCTTGGAAAAAAAAAATCTTGGTTGCAATACTTCAAAGTTGTTGATGGCTCCTTCTAACTTTTGCATTCCCTCAGTATCTAATTCTTGAGCAAGGTTTCCTTGTTTTACTTATAGTCCTTAGTGGTATCCAAGTTGGAAGTCCTTGGTGATCATGCTGAAGATGTTGAAGTCATTAGAATTGAAGATGTTGAAGAAGTCCTCTGCACATGGTGTAGTCTTTGGCCATGGGGTAGGTTTTTCCATCAAGTTTGAAATAGAAGAGAAGTAGAGTTGAAACCAAAATGGTTGAGGAAAGAGTTTACAAGTGTTTTTGTAAATAAGTTTTTGGAACAAATACAACTCCTGTTTTTCTAAGGGTTTTTGTCCAATCCTAGGTTTACAAATCCTACAGGCAACACAATGCTCTGATACCATCTGTAGGGTTCCCAATCTTAGATAAGATAGAGCCTCCTGTGTTTACAATGCTAGTCCCTGGATCAATAGCTAGCATCCACAGTTTAGATGTAATATCAAGAAACAATGGTCATATTATAACTTTATAACCAGGAATAACATAATTTTATTACATCAAACATAGCTCATTAGGCTATTACATTACATTGCAGTGGAATAAATATAGTCATGGGTCCTTCATCTTCAAATTGCCACAGGCAAATGTTGGTTGTAGACTTTGTAATCCTAAACAATCAATCTTCACTAAAATCAATCAAACCTGCAACATACAAGTTACAGCCACAAAGGGTCAATACATTTGAATTGTATTGGCAAGTGATACTATGGTAGTATAGTGGAGTCTATCATCTATATGCATTTGGCTAAGTGGCGTTGAGGCTTGCATTTCTCAAAATAGATTTTTCTTATCATTTTGAAAATACTAAGTTTTTGCTTGACAAAATCATTTTTCTCAATCAAAGATTTCAAGATCCTTGTACCAAGCCATCTCTCCATCAATGATTGAAGAATTCAAACAACCCTTGTTCAATCCACAAGATTTTAACTTAGAAATTTGAATGATGAGATTCTTGATTGCTTCCATGTCTTGATGCTCAATTTGTCCTTTACCAGGGAGATGGCTAAGTACTTAGATTTTACACTCTGCAGAGGTGGTGCACTTTCCCCACAAGACTTGGTTTCCCAAGACAAGATCTTTCAGAAGCCTTCCCTTAGACCAAAATGGACGCGTTCCAACCTATCAAACACTACCACCCACTGTCCATTTGGCTAAGTTCTTGCAACCTATTTGATCATGGCAGAGCCCATATTGCCAAGTGGTTGCACTTGAAGCTTCTCAACATTTGACATCTCAAATCCCTTTGTTTCCTGGGTGGCATTCCACAAGTGAGATACACAATCCAAGCCTATGGCATTGTGAACCACTCAACCATTCTCCACCAAGCAAGCCCATTCCACCCAGGTGATTCATTAACTTAGTTTTTTTATTTGTCAAAATCACAAGTCCTTAGACTTAGAATATTTTTCCATAGTGTTTATATATATTCCACCCATGTTTTCTATTAGCTAGGCTAAGCTTGATAGTAGTCAGAATCTTAACTTAGGAAAATCCTACTAAGGATTCATCTACTAGGTTTTCCTATAGCAAGATCTACACTTAGCAAAATCCATGCAAGTTTTACTTAGCAAAAATCACTAATGCATAGAGAAAGTAATGGGACAAAAAGTATGAAGCATCACTTGCCTTTTTGGTAGAGAATGGTGGTTCAATCCTTGATCTTTCTAGTCTCACACTTCACTACAAATCAATCAAGCAAACACAAATTCAATTCACATTCCAAACCAAAGTCAAACAAACAATTCTTCACACACACAAAGTAATGGAATCTAAGTCATGCTTGGGAGCATGCACAAGATAGTTTTATTTTGCAAAGAGGGCCTCTATGGGGTTTCTAAACTTTGTAAGATCCAAATTGGTCATTTACCAAAGTGGCAAAGTCATTAGTAAGAGGGTTTTGTCCAAATACTACTTTTAAATCCATTTATCATTTCATGTGGTGAAAATTGTTTTTATTAAGGCAAAACTCTTAAGTTGTTCACCAAATGAGTTGCTATTGCAAAGCTTGGTGTTTTGGGTCAGTAGGTTTGGTCCAAACCATTTTCTCAAAGTTTTATTTCCATAAACATTTTTATAATAAAAACCATTCTTTTTATTTGGCTAGAAAATGGCTAAGTCAAGTAATCCAACCTAAATCTTTCAAAAATCATTTTTAACATCAAGGGTTGGTTCCTAGGGTCAGTAAGGTCACAACAAACCATTTTGCAAAAGTTTTAACCCTAAATTCCATTTTAAACAATTTTTCTAATCCAAACAATCACACAAAAGTTTCTGCAAATTCAAACAAGATAACAGATACTATTTGCTAAACCAAGGGCATGGTTGGCTAGGGCTTGTTCTCCTGAATTTATTGATATAAAATTTGCCAAATTTGGACGTGTGGTTTGAAAGTTACAAGGGTTTGAAGTTTGCAATTAAATCAGATTCAAATCTGTTTTTAGTTTTAAACCTGGCCACGCGTCGTGTTCCTATTGGTCCATACCGTTTTGGTTGGATCGCGGCTGTGGGGTGTTGGATCCAGTTAGATCGAGCGGTGTAGAGAGCATACCCATTCGCGTTTAAGTGATTCTATCTAATGCGTACGATCCAGATCGAACGGTTGTGGGGTGCTTGACCACAGACGAGTGGCGCTGCGGCGGCTGCTGGCGGCGGAGCGATCGGTCGATGACGGTGCCGGCGATACAGGAAGCGGGAGAGGAAAAGGGGAGGCTCACCGACTTCGCAGACGCTTGGGGAAGCTCAACGTGCTGATGGGGAGGCAGGGGCGCTCGGACGGGTTGGCAATCTCTCGCCGGAGTTGCTGCGGCGGCGGTGTTCTCGGGTTGTCGTCGTTGGCGTCGCTTAGGACCGCGCTAAGGCAAAGGAGAGGCACGGTTAGGTGCGCGGAATCAAGGCAAATATGTGTGCTTGAACGAGAGGTGAAGGGGTGGTCTGGTCTCACCGGTGGGACTCGTCGGAGCGGAGGCAGACGGCGGCGGTGCTGGAGGTTGTCGTTGCTGACACTCTGGAGCGCCCGCGGTCGTAAAAAGGGCACAGGCGGATGCGCCTGGATGTAGTGAATATGCCTGCGTGTAGAGGGAGTCGAGGGGCGGCCGTGGTTCGCCGGATTTTGCTGGAGAAGGTCGCCAGAGCAGAGAAGTCGAGTTCGAAATTCCGGCAGCCTCGTGGCAGAGAGGAGACAGGGTTTGAGGGGAAAGATAGAGCGGAGAGGGGCGAATAAGTACGCGTGATCACAGCGGGGAGTTATTCGGCCAATTACGCGTATTGACGCCGGCAGTAACTCGGCGGCAACGGCTAGGCGACGAGGTCTCGTTGAAGACGATGAATAGTGAAGGGTGGGTCCCGGCGTCAGTGGGGAAAACGTTAAAGGTGGGGTCCTCTGGTCAGCGTCGGTGTGGGTATGTGTTCGTGTGCAAAACGTTTCATGCAGGGGAGTAGACTGAGCTGGACTGGGCTGCTGTTGGGCCACTTTGTTGGGCTGGGTCTGTTTTCTCTATTTTTTTCTGTCTGTTTGTTTTATTCTTTTCTAATTCTTTTTCTGTTTTGAATTCAAACAAACAACCAATGTCCAAATCAAATCAAACAAACACCAAACCTTGCACTAAGAATTTGGTTCTGTTTATTAACATAAACCACATTCCAAAGTGAAATAATATTTTTATTCAATTTTTAGGATCTATTTAATAATTAAATAAATGGATCTTTAGTTTAATAAAATAGGGTTTGATTTAGTTGATAAAATTTCCATTTGAAATCCAAATAAAACACTTTAGTAGGTTTTATTTGAGAAAACAAAACACTTTGGACAACTTATTTAAAATAAATATGTCTTAGTGTTCATTTAAAATGGGAAAGGCCTTTACTTAAATAAAATTGGATATTTAAACCCTTATTATTTTATTTAAATAAACCTTTACTCATTTTAATCAAAGAAAAACCTTTTTGTTTCAAAGTCTTGGCCAAGGTTTAATTTGGCTTTATAAAATTAATCTTTATTTAAAATATTTCTTTTCATTTTGAAAACCAAAACTTTTTATAAAAGATTTCAAAGTAGTGTTTCCAAAATATTTTATTTATGGTTCCAAACTAAGTGAAACCAATCTCTATGGTCTTTCTTGATCCTTTGTGATTATTTGTTGATCAATTTTGGTATGGATCAAATCCATAGATTTGGAGATACTTTAGAAAATGATTTCCTTCCATTAGGGTTTAGGGATTTGGATTTATTTTCCAAGTGTTCAAATTTCCAGATACATTCATTGAGGAATGCATTTCCCTTGATTTGGATTTTTGTTGAATTCAAACTTTAGCCAAAGTTTGTTCAAGATGGGATTTTAAGTTTCCCTTTAAAAACAAAAGTTTCTTTTCACCCTGATTTTCAACAAAAATTTATTTTGTTTATTTATTTTTCACATTACAAGATTTGGAAAATCTTGGGATGTGACAAGCTCCAATTTTAGCAGTTCCAGAAACAGGAAAATACTTCACAATATACTGTGATGCATCTAAAGAAGGTTTGGGTTGTGTGTTAATGCAAGATCGGAAAGTGATTGATTATGGTTCAAGACAACTGAAACCACATGAAGTTAACTATCCAACTCATGATTTAGAGTTAGCAGCACTAGTTTTTGTGCTAAAAGGATGGAGGAATTTTCTTTATGGAGCCAGATGTGAGTTATACATAGACCATAAAAGTCTCAAATATTTCTTCACTCAAAAGGAATTGAATATGAGACAGAAGCGTTGGTTGGAACTAATCAAAGATTATGATTTAACAATCAACTATACTCCAGGGAAAGCAAATGTTGTAGCTGATGCTTTAAGCAGAAAGAGTGCAGATATTTAGCGTAGCAATCGGGATCTACCAAAAGAGTTACAAATAGACTTGGAAAGATTAGAGCTTCAATTCATTAGAATAGAAGTTCTTGGAGGATTAGCTACTATGCAGGTAGTTGCAGAGCAGGACAATGATCTTAAGCACGAAATTTTCAGACATCAAGCACAAGATCCTTTTATTGCTGAGGAAATTCGGAGGATATCTCAAGGGCAAAAATCAGTTTTTTGCCTTGGATATTATGAGTCTTTATGGTTTCAAGACCGTCTTTGTGTTCCAGATGTGACTGATATTAGAGATGTCATACTCAGAGAAGCACATGAAACACCATATTCTATACATCCAGGAAGTACTAAGATGTATATGGATTTGAAAAAACTATTCTGGTGAAATAACATGAAAAGGGACATTGCTAAATATGTATTAGAATGCCATACTTTCCAAAGGGTGAAGGCTGAACATCAAAGTCCAGCAGGACCATTACAACCTTTGGAAATTCCCGAATGGAAGTGGGAATAAATAGGTATGAACTTCATCACAGGATTGCCCATGACACCTAAACGGAAGGATATGATATGGGTAACTGTGGTCAGACTCACTAAGAGTGCACATTTTATTTCGGTAAATCAGAAAGATAATGCCGATAAGTTAGTAGAAGTTTACGTCAAAGAGATAGTAAGTAAGCATGGAGTGCCCAAAAAGATCGTAACTGATAGGGGATCAGTGTTTACTTCAGCATTTTGGAAGCAATTGAATGAAGCACTTGGTTCCAAGTTAGATTTCAGCACAACATATCATCCTGAGACAGGAGGTCAAACTGAAAGAACAAATCAAATACTAGAAGACATGTTAAGAGCTTGTGCATTAGATTTTGGAGGTACATGGGAAGATCATCTACCATTGGCAGAATTTTCCTACAATAATAGCTATCAGAGCAGTCTGAAGGCAGCTCCATATCAGGTTCTGTATGGAAGGAAGTGTAGATCACCAATATGTTGGTATGAGCCTGCAAGTAGCAAGGAGTTTGCACCAGAATATATCAAGGAAAGACAAGATATCATTGATAAGATCAGGGATAGACTGAAAATAGCCCAGAGTAGGCAGAAAAGTTATGCTGATCAAATTCGAAGATCATGGCATCCAGAAGTGGGAGATATGGTATATTTGAAAGTAAGTCCAGTGAAAGGGGTGAAAGGGTTCGGAGTTAAAGGAAAATTAAGTCCAAGATATATTGGACCATTCAATATATTGAGTCAGAACATAACTATACCTTATGCTTTAGAGTTACCGTCAAGATTAGCTCGAGTGCATAATGTTTTCCATGTGTCACAACTTCGTAAATGTTTGAAAGTTCCGGATGATGCAATCACACATCAAGATATAGAACTATAAGCAGACTTGACCTATGTTGAAAAGCCCTGTAAAATTTTGGAAGAAAATCTGGAAAAGGTTGAGGAATGGAGCAATCAGATATTGCAAAGTACAGTGGGAACATCACCTAGAAAGGCAAGCCACGTGGGAGAAAGAAGAGGATTTAAGAAAATCCCATCCAGAACTATTCATGTATATCTCAACAAACTTCGGGACGAAGTTTAATTTAAGGGGGGAAGTCTGTAACATCCCAGCATTTAGGAACTAACGAAGGGTAGATTTAGGAATTTGAAATGTTGCATGCATTCATTCGTGAAAATGTGGGTAAATGTTTCACCAAATAAAAACCTAAAGTGATTAAGGTTTCTTTCATGCTTTGAGGTTAGGTATATACTTAAAGGATGATTGTTATAGACTTTGATATGATCTTGTGGATTAGAGTGTTTGGGGAAATGAAATTTGAATTTTTAAACTTGAGTGTTTGAATTATAATTCAAAAGAATTTTTGAATATTTTTTGAGTATTTGATTTAATTAAGAGTTAACCAATAATAACTCAAAATTTATATAAAGAAAGCAATAAAGAATATGAATCTCCATTTCATTATTGTATTCAATAAATAAGTTACAAAAATGTAACTTATGAAAATCATCAACAATCTTTACAATAGCAAATAAATAAAAAATAATATTTCTTTATTGATAATAGTACAATCTTTAATGCAAAAGAATAAAGATTACAATTGAATATGAGAGTTATTACAAGTGACTAATCTATAAAGAAAAATAAAAACCTAAACTAAAGTCTTGATCTTCAAATCTGATACCTGCAAAACAAAAAGAAACTTAAAAGAAATAGAAGGTTAGGATTAGAATTATTTTTACTCTCAGAGTTGACAGTGAAGTGCACTTTTCATTTTTTCATCATTGAGTATTTAAGGGGCAAGTTTCACCAATATGAAAGAATGTATCTTTCTAATTTTAAGCCATAAGTCAAATAAACAGTAAAGAGGGGAAAGTTTCACAAGCTAGGTAAAAGGTAACCTGATGAAAGTAACTTTCAAATTCAGAACATATCCACAACTTGTGCAGCAGGCACACAGGCAGCACACACACACACCAAAATGCATGGTGTGTGCTGTCAGCACCACACCAACATCACAATCAAACGAAACCATCAACACAGCCGTGGGAAACCAATCCCCACAACATTCCTTTGCTCTTACACACCAAGCACAGCAGCCAGCAGCTAAACCAAGCCAAAGCCAAGCTAGATCACACCAACCAAAGCCCAGGATCACATCACCAAGATGGTGACATAAGGAGGGGGTAGATCATGTGGATAGCAACACCAATATCAAGCCATCAGGACCAGGATATGATGGGCTAGATCAAGGATAAGCCAGGAACTGGAAATACCAGGGGAGCACCAGATCAAGCTACCACAATATCAACCCCTAAGAACCACAACATTAAGTGAGGGTGGTGAGTAAATAGACCATCACATGATCTATCTGTCTAAGATTATACAAGCATACATGATCTGACTCTTATTCAAACTCTCAGAAAACACCCAAGTGGGGTGAATCCATCACTGAGGTTTTAAACTCTAAAAGCAATCAGAAAAGTATAAGGATCCAACTAGATCTCAGAACAACATCATTGATCCAGCTATCAAGCTATATTTCAATTCAAGAATGAATATAGCTAAGATTTAAACTTCTAGGCACATCTATAAGACAAGAGTAGAACCTTAGAATTTAATATTATGGATCTATACAAGTGATCAAGCCTACCATCATTTTTCCCAAACTTTGATTCAAGAAACAGTAGCTGGTACCACTACTAGAACCATCCATATGAATCAACTCGATAAAAGCTTAATCCCTAAACCTCAGACCAACATCATGGGTCTTAGGGATTTAAGAAAGGAAAATTTCTACTTATATTTAATACCAAACTCATCTTAAGCTTGAACCAAACCAAACCAAGAAATAGAATCTAATCTTGTGTGCCATACAAAGATGGTGTCACAAGAATAGTTCTACTATAATCAGGTTAAGCATTTAATCTTGACAGATTCAACCAACCAACTATAAATCATTTTCCTATCATCACAGGAATCATAATTAAGAAAATTCCTATGTATTAACAAACCAACTTCACTGTTTGAAATCATTTGATCTCAAACTACATATGAATTCTTGATGCCAATAGTGCTAATACAGTGACTTCATCACACAAAACTCACTGTCATTAACCAGGAAATGACAGTGGCGTGTTATTAAACCACTGGATTCCCAAGTATTACTTCTAGAGCAACTTTACCATCTGACCATATCAAAATTAATCCATAGAATCATCTGATAAGCCACTAGCACCACCACAGTTCATCTTAAGCAGCAAGCCAAATCTAACAATCATTTAGCATGCTTAGGGACCATCAAAACTTGATCCGAATTCATCCAGTGTTTAATCAATAGCAGGATATGAACCCTACTGAAACAAATCATCTTAATCAGGATAAGACAGTAACCAGAAAGGTCGCTAGCAACAGCTAGCATAGGATGACCTAGCACAGAGAGCACGAGGGGAGAGGAAAAAAACTTGCAGTAGGCCCTCGCTGCAGACTAGAAGAGGAAGCAGAGATGGCCGACGACCATAGCGGCATGGGGAGCACCCCTAGGGGGGCACTTAAATCCACACATCGCCACGGCAGCGACCTTAGCCACACCTAGAGGCGAGGAACATCACCACGGCGCACGACAGCACCGGCGGCGTCAGGATCAACGCCAACCCCAAACCCTAGGGTTCGGGGCGACATCGATCTGGCCATAAGAGAGCTCCAAGTACAAATCCAATGGATAGAAGGGTAGAGCGGGGCCGACAACCTCTTCCTGCACCATGGCGGTGGCCAGGACGGTCCACGACAGCGGGAATCACCGACGGCGACACCACTGACCACCGGGTCGGGGAAGGAGAAGGAGAGGGGTGAGCTCGAGTGAGAGACAGGGAGTGATGGGCTGGGTTGGGCCAGGAACCCTTCGGGGTGGTTGTTTTGACTTTGCCTAATGGGCCACAAGGGCCAAATAAAAATAAGCCAGCCCATATCATTTAGAGCCTATTTTAATAATTGGAAAAAAACCAAAATGCCCCTAAAACTAAATAAATTCTAGAAAATAAAATAGAAGTCCAAAAATTATAAATAAGAAATTTTTGGATGCACAACAATCTAAACTATCCAAAAAAATTAATAAATAAAATTTAAAACATATAAATTTTATTAAGAATTTTGTAATTTAAATATTCCTTATGGAATTTTACAAAATTATTGAAAATGATAAAAATAAATAAAAATCACTTTCATTATATATTAATATTTTAGTATTTTAGAAAAATACTAAACAAATATTTCATAACAATTTTTAGAATTTAAATAATAATTCTTAAAGAAAATATAAAATCAATAAAATCCAAATAAAAGAAAATAAAATAAAAAGAGTATAATATTCAATAAATATTAAAGGATCTAATATTTATAAATCCTTAATGAATTAAAAAGGTTTTTTCTATAATTTAAATGATGGGGGAGAATTCATATAAAGTTAAATAATGCATTACATTACTTTTGCATAATCATTTTGCTTCTTTAAATATTGTCCTTACCGGGCAATAATGATGTTTTTGTAGACATAGAAGCTCAAGGTCCAGTGCAAGCATCAGACTTCACGACCTTGCAATCACAAGGCAAGTTCATCACTTGCTCATGTCCTTTGAAGATTCTTTATCAAAGTATTTGCGAATTGTGTGTTATCATCTACACTATAGAAAAATAAAACAATATTTTCCCAAGATACTAAATCTTAGATATCATCCTAAGTGATGATATGATGGAACAATAGAACTTAGGGTTCTAATGCACTAATGATGAACAATTAGGAATTAATAACCCATGACATCAGTGATTCTAGCGCCGTATATTATGCGTTAACCATGAGATTTAGAATGGGACGGAGAAGTCAGCTGTATCCTTTTCCTCTTGTATGGAGGCAAGACGAACATAACGTGACGTTGTGATTCCTTTTGTGGATCCAACATATGGGTGGGCACCCTTACGCCCCACACTTTTGGTGTCTAGATTATCTATGAATGGTGTTTAGGGATATAGTCCATGTAAATGGTACTAATCCGGGCATCACTAGGTCATAGAGTCTTTGGGAACTCATCAGGGTTTTAGCCTGCCCGAAGGGGGGATTAATGAAGGTGAGCTAGCCCGAAGGATCGTGCAGACATATGACGTTGCAGAGAGGGAAGTGATTGGCTTGGACCAACTACTGGGCCCCACGTCATGGAATTGTGGACGGGAAAGTACGCCCGGTTGTGCAACAAGGAGTTGATCTCTCATGGGAAAAGTAACGCACCTTTGCAAAGTGTAAGAATTATAACTTCTTACTCCCTGTTCCGGGAAGGAGCTACGAACGCGGCAGGAAAGGAACTCCATGAAAGTTCTGGTCAACCTGTGAAGGTTGGTGATCATAGATTTTCATAATAAAATCAACCTTTGAAGAAAGATTTACGAAATTTGCATAGTGCCAACGACTGATAGTCCGAGGTGGTAGATAGAGCATCAAACTTCCTACCTTGCATATAATGAATTTGCTGAGTAACGCTGTTAATCATCCTTTCCTTTGAATCCTTGCTTAGACTCTGAGAATCCCGAAGATACTCCAATGTATGCATCTGAGAGTCAAGAGGAGGTCTTCTATGAAGAGCCCAACTTGTATGGAGCCGTAGAAGGGGAGGATTATGACATCGTCTACGGAGGAGAGTTCTAGGAGTCCGAATAATTACTATAGTTCTAGTGACCACTTGAGCCGAGCATCATGAACAATATATAGCAATAAGTTGCTGAGCTCAATTTGGAGTTTAAGTTTTAAATTTGATGCTTCCACTGAAACACTTATATTTTGGTTTGTAAGTTGAATCTTTTGTAATTCTTAAACTTCCGGTATTGTAATAATAATAACGTGTGTATGTTTGTAATATGAACCCGTAGTGTTTCTGTTGTACCACTCTGAGGGTTGTGACATTTACCGAACGGTGTTCTATGGATGTCATGTCAATGACTATAGTGTACTACACATGTAGTGGTATGCTGGGTCACTGCAGGTAGTTGCCCCGTCAAGCTTTCTAATGGGTTTAGCTTATATCCATTTGGTGAATTTATCAACTGCTACTACCAGATGCATAAACCCACATGGTGTCGTCTATAACGGACCCACCATGTCCAGCCCCCAGACCGCAAACGGCCAAGTTATTGGTGTTGTTCGCAATTCTTCAGCAGGAACATGTGGTTGTCGGGCATAGTACTGGCATCCCATGCATGTCTCAACCATCTTGTCGGCGTCCGCCTTTGCAGTCCGCCAGTAGAATCCTTGCCGGAAGGCTTTAGCGACCAAAGATCGGGGAGCGACGTGATGCCCGCAATCTCCGAGATGGATTTCGCGTAGGATTTCAATACCTTCTTGCTAGGAAACACACTTAAGGTATACACCAGTAGTGCTTCTTTTGTAGATTTGTCCATTGATTATGGTATAGCACTTTGCTCAACGTACTATTTGCCGTCTTTCGACCTCGTCGTCGGGCAAAGTTCCGTTTTCGAGATACTCCATGAACGGTTTTGTCCAAGACGGAGGGACCTTTGCCACCATGTGGACGAAAGAGTCTACTCTGTCTGGGTTGTCGATGTCTGCTGCCTTCACGGATGGTGTCCGTAGATGCTCTAGGAAAACTCCAGGCGGAATTCGTTTGCGCCCTGATCCAAGCTTAGACAGCAGATCAGCCTCCTCGTTTTGCTCCCTAGGTACATATTTGACCTCATAGCCCAAGAAGCTCTTGGCTATCTCGTCCACTTCATCTCGATATGTCGCCATCATAGTGTTCCGCGCATTCCAGGTGCCAGCCACCTGCTGGGCAACCAAGTCGGAATCTCCACAGCAAACTATGCGCTTGATGCCAATATCCTTGGCTACACGTAATCCGTGAATGAGTGCTTCATACACCGCCATGTTGTTCATAGCCTCGAAGTGGATCTACAGAACGTAGTGTAGCTTGTCCCCAGTTGTTGACTGTAGCAGTACACCAGCCCCCGAGCCATTGAGCATCTTTGATCCGTCAAAGTGCATCACCCAGTATTGTGGCTCCGGCAATGGGGTAGCATCTGGCAGCTCCGTCCAATCTGCGATAAAATCTGTCAAGGCTTGTGACTTGATAGCGTCGCGTCTATTGTAGGTGATCTTGAAGGCGGCAAGTTCAATGGCCCACTTTGCGACCCTTCCTGCAGTGTCGCTGTTGTTGATAATGTCGGACAGTGGAGTCTTGCTCACTACTGTGATGGGGTGCTCCTGGAAATAGTTCCTCAGCTTTCGAGAAGCAAGGAATACTCCATAAGATATCTTTTGGTAGTGCGGGTAACGTTGCTTGGACTCCGTCAAGACCTCTCTTACATAGTAAACTGGTTATTGAACTCCGTGCTCATATCCTGGTTCCTTCCGCTCTACCACGATGACGATGTTGATTACCCGGTTGGTGGCCGCCATGTAAATTAACATGGGCTCTCCCGTCTCGGGCACTACAAGGATAGGCGCTAAGGAAAGAATCTCCTTGAGATGCTTCAATGCTGCATCTGCTTCATCCGTCCACGTGAATTTTTCCATCTTGTTCAGCAACTTGTACAGCAACAGAGCCTTCTCTCCAAGTCGGCTGACGAACCGACTAACTGCTGCAACACAACCTATTAGTCGATGTATGTCCTTTAGGCATGTCGGACGGTTTATGTCTAAGATGGCCTTGATTTTCTATGGGTTGACCTTGATTCCATGCTGGGAAACGATGAATCCCAACAATTTGCCGGCTGGAACCCCGAAGACGCACTTCTTAGGGTTAAGCATCATGTTGTATTTCCGGAGATTATCAAAGGTTTCTTTTAAGTAGGAGATTAAGTCGTTTGACTTTTTAGACATCACCGCTATATCGTCCACATAGGCGTGAACATTCCGACCAATTTGATCGTGCAGGCAACTTTGCATTGTCAGCTGGTACGTAGCACCTGCGTTTTTCAGCCCAAAGGGCATCGTGACATAGCAAAACGTGTCGTAGGGTGTAGTGAACGAAGTGGCCAATTGGTACGACTACCTCATCTTGATCTGGTGGTATCCTGAGTATGCATCGAGAAAACACAAAAGCTCCAAGCTAGCCGTCGAGTCAATGACTTGGTCAATGCGAGGCAAAGAAAACAGATCTTTGGGACATGCTTTGTTCAAACCGGTGTAATCAACGCACATTCTTAATTCTTTGGTTCTCTTTTTGGGGAAAAGTACAGGATTGGCCACCCATTGGGTGTGAAGGACTTCTCGGATAAAGCTAGCCTTAAGTAACCTAGCTATCTCTTTGCCTATGGCACGTCTCTTCTCATCTCCAAAGCGTCGTAGAGGTTGCTTCACTGGTTTACATTTTGGATCAATATTTAGGCTGTGCTCGGCAAGTTCCTAGGTACACCTTTCATGTCGGCACGTTGCCAGGCAAAGATGTCCCTATTCTCACGGAGGAACTCGACGAGCGTGCTTTCCTATTTGGGATCCAGGTTCGTCCCAATGGCGGTGGTCTTGGAGGCATCGCCTACCACAAGTTCCACCGACTTGGTCTCGATGGCGGCCTTGAATACTGGGGCAGAGTCAGAAATCTACGTCTTCGACGCGGGCATCTCTGGGGCATCGACCTTGCTCTGGATCTCCTTGAATTCTTCGCTGTAGAGGACAACTTCTGCGTAGGCTGCTTCTCCAATTTCGCAGTCCCTTGCTTTGGCAAAGCTTCTGGATACGGTGATGACACCGTTTGGTCCGGGTATCTTGAGTTTGTTGTAGATGAAGCGTGGCTTGGCCATGAAGGTGTGGAATATGTCGCGGCCGAATATGACGTGGTACACGCTCTTGAAGGGGACCACCTCGAAGGTCATGTGCTCTTGGAGGTAATTATTAACATCACCAAAGGCGACCTGAAGTGTGATGCACCCAAGGGACCGAGCCTCCTGACCAGGAACTACGCCGTGGAAGATGGTGTTGGTCCACCTTAGGTTTGCCTCCATCAAGTTCATCTTCTGCAGTGTATCCAGGTACATAATGTTGATGCTGCTTCCACTATCCACCATACATTTGGTGAACTCATTGCCGTCAATCAAGGGGTTGATGACCATGGCGTATTGGTTCTCCGTAGGGATGAGGTCTGGGTGATCCTTCCTGTTCCAAGTAATTGGAATCTCCGACCAGCGCAGGAACTGGGGAACTGGGGGGGGGGGAGTATCCATCAGTATCCTCATGGAGGTCTTCTGTTGTCGGATGGTGGCGGTACCAAGGAAAGTATGGAAAACTGCCGCCTTCTTCTCGAAGGCGTTGTTGCCTTTTCTGTCGCTCTTGGCAGCGTGCTTGTGGTCAACGTCCTCGTCCATGTCACTTGAATCCTTGGACTCCTCCTTCTTCTTCCCCTTGCCCTTGCCTCGCGGTCTGTTCTTCCGACTCGCTTGTAGCCGGACTCCGGGTCATCCTTGAGGTCATTGACGAATTGCAGTGGCGATTGGTGTGGGTGGCCTTGCCGTTGGCATCGAGGTGTACGAGGCACGGCATATCGCGACACTCCTCGTAGGTTTTTGGAACGCGGAGTGCTGCTGAGGTAGTTTCACTTCCTCGTTGCTTCCCACGACCAACTCACTGTCCTCGGCCACGCTGTCGGCCATCACCTCGTCCTGCGAAGGTCATAGCGACCATGTCGGGAGTTTGCTTTTCTTCTGGTGCGGTTTTCCGCTTTGTGCTGATGTTCCTCCGAGCTTGAGTTGGAACGGCCATTGCCGACAGAGAGCTGCGAGCATCGTCGGCGCAGCTGCGAATTCACTGGCCAACTGAATCATCTGGTTCAAGTCTAGCTGGTGATTGTCCTGCAAGCGCTTTAGCTTATGTCGGAGCAACGTACCCCTTTCCAACCCATCAATGAAGGAGGCCATGGCGGTCTGAGCGTGCAATCCTGCGCAGGAATTCTTCATATCCAGCCAGCGGGAGAGGTAGGCTCGAGATGTCTCGTCTTTGTCTTGCAGGCACCGCTGTAGATCGCCAACAATACAGGGACGCTTATACGTACCCTCAAAGTTCTTGGTCTTCTTGCAAGTCCAACCAATTGCAGATGGATCTTTCCAGCAAGTCATCAATCCATTGACGGGCCGTGCCCGCCAACATCAATGGGAGGTACTTGACGGCAATGTTGGGGTTACCCCCGGCGATCTCCACCGCGTTACCATAGTCCTACAACCATGTAACTGGCTTGGCGATGCCGTCATAAGGCTTGATGGTCTTGTCAATATTAAAACCTTTGGGATAAGTTGCGGACCGTATTACAGGTACATGGTCCCAGGTATGGTCCTTCCCGAGCCTCGTGGATCTTGTCCAGGCGCGAACGTGCATCGTATGGCTCTGGCTTCTCTTCTTCTTCTTGCCATCAGTGGATGGGTTGCGTGAACGACGCATGCCTCCTCCGCCATGGTGGCTGCTAGGTGGCGACGGAGGTGGAGGTGGCGGTGGGTTAGCTTTCTTGTTGTTACCCTCCTGCGATGCCTCACGCTTATCGCGGTTGCTAGTCGGAGGCGGAGGGTCATGGTGCGACCTGCTCTTGTGTCCTTGGTTGCGCTCTTCGTCATGACGGGTCTGCTCCGTGTTGTCGCGGATGACGATGCCGCTCTGCCTTGGCAGAGGCATATCCGTACGACGGTGAGCCTTGGTTTCTTCGTGATTTCGGGGTGAGCGGGGCGGTGGCGATGGGCGACGAGGTTAGGCCTTACCTTCGTGGTCGGAGGATATGGGGATACATCCTTCCTGTTGCGCGCATCCCTCCGTCTTCGTTCTAACGAACCCGTCTGACACCCGACATCCAGAGGAGATCTGTCCCTTGGCGGCTTATGCTGGCTAGACTGGCAAAACGCTGGGTCAGACTCGAGCCTTTGAGAGGTGGACTTTTCCTACTGTTTCACCGACTTGGCCACTAGGTCATAGACCTGGTCCACCGCTTCAGGCGATCTATCCTACTCCAGAAGGGTCTTGGCAACGGCGAGGTTGAGGAGAGGAGTGGGCATCACCTGTCTGCCTTCACAGTCAACGTATGGCTTGGCCTGTGCCGGCTTAGGGGGAGCCCATCCGAGGTTTCGCCACACACCAAGATCATTGATGACGCGATCCGGAGCTTTCTTGGCCTTCTGCTGCTGCAGCAGAGTCTTGTACCCGGCCTCCATTTCTCTAGCTTTCTCTATGGACTTCTGCGTATTGGCCAGATCTCGATCTAGCTTTGCGCCTTGCTCCGAGATGGCCAGCGCTTGCTCCAGCAGCTGCTGGCACTTCTTGTCAAGCTGGACTACACTGCAAATACGAGCCACGGTCATAGGCTCGACGAGGAGATTACCGTACATCACTCTATCAGCCACGGTCATAGGCTCGACGAGTAACTTGGGCAGCAGTAGACGTAGATGCCGGAGGCGGCGGGTTTCAGGTGTTATTGTTGATCGGGCCGGTGCGGTGTTCCTGCGGCTGTCGTACTGGGTTAGGCGGAGGGGGCATGTCCTTTGCGCGATCATTGTCGGCAGCAACAGGTGTTCCCTTCCCCTTGTCCAGTGTCGTAGGCAGAGCTCTTCCGGATTGATCTCCATCCATCGCCATCCCAATGGTGACGAACACCTCTCGGGATGTGACGGCGTTGTTGGCCTATTCGTCGCGCGTGTACTCCTCCTCCATCTCCTGCATGGCCGAGTCTAGATCCTCCGGCTGATATCTATCTCCTCTGAATCTGCACTAAAGTCGGTGTAGAGCGCGCCAATCACAGAGTTAGAGGGTGCTGGGGCTTCCTCGATGACGGGGGTGGAGGTGCAATAGAAGTGACGATGACTGGAGGTGGTGGCGCAGCTGCGGCAATGGCAGCGGGAGGCGGTGGCTGAATCGGAGGGGCTCCGTCAATGAGCGCAAGAGCTGTCTGAGCTGCCTCTTTGGCCTCCGCGTAGTTATTGACGGTGTTCACCATGCTTTCGAAGGTGAGACGTCCTGAAGCCTGCTGCCGCCTTAGAGGATGCCGGAGAAGCGTACCTTGGTCCAGTCCTTCCACAAAGTGATACATGGCATCATCATTGGGGTAATGCGCCAGATCGGCGGACTTGCAGCGATCTTCCAGACCTGGCGAGGTAATCGCGGTGGTTTTCACCCTATCTCTAAATGCAACGCGCCAGATCAAAGATAGTAACCACGCCGACGAACTTGGATCTCTGTTGTCAAGAAGCACGGACGAAGCCGGCGGACTTGCAGCGATCTTCCACCTTTATATCCTGCACAGGGGCGGTTTGGGTGGGCCTTGAATTTTTCCGCTCTTTGCCGACAAACTCCGAAGAGAGATCTGACATCGATCCTTCCGCGAAAATATCCTGCCCATATGCTGTCCGTGCGGGTCTTGATGCTCCTCCGAAACTCCCAGGGAACTAGTGCCCGAGTCGGTTTCGCCAATGAAGAGATGGATATCTCCGATGGGGACGATCGAGCACCGCATAGGGTTCCTCTTCGCCGGGATCCAGAACTCAATGGGAGGGACGATTGGAACATTGCCGCAGAAGAGAACACGACCGATGGCTACGGGTTTTCCGATTCCCGTGAAGATCTTGGTCCTTGCCCGCTGAAGAGCCTGAAGCGCCTCTTGCCCCATGGTGGGCGCCAACTATCGTGGTATTGCCGATGAGTACGCCATGGAGGGGTCCTCACAGTGCGTGTTTAGAGATCTGGGGGAAGGCGGACGGTTGACGGGTACGAGGTAACATAGCTTACCCAGGTTCAGATCCCACAACGATGGCGGAATCCTACTCCTGCTATAAATCACTATAAGGGCAATACGCCGAGTTACAGGGATTGGTTCGCTGTGCGAGGTGACTAGAAAGTCTAAGTTATCGTGCCCTAAAGGCTCCCATAGGCCCGACTTAAATAGTCGGCAAGTCCTAGGGTTATAGGGAAAAGTCCTAGCCAGACAGGTTACAGAGTCCTACACTGCTTACAACTAGTCTAGCGTGTCTTCCACACCAAGGCTCCAGATACGTCGGTGTAACATCCCAGCATTGGAGCTCAGCACTACAAGAAATCTGCTGATACATGACCCTCCATTTTCTTCACTGAACCGTCATTGTCCACAATATATGACGATCTTATGACGAAAAACAGATCGTCAAAAACTGAGCGTCAGCAATTGCATACAACGACGTTTTTTTAAATCGTCATAATCGTCTATGACGATATTGGATCGTCATAACCTCTATGACGATCCAATATCGTCACTGGCACTCTAGCCTAGCCACGTCAGGTCCTACGTGGCCAATCCAACGTGGCAAAATTAAGACAAAACAAAATCGTCGTAACGCAAATTTAGCCCGGTCCATTTCAATAGTTTGCATGGGCCGAGCCCAATAATTTAGCCTTTTTCTTTTGGGGGTTTTAACTTTTACAGTCCATTTCCTTTTGGGCCTTGGCCTTTTTACATTCTTTCTTTTTCATTTTAAGCCTTTTTATAATCCGATTATTGTGGGCCATGGCCTTTTCTCCTTTCTACTGCAGCCTTTTTACAATGCAATATTATCTTGGCCTTAGTCTCTTCATATTCAATATTGCACTGCCCATTTATATAGATCAAGCCCAAAATTAAATAAGGCATTCTTTCGAATACACAAATGAAATAGCACACAGAATCTAGAATCTAAATAGTATTTGATTGCCAACATTTTGATTACATAGCACCAACATACAACCATATTCACAGGTTCAACAAAATTATTACATACAAGTATATTCCAGCAAACAAGTATCTCCGATTGACACACTTGAGCAAAATGCAAGAATGTACACAGGTTGGTTCACACACTTTAGATTCCGGGCACGACGCACCTAGCCTGGAGGCCCCTGAATGATGTGTGAGTGGTGTTTCGCTAGCGTCCTGGATCATCTCGTGCCAGCCTGGTGTTTAAGAAACAAGTACAAACATATAAGCTATCTCGTGCCAGCCTGATGATTTAAGATATGCATACATGGAAAATTAGAAAATGGAAGATCTAAGAAAATTGTTTTCAAGATAGACACGCTATAACTGAGGGGAACTCACTGGACCAACAGAACTAATCAAATGCAGTACTGTAATGCAAGTACAATACAATACACCAATAAATCCAAGATATAGAAGTGGTCCAGCTGTGTACATTCAAGATAGTCCAACTTGTGTTCTAGCAGAACTAAACTTATCCTATTTTCTTTTTTAGATAGATTAGAACACAATGAAATACTGCCAATAGATTTATTACTGAGGGGGAACTCACTGGACCAACAGATCTGGAAGATGTAAAAGTACTAAATATAGTCCAAACTTCACCCAGCAACATGCAAAAAAAATTTACTAATAAGCTCAGTTGGAACATTTCATATATGAAACCACATCATGTGAGTTCCTAGGTTTGAACATGAACAAGTATTACAGCATTAGACATAGCAGTAGAAAATCACATACCACAAACACTAACCTAACATGTAAGATATCTACTGTCGGCCTGTCGCAATAACAGTCCACTTGGAACATCAATAAATTATTCCCTGGTTCACCACAAGAGTGAAGCATATCAGTACAGCATGTTTCACAAAAGGGTTAATAAATCTGGAAGAACAACTTATGTAGAATCTCATCACACGTTGAACTAAAATAAAGAACGAGTTGCAAGAAAATAAACAAACACAGAAGGGGTAGACGATTATTTACATGAGATGGAAATGCTTTGTTTTTTCCTCCTCATATCAAATAAAACCAACTGAGATCATTCAAATTTGTGTGGAATATTAGATTTGTAGCAGTAGAAGAAATGGTTAAAGACCTAGGATTAATAAGAGAGACTAATAACTAGATAATAACCAAGACAGGGCGCAGCTATTATGATTTGACACCCATCTTGCTTTGACAATAGCTTGGTATAGAACAGAAATACATAGTAGACAAGTAGTGTCCATGTGACTAGTCAAACAAAAACAACTAGCACTCATTTTCTTCATCAATAGCTTAGTGCAGAACAGAAATACTAGACAAGCATTTTCCTTGTGACTAGTCGCAAATAATTAGGCTAGCACCATACAAACCAGAGCAAGGGACAAGTAGCCACAACAGCACCACTTTCAAGCAACATTTAGAAACTTCATCCTATATACACAAACAGCTCCTAACAAACCTATTGAGACCATAACTTCCACATCACAGGGAATAAACACAATAATATGCTATGGTACCATGGCCCATCATCAACCAAGTACAAAAAAGGAAGAATGGTTGTACATATCTACCTAAAATGGATTCACAACCAAAGCAAACAATATGCTGCTGTTATAATGTAGGACACTACACCCTTCCATCGTCCTGGTGACTTTCTCCAATTAAAACCGATGGGTTCTTCTGTGAGAATTCATCATAATAGGAACCAGCCCTTGTGACCTACAGGAAGTAAATACAACTACCTAATCAACCAACGCCACTAATTGTATCAGCTTCTAGGAAGTAAAAAATAGGATCTACCAAACTTCGATGACTCGTCTGGGATGCAATTGAAACAAACAACTTTGAGATTGGACGACTGAATACAACTACTAGCCTAAACATCTGCCAAGATCATATAGGACCTGCAAATTCTCTGGTTTGCATGAACAGATGGAGCTAGCACACTTCCACGAGTTATCTGGAATTCATTTAACAGTAATAGCTTCTAAGATTAAATAAGATTACAAGCCCAAACACCTCCCATGAAACACAACAACCAGCAAAACCAATTTTAGATCCTAGATCACAGAAGATGCTGACGAACGATGCAGCTAATATTCTTCCAAGACCAAAAAACTAGGATCTGTTGTGGTACCTAGTTGAGGCCGAGGGAGGCCGAGGGAGAAGAGGAAGAGCCCAAGGCGGTTGTGGTGGGCAACGGACTCGAACAGGAACGACAACCAGGCTTAGAGTGTGAGGGCTGCCCCTCTCCTCCCCTTGCGCGCGCTCGTCCATGTACGACACCCGCAGTAGAAGAGGCCCGTTCCCTTCGTGATGTACCTCCTTCGTGCTCCTCCTCCGGTGCGATAGCGTCTGCATTGAGAGAGATATACTGAGGGATGAACCGAGAGAGAGAAGAAAAAGGGGACGGGAGAGAGGGAGTGTGGTAAGTTATCAGATCCGAAGCGGGGAAGGAAGGTGCTCCTCTAGCCGCTAGGAGGAACTGCGAACGCCACTAGGAGGAATTGTCCACAGTAGCGACGCGGTAGCAAGCTCGACGGAGCGCCAGGCAGTGATGCACGCGCGCTCCGGTGAGCAAGACCACCGTGACACCGCCGAATCTCATACCGTGTGGTTGCTCGCCATGGCAGGCTGCGATGCTGCGGTGCCTTGCTAGGAAGGAGGCGGTGGCGGTGACAGTATTAGGGTTTTTCGCAAGGGGTGCATGGAAGCAGAGAGATGGAGGCGCCCACAGGGTTAGGGTTTTTCTGGGCCGCGAAGGAGGAAGAAGTGGCGGCGGGGTCGGGCGCGTGAGGGGATTAGGGTCGCGTTTGGGTGGATGGGTGTGGCGGAATTTACCAAAATGCCCATGATAACTTCTGTGGTGCAGTACCGAGAATATTAGGGCGTTTCTGTCCATTCACGTCCAAATTGTGGGATGCGGGAGAAACAGATGCTGCAACTTCGGAGCGTTAGATGGAGGCATCAACGGCTGAGATCTCAATTTGTTGGTGATCCGTGTGTAGACTGTCTTTCTCTTCTAATTGATTGACTCTATTCTACAGGTTTTAGGGGTTTCTCGGAGGTTAATTAAAGGGGTTAAAAAGTCTATGGCATTTTCCGTTGTATACTTTATGAAAATGTGCCCATATATGTATGTGCATTTTGGGATGGCGAACAACGTTGCAGGAGGAAGTTTTCCTTTTTGTCGCTCAAAAAACGTACTTTCCATTTTCCGAATGCCGAAAATCGGGGCATTTTGTAAAGAAACCACCAAATGAAACTTTTAAAATGCTACCATCCCAATTTTCAAAAATAATATACCATGTTACATGTACAATGTCCTAATCGGGGTATCTCAAACCTTTTGGTGCACCCCTCGCGAAAAAGACAAATGTCTGCCGAAACGATAGGAAGTGGTCCGGTTTGAACTACATGTACATGATGTAATGCTATTGAATTTTTGAAAAAATCATTTTTAGACTCACAATATGATGTTTCTTTAGAGATCCATTGAGAGTTTTGCGAGGAGCATCCCCTATCTAGGAACCTTCATGCCCTCCGTTTTAACCATAGTTCGAAACGGGCATAATAAATTCAAAAACGGTCCAAACGAGGCAAATCCTTCGCGTGGTGTCTTATTATGTGATATTTGCAAGGAAAAATACCAAACTTTGTATATTGCAAGTGTCCCAGAAAAACCTTCACAGAAATGACCTATCATGTTCGAGGTTTCATGGCTTTCGGGCCAAACGACCAATGTTATGGCCAAAATCATGAAATAGTTTGTGATAATGTGCCCATATTGTGCACGCATGTGCATCGTGGGATGGAGAACAATGTTGCAGGACGAAGTTTTCCTTTTTGACACATGGAAAATCCATTTTCCATTTTCCGAGCGCAAAAAAGGGGCGTTTTGTGAAGCAACCACCAAATGACAATTTTAAAATAGTATCACCACATTTTGTAAAAATATTAGACCACCTTACATAGACAATGTCCCAACCGGGGTATCTCAAACCTTTCCATTCATCCCTGGCGAAAAAGACAAATTCCTATCGAATCGGTAGGAAGTGGGTCAGATTTGAACTACAGGTACATGATCTGATGCTCATGATTTTTGGCAAAAATCATTTTTAGACTCACAATATGTTGTTTTTTCAGAGATCCAATGCAAGTTTAGCGAGGCTTAGTCCCTAGCTAAGAACCTTTGTGCCTGCTGTTTTGACCATAGTTTGAAACGAGTATAAAAAATTCAAAAACGGTCCGATCAATGCAAATCCTTCGCATGGTGTCTTCTTATACGAAATAGTTGCAAGTAAAAATACCAACCTTGATATATTGCAAGTGTCTCAAAAAAACCTTCTCAGAAATGACCTATCATGTTCGAGGTTTCATGGCTTTCGGGCCAAACGACCAATGTTATGGCCACAATCATGGCATCGTTTGTCATAATGTGCCCATATTGTGCACACATATGTATCATGGGATGGCGAACAATGTTGCAGCAGAAAGTTTTCCTTTTCGACGCACGGAAAATCCATTTTCCATTTTCTGAGCGCAAAATACGGGGCGTTTTGTGAAGCAACCACCAAATGACAGTTTTAAAATAGTACCACCACATTTTGTAAAAATATTAGACCACCTTACATAGACAATTTCCCAACCGTGGTATCTCAAACCTTTCAATTCATCCCTGGCAAAAAAGACAAATTCCTACCGAATCGGTAGGAAGTGGGTCAGATTTGAACTACAGGTATATGATCTGATGCCCATTATTTTTTGAAAAAATGATTTTTAGACTCACAATATCATGTTTCTTCAGAGATCCAATGCAAGTTTAGCAAGGCTCATCCCCTAGCTAAGAACCTTCATGGCCGCCGTTTTGATCATAGTTTGAAACGGACATAAACAATTCAAAAATGGTCCGATCAACGCAAATCCTTCGCGTGGTGTCTTATTATGTGACATAGTTGCAAGGAAAAATACCAAACTTGATAAATTGAGTATGTCTCAAAAAACCTTCACAAAATGACCTATCATGTTCGAGGTTTCATGGCTTTCGGGTCAAATGACCAATGTTATGGCTAGAATCAGGGCATAGTTTGTGATAATTCACCTGTATCGTGCACACATGTGCATCATGGGATGACAAACAATGTTGCAGGAGGAAGTTTTCCATTTGGTCGCATGAAAAATTCATTTTCCATTTTCCGAGCGCAAAAAACGGGGCGTTTTGTGAAGCAACCACCAAATGAAAGTTGCGCGATGCTACCATCCCATTTTTCAAAAATAATAGGACACCTTACATTGACAAATGTCCCAACCGGGGTATCTCAAACATTTCCATACACCCCTGGCAAAAAAGACAAATTCCTGTCGAATCGGTAGGAACTGGGTCCGGTTTGAACTACAGGTACATGATATAAAGCTCATGATTTTTGGAAAAAATCATTTTTAGACTCACAATACGCTATTTCTTCGGAGATCCAATGCAAGTTTAGTGAGGCTCATCCCCTAGCTAAGAACCTTCATGGCCGTCGTTTTGACCTTAGTTTGAAACGGGCATAAAAAATTCAAAAACTGTTCGATCAATGCAAATCCTTCGCGTGGTGTCTTATTATGTGACATAGTTGCAAGTAAAAATACCAAACTTGGTAAATTGAGTATGTCTAAAAAAAACTTGGTAACTTGGTAAATTTAGCGACAAAAATCAATTCTTTTGAACTTCTAATAAAAAAGATACAAATAAATTAAAAAATAAAAAATAAACTATCCTAACCATACCAGCCGAGCTGGACCGGCCCGTGGCAGCCCATCTCTGAGAAAAAAAATAGGAATATAGGAGGAGTCGGGCCTCAAGGCCCAGGCGTAAGATCGGTCCATATGTTAATAAAGGTTGTGCGTGCGTATTTTATAAGAATCCTGGTTTGTCCTAGTGGTTGTTGTCCCTCGTCGTGGACAGGGGGGTCGCTGGTTCAACCCCCCACCATGGTCCATTTTTTGTTAAAATTAATTTTGTATTGTGAGAGAAACTTAATTCCTAATATGAACATTATGTATATATTGTGACATGATCTGAGATGTGGCTTGGTGGTTAACCTTTAAGGTGGAGATGGCGAGATCGTCGGTTCAAATCCTAGGAGCATCTATTTTTGCACCGGTTATTTGCCACATTGTTGGAGGTGGAAAAAGGCAAACATATGAAGATAACCTAGCGAAAGTAAATCAATAAAGGTTGTGTAGCATGTTGGTTGTCATACTTAATAACTAAGTAAGGTCGTGGGTTCGATTCCTGGATGCACATATTTTTTGAATTATTTTCGAGTCCAGATGGTTAGATCATTGGTGATATGATGAAAAGTAGTGGAAGTAAAACATCAATTGTGGTGTAGTCTGTTGGTTGCCATTGTTAATTAGTGGGCAAGGTTGTGTGTTCAATTCCTGGACCTGCACCATTTTTTGATTTATTTTTATTTTTTTTATTTATTTTCTAAAGAGCGATCTAGTTGGTTAGATCGGTGGTGGTTCATGATGTGAGTGGGTTGGCCTACATGTCAGGTAGATTGATACATAGATTTACATATATACAAAGATTGACATATAGACATGCCACGTAGACATAATTGGTGATGTGGCCAACCAGTCCATTCAATATATTATATTTTAGACAATATGACGATTTAAATTGGTCATGCTGAGGCATAAATAAGGATCTAAGCTGTATTCTAGAGTTGATGACGATTTCTTATCCTGAAATTACGACGATTTTGACCAAATCGTCGTAATTCTATAGGATTTTGACCTCTCCAAACAGCCTATGACCATCTTGTATGAAATCGTCATAGATTATGACGATTTCATTCCTCGTCACTACGAGAAGGTCACAAGTTAACACATTTCTTGTAGTGCAGAAATAAGATGAACCCAGATGTGTGCATTGCATTCATGCATAGAAAATCCGAATAATTTTCGCGCTTTTAAACAAAACTTGTCAAAGTGATTGAATCTTCTCTTAACTTGATGGAATAAGAAGTAGATCATCAAGTTTACTGCGATAAGTTTCAATATGACCTTTGCTAAAACCTTATTTTGGGTAAGGGAGATTTGATCTAAGGGTAGATCAAATGTAATAAAAGTTAAACCCTAATACATTATGATTTATATTTGATTCTTAGGTGATCCTATCATAGTATTCATTATAATCACTCATGAGTACCAAGTTAAGGATATAACACAAATAATAAGAATGTAACAACTATATCTTAATCTCATCTGCTTATACCATGAATACCATGGTAATACCTAACCCTAATTCTTAAGTAAGATAGAGTAGGAAAGAAACTAAGTTTAGATCATTCATCATATATCTTTATTTCCATATCAATCCTTATCATCTCTATTGAGTTATATTCCAATATCTATTGTTCATAAATGTTGAGAAATCAACTATTAATTCACCCATTCTCTATCTATCAAACTCTTCATCATAACACAGCTTATAATTAAGTGTCTACAAAGAAACAACTAAGAAGGGGTAAATAATAATGCTAGCTTTAGAAATAATCTATAGGATGGGAATGATTGAAAAGAGTCCCAATCAATAGGATAATTGATGGAGCTAAATCACTCCTAGATAAATAGAAGAATTATTTACATCATCTAACTATATGGTAGTAAAGAATATTACAAGGATAAACCCTAAAGATAGTTAGTAATAATAATTCTATTGGATCAAGTGGGCATAGTCCATGAATAATATCTTTAATCCAATTAAAGATACTATTAAGATAATTCCAATACAATTGTAAGGTTGTATTGATAAAGCCTTGCTTAGTCAACTACAAATCTAAGCTATAAATAATGAAATGATTTAAATGATCATACCTTGCTCACCAAGATTGAATACTTATAGCAAGTAGAAGTGACATTGGTGGGTAGAACATGATTGAAACCCTAGTATAAGTAACTTATCCTATAGTAGTTATTATAGGTCACATTAATATAATGTGAGGTTGGAGTATGTGTTGTTAGAGTAAAGTAAATGTTAGATAGTATGATTCAATTAAATCTAGTGTAGCATAGAATTATGGAAGTAGTGTTATCCATCTTAAAGGATAGTAAGCTTTAAAGAAAGGTGGATGGATGATTAAGTAAGTATATGTAGAGGTCCCAATCTTTAATAAGATAGAGCCCCCTGTGTTTACAATGCTAGTCCCTGGATCAATAGCTAGCATCCACATTTAAGATGTAATATCAAGAAACAAAGGTTATAATATAACTTTATAACCAGGAATAACATAGCCCATTTGGCTATTACATTACATTGCAGCGGAATAACTATAGTCATGGGTCCTTCATCTTCAAAGTGCCACAGGCAGATGTTGGTTGTAGACTTTGTAATCCTAAACAATCAATCTTCTCTAAAACAATCAAACCTGCAACATACAAGTTACAACCACAAAGGGTCAATACATTTGAATTGTATTGGCAAGTGATACTATAATAGTATAGTGGAGTCTATCATCTATATGCATTTGGCTAAGTGGAGTTGAGGCTTGCATTGCTCAAAATAGATTTTTCCTTAACATTTGAAAATACTAAGTTTTTGCTTTGACAAAATCATTTTTCTCAACCAAAGATTGAAGATCCTTTACAAGGCATCTCTCAATCAAAGATTGAAGATTTCAAACAACCCTTGTTCAAACCACAAGATTTTAACTTAGAAATTTTAATGATGAGATTCTTGATTGCTTCCATGTCTTGATGCTCAAATTTTCCTTTACCAGGGACATGGCTAAGTACTTAGATTTTACACTCTGCGGAGGTGGTGCACTTTCCCCACAAGAGTTGGTTTCCCAAGACAAAATCTTTCAGAAGCCTTCCCTTAGACCAAAATGGACGCGCTCCAACCTATCAAACACTACCACCCACTGTCCATATGGCTAAGTTCTTGCAACCTATATGATCATGGCAGAGCCCATATTGCCAAGTGGTTGCACTTGAAGCTTCTCAACATTTGACATCTCAAATCTCTTTGTTCCTGGGTGGCATACCACAAGTCAGATACACAAGCCAATTCCATGGCCTTGTGTAACCACTCAACATAAACGAATCCTTCCATTACACCCAGGGGATTCATTGACTTAGTGGTTTTATTAAACAAATACATAAGTCCTCAGACTTAGAGATTTTTCCATAGTGTGAATATATTTTCCACCCATATTTTCTATTATCTAGGCTAAGCTTGATAGTAGTAGGAATCTTAACTTAGGAAAATCCTACTAAGGATTCATCTACTAGGTTTTCCTATAGCAAGGTTCATACTTAGCAAAATTCCATGCAAGTTTTACTTAGAGAAAATCACTAGTGCATAGTGAAAGTAATGGGACAAAAAGTATGAAGCATCACTTGCCTTTTTTGGTAGGGAATGGTGGTTCACTCCTTGATCTTGCTAGTCTCACACTTCACTACAAGTCAATCAAGCAAACACAAATTCAATTCACATTCCAAACCAAAGTCAAACAAACAATTTTTCACACACAAAGTAATGGAATCTAAGTCATGCACAAGCATGCAAAGGTTGGTTCTATTGCAAGGATGGTCTCCACTAGGCTTCTAAACTTTGTAAGTTCCAAATTGGTCATTTACCAAAATGGAAAAGTAATTTGCAAATGGGTTTTATCCATAAACCATTTTTAAATCCTTTCATCATTTTATGTGGTGAAAAACGTTTTTCTCAATACCACAACCTTAAGTGGTTTCACCAATTAAGTTGTTGTTTCTTAAAACTTGGTGTTTTTGGTCAGTAGGTTTGGTACAAAACATTTCCTCCAAAGTTTTTACTCAAAACCATTTTCATAACAAAACAATAGTTTTATTTGGCTAGAAATGGACTAAACTAATTAATCCATTCTAAACTTTTCCAAATTCATTTTCCAAACCATGGGTTAGTTCCTAGGGTCAGTAAGGTCACAACAAACCATTTTGCAAAAGTTTTAACCCTAAAATCATTTTTAAACAATTTTTCTAATCTAAACAAGCACATAAATGAATCTGCAAAAACAAGTAAATTAACAGATACTATTTAATAAACCAAGGGCATGGTTGGCTAGGGCTTGCTCTCCTGAATCCATTGATATAAAATTTGCAAAATTTGGACGTGTGGTTTGAAAGTTACACCAATTACAAATTTGCATTCTAATCAGATCAAAATTCTGTTTTAAAACGAATCCAGTCCACGTGGCTGTTTCTGATTCGCCCATACCCTTTCGGTTGGATCGGCAACGTGGACCGCAGGATCTAGGTAGATCGCACGGCGCAGATCGTTCGATACCCCTTCGCTCACTTTCTTTCCTAGCCGCTGGATGACGATCTAACGGTTCACAGGAGGTTGACCAATAGCTGGCGGCGCCGGCGGCGACGACTGGCGGCGCACGCTCTGTTCGAGGTGGTCTGTCCGTTCTAGGAAGCGAGAGAAGAGGAGGAGAGGCACACCGTGATCGCCGGGTCGTGGGGAAGCTCGACGTGGTTTCGAGGAGGCGAGGGGTGCACTGGGGCGGTACTAATCGCTCGCCGGAGTTCCTGCTGGCATCGGGTTCGCTCGGGCGTCGTCGGAGACGGGCCTACGATGCACGCTAGGACAAATGGAAGACAGTACCAGATGCGTAAAGCTATGGAGACGATGTGTGCGTGAAGGAGAGGGCGCGGGGTGGTCGGAAACAACCTGTGGGGCTCGTCGGAGATGAACCAGACGGTGGCGGCGGCGGTTGTTGTCGTTGCCGACGTTCTGGGGCGCCCGCGGGTGAATGGAAAGCGCCGGGAGAAGCTCCAGGGCTAGGAGAGTATGTGAGTGTGTTTAAGGAGGCGAGGGGTGGCAGGACACGGCCGGAATTCTCGCCGGAGCGTCGTCGGACAGTGGTGGTGTTTGAGCATAATCCGACAGCCTGGGGGCGTGCCGAGGAGGGGTGTCTGGGGGAAACGGAAGAGGGGAGGCAGACGATTTATCCTGCGTGGTCAAGGGGCTGGTTCAACGCGTGATTAAGGCGTATTACGCCGGAGTTATTCCGTCTGCAACGGCCGGCGAGGGGTGGGCGTGGTCTGCGGGTGGGGAAGAAGAGGGACGTGGCGGTGGGGTCCTCTAGTCAATGGGAAAGGGAGAGGAAACGCGGTCCACCAGTCAGCTTCTGAGGGGGTGCGAGTATGAGTGAGAAAAACGTTTCGTGGAGGGGGAGAAAGACTGGACTGGTTGCTGGGCTTGTGGGCTTGGGCCAGTCTGTTTCCATATTTTTTTTCCTTCTGAATTCTTTTTCCTTTTCTATTTTCAATTTACTAATTTGAAATTCAAACAAATGATTCATTCAACCAAATCAACTCAAACAAACACCACACTTCACAATTTTGAACTTGGTTCTGTTTATCAGCATAAACCTAAATTCCATAATAATATAATATTTTTATTAATTTTAGGATCCATTCATTATTTAATAAAATGGACCTTTTGTTTATTTAATCAAAATAGGGTTTGATTTATTTAATAGAATCCTAATTTGAATTCCAAATATTTTCAAAACCAAACCAGTAGGTTTCATTTGGAAATAAAGATATTTGGAAAACATGTTTAAAACAAAATAACATTTTTATTTATGGTCCATTAACAATTAAATAAATGGGCCTTAGTTAATAAATCAAATAGGATTTGTTTTATTTAAATATTTATTTTGAAATATAAAATAAAACAAAAACACTTCAGTAGGTTTTATTTGAGAATATAAAATACTTGGAAAACTTATTTTAAATAATTTAATAAGTTTTGATGTTTTAATTAAAATGGTAAAACCTTTTTATTTAAATAAAGTTGGATATTAAATCCTTATTAATTTATTTAAATAAACCCTTGCTCTTTTATTCAAAACAAAATGTTTTAATTTAAAAGTTTGGTCAAGGTTTAATTGGGCTTTATAAAATAATCTTTATCTATAATACTTTTATTTCATTTGAAACCAAATCCTTTTATTTTAAAGATCCAAAATAGTAATTCCAAAATATTTTATTTTCCTTTATTTAAAATGTTTATCTTTTTAAATCCCTTTAGGATTTTATTTAATCCAAATAGGTTTGAAGTTCCAATTGAATTCGAAAAGTTTCTTCTGGCCCTGAAAATCAAACGAAATTTTATCTGTAGAGGTCCCAATCTTTAATAAGATAGAGCCCCCTATGTTTACAATGCTAGTCCCTGGATCAATAGCTAGCATCCACTGTTAAGATGTAATATCAAGAAACAAAGGTCATAATATAACTTTATAACCAGGAATAACATAAGTTTATTACATCAAACATAGCCCATTTGGCTATTACATTACATTGCAGCGGAATAACTATAGTCATGGTCCTTCATCTTCAAAGTGCCACAGGCAGATGTTGGTTGTAGACTTTGTAATCCTAAACCATCAATCTTCTCTAAAACAATCAAACCTGCAACATACAAGTTACAGCCACAAAGGGTCAATACATTTGAATTGTATTGGCAAGTGATACTATAATAGTATAGTGGAGTCTATCATCTATATGCATTTGGCTAAGTGGAGTTGAGGCTTGCATTGCTCAAAATAGATTTTTTGCTTAACATTTGAAAATACTAAGTTTTTGCTTTGACAAAATCATTTTTCTCAACCAAAGATTGAAGATCCTTTACAAGGCATCTCTCAATCAAAGATTGAAGATTTCAAACAACCCTTGTTCAAACCACAAGATTTTAACTTAGAAATTTGAATGATGAGATTCTTGATTGCTTCCATGTCTTGATGCTCAAATTGTCCTTTACCAGGGACATGGCTAAGTACTTAGATTTTACACTCTGCAGAGGTGGTGCACTTTCCCCACAAGACTTGGTTTCCCAAGACAAAATCTTTCAGAAGCCTTCCCTTAGACCAAAATGGACGCGCTCCAACCTATCAAACACTACCACCCACTGTCCATATGGCTAAATTCTTGCAACCTATATGATCATGGCAGAGCCCATATTGCCAAGTGGTTGCACTTGAAGCTTCTCAACATTTGACATCTCAAATCTCTTTGTTCCTGGGTGGCATACCACAAGTGAGATACACAAGCCAAGTCCATGGCCTTGTGTAACCACTCAACATAAACCAATCCTTCCATTCCACCCAGGGGATTCATTGACTTAGTGGTTTTATTAAACAAATACATAAGTCCTCAGACTTAGAGATTTTTCCATAGTGTGAATATATTTTCCACCCATGTTTTCTATTAGCTAGACTAAGCTTGATAGTAGTAGGAATCTTAACTTAGGAAAATCCTACTAAGGATTCATCTACTAGGTTTTCCTATAGCAAGGTTCATACTTAGCAAAATTCCATGCAAGTTTTACTTAGAGAAAATCACTAGTGCATAGTGAAAGTAATGGGACAAAAAGTATGAAGCATCACTTGCCCTTTTTGGTAGGGAATGGTGGTTCACTCCTTGATCTTGATAGTCTCACACTTCACTACAAGTCAATCAAGCAAACACAAATTCAATTCACATTCCAAACCAAAGTCAAACAAACAATTTTTCACACACAAAGTAATGGAATCTAAGTCATGCATAAGCATGCAAAGGTTGGTTCTATTGCAAGGATGGTCTCCACTAGGCTTCTAAACTTTGTAAGTTCCAAATTGGTCATTTACCAAAATGGCAAAGTCATTTGCAAATGGGTTTTATCCATAAACCATTTTTAAATCCTTTCATCATTTTATGTGGTGAAAAACGTTTTTCTCAATACCACAACCTTAAGTGGTTTCACCAATTAAGTTGTTGTTTCTTAAAACTTGGTGTTTTTGGTCAGTAGGTTTGGTCCAAAACATTTCCTCCAAAGTTTTTACTCAAAACCATTTTCATAACAAAACAATAGTTTTATTTGGCTAGAAATGGACTAAACTAATTAATCCATTCTAAACTTTTCCAAATTCATTTTCCAAACCATGGGTTGGTTCCTAGGGTCAGTAAGGTCACAACAACCATTTTGCAAAAGTTTTAACCCTAAAATCATTTTTAAACAATTTTTCTAATCTAAACAAGCACACAAATGAATCTGCAAAAACAAGTAAATTAACAGATACTATTTACTAAACCAAGGGCATGGTTGGCTAGGGCTTGCTCTCCTGAATCCATTGATAGAAAATTTGCAAAATTTGGACGTGTGGTTTGAAAGTTACACCAATTACAAATTTGCATTCTAATCAGATCAAAATTCTGTTTTAAAACGAATCCAGTCCACGTGGCTGTTTCTGATTCGCCCATACCCTTTCGGTTGGATCGGCAACGTGGACCGCAGGATCTAGGTAGATCGCACGGCGCAGATCGTTCGATACCCCTTCGCTCACTTTCTTTCCTAGCCGCTGGATGACGATCTAACGGTTCACAGGAGGTTGACCAATAGCTGGCGGCGCCGGCGGCGACGACTGGCGGCGCACGCTCTGTCCGAGGTGGTCTGTCCGTTCTAGGAAGCGAGAGAAGAGGAGGAGAGGCACACCGTGATCGCCGGGTCGTGGGGAAGCTCGACGTGGTTTCGAGGAGGCGAGGGGTGCACTGGGGCGGTACTAATCGCTCGCAGGAGTTCCTGCTGGCATCGGGTTCGCTCGGGCGTCGTCAGAGACGGGCCTACGATGCACGCTAGGACAAATGGAAGACAGTACCAGATGCGTAAAGCTATGGAGACGATGTGTGCGTGAAGGAGAGGGCACGGGGTGGTCGGAAACAACCTGTGGGGCTCGTTGGAGATGAACCAGACGGTGGCGGCGGCGGTTGTTGTCGTTGCCGACATTCTGGGGCGCCCACAGGTGAATGGAAAGCGCCGGGAGAAGCTCCAGGGCTAGGAGAGTATGTGAGTGTGCTTAAGGAGGCGAGGGGTGGCAGGACACGGCCGGAATTCTCGCCGGAGCGTCGTCGGACAGTGGTGGTGTTTGAGCATAATCCGACAGCCTGGGGGCGTGCCGAGGAGGGGTGTCTGGGGGAAACGGAAGAGGGGAGGCAGACGATTTATCCTGCGTGGTCAAGGGGCTGGTTCAACGCGTGATTAAGGCGTATTACGCCGGAGTTATTCCGTCTGCAATGGCCGGCGAGGGGTGGGCGTGGTCTGCGGGTGGGGAAGAAGAGGGACGTGGCGGTGGGGTCCTCTAGTCAATGGGAAAGGGAGAGGAAACGCGGTCCACCAGTCAGCTTCTGAGGGGGTGCGAGTATGAGTGAGAAAAACGTTTCGTGGAGGGGGAGAAAGACTGGACTGGTTGCTGGGCTTGTGGGCTTGGGCCAGTCTGTTTCCATATTTTTTTTCCTTCTGAATTCTTTTTCCTTTTCTATTTTCAATTTACTAATTTGAAATTCAAACAAATGATTCATTCAACCAAATCAACTCAAACAAACACCACACTTCACAATTTTGAACTTGGTTCTGTTTATCAGCATAAACCTAAATTCCATAATAATATAATATTTTTATTCATTTTAGGATCCATTCATTATTTAATAAAATGGACCTTTTGTTTATTTAATCAAAATAGGGTTTGATTTATTTAATAGAATCCTAATTTGAATTCCAAATATTTTCAAAACCAAACCAGTAGGTTTCATTTGGAAATAAAGATATTTGGAAAACATGTTTAAAACAAAATAACATTTTTATTTATGGTCCATTAACAATTAAATAAATGGGCCTTAGTTAATAAATCAAATAGGATTTGTTTTATTTAAATATTTATTTTGAAATATAAAATAAAACCAAAACACTTCAGTAGGTTTTATTTGAGAATATAAAATACTTGGAAAACTTATTTTAAATAATTTAATAAGTTTTGATGTTTTAATTAAAATGGTAAAACCTTTTTATTTAAATAAAGTTGGATATTAAATCCTTATTAATTTATTTAAATAAACCCTTGCTCTTTTATTCAAAACAAAATGTTTTAATTTAAAAGTTTGGTCAAGGTTTAATTGGGCTTTATAAAATAATCTTTATCTATAATACTTTTATTTCATTTGAAACCAAATCCTTTTATTTTAAAGATCCAAAATAGTAATTCCAAAATATTTTATTTTCCTTTATTTAAAATGTTTATCTTTTTAAATCCCTTTAGGATTTTATTTAATCCAGATAGGTTTGAAGTTCCAATTGAATTCGAAAATTTTCTTGTGGCCCTGAAAATCAAACAAAATTTTATTTTATTCATTTATTTTTCACATTACAAGATTTGGAAAATCTTGGGATGTGACAGTATATGAGTGGAGTTTGGAAGAATTACTTGTTGGATTGAAGATTATCAACATAATAGTAGTGGGTATAACCAAGCAAAGATATGAGAAAACTATGAAATGCTTTAGTATCAAACTCATTGGATACATCCATGAGTTTAGAAGAATAAAGGTGAATAAAAACATTCTTGTGAAGTAAAGCTCATCATGTTAATCATGATGATGGATAGGAAAAGTAGTATATCTAGGAAAGGAATTCCTTAATTAGAAATCCAAGATTGTAAATTATGGAAAATAGACATTCTTGGAAATCACCCAACTCTAAATCTTAAACCAAACATAATATCCATTTTAGTTTATTGATCCATCATCTTATATCTATATAACTTTATAGGAATATTTTCCTATAACAAATCACATAAGCACATCTCTCTCAATTCTAATTATCATAATTATATGTGCTTAAGAGTATCTTTATCAATTCCTTTCTATAAAACATTCTAAATATATCTTTCTATCTTTAAAAGGGTGATGTCATCAAATATCACAAACAAAAGCCAATATGAATAGTTATTAAATCTTTTCTCACATCCACAAATAAATATAAGTAAATTAAGAACCCTAAACTTCTATGAATATTATAATAGAATATATAAAATACCATTTTCTCAATTAATGAAATCATAATTAACTATATTCATTTATTTTGTTTTTCATGCACCAAATAATGATATAGGATCATTATACATATAAAAATTTCTATTCAAACTATAAGCCAACTAGAGTTAAGTTTTATAAACAAATAAGAATATATCATTTAATAAATCCATTGTTAATAGTGGAAAGAAAAATAATAAGAAAAGCTTCTACAAAATATTAGAAAGGGGTTCATATAAAGAAAATAAAAGAAATATAAAAACATTTATCATAAAGGTTCACAAAAGGAATCACAATAAATACAAATTGTTGCTATAAGTATTTAGCAAATAAACTATATTAGAAAAGTTCAAAATATATATTAAATTCAAGTCTGAAAAGTAAAACAGAAAATAGAAAAAAGGAAAACAAAAAAAACCTGGCCGTGGCCCAACTCCTCTTTGCTTACCTATCGCCTAGGTGCAGCCCACAAAAGCCCAACAGCAAGCCCAGCTCATTCTCGTCTCTGGCTGACAGGTGGGACCGGAGAGGGACTGCGGGTTGAGAGGAAAGAAGTGCCAGGGGGTTTTCCGCTTGATCGACTTTTCGTCTACCTTGCCTACTGGAAGCAGCTCGCTGGCAGAAGCTCCTCCATCGATCGACCGCCTTGCTATGATGCGTGCCGCCATCCCTGGGAGGAGTAGATAAGATCACCACGTCCTCCTTTATCCAATCATACCACTCTCATCCTCAATCTCGCTCTCCAGAACCACTTTCCTTCCTCACCCGAAACCCTAGTTCATCGGAGTTCGTCGTTCTGATCAGGTCCGACCACCCCTCTCCTCGTGGTAGCCACCATTTGACGCGTCGTCGTGGACTTACTCACCTAGGACCAAGCACGGAAGCCCACACGCCGGGAATCATGTGAAATCGAGCATTCCTTTCATCGGCTGCCATGACCATTATCTTCGATTCGCCGTCGTCGCGCCTCCCCAAGTCTCCTCGACCACTCCATCGCAACCGAAGTAAGCTCATCTATCTTCTAGGAGACTTCGTTGGTTCAATTGCGTACTGTATCGAGATCTCGTCGTGCGCCGTCGTGCACCGCCGTCGGTCACCGTCGTGAATCGTTCTTCGGTGACCATTTAGGGGCGGCGCCACCATATATCAACTCGCCAGCGCATGCTCGTTCTAACGCACCTAGCCACAGCCCCGCGCAAGCACTAGATCGATCGATCGATCCTCAACTAGTGAGGATCAACTCGAGTGACGTCATGCCTACGTCGAGTTCTAGCCATGTCAGCTAGTTTGACTAGTCCTTGTCTCACGTGACAGATGACGTGGCCTTGGGCCCATATGTCATTGACTGGGAGTGGAGACAAGGTCGGTAACAACCTTATGTACTAACTTGAGAGCTAAAGTGGACATAGGCCCACTAGTCAGTGACTTAGGCTAGGTGTGGGTGCGGTGTAAAAAGTATTTCTCGTTTAAGAATTAAATAAAATGTTATAAACTCAATTATTAATATTCCAAAAATCAAATAGATGATTAAATCTTTTTTAATTAATAACTTTTGATTTATAATTCAGAAAATTGTGTATAATATATGAAAATTTGTAGAAAAATAAAATCTACAACTTAAAATTATTACCAAATATTAATATGATAATTATTTAAATAAATATTATTTAATAAAGGTTTTATAAGTAATAAAACTTTTATAATTCATATTTTAATAATGGTAAATGTTAATAATATAAATAAAATACCAAAAATATTAGAAAAATAAAAAAATATAATCATGTATTATTATTTCACTTACTTAAATATTTATTATTTATTAAGTAATTATAAAGTAATAAGAACTGTTAAAATCATATCTTATTATTTATGAATCACAAAAATAAATGTAATATACCAAAATGATCACCAAAATAATATCTACATGTTAAAAATATAATATTCACTTTTGAGTTAAATAAAAATTCAAATATTTTAATAACTCAAATCTAAACTTATTTATTTAATTGATAATTCATATAAAGGTAAATAAAAAATTGCTAATATGTCTAAAATTAACCAATTGAGTCTAATAAATAGTATCAGTCTTCAACATTTATAATATGAAGTCCAAATAGTTGTTTAACATATTTTAATTACAATTTTATTAAATTCTCCTCAACCATAGGTGTGTAATATTTTCTAAAGAGAATCCTTATCAAATCTAAAATCGTCAAAAATAATTTGTAGTTAAATAAAAACTTATTTCCTTTACTTTAACCACAAGATTATCAACATACTAAAACACTAAAATGAACTCATAAGCAATCAAGTAACATTACTCCATGATTTACAAACCATAACCACTCATCCAAAAAAGGGGTAAGTGATACTATTCCATTATAAAATCAAGAAAATCACCACATCAAAGAAAAATATAACAATTCTTAAGTAACTTTAAGGAAACATTACCAATTACACAAAGTACAAATGTTATTAGCATTATACTTTCAAACTATCTATGTTTTAAAGTTAACTTTAGTCTACGAAGATCTAAATATAATACTATAAACATTGTTAGATTTTTTATAGTTAACTTTGGTTTGATATAGTTAAGTCATAAAGCATCTCAAGCCCAAACTATTCAAGCAAACACAAATAACATCAACCAGACTCAACTAACCACAAAGCTTGTTTAGACCTTAGAAAAGAAATCTTTTCTTCAAATGTTATTCCTTTTTCCACTTTAAACAAGAACTCTTATATAAGCAACTTGAATAGCATTTCACTTTTGGTGTGTATTCCGTTGTTTTGTAATATTGTAATTTCATGATTGTCTCACACACACGCACAAGCCCTAATAAGAAGCACAAGTATGAAATTTATCTAAAAGGGACAACACATTCTAATGTAACCATTTCTGAAATCCAATCCCTAGAACAATGTTATCACCGGGATTCGCGTTTATTCAGTGCATCACATTAATTATGCATAAGAGCATATTGCTTCTTTAAACATTAGTCCTTATCAGAGCAATGATGATGATTTCAAATTTTGGATCTTATACTAACTCGAAGACCGTGAGTGTCGTGGTATTGCCGACGAGTACGCCATGGAGGGGTCCTCACAGTGCGTGTTTAGAGACGTGGGGTAAGGCGGACGGTTGATGGGTACGAGGTAACACATCTTACCCAGGTTCAGATCCCACAACGGTGGAGGAATCCTACTCCTGCTATAAATCACTATAATGGCAATACGCCGAGTTACAGAGATAGGTTCGTTGTGCGAGGTGTGTGTAAAATGATACTAGGGTGTGCCCTAAAGGCTCCCATATGCCCGGCTTATATAGCCGTCAGGTCCTAGGGTTACAGGGAAAAGTCCTAGCCAGACAGGTTACAGGGTCCTACACCGTCTATTACTTGTCTTGTGTATCTTGCACTCCAAGGATCCGGGTACGCTGGTGATTCCACCGTAGCCTTCCTTTATCCGGCATGGGCCTCCCTTCTGGATCCACCTAACTGGGCCGCCCAACAGGCCATAGGCCATGCTACCGACTATGGGCCACCTGGGTTAGTCGGATAAGAGACATTCTATGAGGATACCCATATAGCATATCCCCAACAGTAGCCCCCGGAGAACTCCGAGATCTTGCGCCGTCTTGCCTCTTCCCGTGGAATGCTCCGTCTAGATGGATGTCGGCAAATCGCCAAGCAATATCTTGTAGTCCTCCCAAAGAACCTTGCAAGGTTTTCTCCATCTTCTACGAGTAAGTCGGAGAAATGCTGAATCTTCCATCATACGCTCCCATTGTCGGATTAAATCCGTCCATGCCGGAATCTTCGATGGGACGGCTCATCTACCATGTCAGTTATGACGACGTAGGCTGTAGGTCAGCGACGCCTCGCAACTCACACATGCAGAGAACGTAATCATAGCTGATTTTCCCGCGCGAGCAATACGAACCGTTGGCGGCGACGGTTGGAGACGTGGCGAAATTACCGCGCACGTTCACGAACACGTCGTCTATGCGGCAATCGTCCGATTAGCTACACGAATCTTGACGCAGAGTAAGATAAATAGCGACCATGGGACACTTGCCACTTTTTCACCTCATTCTCTCGCGTCATCGTCTTCTTCCTCGAGCCGCGCGCCTCCTCGAGCTCTCCGCGAAAACCTCGAGAAACCTAGCACAGCTTCCCGCACCAGTCGCATCCTCTCCCTCCTCCATGACTAGCAGCGGTTCATCTCCATCAATGGCGGCGTCGAGGGAAGCCGCGGCGAAGCCGGCGTGTAACATCCCAAAAATATCAAACTTAGATCAACAAAACACTAATCCTAAAGATTAGGGTTAACAAAAACTTTTCTAAATCAATTCATGAAAGCATGTATATGTGTATGCATGAATTTTGAAATTCTTTAAAACCACTTTGTTTGTGTGAGCCATTGCTTGTAAAATGTTTCTTAGGTGAAAAGAACATCATCTAAAACATTCCCCACACTTTTCCTAAAGAAAAATAAGTCAAAACCAATATATTAAGTGAATGGTCATTTTGACCAATTTAACTCCCATGCCTACTTTGGCTGTCTCAAACTTTCAAAACCTAACAGAAACTTTTCTGGATCTTTGCACCCCTTGAATGTACTCATAACAAAGTATCAAGGCCCACTTTGTGATCATCCAGAAACTTTCAAATGCATAGTTTAAATGACAACTCAAAATTGAATCTTCTTCATATGGGAAGATCCCACTTTTTCAAAACCCACTTAAACAAGCTCAATTTTCAAAACCCAAGCATCTGCAGACTCACCAGAACCAATCTAGCAAACCCACCAAAAATCATTTCAAAATTCAAAACTTGATTTCATGCGGCCATTTCATCAAACAGGTTGCAGACACAAATCAAACAAAACACAAACACTATAGTGTGCAGTGTTTTGAGCCTAACTTGTTCCCTAGTTAGCTCTCACACAATCCAGTAGATCATCTAGCAAGGTTAGACCAGCACTAGCACCCCTGTGAGCTTGCCATTGCCATTAATGGTGAACAGCCGAGCACCTCAATGCCACCCCATAGTCGACAGCAGGCTAGAGGAAGAACTAGCCGCGCCAACCTTGTCTGGGAGGCAGCCCACCGTCCACCGCCACTGCCTGTCCCAGCTGCGAGCGTTGCCAAGCACTGGACCATGAGCACAAGACACGCCCAGACCATGCCGAGCGTGCGCCAGAGCGCCACCCTCGACCACCACCCACAGACCGCGCGCCGCCCTCACCGCGCGCACACACGATCACCACCGACCCAGGAGACCGCTAGACATCCCCGTTTAACGCCCCTCGCCATACAGCCACCGCCCGCCGTCGAGAACGCCGCCTCTGCCGCGTAGAGCACCGCCCGTTCCAGACCAAACCACACCGCCCCATCCCTCGTGACCATGTCGTTGAGCATCGCCAGGAGACACAGCACCGTCCCCTACCCTTGCCCATGCCATTAGCTGCCTGTAACGTCGCCTCCGACGAGCTCACCTTGCGCCCCGACGGTCCCCTCGCTCGACTATAAATAGAGGCCACCCCCGCACGATTTCTTCACACCATCTCACTCCCCTCTCCTCACTGATCGTGCCACACCATTCTCAGAGCAAGGCGAGCACCACCCCGCCGGAATTTCACCGGAGCCTGCCGCTGCCGGAGAAGAAAGGAGCCAGCGATTGGAGCCGCCCCAGGAGAAGCCACCAGTACCAGGAGGTTCGCCGTCGTCAACTTCGTCGTTCGCCCGCCTCGCCGACCCTCGCCCGTACTCCGGTGAGCCCCCAGCACCCCTCACTGGCCGCGCTAGGTTTAGTTCTCGCCGGAGCTGTCTCGCGTCGACGATGACCCTCAGCCGTTGGATTAGAACCAGATCGAACGAACCACGTTTGCCCATACCGCTTCGCCCAGCCCCGTGTCACTGACGAGTGGGGACACCCACTTAAGCAGCCCGCGGGAGCACTGCGCTTAGCAGGCCGGCCCGTTAGAATTTCCCGCGCAGCCCAACGATTCAAATTAAATTTTTTCTTTTTAATTTCAAACACACTTCTGTACCCAACTTCAAAAATCAACCCAGATCGATTTAGTGCACCAAATGAGATGAAACCAATTTTGTTGGAAAGGTCTGTGAATGCTTAATCTAAGCCCGTTGGATTCAAGTCATTTGGATCTATAGATCACCCTTAGCAAAAATGACAAGGCAGAATCTTTTCTGCATTCAAACATTTTTCAAAATTAAACCACAACAGCTTTTGAGTTGATTCCAACTCTCAAAAATCACTTTCAACCATACCTTTCAGAATATATAAAAATATATATAGGTTACTTGCAGAAATAATGTTCAAGGAATAAAAGAATGCTTCATAAGCATTTCTAGCCACTTTAATTAATTAAAATAAAAGGGTAAAACCTTGTTAAATTGTGACACCACTTTAAATCACCTTCCCATGGACTACAACATGTGGTGATGACATGTGTCAACATGATCCCATGTTTAGTTTGGAGAATATTAAATCTTAGGTAGTTTTTCAATGAGTAGAAATTACTTTTCTAAAATAAGAAGACTGAAACCAATCCTTAACCTTGTAATGTTAGAGATGATTCTAGATCATCTATAGGACCCTTGTGTGTGATGATTGCAAGTAGTTAAGTATTGTTTGGTGATTGTGTACCTCGTATTTATTCATAGACGCTAGTACCGACCAAGGCTACGAGGAAGAAGGAGGATACTACGAAGAGGAAGCCGAGGAGAACTTCAACCACTGCTCTGCACAAGGCAAGCTAGTAACTATGCAAGCTTATACTGATATTTATGCAAGCTAACACTTGCAAGATACTATACCTATGCAAGCGCATAAGATACCCTATTGTTGCCACAACCCATGCTTGTGATATGATTACTATTTGCCCTAAGCGTATGTAACCATACCCACTTGCAAAACCAATCCTAGTTTTATGGCAAGCTTTTTACTTTATTTCTGTATCAAAGTTTTCTTAGAGGCTACCCAAGAATTTTGGTAGATACTAGACAGTTGTGCTGAAGGTTGCATAAAGAACATTAAAATTTGGCCTAAGCTAGAAACCTTGATATCAGCTTATGATATAAGGTTGGACTTAGCTGCAACTCCACTAGTTACCACCCCTCTATTAGTACTACCCCACCTGTAGATGCTAGTGTTAAGCATAAAACTTGATCAACTTTAGATGGGAATACTTGGTGGAAAAATGGTTATGAAAACCTTGGAATGATGGATCATTCTATTGAAATGTTTTGGACATGTGTTTCCAAACACTTGATGATTTTGGTGATGAAAATGTTGAGGCATGAGCCTTAGCCCTTTATAAAACTGATGGTTGTCTGGATGCGATACCATTCCAATTTTATCGTACAACCACAATACCCGAATTTTGGGTAGGGCTTTACTGGAAACTTATATACCTTAGTATTAGTTCCCTCACGGCCAAGGTCTGAGCTGAGGCTACCTTGTGAAGATTGTCCACCTGTGTAGTACCCAAGATGACAGTGGTCATGGTTGGGAGGCCAAACTCACAGTCGAGGTGCTTATACTAGGGAGTGTAAATGGAAGGTTAGGATTGATTATCCGCATACTGAGTATGGTGAATTCAGGATTTGTTCCTGACGGATGTATCGAATGTTGTGGTGAAAGTGTACAATCTCTGCAGAGTGTCAAACTATTCGAATAGCCGCGTCCGCGGTTATGGACAGTTGGAGTGGCCATACTGTTCCCCCGTCAGACTTTTCAAAATGACTTGTGAATGACTTGAGACTTTGGCTTGGCCACAACAGAGTTGTGACTAGAAACACAAGATCCCACTTAGGAGTTATAAAATTGTGACTAGCTTGGGAACTTAGTAGTATAAATCTGGCTTGTGCAAAACAACCCTAGAGCCTAGTGTCCTATTATCCAAAAACCCCTTTTTCTTGTTAGTATTAATTTGCGAGTACTTAAAGAGTACTCATGGCTTTGTCCCTGGATATTCCCATGGCCAGACTATGAAGAGGAGTACCTGGAGGATGGACCCCAGGACGGTTATGACAACTAGGATCATCTCCCATCGTCAGCATTGCCTGTGACCCCGAAGATGGAGCCTCGCCTACACTACCGTTACTATTCCGTATTCCGCTGCTTGATGTTGTATTAAGGACTGGATCATGAGATCCCTATTTGTGTAAGAACTTATGTATCGTTGTAATGGATGAAGTACTATGGTATCCAATTCTGTTATGTCTCGCAAAAATGGTAATCCTGGGATTGCGATGTATGGCATAACAGGCATCTAGGATTGAAAAATCCGGGTGTTGACAAGTTGGTATCAGAGCCATCCTGACCATAGGAGACCCTAGTTAGATTGGACGCTGAACCAAAAACTTAGTTTCAACACTCAAAAACAAAACTATTTACGAAACTTATTCTCATTCTTACCTCTTAAATTCTTTAATAAACTTCATGTACCTCAAAAACTCTTGCAAAATATATAAAATTTTGACACACTTGATCACTTTGCTAAACTACTCATCCTCTATTTTTATAGATGGACGTGAAGTACAGCAAGTTTTACCAACTCGGAAATGGAGGAGACCTTATCTTTGAGAGGGATCTGGATCAGCTTTCGGAACTTTTGGAGCGCCCGCATCCCGAGTTCTTTGGAGCTCAGCTCAATGATCAAGGGGGAGAAGATCTACAGTGGCTAATTGTTGCAAGTTTCCGAGGAAAGATTGAACCTCCCACTGCGGAGGGAATTCAGTTTACCTTGAGGGAAAACAACTGGCTCGATGGACTTGCCAGAGCAATGCAGGAAGCTCTTTCCCGTCTGTGTGGGAAGAGCATCAATCAGATCAAGGGTACTCGCTTTGAGTTTTGCCCAAGACGTGATGCAAATGGTCAACCACTGGAAGCCCCATACCACCCCGAGCTGAAGACTCAATTGGACCACCTTAGCTTCATGATGTATGATCGTCAGCAGGAACTGGACAACTGCCGTGACTATTGCAACCACAAGTCTGCCATCATCAAGACGAAGGATCAAACCATCGCCATGCTAGCAAAGGATCGCAAGTCTCGCCGCCGTCAGCTCGACAAGAAGGAGCGCATTATTGCCCGTCTTCGCCATCGTATCTCAGCTCTGGAAGAGACCATCCATGAGAGAGACATGCAGTTAGAGGAAAGGGAGAATGCCGGAGAAGATCTTCGTGGAGACCCTTACTCCTATCTCAGCGATGACGATGATTTTCTGGAGGATCAGGCCATGGACTTCTTCACCGATGAGGATGATTTCGCCTTCATCGATGATGCGGAAGATGATGAAGCCACAGACTCCAAGCAGTAGTAGCACTGAGCACTAGCGTAGTGAGTAGTAGTCGGTCCCACTGTATCGTAGTTCCCAGAATGGTTCTTAAAACCATCTGTTTTGCTTTGTTGTGGTGTGTGTTGTACTGTGTGCTATGAATGAATGAATGAAAAAGCAAGTTGCTAGAAAACTTGAGTCAAACTCTAAAAACTTTTCAAAGACCCAAAACCTTAGAAATTTCCCTCTTTTCTCATGCTCTATATCAATCTTCAGATGCCACGTGGAGGAAGTGGTTCAGCCCCGGACCCAATGTTGCAGATCCTGCAAATGTTGACTTCTGACCGCGAAGCTGAACGAGCGGAACGGCAAGCCAACCTAGCCACTCTGCAACAGATAGCCTAGCTAGCCCACAACAACCAAGGTCATGGAAATCAGGACAACCACGGATCTAAGCTCAAGAATTTCCAGAATACCAACCCACCCGTTTTCACCAAGTCAGAAGAACCCCTAGACGCCGATGATTGGCTGCAAACCATGGAGAATAACTTAGAAGTAGCCGGAGTAGAAGCCAACGAGAAAGTCTTGTTCGCCACTCATTATCTAGCCGGAGATGCCAGGGCATGGTGGAACAGTGTTCGTGCAATGACCGGAGGCCAAATGATGACCTGGGAGGAATTCAAGGTCAAGTTTAGCAGAACCCATGTGCCACCATGTTTGATCAAGAGAATGAGAGACGAGTTCAGAGAATTGAAGCAAGGAAGGATGACTGTAGTGGAATACCGTGAAATTTTTTTGTCATTAGCTAGGTACGCCCCAGATGAGATAGACACCAAAGCCAAGAAGAAAGAAAGATTCCTGAATGGTCTGCATGACGAGATACAGACAGTGTTAGTCAATATTCCCTTTGCTGATATTGAAGCCCTTGTCGACTCCGCTATCCATATGGAAGGAAAGATCAACCAGGCCAATGAGAACCGCAAGCGTCGCATGATGCATCAACCAGGAACCCATCAGATCCCAAAGTATCGCCCCAACCCATCTCCAGGATTTGCCCTAAGAACCAACAGACCCCCTATGACCCGTCCGAACTATCCCAACCGTGGAAACCCTAGACCCGGAGGAAATCACAACAACCCCGGCAATTCTAGCACTTTCACCCGTGCCCCACCCAAGTTCAACACCAACCATGCTACCGCCAACCCCAATACTGCCCCGAGGACTGGAAGCAATGTTGTGCCTGTCGCAGCCAAGGACAAGTCACAAGTGACCTGTTATGACTGTGGAAATAAAGGCCACTATTCCAACGAGTGCCCGAACAAGAAGAACGCTACAGCCCCTAATACCAATGTCCCAGCCCAGCAGCAGCGTCGTGTCTAGCCAGGGAGAAGATTTGCCCCAGGAAATTCACTCAACCGCAATGGCCGCCTTTTTCTCATGCATGCTGAAGAAGCTCAGGAAGCGCCAGACGTCGTGCTGGGTAGGTTTTCTGTTAGTTCAGTACTCGCAAGAGTGTTGTTTGATTCTGGTGCATCACATTCATTTGTCACCGAAGAATTTGCATGCACTAGTAAAATCCAACCAACCAAACTGAAGCATGTGATGATTGTACAAATTCCCGGATCGACCACCAAGGCTAGGCAAATTTGCAAAGCCGTCCCTATCCAAATCCATGGCATAGATTTTTATGCTAATCTAATAGTACTCGGAACTAAAGGTTTGGAAGTAGTACTAGGAATGGATTGGATGTCCAAACATAAAGGAATGATTGACTGTGCCAAGAAAGCCATTACCATGACTAGTACCGCCGGAATATTAGTCGAGCATATATCGGAAACCTTACCTCGCCAATTCAAGTGTAACAAGAGTCTAGCCCAACCTACCATCGACCAAGTTCGGGTAGTCTGTGAATACCCCGATGTTTTTCCAGATGTTTTGCCCGGTATGCCCCCAGATAGGGATATCGAGTTTATCATCGAACTAATCCCCGGAACAGGACCTATAGCCCAGAGACCCTATAGTATGAACCCGTCAGAACTAGAAGAACTGAAGAAGCAACTGGATTCCATGTTAGAAATCGGATTGATTCAACCAAGTGCGTCCCCATGGAGGTCACCTGTCTTGTTTGTGGACAAGAAGGATGGAGGTAACCGTTTGTGTACGGATTATCGAAAGTTGAATGATGTCACCATCAAGAACAAGTACCCCTTGCCCAAGATAGAGGATTTGTTTGATCAGTTGACCGGTGCCCAGGTGTTTTCTAAGATTGATCTTAGAACTGGTTATCATCAAATCAAAATTCGTGCAGAGGATATTCCAAAGATTGCCTTTACCACCAGATATGGGTTGTATGAGTATACAGTCATGTCTTTTGGATTAACCAATGCCCCCGCTTATTTCATGAACCTCATGAATAAGATTTTTATGGACTTCCTGGATAAGTTTGTCGTTGTTTTCATCGATGACATTCTGATTTATTCCAAATCATAAGAAGAACATGAGCTACACCTAAGGACCATTCTTGGAACCCTTAGAGAGCATCAGCTGTATGCAAAGTTTAGCAAATGTGAATTCTGGTTACAGGAAGTAGGATTCCTCGCTCACATTGTATCAGCCGAAGGAATTGCCGTTGACCCTGCCAAAGTGAAAGACGTAGAAGATTGGCAAGCCCCAACCACTCAAACCCAAGTTCGTGCTTTTCTCGGATTGGCGGGATATTACCGCAAATTCGTAGAAGGATTCTCTAGTATCGCCCGACCCATGACCCAATTGCTGAAGAAGGACAAGAAGTTTGAATGGACAGACAAGTGTGAAGCGAGTTTCCAAGAACTCAAAAGGAGATTGATTTCCGCCCTAATCTTGATCATGCCGGATATCACGAAGCCCTTCGATGTGTATTGTGACGCATCCAAGATTGGTCTCGGATGTGTGCTAATGCAAGAAGGCAAAGTTATATCCTATCTATCGCGACAATTGAAGCAGCATGAACAAAATTATCCAACCCATGACCTCGAACTCGCAGCCGTAGTTCTAGCCCTGAAGACATGGAGACATTACCTTATGGGAAACCGTTGTGAGATTTATTCGGATCACAAGAGCCTAAAGTATATATTCACTCAGAAGGAGCTGAATATGAGGCAGAGAAGATGGATTGAGCTAATCAAGGATTACGACCTGGACATTCACTATCACCCTGGAAAAGCCAACGTAGTAGCCGATGCCCTTAGCAGATTGCCGTGCCGCTTGAACTCCATGATTTTGAAGGAGCAACCAAGTTTGCACAAAGAGATGGAAGATTTTCGAATAGAATTAGTAAGTGAAGGATTTTTGGCTAGCATAGAACTTCAGCCCACTTTGATCAGTCAGGTTAAAGAGGCACAGAAAGGAAATGCTAGTATCGACGGAATTAAACATCGTATCGGTACAGGCAAAGTACCCAGATTCACCGAGGACGAAGAAGGAGTTTTGTGGTACAAAGGACGCCTTTGTGTACCAGCAGATTCTGAGTTAAAAGAAGTTACCTTGAAGGAGGCTCATGATACTCTTTATTCTATCCATCCAGGAGGAACTAAGATGTATCAAGATTTGAAAGAGCAATTTTGGTGGCATAAGATGAAGAGAGAAATCGGAAGCTATATCGCCAAGTGTGATATATGTCAGCGAGTCAAGGCAGGACATCAAAGACCCGCTGGATTGTTGCAACCTTTGCAAATTCCGGAATGGAAATGGGATTCTGTAGGAATGGACTTTATCACTGGACTACCTACTTCTAGTAGGGGAAATGACTCTATTTGGGTCATAGTGGACAGATTGTCCAAAGTCGCCCATTTCTTGCCCGTTAAAACCACCTATCAGAGTTCGAAGCTAGCAGAGTTGTACATTGCTAGGATCGTTAGTTTGCACGGAGTCCCCAAGAATATCGTATCGGATCGAGGAACTCAGTTTACCTCGAGATTCTGGAAGAAGGTCCAGGAAGGTTTAGGAACCCACCTAGATTTCAGTACCGCGTATCACCCTCAGACCGATGGACAAACAGAGCGAGTAAACCAAATACTCGAAGATATGCTTAGAGCATGTGTGCTAGAATATGGATCCAAGTGGGAAGACTGTCTGCCGTTTGCAGAATTTTCCTACAACAATAGTTACCAAGCCAGTTTGCAAATGGCCCCATTTGAATTCATGTACGGAAGGAAGTGCCGCACCCCTTTGAACTGGTCGGAAGTAGGAGAGAGTCAAATTTTTGGACCCGACATCCTACGAGAAGCAGAAGAGAAGGTTCACAAGATTCGAGAGCATCTCAAGACAGCCCAATCCCGACAAAAGAGTTACGCCGACAAGAGACGTCGAGACCTCGCCTTTAACATTGGAGACTTTGTTTACCTGAAAGTGTCGCCATTGAAGGGAATGCAGCGTTTCCAACTCAAAGGAAAGTTAGCCCCCAGATATATCGGACCTTTCAAAATTTTGAACCGTCGAGGAGAAGTATCGTATCAACTCGAGCTACCAGAAGAGATGTCAGCAGTGCACAATGTGTTCCATATCTCGTTACTTCGCAAATGTCTCGAAGTCCCCGAGAAGACCGAAGTGTTCAAGAATATCGATCATAGGACGATAGAGATCAATGATGACCTGACCTATCCCGAAGTACCCATCCATATATTAGAGGAAGCTTTTCGAACGACCAGAACCCGAAGCATCAAGTTTCTCAAGATTCAGTGGAGCAACCACACAGAAGAGGAAGCTACCTGGGAACGCGAAGATCACATCAGGACGGAGTTTCCAGATCTCTTCAAATCCTAGGTAATCTTTTCGTCCTTTTTCATATCTCGGGACGAGATTTTGTTTAAGGGGGGAAGGTTTGTAACATCCCAAAAATATCAAACTTAGATCAACAAAACACTAATCCTAAAGATTAGGGTTAACAAAAACTTTTCTAAATCAATTCATGAAAGCATGTATATGTGTATGCATGAATTTTGAAATTCTTTAAAACCACTTTGTTTGTGTGAGCCATTTCTTGTAAAATGTTTCTTAGGTGAAAAGAACATCATCTAAAACATTCCCCACACTTTTCCTAAAGAAAAATAAGTCAAAACCAATATATTAAGTGAATGGTCATTTTGACCAATTTAACTCCCATGCCTACTTTGGCTGTCTCAAACTTTCAAAACCTAACAGAAACTTTTCTGGATCTTTGCACCCCTTGAATGTACTCATAACAAAGTATCAAGGCCCACTTTGTGATCATCCAGAAACTTTCAAATGCATAGTTTAAATGACAACTCAAAATTGAATCTTCTTCATATGGGAAGATCCCACTTTTTCAAAACCCACTTAAACAAGCTCAATTTTCAAAACCCAAGCATCTGCAGACTCACCAGAACCAATCTAGCAAACCCACCAAAAATCATTTCAAAATTCAAAACTTGATTTCATGCGGCCATTTCATCAAACAGGTTGCAGACACAAATCAAACAAAACACAAACACTATAGTGTGCAGTGTTTTGAGCCTAACTTGTTCCCTAGTTAGCTCTCACACAATCCAGTAGATCATCTAGCAAGGTTAGACCAGCACTAGCACCCCTGTGAGCTTGCCATTGCCATTAATGGTGAACAGCCGAGCACCTCAATGCCACCCCATAGTCGACAGCAGGCTAGAGGAAGAACTAGCCGCGCCAACCTTGTCTGGGAGGCAGCCCACCGTCCACCGCCACTGCATGTCCCAGCCGCGAGCGTTGCCAAGCACTGGACCACGCGCACAAGACACGCCCAGACCATGCCGAGCGTGCGCCAGAGCGCCACCCTCGACCACCACCCACAAACCGCGCGCCGCCCTCACCGCGCGCACACACGATCACCACCAACCCAGGAGACCGCCAGACATCCCCGTTTAACGCCCCTCGCCATACAGCCACCGCCCGCCGTCGAGAACGCCGCCTCTGCCGCACAGAGCACCGCCCATTCCAGACCAAACCACACCGCCCCATCCCTCGCGACCATGTCGTTGAGCATCGCCAGGAGACACAGCACCATCCCCTACCCTTGCCCATGCCATTAGCTGCCTGTAACGTCGCCTCCGACGAGCTCACCTTGCGCCCCGACGGTCCCCTCGCTCGACTATAAATAGAGGCCACCCCCGCACGATTTCTTCACACCATCTCACTCCCCTCTCCTCACTGATCATGCCACACCATTCTCAGAGCAAGGCGAGCACCACCCCGCCGGAATTTAACCGGAGCCTACCGCTGCCGGAGAAGAAAGGAGCCAGCGATTGGAGCCGCCCCAGGAGAAGCCACCAGTACCAGGAGGTTCGCCGTCGTCAACTTCGTCGTTCGCCCGCCTCGCCGACCCTCGCCCGTACTCCGGTGAGCCCCCAGCACCCCTCACTGGCCGCGCTAGGTTTAGTTCTCGCCGGAGCTGTCTCGCGTCGACGATGACCCTCAGCCGTTGGATTAGAACCAGATCGAACGAACCACGTTTGCCCATACCGCTTCGCCCAGCCCCGTGTCACTGACGAGTGGGGACACCCACTTAAGCAGCCCGCGGGAGCACTGCGCTTAGCAGGCCGTCCCGTTAGAATTTCCCGCGCAGCCCAACGATTCAAATTAAATCTTTTCTTTTTAATTTCAAACACACTTCTGTACCCAACTTCAAAAATCAACCCAGATCGATTTATTGCACCAAATGAGATGAAACCAATTTTGTTGGAAAGGTCTGTGAATGCTTAATCCAAGCCCGTTGGATTCAAGTCATTTGGATCTGTAGATCACCCTTAGCAAAAATGACAAGGCAGAAGCTTTTCTGCATTCAAACATTTTTCAAAATTAAACCACAACAGCTTTTGAGTTGATTCCAACTCTCAAAAATCACTTTCAACCATACCTTTCAGAATATATAAAAATATATATAGGTTACTTGCAGAAATAATGTTCAAGGAATAAAAGAATGCTTCATAAGCATTTCTAGCCACTTTAATTAATTAAAATAAAAGGGTAAAATCTTGTTAAATTGTGACACCACTTTAAATCACCTTCCCATGGACTACAACATGTGGTGATGACATGTGTCAACATGATCCCATGTTTAGTTTGGAGAATATTAAATCTTAGGTAGTTTTTCAATGAGTAGAAATTACTTTTCTAAAATAAGAAGACTGAAACCAATCCTTAACCTTGTAATGTTAGAGATGATGCTAGATCATCTATAGGACCCTTGTGTGTGATGATTGCAAGTAGTTAAGTATTGTTTGGTGATTGTGTACCCCGTATTTATTCATAGACGCTAGTACCGACCAAGGCTACGAGGAAGAAGGAGGATACTACGAAGAGGAAGCCGAGGAGAACTTCAACCACTGCTCTGCACTGGCAAGCTAGTAACTATGCAAGCTTATACTGATATTGATGCAAGCTAACACTTGCAAGATACTATACCTATGCAAGCGCATAAGATACCCTATTGTTGCCACAACCCATGCTTGTGATATGATTACTATTTGCCCTAAGCGTATGTAACCATACCCACTTGCAAAACCAATCCTAGTTTTATGGCAAGATTTTTACTTTATTTCTGTATCAAAGTTTACTTAGAGGCTACCCAAGAATTTTGGTAGATACTAGACAGTTGTGCTGAAGGTTGCATAAAGAACATTAAAATTTGGCCTAAGCTAGAAACCTTGATATCAGCTTATGATATAAGGTTGGACTTAGCTGCAACTCCACTAGTTACCACCCCTCTATTAGTACTACCCCACCTGTAGATGCTAGTGCTAAGCATAAAACTTGATCAACTTTAGATGGGAATACTTGGTGGAAAAATGGTTATGAAAACCTTGGAATGATGGATCATTCTATTGAAATGTTTTGGACATGTGTTTCCAAACACTTGATGATTTTGGTGATGAAAATGTTGAGGCATGAGCCTTAGCCCTTTATAAAACTGATGGTTGTCTGGATGCGATACCATTCCAATTTTATCGTACAACCACAATACCCGAATTTTGGGTAGGGCTTTACTGGAAACTTATATACCTTAGTATTAGTTCCCTCACGGCCAAGGTCTGAGCTGAGGCTACCTTGTGAAGATTGTCCACCTGTGCAGTACCCAAGATGACAGTGGTCATGGTTGGGAGGCCAAACTCACAGGAGAGGTGCTTATACTAGGGAGTGTAAATGGAAGGTTAGGATTGATTATCCGCATACTGAGTATGGTGAATTCAGGATTTGTTCCTGACGGATGTTTCGAATGTTGTGGTGAAAGTGTACAATCTCTGCAGAGTGTCAAACTATTCGAATAGCCGCGTCCGCGGTTATGGACAGTTGGAGTGGCCATACTGTTCCCCCGTCAGACTTTTCAAAATGACTTGTGAACGACTTGAGACTTTGGCTTGGCCACAACAGAGTTGTGACTAGAAACACAAGATCCCACTTAGGAGTTATAAAATTGTGACTAGCTTGGGAACTTAGTAGTATAAATCTGGCTTTTGCAAAACAACCCTAGAGCCTAGTGTCCTATTATCCAAAAACCCCCTTTTCTTGTTAGTATTAGTTTGCGAGTACTTAAAGAGTACTCATGGCTTTGTCCCTGGATATTCCCATGGCCAGACTATGAAGAGGAGTACCTGGAGGATGGACCCCAGGACGGTTACGACAACTAGGATCATCTCCCATCGTCAGCATTGCCTGTGACCCCGAAGATGGAGCCTCGCCTACGCTACCGTTACTATTCCGTATTCCGCTGCTTGATGTTGTATTAAGGACTGGATCATGAGATCCCTATTTGTGTAAGAACTTATGTATCGTTGTAATGGATGAAGTACTATGGTATCCAATTCTGTTATGTCTCGCAAAAATGGTAATCCTGGGATTGCGATGTATGGCATAACAGGCATCTAGGATTGAAAAATCCGGGTGTTGACACGGCGACTCCTTCATCGTGCCCTAGAGGGCCTGGTTATTCCCGCATCGGCGGTGATAGAAACCACCGGCGACGACCATAACTTGGCGACGCTGGAGCCCCTGTAAGAGGATCCAGACTCGCACAAAGGCGACTGGCGCGGCTCGGACATCACCGGCCGCGACATCCAAGAGATGGTCGCTGAGGGTTACCTCCCTGCGACGGAGGGGCTCGCCTGGCGGAGAGGTGACCCCTTCTCCCCAATTCGGAGAGAAGGTATACCTCAAGGCGCAATTGGTACGCGGCGTTTCCTTGCCCATCTCCCACTTCTTCCTGTCCGTCTTGAATCACTTCCAGGTCCAACCCCACAACCTCTCCCCCAATAGCATCCTAGTGCTTAGCAACTTCGCGGCACTTTGCGAGGGTTACCTAGGGATTAGGCCTAGGTTAGATCTGTTTGTCTACTTCTTCACCGTCAAACGTACCCGGACTTAGGACACAACAAGGAGGAGCTTAGAAACTGCGGCACCATAAGCTTCAAGATACGACCTGGCCGGCGGTTCCCCGACATTGTCGGCCACGAGTCGTGTAAGAACTGGCAGCAGACGTACTTCTACGGCCCCGACATTCCTTTGTCGGGCCGAGAAGCAACGTACCCGGACTTCGTGGATGGAGCCGCCACTGAAGTCTCCACATGGCGGTCCCATGCCTCCCTTCCCTCCGACCTCAATGCTTCTCGCACAATAAGGCGGATCGAATGGTTTGTAGATACGGGTCTGACCGGCTTGGACCTAGCCATGTGCTGGTTCATCAGGCGGATCCAACCTCTGCAGCACCGTACGAAGGTCATGCACGAGTACATCGGCGACCGAAGGGATACCCTCCGGATCTCCGAGGATAACTTCTCGAGCGACTCCGTCAAGTTCCGTCTTAAGGACATCGTCAAGGTGAAAGACAAGAAGCGTGGCTTCACCCTTACCTACGACATGTTCGTAAACGGAAAGTGCCCAAAGGTAGGTATTTATTCTCCGTGTATGACATTGCTCCAATTTTTCCGTCTTTCTAATACCATCTTGTCTAACGCGGTGACCTCTCACTTAACAGCTTAGCGATCTAGAGGAGGACAACCTGGCCGCCCAAATATATGATCCCAAGATGAAGGAAGTCACAGTCGTGTCCGACGATGATGCCCCGTTGGCGCGAAAGCGGAAGAGCTCCACCTCTGACGCTGCCGACGGAGGCAAGAAAAAGAAGACGGAGGGTGGAGCCTCCAAAAAGAGTACTACCGCCCTGGAGGCGGAAAAGAAGAAAGCCACCGGGATGTTTGCCAAAGCGCCCTCCCTAGTGTAAGCTTCTTATTCTCCGACATTGCCTTGTTTATCTGTCTCATGCCTGTACTTATGCATTTTGCACGTTTCAGGAAGAAAGCCACAACCAGCCTCAAGAAGTCCTCCAAGACTCTTAGGGCTTCTAAAAATATCAAGGATATGCTGCATCGCGACTCTTCCCCCGCCATCGCCCCTGCTACTCCTGCTGTCAAGCCCTCTTCCGCTCCGACAAGCTCCCAAGCCCAGGAGGCACCAGGCCCTTCCGCCATGGAAGTGGATTCTGGAGCCTCTACCGAACTCGCAGTTGTCGGCGAGCAGGCGACGCAGGAGAGAGCTGCCCTTCAAATGGCTGAAGCTCCGGCTAAGAATGCCATCGGTAGCGGCAAGGCGGCGGTGGTTGCTGGTACATCTTCCGAAGGCGGCGCCTCTGCTCCCTAGAAACCCTTAGAGCTGCCAAAGATTATCTTCCCGGTGCTAACTCCGGGTAGCACAACTACGGTTCCTGGAGGAGTGCCATCATCTCCGACGTGCGGTCTTGAGGAGCTACTCCGACAAGCAGACATCTTGCGAAGCAACAGTGTTTGCTTTGGCAAGCTGCTGGCCGAGAGTGCTACTAACCTCAATATCATCGCACTTGTAAGTTTTACTTTACCTTGTGCATTTCATATAAGTATCCCACTGTAGCCCCGAGGATGTAGACGAAAAACCATTGGTTGGGCATCTATATGCTCTAAGAATGACTAAGTTAAAAAAAACTCTCACTGTAGCCCCCAAGCATTTAGATGGAATGAATTATTCCGACTAGATGCTTTAAGAGTAGCATACACAGTGTTCATAATTTTAAGTGTTGTAGCCCCCAAGCCTCTAGTTGTAACTGAATTAGTTCCGACTAGATACTTAAATAAAAAGCTAAGCATTTTCCGAGTTAAAACTTCATACTGTAGCCCCCAAGCTTCTAGTTGAGAACTGAATTAGTTTCGACTAGATGCTGAAAGAAAAGATAAGCATATTGCTAAGTTAAAAACTCTCGCTATAGCCCCCGAGCACCTAGATGGAAAATCTCCGACTAGGGGCTCCAAGTAGACTGAACAACGACTTGACTTTGTATTTGTTTCCACAGAACGAGAATGCTCGGAGGGGCATGGCCAATGATTAGTACCAGAAGATGCGCGTGGACCTTGAAGCTGAAAAGGGTAAACCGCCATCTTGAAGGAACAGATCATAAAAAACAAGAGTCTATTTTCTTTTTGCGCATTTCCGTCTTACTTTTGTGCCTTCCTTCTTCAAGTACTCACGATGTACTATGTTTTCTCCGACTTGCAGAGCATGTCGCCAAGGCTAAGGATATTGTCGAGCAGTCCAAGCACATCCATCAGCTGGACAGCGAGAACAATATCCTTAAGAAGGAGAGGGAACAAATGCTGAAGATGCACGAGGATTCCATGAAAGCCCTACAAGACTCCGCTTCCTCCGAGATTAATCGCTTGAAGGAGGAGCTTGCGATCCTAAAGGATCAGAAGCAAGCTGCCGATGAGCAAAACCTTCGCCATAGCGAGGCATTTAAGCTCCTCCAACAAGAGAAAGAATCCTTGGCGGACGTCGTCTGGCAAGCTAAGGCCAGCATCTTCAGTAAGTATTCTCCGCCTTGTAGCTATGTATTCTGGGTACTTAGAATTTTTGAACTCATGCAATCGTTGTCGGAATTTTCAGCGCCCCTGGGTTTAACCCGCTCGCCTCCTTCGGACAAGGAATGCATGATTCTTTCCGGCAACTTCATCAACACCGCCATCACCCAAGCCAAGGAGATCGCCCAGCCCCTCCAAATTTATATCAAGGCTTCCAACTCCGTGGTGAAGTACTCGGAGATTCTGCGTCGAGCCCCCGAGCGTGTCGCAAGCTGGAAAGCTTCATGTGCACGGGCTGGCGCAAGGATGGCGTTGTCCATGGTGAAGGCACACTATAAAGGTTCCGACATCGACACGGTGACATCTGGTATCCCTGACGTGGATGATGACGGCAAGGAAATCGATCACGAAGCTATCCTGTCATCACTCGTGGGCTATGACACCAGGGTTGCCGAGTTGGTGGATGTCGACGTCTTCGTGCCCAGGAACTTCCTTGACAACGCCGACCCTGAATCCTCCGAGTCTCCTCACAGTGGTGACGCTGAGGGTGAATCTCCGGCTGGTGATGATGCGGCCTCCATGTCCCCTGCATCCAAGGAGTGAAAAACACTTTTAATTCTTGTTTCACCTCTGGATTGTGCATTTGAAAAAACTTGGTGATGTAATCTTAAGGCGGAAAACAATGTTTGTCGTATCCTGCTACTTAAGAATTAATTCCCAGCATGTATATATTTTTTAAGCAAGTGTTGGTTTATCCATTACTTTGGTTCTTATGCTTGACTTTTCGTGAGTCAAAAGACTCGTTGTCGGAACCATGCGCTTAGGTGATGATACCCAATGGCACCGTCAAAAACCTTAGCCCAAAATCGCCGACAATGAGTGCCAAAAGTCACTACTCCAGAATCCACATAAAAACAACAAAGAACGTGTAGACCAGAAAACTTAAGCTAACGCCCGTAGGCGGAATTTTCACAAGTGCAATCGCAAAGCTTGTGCATAAAGTTTTATATGATCCAAAAATGAACACTAAAGGAGGTAAAAGACTCAGCAATATGAGTGAACCAAAGAGCTTTATTTCATTGATCATATAAGAGGTACACAATTAGAAAAAAAATGCTAAGTGTAGAAAGCACGTAGCTGTGCTATGTTCCATGGCCGATCAAGCTCCGGGTAGTCATCATCCGGGTCATGTTGCTTACGCTTATGATCCTCGCTGGGTCTATCCTTGAGCTCATGATTGTCGACAAGGTAGTAAGACCCATTGAGCAGCGCCTTGCTTATGATGAACGGTCCTTCCCATGGCGGGGATAATTTGTGTGACTTCTTCTGCTTAAGTCGGAGCACCAAATCCCCCTCTTTAAATGAGCGATGCTGGACACGGCGACTATGGTAGCTGCGTAGCTTCTGCTGGTAGATGGCGGATCTTTGGCATGCCAAAACGCGCTCCTCCTCGAGAAGGTCCACATCTAGGTGTCTGGATTCTCCAGCATCATCTTCGTCGTAGGCGGCAACTCTTGGTGCATCGTGGAGGATGTCGGAAAGTAGGATGTCTTCTGCTCCATATACCATGAAATAAGGGGTGTATCCAGTAGATCTGTTGGGTGTAGTTTGTAAACTCCACATCACAGATGGCAATTCTTCCGCCCAGGCTCCAGCTGCTCTATGTAGCGGTGCCTCAAGACGTGGCTTGATTCCCTGCAGAATTAATCCATTGGCTCGCTCCACTTGACCATTGGATTGTGGGTGTGCCACAGATGCAAGGTCAAGTCGGATGCCTTTGTCCCAGCAATAGGCCTCCACTTCTACGAGTGACAAGTTGCTTCCATTGTCGGTGATGATGTTGTGTGGGAGACCAAATCTCACCACTAGATCCCGGACAAATCTAAGGGCAGTTGCCCCATCAAGCTTTCTAATGGGTTTAGCTTCTATCCATTTGGTGAATTTGTCAACTACTACAAGCAGATGCGTAAACCCACACGGTGCCGTTTGCAACGGCCCCACCATGTCTAGCCCCCAGACTGCAAACGGCCAAGTTATTGGTATTGTTCACAATTCTTCAGCAGGAACATGTGGTTGTCGGGCATAATACTGGCATCCTGTGCACGTTTCAACCAACTTGTCAGCGTCCGCCTTCGCGGTCAGCCAATAGAATCCTTGCCGGAAGGCTTTCTCGACCAACGATCAAGGAGCGGCGTGTTGCCCGTAATCTCCGAGATGGATTTCGCGTAGGATTTCCATACCTTCTAGCTGGGAAACACACTTTAGGTATACACCAGTAGTGCTCCTTTTGTAGAGTTGCCCATTGATTATGGTATAACCCTTTGCTCGTCGTACTATCTGTCGTCTTTCGACCTCGTCATCGGGCAAAGTTTCGTGTTCGAGATATTCCATGAATGGTTTAGTCCAATCCGGAGGGGTCTTTGTCACCATGTTGACGAAAGAATCAGCTCTATCCGGGTTGTCGATGTCGGCGCCCCTTATGGATGGTGTGCGTAGATGCTCTAGGAAAACTCCTGGCGGAATTTGCTTGCGCCCTGATCGAAGTTTAGACAATAGATCAGCCGCCTCGTTTTGCTCCCTAGGCACATACTTGAATTCGTAGCCCAAGAAGCTCTTGACTATCTCGTCCACTTCGTCACGATATTCCGCCATCATAGGATTCCGCGCATTCTAGGTGCCAGCCACCTGCTGGGCAACCAAGTCAGAATCTCCAAAGAAAACTATGCGCTTGATGCCAATATCCTTGGCTACACGCAATCCTTGAATGAGTCCTTCATACTCCGGCATGTTGTTTGTAGCCTCGAAGTGGATCTGCAGAACATAGTGTAGCTTGTCTCCTTTTGGTGACTGCAGCAATACACCAGCCCCCGAGCCATTGAGCAGCTTTGATCCGTCAAATTGCATCACCCAGTACTCTGGTTCCGGCAACGGAGTAGCATCCGGCATTTCCGTCCAATCTGCAATAAAATCCGCCAAGGCTTGTGACTTGATAGCGTCGCGTCTTTTGTAGGTGATCTCGAAGGCGGCAAGTTCAATGCCCCACTTCGCGACCCTTCCTGTAGAGTTGCTGTTGTTGATAATGTCAGAAAGTGGAGTCTTGCTCCCTACTGTAATTGGGTGCTCCTGAAAGTAATGCCTCAGCTTTCGCGAAGCGAGGAATACTCCATAAGCTATCTTTTGGTAGTGCGGGTAATGCTTCTTGGACTCCGTCAAGACCTAGCTTACATAGTAAACTGGTCGTTGAACTCCGTGCTCATAGCCTGGTTCCTTCCGCTCTACCACGACGACGATGATGATAACCCGGTCGGTTGCCGCCATGTAAATTAACAGGGGCTCGCCAGGCTCGGGTGCTGCAAGGATGGGCGCTGAGGAAAGAATCTCCTTGAGATGCTTCAATGCCGCATCTGCCTCGTCCGTCCATGTGAATTTGTCCGCCTTCTTCAGTAACTTGTACAGCGGCAGAGCCTTCTCTCCAAGTCGGCTGATGAACGACTACTGCTGCAACACAACCTGTTAGTCGTTGGATGTCTTTTAGACATGTCAGACGGTTTATGTTTAAGATGGCCTTGATTTTCTCCAGGTTGACCTCGATTCCATGCTGGGAGACGATGAAGCCCAACAGTTTGCCGGCTGGAACCCCGAAGACGCACTTCTTAGGGTTGAGCATCATGTTGTATTTCCGGAGATTACCAAAGGTTTCTTTTAAGTCGGAGATTAAGTTGTTTGACTTTTTAGACATCACCGCGATATCGTCCACATAGGCGTGAACGTTCCGACCAATTTGGTCGTGAAGGCAACGTTGCATTGTCCGCTGGTAGGTAGCACCCGCGTTTTTCAGCCCAAAGGGCATCGTGACATAGCAAAACGTGCCGTATGGGGTAGTGAACGAAGTGGCCAATTGGCCCGACTTCCTCATCTTGATCTGGTGGTATCCTGAGTATGCATCAAGAAAACACAAAAGTTCCGAGCCAGCCGTCGAATCAATTACTTGGTCAATGCGAGGCAAAGCAAACGGATTTTTGGGACATGCTTTGTTCAAGCCGGTGTAATCAATGCACATTCTTAATTCATTGGTTCCCTTTTTGGGGACAAGTACAGGATTGGCCACCCATCGGGTGTGAAGGTCTTCTTGGATAAACTCAGCCTTAAGTAACCTAGTTATCTCTTTGCCAATGGCGCGTCTCTTCTTATCTCCTAAGCGTCGTAGAGGTTGTTTCACTGGTTTACATTTTGGATCTATGCTTAAGCTGTGCTCGGCAAGTTCCCTAGGTACACCTTTCATGTCGGCAGGTTGCCAGGCAAAGATGTCCCTATTCTCACGGAGGAACTCAACGAGCACGCTTTCCTATTTGGGATCCAGGTTCGTCCCAATGGCGATGGTCTTGGAGGCTTGGTCTCGATAGCGGCCTTGAACGCAGGAGCGGAGTCAGAGATCTGCTTCTTCGACGCGGGCATCTCTGAGTCATTGACCTTTCTCTGGATCTCCTTGAATTCTTCGATGTAGAGGACAACTTCTGCAACGGCTGCTTCATTGATCTCGCAGTCCCTTGCCTTGGTAAAGCTTCTGGATACGGTGATGACACCTTTGGTCCGGGTATCTTGAGCTCGTTGTAGACGAAGCATGGCTTGGCCATGAACACGTGGAATATGTCGCGGTCGAATATGATGTGGTACACGCTCTTGAAGGGGACCACCTCAAAGGTGATGCGCTATTGGCGGTAATTATTAACGTCGCCAAAGGCTACCTGAAGTGTGATGCACCCAAGGGACCGAGCCTCCCGTCCAGGAACTACGCCATGGAACACGGTGTTAGTCCGCCTTAGGTTTGCCTCCGTCAAGTTCATCTTCTGCAGCGTATCTAGGTACATAATGTTGATGCTGCTTCCGCTATCCACCATGCACTTGGTGAACTCCACGCCGTCAATCAATGGGTTGATGACCATGGCGTACTGGTTCTCCGTGGGCACAAGGTCTGGGTGGTTCGTCCTGTCCCAAGTGATTGGAACCTCCGACCAGCGCAGGTATTGGGGAACTGAGGGGAGAGTAGCCATCAGGATCCTTAAAGAGGTCTTCTGTTGTCGGACGGTGGGGGTGCCAAGGAAAGTGTGGTAGACTGGGGCCTTCTTATCGAAGGGGTTCTTGCCCTTGTCGTCGCTCTTGGCGGCGTGCTTGGGGTCAACGTCCTTGTCCATGTCACTTGAATCCTTGGACTCCTCCTCCTTCTTCTTCCCCTTGCCCTTGCCTCGTGGTCTGTTCTTCCGACTTCGCTTATAGCCAGACTCCGGGTCTTCCTTGAGCTTGTTGACGAACTTGCAGTGTCGATTGGTATGGGTGGCCTTGCCGTTGGCGTCGAGGTGTACGAGGCACGGCATATCGCGGTACTCTTCGTAGGTTTGGGGAACGCGGAGCGGCGCCGAGTTGCTTTCACTTCCTCGCTGCTGCCCACGGCCTTCTCCCCTTCCTCGGCCATGTTGTCCGCCTTCTCCTCGTCCTGCAAAAGTCATGGCGACCATGTCGGTAGATTGCTTTTCTTCTAGAGCGGTTTTCCGCTTTGTACTGCTGATCCTCCGAGCTTGAGTTGGAATGGCCGTTGTCGGCAAAGAGCCACAAGCGTCGTCGTCGGCAGCTGCGAACTCACTAGCTAACTGAATCATCTGATTCAAGTCAAGCTGATGATTGTCCTGCAAGCGCTTCAGCTTATGTCGGAGTAACGTGCCTCTTTCCAACCCATCGATGAAGGCGGCCATGGCGGTCTGGGCGTGCACTCCTGCGCAGGAATTCTTCATATCCAGCCAGCGGGAGAGGTAGGCGTGAGATGTCTCGTCTTTCTCTTGCACGCACCGCTGTAGATCGCCCACAGTGCAGGGACGCTTGTATGTACCCTCAAAGTTTTTGGTGAACGCTTCTTGCATGACTAGCCAGTTGTAGATAGATTTCTCCGGCAAGTCGTCGATCCATTGACGGGCCGTGCCCGCTAATATTAACGGGAGGTACTTGACGGCGACGTTAGGGTTGCCTCCGGCAATCTCCACAGCATTGTCGTAGTCCTGCAACCATGTGGCAGGCTTGGCGGTGCCGTCATAGGGCTTGATGGTCTTGTCAATCCGGAATCCTTTGGGGTAAGTTGCGGACCGTATCCTAGGTCCAAAGCAATGTGGTCCTAGGTATGGTCCTTCTCGGGCCTCGTGGATCTTATCGATCCGTGAACGTGCATCGTATGGCCCCGGGTTCTTCTTCTTTTTGTCAACAGAGGATGGGCTGCGTGAACGACGCGGACCTCCTCCGCCATGGTGACTTCTTGGCGGCGACGGAGGCGGAGGTGGCGGTGGGTTAGCTTTCTTGTTGTTACCCTCCTGCGATGCTTCACGCCTGTCGCGGTTGCTTGTCGGACGCGGAGGGTCATGGCACGACCTGCTCGTATGTCCTTCGTTGTGCTTTCCATCATGATGGGTCTGCTCCGTGTTGTCGCGGATGACGATGCCACACTGCTTTGGTGGGGGCATATCCGTACGATGGTAAGCCTTGTAGTCTTCCTGACGTCGAGGGGATCGGGGCGGTGGCGATGGGTGGCGAGGTTGGGCTCTTTCTCCGTGGTTGGAGGATATGGGGATAGCATCCTTCCTGTTGCGCGCATACCTCCGTCTTTGTTCTGATGAACCCGTCCGCGATCCGACATCCTGAGGAGATCTGTTCCTTGGCGGTTTGTACTGGCTAGACCGGTAGAGCGCTGGGTCGGACTCAAGCCTCTGAGAAGTGGCCTTTTCTTGCTGCTTTACTGCCTTGGACACTAGGTCATAGACCTGTTCCACTGCCTCAAGCGATCTATCCTGCTCCAGAAGGGTCTTGGCGACAGCGAGGTTAAGGAGTGGGGTGGGCATCACCTGCTTGCCTTCACTGTCAATGTATGGCTTGGCCTGTGCCGGCTTCGAGGGAGCCCATCCTAGGTTGCGCCATACACCAGGATCGTTGATGACGCAAGCCGGAGCCTTCTTAGCCTTCTGCTGCTCGAAGAAGAGTCTTGTACTCGGCCTCCATTGCTCTAGCTTTTTCTATGGACTTCTGCGTGTTGACCAGATCTCGATCTAGTTTAGCGCCTTGCTCCGCGATGGCTTGCGCTTCCTCCAGCAGTTGCTGGTGCTTCTCGTCAAGCTGAGTCACGTTCCGGAAATGATCAACAGTTAGTGGCTCAATGAGGAGATTGTCGTACATCATTCTATCAGTTGGAGTAACATGGGCTGCTGCCGACGTAGATGCTGGAGGCGGCAAGTTTGCGGTGTTGTTGTTGCTCGGACCGGTGCTGAGTTCCTGTGGCTACTGCACTGGATTAGGCGGGGGAGGCATGACTCTTGCGCGATCATTGTCAGCAGCAATAAGTGGCCCCTTCCCCTTATCCAGCGCCGTAGGCGGAGCTTGCCCAGGCTGGTCTTCATCCATCGTTGTCCCAATGGTGACGAACACCCCTCGATACATGACGGTATTATTAGCTTGTTCGTCACGCGAGTACTCCTCCTCCATCTCCTGCATAGCGGAGTCTAGCTCTTCTGGACTGAAGGCTATATCCTCGGAATTTGCACTGAAATCAGCGTAAAGCGCGTCAATGAAAGAGTCGGAGGGTGCCAGGACTTCCTCGATGACGGGCGGTGGAGGTGCAACGGCCTCGACGATGACTGGAGGTGGTGGCGCTGCTGCGACGATGGCGGCCGGAGGCGGTGGTGGTGGCTAAATCGGAGGTGCTCCGTCAATGAGCGCAAGCGCTGTCTGAGCTGCCGCTTCAGCCTCCGCGAAGGTGTTGACGGTGTTCACCATGCCTTCGAAGGTGAGGCGTCCTGACGCCTGTTGCCGTCTTAGAGAATGTCGGAGAAGCGTGCCGTGGTCCAGTCCTTCCACAAAGTGATAGATGGCATCATCATTGGGGTACTTGGCCAGGTCGGCCCGTATACGGAGCCATCTGGCGAGGTAGTCACGGGGGTTTTCGCCCTCTCTCTGAACGCAGCGCGCCAGATCGAAGATGGTAACCACGCCGACGAACTTGGATCTCTGCTGTCCAGACGCACGGGCGAAGCCGGCGGATTTGAAGTGATCTTCACCTTTATATCCTGCACAGGGGAAGTTTGGGTGGGCCTTGAACTTTTCCTATCTTTGCTGGCAAACTCCGAGGAGAGATCCGGCATCGATCCTTCCGCGAACGTATCCTGCCTGTAGGCGGTCCGTGCGGTCTTGATGTTTTCCGATCTTTGCCGGCAAACTCCGAAGAGAGATCCGACATCGATCCTTCCGCGAACGTATCCTGCCCGTAGGCAGTCCGTGCGGGTCTTGATGCTCCTCCGACTCCCAAGGAACTAGTGCCCGAGTCGGTTTCGCCAATGAAGAGGTGGATGTCTCCGATAGGAACGATCGAACATCGCGTAGGGTTCGTCTTCGCCGGGATCCAAAACTTGTCGGGGGGGATGATCGGAATGTTGCCGGAGAAGAGAATGCGACCGATGGCTACGGTTTTGCCGATTCCCATGAAGATCTTGGTCCTCGCCCGCTGAAGAGCCTGAAGCGCCTCTTGCCCCACGGTGGGCGCCAACTGTCGTGGTATTGCCGACGAGTACGCCATGGAGGGGTCCTCACAGTGCGTGTTTAGAGACGTGGGGTAAGGCGGACGGTTGACGGGTACGAGGTAACATAGCTTACCCAGGTTCAGATCCCACAACGGTGGCGGAATCCTACTCCTGCTATAAATCACTATAATGGCAATACGCCAAGTTACAGAGATAGGTTCGCTGTGCGAGGTGTGTGTAAAACGATACTAGGGTGTGCCCTAAAGGCTCCCATAGGCCCGGCTTATATAGTCGTCAGGTCCTAGGGTTACAGGGAAAATTCCTAGCCGGACAGGTTACAGAGTCCTACACCGTCTATTACTAGTCTTGTGTATCTTGCACTCCAAGGCTCCGGGTACGCTGGTGATTCCACCGTAGCCTTCCTTTATCCGGCATGGGCCTCCCTTCTGGATCCACCTAACTGGGCCGCCCAGCAGGCCATAGGCCATGCTACCGACTATGGGCCACCCGGGTTAGTCGGATAAGAGACATGCTATGAGGATACCCATATAGCATATCCCCAACAGTGAGTGCATAATATTGCAATCACAAAAGGCAAGTTCACACTTGCTCATGTCCTTTGGTTATTTTCTGTAAAGTATTTTACAAATCCAATGTGGACATCACCTGCATTTGAAAAAGGTCTGAAAACACTTTTTTCATAATAATGTGATTATAGGTTATTACTATAAAAGTTTTGGTGGTAAAGGAACATAATATCTAGGACTTAACAACCAATGCCGCCAGTGATTCTTGCGCCGTATATTACGCGTTAACCATGAGATTTGGAATGGGACGGATAAGTCAGCTGTATCCATTTCCTCTTGTATAAAGGCAAGACGACCTTAACGTGACGTTGTGATTCCTTGTGCGGATCCAACATATGGGTGGGCACCCTTACGCCCCACACTTTTGGTGTCTAGATTATCTATGAATGGTGTTTATGGAGATAGTCCATGTAAATGGTACTAATCCGGGCATCACTAGGTCATAGAGTCTTCGGGAACTCATCAAGGTTTTAGCCTGCCCGAAAGGGGGCTTAACGAAGATGAGCCAGCCGGAAGGATCGTGCAGACATATGAGGTCGCGCAGAGGGCAGTGATTGGCTTGGACCAACTACTAGGCCCCACAACATGGAATTGTGGACGGGTAAGCTGCCCGGTTGTGCAACAAGGAGATGATCTCTCATGGGAATAGTAACGCACCTCTGCAGAGTGTAAGAACTTTAACTTTGTACTCCCTGTTCCAGGAAGGAGCTGTGAACGCGGCGGGAAAGGAACTCCATGAAAGTTCTGGTAAACCCGTGAAGGCTGACCGACATAGCTTTTCAGAATAGAAGAAACCTTTGAAGAAATGTTTATGAAAACTTGCATTGCCTACGACCTATGGTCTGTGGCTGTAGTTATAGTGCATCAAACACTCCTTTTCTAGTGAATTTGCTGAGTACGCTCGTACTCAACGTATCTTCTTAACCCTTGCTAGATTCGGAAGCTAGTACAGACAACATCTACATCAAGTTATGCTCCAGGAATCATCATCCAAAGCTAAAGATCTTCAATGCAGTCAAGGAAGTCAACATATACATCAACTCAAGTGAAGACGAAGTTACTGATTAGATAGGAATATAATCTCTAGCCAAGAACCTAATTCTGTAGTGTATTGCAATAGCAGTAATGCCAACCCTTAGTTAAAATACCAGTCTTAATAGTATAATAGTTCTTGCATCGTTTATCTTTGATTCTTCTTTGTAAGAAGTTCTTCCTCTCTCTTTATCCTAGAGAATTCTCTGGATCTTGTGTAAAGGGTGAGTTGTAACCTTTAGCCATGTATTGGACCAGCTGTGTTTCTGTTGTGCCATTCTGAGGGATGTAATACTAGTGAACGGTGTTTCATTGATGTTATGTCAACGACTATAGTATACTACATCATACAGTGGTATGCTGGGTCACCCCAGTTGGTATCAGAGCATATGCTTTGACCTTAGGTTGGAAACCTAGTAAGTGGGTAGAACCTGTAGGACACATTTTCTAGCAATAACAAAGAGTTCTCTAGTGATATGAGGGATATTCACTTGAGAATAATCATGTCATGTTGCTAGTGCGATAATTCTTTAGTATGATTGCAATTCCGATCATTACCCAAGAGTTTTAACTCTATTTGACTGATGATAATTTCTTATCTACAGTTCCACATGGCACCTCAATATCCACCTCGGAATGTTCAAGTGATGAACAGGACACTGAATGACTACGGATGAGATTATACAGACAATTTCCGACAACTTCTATGGAGTTTGGAATGTGAATCAAGACTTTTGGTCAAGATTTACAGTTACGATGATGGGCAGGTATTAGCTAAATACCGTATCATGGTCATGTTACCCAAGAAGTTAGGACTTAAGGGAGAAATGCCATCAGGAGAGGCAAGGTACATGGCATCTGCATATCAGATTTCCGTAGCAGCAACCATAACCATGATCCGAGAACAAAAATCCCAAGCTCTAGAAGGTAGTACTCATACCATTATACCACATGAAACATCAAACCCAACGCATGAGTTAGATCACTCTACTCTAGTTCAAGAAGAACCTACTCTAGTTATAGAGTATATGGATCGTTATTGGTCTTTGATAAACACTTATCATAACACTCATCAAGTCTTAGTTCAGGAACTGGATATAGTCATTGAGGATTTCACTGATCCTGATAAAGCAATGGCACGTAGGAAGAAGTTAGATAAAGAAGCTAGGCATCCCAAATACATACCTTCAGGAGAAGTGTATGAGGAAACTGAGTTTGATGATCCAAACTCGGAAAATTACGCCTACTACCAAACTAAAACGCAGCCACCTGAAGACCTATGGACCAAGTATAACTCCGAACAACAGGAATGGAATAGAGTTATTCCAAATAACCCTGAGTGTAACACCCTCAGAATCGGACCTATGCAAGTTTGAGAAAAATTCGCCAAACCCGCATAGAAACGATTCAAAGGTGCCCACCAGGCACTTTCGTGCGGGTGGAAAACGAAGTAATAACATTACACAACAGTCCTTGATGGGACCCACAGAACAGATATATATACAGCGCGACTCCAAGAGTCAAGAATACAGATATAATATACAAAGATCCAAATCACCTTGAAGATGATCGAGCGTCCGACTACGGACAAGATGCAAATGGGGCTAAGAGCCCTGAAGAATAACCAATGGCGTCCATAACCCTGCCCAGGCCAAGCCGGAAGGGTAACCCTGCTAACGGCGTCGAACTCAAAACCTGCTTAAACAAAAGGGGTGCCGACAAAGGGCAAAGGAAAAAGAAGGAGCGTCAGTACTGAGGCCAGTACACGGCGAGGCTAGAATTCGGCGGTCCTCGCCTACATAGGTATGGTGGACTGAAGCGGCAGCGGCAGCATGCACTGGACAACCTATAGAGACTCGATACAACTGGCGGCTATCAGAGAGGGGTGAGAAAGACCTATTCGGATCCAACCTGATACTAGCATCAAACAAACCCATCCTGGCGTTTCCCCCTCGAGACCGATCGAGGAAGTCAACCAAGGAACTCACACCGTTGGCAGTTTTACTTATTCAGTTATAGTTGCGGCACTTTACTAGTCAGGTTTAGATAATCATCCTGATAAAGTAAGCAGTGGGCACTTTTAGTTAACCATTCCGTTATAGTTGTAGCGATTACTAATCAGATACAGATAGCATGATATAATCCCAAAACCCAGCAGTTGTTGGTACTTTTATTCAGCCATTCCGTTGTAGTTGCAATACTTACTAGTCAGATACAATTGTCGCAAGCGACAAACCAAACAAACAATTGTGGGCAGTATTATTTAGCCATTCCGTTGTAGTGAAGCTGATTACTAGTCATTATAAAGTCAAATTTATAGCAATAAACTTTAGTTATGCTTGTCTATGGTCGAGATACTGTGCTCCAAGTCGTCCATATCCGCGGACACGGCTTTCAGAAAGTTTTACCCGGCCGGGGTGCACCAATAGCAACACACGCTCGATCAACCTCGGAAAAACCAAATCAAAACCCAACGAGGCTTTCACGACTGAACAATCACAGGATTCAGAAATATTTCAGGGGGCCACCCCTTGGAGTACACCCGCAACGAAGTAAGCAAGCTCCGAGACGGACTCAAGGTTTGTGGGGCCGGCGGTAAACGACAGAAGATCCCCAAACGGGGACTGTCGATACCACGTAAACGGGTCACAATTCCTAAACAGTATAGTGTGCTCCTCGCACAATCGTAAATACATAAGTAGCATGGCATAAGTACAGGATAGTAAATAAAACCTCAAACTAGTTTGTGGCCCCAAGAAATAAGACTGAATCAAGCTCTGGCTCAGGGGGGTCCCATATACCTCACGGATGTGGATAGCGCGATAAATCAAGGAACAGGTATCAAGTACTCGGGGTCCTACGGGACACAAGTGGGCGTTCGGAAACCAAATATTTTCTATCACCCACCGATGCCTCTGCTTACTTCAATTTTAGTTGTTAAACAGGAATTAAAGTGAACGATAAGTAAATCCATGATCATCTCCAACATCAACATGCGGCAAGGCTCCAACAACTGTGGCATTTGACGACACGCAACAGCACTTGAGCAAGCGACTAAGACGCGCAGGTCCAACTATCTACCAAACAACAGGTAATAGGGTGTGTCCAAGGCAATATAGGGCTGCACGGTTATCACAGGTACGGAAGCTAAAGCATCGCAACACAGATAGCAATAGATCAACAGGAGGGAATAAATACTATAAAAGTAAGATAGGTAGAAAGGGGGAGATGCTCGCCTGAAAACATTGTCGAAGGGTTCAACCGAAGATCGGGTCGAAGCTCACATCAACTCAACGGCCTTATCCGCGAAGAATCAAAACACTAGAATAAACACCGGATGCAATATTTAATACAGCGGCAGAAGATCGGCATGATGCATGTATGATGCATGACATGGCAAGGGTGCGATGCAATTAGACAGTATTAAACGGAACCGGGGTCCCGACAATTAATTAGATGGTTCAAGTTGTTTAGAACCCCCGCAATTAAAATGTGGTTTTAGCATGGCAAAAGATAGCACCGGTTCGCTACCCAAATTTAAATGAGGCCAATATAAGGCTAGATTTGCCCGCATATGGGCCCCATATTTAATTATGCAGTGAATCGGCATAAGGCCCCCAAACCACACAAATATGCATGCAAGTATGGCAATTAAATATGCAACAAGTTGTATTGTATTATAAAATAGGGTTTTCGGGAAGGGGTTCACACATTAGGGGTCTCGACGAACTTGGGGTTCCGCGAGTCGGGGTCGGTCTCAGGGTTCGGATCTGGGGTTCGACGGGGGCGTTCTCGGACTCCGGAATCGTTCTCGGATATCGGGGGGTAGATCTTGGCGGACCGGGTGCGGGACTAGGGTCGGTGTCGGGGCGCATCGGACTCGCCCTGGTCGGTGTCGTCCTTGTTGTCTCGAAGGTCTTGTCGGGTCCCACAGGGTCGGTCTTGCCGTTGCGAGGGTCTTGTCGGTACCGCGCCATCGAGTCAGCCTTGGCGTCCGGGACGAAGTGCTTGTTGTTCCGGTGACGATCTTGTTGGAACCATATCGAAGGCCCTGATGTCGAGAAGATCTTGGCGTCCCATGAAGGAGGTCTTGACGCTACGGTCTGGTGTCGCCCTTCCGGTATCGCGGGTCTTGGTGTTTTGACGGGGTTCTCGGCTTGGTTCCATGACGGAGATCCTGAGGATCCATGCCGGCACACTTGGCGCCTTCTACTCCGACGATCGGTCTCATGTCCAAGTAGGAGTGCTTGATGATCCGAGCGGGGGTTCTTGTCCGCGATTCTTCGAGCACCTTCGGGGGTACGGGGACTTGATGGCGTCGAAGGAATATGGCCTCCGTGGACCTGCGAGCAAGGCAGCATCCCAGGAGATCCCCGAGGATGTGGTCTTGCAGCCGGCAGGGGCAGGACACGGACATGCGGAGGCAGAGGCGTGCGGCGGGGTTGGGGGAGTGGGCGGTGACGATGAGGCCTGGCGGCACGCTGGACCGGCGGTCTGGGACGGCTCGGGTCGGAGGCAGCGAGGCCGGGGCTCCTGCGGACACGGACGCGGAGGGCAGGTCGTGTGGCGGAGGTCGATGCTGGGGAGGAGGCCTGGCGGCCGGCCACAGCGGGGAGGCGGCGCTCCGGACGCTGGCGAGCTCGAGGGGGGCGCTGACGGAGACGCGGCTCGCAGAGGGAGACGGCTCGGGGCTGCGCGGGGCGCCGGGCGCGGAACCGAGGGCGCGGCCGGACAGAGCGGCGCCGCGGGGCGGAGAGGGGACCTGGCGTAGACGACAGTGGAGGAGGAGGACGCGGAGGCTGCGGAGGACGAACGGCGAGGCGGAGGGAGCCGGCGCGGGGTCGGCGAGGTTGCAGAGGAGAACGCGGTGAGGCGGGGCCTCGAGCTCCCGGAGGCGAAGGGGAGCACGGCGGCCGGCGGGGGAGCGGCGCTGCTGGGGAAGGCTGGTGGCGTCGGGGGAGGCTAGGAGGGAGACGGAGCCAGGCGCGGGTGGTGGAGAAGAGGAACAGGGGAGGCAGGTGGGCACGCGGCAGGTGGTGGGCCAGGGCATGGGCCCCGGGGTGGCAGTGAGAGGGGGAAAAGGGGACGGGTGCGTGTGTGCGTGCGTTGTGTGGTGGGATGGATCAGGTGGTGTGGGATGTGGGCTGGAGGGAGAGGGAGGAGAGAGAGGGGTGTGGCCACGTGGCAGTTTGGGATTGGCAGAGGGGGGAAAGAGGGTGAGGTGGCAGCGGCCTATTGGGTGGGGTGAGGTGGAGGCTGGGTAGGGGTAGATTAGTTGGTAGCCTTAGGATTTTGGGTGGACTGATTGGTTGGTCCGATTTAAATCCTGGGGGTGGTCGTTCGGGTCGGGTCGGCCCGTTCGACTGCCCCCACTAAAAATAAATAATATAATTTTTATTTATTTCAAACAAGGCTTTTGCAAACCGATATCAGACAAAACAAACTATTTCGGCGACCCGGATTTTGGTGTTTGAAAAGATGGGGCATTTAGAAAACAAGGACAGGTTTTCTGGAAATAGTTTTTGACAAACAACATATGATGATGACGATGCTATGCACAAATTCAACGCGATTTTCTAGTAGTGGTTTTGCGGGATGCCACAATTCGACACCACTAACAATGGATCTCGCCCTCGATATCCGCCTCATGGTACCGGAAGGAAAGGTCGGCGATCTGCATCTTCTCGCACCGTGTAGATCCTCGCGACACCACTAACGAAGGTTCATCCTCCATCTTGAAAACGGCGACACCACCAACAAAGGTTCGTTGTTCCTGTTCGTCGAGAGAACACTCCGGAGGAACAAAGGACGAAGGTAGAGGTATCAAACGATAAGGCCACCTCTAACTTCCATTAGAAGAGGGAAAAATTACATTGATCCACCAGTTCGATGTACAGAGCGAACAGTAAGAGTCGGTTAGGGTGATCAGTCCATCCCGGACCCAAACTATCAACTCTCTACATGGGTAGGAGAATCAGGCAACTCAACTCTCGAGATTTAGACTGAAGATCTTCATAGGCGGTTTCCGGAACAAAGGGATGATGCCAGCAGAATTCGTATGAAAGACACACTGATTATGTTCCGCGATGGTTCCATTGGCATGAACAACACATGCTCAAGGTTAACTCCAACTTCACCAATGCTCGTCCCTCTCATATGTTTTTCAACGACACTGATATCCGGCAAGGAACAGATATGGATAAGGAGCTCAAAAACAAAAGATTGGAGGAAGGGTACAACAGACAAGTTGCAGATTGATGATCGTAGCACCTCCGTTACAAAAGGGAGAAGCGAAACCCTGAAGGTACGACGGAAACCCAACCACGAGAAATCCTGGACTCGAAGAGAGAGAAGAGAGCGGATTCAAAACACGTAGAGGTAAGAGAGGAATAGCAAAGGGGTGAGGAGTAAAATCAGACCTAATCAGATTTATCCAACCGATTTTTCAAAAATAGTTTTGACACTCTACTTCGGCCGTTAGCTAGGTTATCCTACAGGCTGGACTTGTGGGGTATCGTAACTGCTGAGCTCTGATACCACTCTGTAACACCCTCAGAATCGGACCTATGCAAGTTTGAGCAAAATTCGCCAAACCCGCATAGAAACGATTCAAAGGTGCCCACCAGGCACTTTCGTGCGGGTGGAAAACGAAGTAATAACATTACACAATAGTCCTCGATGGGACCCACAGAACAGATATATATACAGCGCGACTCCAAGAGTCAAGAATACAGATATAATATACAAAGATCCAAATCACCTTGAAAATGATCGAGCGTCCGACTACGGACAAGATGCAAATGGGGCTAAGAGCCCTGAAGAATAACCAATGGCGTCCATAACCCTGCCCAGGCCAAGCCGGAAGGGTAACCCTGCTAACGGCATCGACCTCAAAACCTGCTTAAACAAAAGGGGTGCCGACAAAGGGCAAAGGAAAAAGAAGGAGCGTCAGTACTGAGGCCAGTACACGGCGAGGCTAGAATTCGGCGGTCCTCGCCTACATAGGTATGGTGGACTGAAGCGGCAGCGGCAGCATGCACTGAACAACCTATAGAGACTCGATACAACTGGCGGCTATCAGAGAGGGGTGAGAAAGACCTATTCGGATCCAACCTGATACTAGCATCAAACAAACCCATCCTGGCGTTTCCCCCTCGAGACCGATCGAGGAAGTCAACCAAGGAACTCACACCGTTGGCAGTTTTACTTATTCAGTTATAGTTGCGGCACTTTACTAGTCAGGTTTAGATAATCATCCTGATAAAGTAAGCAGTGGGCACTTTTAGTTAACCATTCCGTTATAGTTGTAGCGATTACTAATCAGATACAGATAGCATGATATAATCCCAAAACCCAGCAGTTGTTGGTACTTTTATTCAGCCATTCCGTTGTAGTTGCAATACTTACTAGTCAGATACAATTGTCGCAAGCGACAAACCAAACAAACAATTGTGGGCAGTATTATTTAGCCATTCCGTTGTAGTGAAGCTGATTACTAGTCATTATAAAGTCAAATTTATAGCAATAAACTTTAGTTATGCTTGTCTATGGTCGAGATACTGTGCTCCAAGTCGTCCATATCCGCGGACACGGCTTTCAGAAAGTTTTACCCGGCCGGGGTGCACCAATAGCAACACACGCTCGATCAACCTCGGAAAAACCAAATCAAAACCCAACGAGGCTTTCACGACTGAACAATCACAGGATTCAGAAATATTTCAGGGGGCCACCCCTTGGAGTACACCCGCAACGAAGTAAGCAAGCTCCGAGACGGACTCAAGGTTTGTGGGGCCGGCGGTAAACGACAGAAGATCCCCAAACGGGGACTGTCGATACCACGTAAACGGGTCACAATTCCTAAACAGTACAGTGTGCTCCTCGCACAATCATAAATACATAAGTAGCATGGCATAAGTATAGGATAGTAAATAAAACCTCAAACTAGTTTGTGGCCCCAAGAAATAAGACTGAATCAAGCTCTGGCTCAGGGGGGTCCCATATACCTCCCGGATGTGGATAGCGCGATAAATCAAGGAACAGGTATCAAGTACTCGGGGTCCTACGGGACACAAGTGGGCGTTCGGAAACCAAATATTTTCTATCACCCACCGATGCCTCTGCTTACTTCAATTTTAGTTGTTAAACAGGAATTAAAGTGAACGATAAGTAAATCCATGATCATCTCCAACATCAACATGCGGCAAGGCTCCAACAACTGTGGCATTTGACGACACGCAACAGCACTTGAGCAAGCGACTAAGACGCGCAGGTCCAACTATCTACCAAACAACAGGTAATAGGCTGTGTCCAAGGCAATATAGGGCTGCACGGTTATCACAGGTACGGAAGCTAAAGCATCGCAACACAGATAGCAATAGATCAACAGGAGGGAATAAATACTATAAAAGTAAGATAGGTAGAAAGGGGGAGATGCTCGCCTGAAAACATTGTCGAAGGGTTCAACCGAAGATCGGGTCGAAGCTCATATCAACTCAACGGCCTTATCCGCGAAGAATCAAAACACTAGAATAAACACCGGATGCAATATTTAATACAGCGGCAGAAGATCGGCATGATGCATGTATGATGCATGACATGGCAAGGGTGCGATGCAATTAGACAGTATTAAACGGAACCGGGGTCCCGACAATTAATTAGATGGTTCAAGTTGTTTAGAACCCCCGCAATTAAAATGTGGTTTTAGCATGGCAAAAGATAGCACCGGTTCGCTACCCAAATTTAAATGAGGCCAATATAAGGCTAGATTTGCCCGCATATGGGCCCCATATTTAATTATGCAGTGAATCGGCATAAGGCCCCCAAACCACACAAATATGCATGCAAGTATGGCAATTAAATATGCAACAAGTTGTATTGTATTATAAAATAGGGTTTTCGGGAAGGGGTTCACACATTAGGGGTCTCGACGAACTTGGGGTTCCGGGGTTCGGGGTCGGTCTCAGGGTTCGGATCTGGGGTTCGACGGGGGCGTTCTCGGACTCCGGAATCGTTCTCGGATATCGAGGGGTAGATCTTGGCGCGTCCGGGTGCGGGACTAGGGTCGGTGTCGGGGCGCATCGGACTCGCCCTGGTCGGTGTCGTCCTTGTTGTCTCGAAGGTCTTGTCGGGTCCCACAGGGTCGGTCTTGCCGTTGCGAGGGTCTTGTCGGTACCGCGCCATCGAGTCGGCCTTGGCGTCCGGGACGAAGTGCTTGTTGTTCCGGTGACGATCTTGTTGGAACCATATCGAAGGCCCTGATGTCGAGAAGATCTTGGCGTCCCATGAAGGAGGTCTTGACGCTACGGTCTGGTGTCGCCCTTCCGGTATCGCGGGTCTTGGTGTTTTGACGGGGTTCTCGGCTTGGTTCCACGACGGAGATCCTGAGGATCCATGCCGGCACACTTGGCGCCTTCTACTCCGACGATCGGTCTCATGTCCAAGTAGGAGTGCTTGATGATCCGAGCGGGGGTTCTTGTCCGCGATTCTTCGAGCACCTTCGGGGGTACGGGGACTTGATGGCGTCGAAGGAATCTGGCCTCCGTGGACCTGCGAGCGAGGCAGCATCCCAGGAGATCCCCGAGGATGTGGTCTTGCAGCCGGCAGGGGCAGGACACGAACATGCGGAGGCAGAGGCGTGCGGCGGGGTTGGGGGAGTGGGCGGTGACGATGAGGCCTGGAGGCGCGCTGGACCGGCGGTCTGGGACGGCTCGGGTCGGAGGCAGCGAGGCGGGGGCTCCTGCCGACACGGACGCGGAGGGCAGGTCGTGTGGCGGAGGTCGATGCTGGGGAGGAGGCCTGGCGGCGCGGCCACAGCGGGGAGGCGGCGCTCCGGACGCTGGCGAGCTCGAGGGGGGCGCTGACGGAGACGCGGCTCGCAGAGGGAGACGGCTCAGGGCTGCGCGGGGCGCCGGGCGCGGAACCGAGGGCGCGGCCGGACAGAGCGGCGCCGCGGGGCGGAGAGGGGACCTGGCGTAGATGACGGTGGAGGAGGAGGACGCGGAGGCTACGGAGGACGAACGGCGAGGCGGAGGGAGCCGGCGCGGGGTCGGCGAGGTTGCAGAGGAGAACGCGGTGAGGCGGGGCCTCGAGCTCCCGGAGGCGAAGGGGAGCACGGCGGCCAGCGGGGGAGCGGCGCTGCTGGGGAAGGCTGGTGGCGTCGGGGGAGGCTAGGAGGGAGACGGAGCCAGGCGCGGGTGGTGGAGAAGAGGAACAGGGGAGGCAGGTGGGCACGCGGCAGGTGGTGGGCCAGGGCGTGGGCCCCGGGGTGGCAGTGAGAGGGGGAAAAGGGGACGGGTGCGTGTGTGCGTGCGTTGTGTGGTGGGATGGATCAGGTGGTGTGGGATGTGGGCTGGAGGGAGAGGGAGGAGAGAGAGGGGTGTGGCCACGTGGCAGTTTGGGATTGGCAGAGGGGGGAAAGAGGGTGAGGTGGCAGCGGCCTATTGGGTGGGGTGAGGTGGAGGCTGGTTTGGGGTAGATTAGTTGGTAGCCTTAGGATTTTGGGTGGACTGATTGGTTGGTCCGATTTAAATCCTGGGGGTGGTCGTTCGGGTCGGGTCGGCCCGTTCGACTGCCCCCACTAAAAATAAATAATATAATTTTTATTTATTTCAAACAAGGCTTTTGCAAACCGATATCAGACAAAACAAACTATTCCGGCGACCCGGATTTTGGTGTTTGAAAAGATGGGGCATTTAGAAAACAAGGACAGGTTTTCTGGAAATAGTTTTGGACAAACAACATATGATGATGATGATGCTATGCACAAATTCAACGCGATTTTCTAGTAGTGGTTTTGTCGGATGCCACACTGAGCCAAACAAGTATGGATGGGAAGTAGAATCTCAAGGTGGAACCATAGGAAACCCTATACCTTGTGATACATGTATTGAAGAAGAGACCAACTATAACCATAGAGAGCCTTATGGACCATATGGGGGTGATACCAATCCAATCGACTTAGAGGAGTATTCCGATAGCTACTATACCAATATGTACGACTATGCCAACTCTAGCCAACTTACTATGAGGAAGCATTGCCGGAAAACCAGAAATATGCTGTAAAAGACTATGCCAACTCTAGTCATTTTTCAATGACTAATCTCAGTCTCAGTACTTCTAGTCAAGAATACACACCTCCTGGATGCTCTTACGCTCCAGAAGGCAGTCGTAGGACTTCACGTCATCATGGACGGAATTCCAGGAAGCACTAGAGGAAGATGAAAGTAAGAAAGGAACAACATCCCAAGGGATGAGTGCTTGAATAATGTACATAGAGGGTAATGCGTATTGTAGTTTGAAAGGTTTGCCAAAATAAGTGAGGATGTACTCACAAGAACCGGAAGTTCTTGTAAGATAGTTGTGTAAATAGGTGAGGAGAAAATCGTGGGCACATCTAGTACATTTGTAAATTATCTAAAACCTATGTATAATACATGGTATATGTTTTATTGTTTATCGACTATTGGAGATTCTTGAATCTTCTTGATTGCCTAGATCTGTACATGAAGTTTAATTAGGTGTGCAAATGCATGATGTAACACCCAGTTATTACTTGATGTTATAGACCTAGATAGAAATGGGATTCGTGTAAGGGAGTGACAAGTTTCAAAGATCAAATGAAGACTTACTTGAAGAATGAAGCAAAATATAAGGAGTATTAACACCAATTGGAGGATAGATAAAGCATATATTAATCTTAGCCAGATTTAAGAAAGAAGTGTAGTGTAGAAGATATTATGGAACAACAAGAAGGGATGAACTTAAGGTTCAGTCAAGTAGGTGATATTACTAAGGGAATAATAAAGTAGTAATTCCTAGTTCACGGAAGCATCATAAATTAGTACAAAGATGAAGTTGAGGAGCAAAATAGTATGGAAGCTCTGACAATTCAGAGAGAATGCCAATAGTAGGTCGGAAACTGTAAAGTAATACCTACCACCCAGAATGATCCGCCATTGGTACTTAATCCATAGTCGGTATTCCAATCCATAGTTGGTATTTTGTCCGCAGCTGGTATTTGGTTAACTTAGTTAACCGGACATTCTTAAAAGTTGCATAAAGAGCATAACATTTGGCCTAATCTAAGTAATACCTAAAGAAGTATAAAATTTAAAGGCGATCGTCTTTCGAGATGCTTCGCAAAGTCAGACTTATTCCAGCGAAAATGTCCAATTGTAAGTACGACATATAATGCTGAAAGATTTTCTTCGGAGATCCACAACTATGTGGATAAACCGTACAATCTTTCATCGTAACCTAACTAGGTAAAGTATAAACTGAACAGAGACCAACATTCTAGTTATAAAGCCAATAAATGCTATATATACAAATTAAAGACTATTAGTAAACCCTAAGGGGGAGAGTAGACATTATGAATGAAAGATGAAAAGGTACTATAAGGTGATAATGAAAGATTATCTAAAGCTCTAAAAGGTATAAGCTTGAAGGTGATAAAAGGATAATCCTAACTGGCCAATTCTAGAAGAAACAACTCTTAAGTGGTCCCTAAGAGGTAATAAAGCACATCCAATTGGGAGTATGTAGAGAATAAGAAATTCCAATGGGTATGGACTAAATGAGTTCAAATCCAATCTTGGAAGGAGTACCAGTATCAACTATACTATGATAAGAATAGAAATATAGTTTTCTAACCACAAACATGGGTATATAGAAACTTACAAACTTGTTTTAGTGAGACACTCTAGACTGTATTTAACATAGTAATAAAATTTGATGTTTAAATAAAAGAATTGGATTAGGATATCTAATAAAGTTATAGATTACCACAAATAATTACATTTAAGGTCATCATAGAGTGGAGAACTGTAGCAACCACTACAAGTAAATTCCTTACTCCGAAATGTGAGAGTTTGCGAACTTCGAGGATGAAGTTTATTTTAAGGGGGGAGTCTGTAACATCCCAGCATTGGAGTTCAGAAATAAGACGAACCCAGATGTGTGCATTGCATTCGTGCATAGAAAATCCGAATAATTTTCGCGCTTTTAAACAAAACTTGTCAAAGTGATTGAAGCTTCTCTTAACTTGATGGAATAAGAAGTAGATCATCAAGTTGACTGCGATAAGTTTCAATATGACCTTTGCTAAAACCTTATTTTGGGTAAGGGAGATTTGATCTAAGGGTAGATCAAATGTAATAGAAGTTAAACCCTAATACATTATGATTTATATTTGATCCTTAGGTGATCATATCATAGTATTCATTATAATCACTCATGAGTACCAAGTTTAGGATATAACACAAATAATAAGAATGTAACAACTATATCTTAATCTCATCTGCTTATACCATGAATACCTAACCCTAATTCTTAAGTAAGATAGAGTAGGAAAGAAACTAAGTTTAGATCATTCACCATATATCTTTCTTTCCATATCAATCCTTATCATCTCTATTGAGTTATATTCCAATATCTATTGTTCATCAATGTTGAGAAATCAACTATTGATTCACCCATTCTCAATCTATCAAACTCTTGATCATAACACAGCTTATAATTAAGTGTCTACAAAGAAACAACTAAGAAGGGGTAAATAGTAATGCTAGCTTTAGAAATCATCTATAGTATGGGAATGATTGAAAAGAATCCCAATCAATAGGATAATTGATGGAGCTAAATCACTCCTAGATAAATAGAAGAATTATTTACATCATCTAATTATATGGTAGTAAAGAATATTACAAGGATAAATCCTGAAGATAGTTACTAGTAATAATTCTATTGGATCAAGTGGGCATAGTCCATGAATAACATCCTTAATCCAATTAAAGATACTATGAAGATAATTCCAATACAATTGTAAGGTTGTATTGCTAAAGCCTTGCTTAGCCAACTAAAAATCTAAGCTATAAATAATGAAAGGATTTAAATGATCATACCTTGCTCACGAAGATTGAATACTTATAGCAAGTATAAGTGACATTGGTGGGTAGAACATGATTGAAACCCTAGTATAAGTAAGTTATCATATAGTAGTTATTATAGGTCACATTAATATAATGTGAGGTTAGAGTATGTGTTGTTAGAGTAAAGTAAATGTAAGATAGTATGATTCAATTAAAGCTAGTGTAGCATAGAATTATGGAAGTAGTGTTATCCATCTTAAAGGATAGTAAGATTTAAAGAAAGGTGGATGGATGATTAAGGAAGTATATGAGTGGAGTTTGGAAGAATTACTTGTTGGATTGAAGATTATCAACAGAAGAGTAGTGGGTATAACCAAGCAAAGATATGAGAAAACTATGAAATGATTTAGTATCAAACTCATTGGATACATCCATGAGTTTAGAAGAATAAAGGTGAATAAGAACATTCTTGTGAAGTAAAGCTCATCATGTTAATCATGATGATGGATAGGAAAAGTAGTATATCTAGGAAAGGAATTCCTTAATTAGAAATCCAGGATCGTAAATTATGGAAAATAGACATTCTTGGAAATCACCCATCTCTAAATCCTAAACCAAACATAATATCCATTTCAGGTTATTGATGCATCATCTTATATCTATATCACTTTATAGGAATATTTTCCTATAACAAGTCACATAAGCACATCTCTGTCAATTCTAATTATCATAATTATATGTGCTTAAGAGTATCTTTATCAATTCCTTTCTATAAAACATTCTAAATATAAATTTATATCTTTAAAAGGGTGATGTCATCAAATATCACAAACAAAAGCCAATATGATTAGTTATTAAATATTTTCTCACATCAACAAAGAAATATAAGTAAATTAAGAACCCTAAACTTCTGTGAATATTATAATAGAATATATAATATAGCATTTTCTCAATTAATGAAAGTAGAATTAACTATATTCATTCCTTTTGTTTTTCATGCACCAAATTATGATATAGGATCATTATACATATAAAAATTTCTATTCAAACTATAAGCCAACTAGAGTTAAGTTTTATAAACAAATAAGAATATATCATTTAATAAATCCATTGTTAATAGTGGAAAGAAAAATAATAAGAAAAGCTTCTACAAAATATTAGAAAGGGGTTCATATAAAGAAAATAAAAGAAATATAAAAACATTTATCATAAAGGTTCACAAAAGGAATCACAATAAATACAAATTGTTGCTATAAGTATTCAGCAAATAAACTTTATTAGAAAAGTTCAAAATATAGATTAAATTCAAATATGAAAAGTAAAACAGAAAATAGAAAAAGGAAAACAAATAAAAAACAAAACCTGGACGTGGCCCAACTCCTCTTTGCTTACCTGTCGCCCAGGTGCAGCCCACAAAAGCCCAATAGCCAGCCCAGCTCATTCTCATCTCTGGCTGACAGGTGGGACCGGAGAGGGACTGCGGGTTGAGAGGAAAGAAGCGCTAGGGCGTTTTCCGCAAGATCGACTTCGTCGTCTACCTTGCCTACTGGACGCAGCTCGCTGGCCGGAGCTCCGTCGTCGATCGACCGCCGCGCTATGATGCGTGCCGCCATCACTAGGAGGAGTAGTAAGATCGCCACGTCCTCCTCTATCCTCTCATACCACTCTCATCTTCAATCTCTCTCTCTAGAACCACTTTCCTTCCTCACCCAAAACCCTAGTTCATCGGAGCTCGTCGTTCTGATCAAGTCTGACCACCCCTCGCCTCGCGGTAGGCACCATTGGACGTGCTGTCATGGAATTACTCACCTAGGACCAAGCACGGAAGCCCGCACGCCGGGAATCTTGTGAAATCGAGCATTCCTTTCATCGAACGTCGTGACCATTATCGTCGATTCACCGTCGTCACGCCTCCCCAAGTCTCCTCGACCACTCCATCGCAACCAGAGTAAGCTCCTCTATCTTCCAAGAGACTTCGTTGGTTCAATTGCGTCCTGTATCGAGATCTTGTCGTGCATCGTCGTGCACCGCCGTCGGTCACCGTCGTGAATCGTTCTCCGGAGACCATTTAGGGGCGGCGCGACCAGAAATCAACTCGCCAGCGCATGCTCGTTCTAACGCACCTAGCCACAGCCCCGCGTGAGCACTAGATCGATCGATCCTCAACTAGTGAGGATAAACTCGAGGACGTCATGCCTACGTCGAGTTCTGGCCACGTGAGCTAGTTTGACCAGTCCTTGTCTCATGTGGAAGATGACGTGGCCTTGGGCCCATATGTCATTGACTGGGAGTGGAGACAAGGTCGGTAACAAACTTATTTACTAACTTGAGAGGTGAAGTGGACATAGGCCCACTGGTCAGTGACTTAGGCTAGGTGTGGGTGCGGTGTAAAAAGTATTTCCCGTTTAAGAAATAAATAAAATGTTATAAACTCAATTATTAATATTCCAGAAATCAAATAAATGATTAAATCTTGTTTAATTAATAACTTTTGATTTATAATTCAGAAAAATGTGAATAATATATGAAAATTTGTAGAAAAATAAAATCTACAACTTAAAATTATTACCAAATATTAATATGATGATTATTTAAATAAATATTATTTAATAAAGGTTTTATAAGTAATAAAACTTTGATAATTCATATTTTAATAATGGTAAATGTTAATAATATAAATAAAATACCAAAAATCTTAGAAAAAAAAATATTCATGTATTATTATTTCACTTAATTAAATATTTATTATTTATTAAGTAATTATAAAGTAATAAGAATTGTTAAAATCATATCTTATTATTTATGAATCACAAAAATAAATGTAATATACCAAAATGATCACCAAAATAATATATACATGTTAAAAATATAATATTCACTTTTGAGTTAAATAAAAATTCAAATGTTTTAATAACTCAAATCTAAACTTATTTATTTAATTGATAATTCATATAAACGTAAATAAAAATTGCTAATATGTCTAAAATTAACCAATTGAGTCTAATAAATAGAATCAGTCTTCAACATTTATAACATGAAGTCCAAATAGTTTAACACATTTTAATTACAATTTTATTAAATTCTCCTCAACCATAGGTGTGTAATATTTTCTAAAGAGAATCCTTATCAAATCTAAAATCATCAAAAATAATTTGTAGTTAAATAAAAACTTATTTCCTTTACTTTAACCACAAGATTATCAACATACTAAAACACTAAAATGAACTCATAAGCAATCAAGTAACATTATTCCATGATTTACAAACCATAACCACTCATCCATAAAAGGGGTAAGTGATACTATTCCATTATAAAATCAAGAAAATCACCACATCAAAGAAAAATATAACCATTCTTAAGTAACCTTAAGGAAACATTACCAATTACACAAAGTACAAATGTTATAAGCATTATACTTTCAAACTATCTATGTTTTAAAGTTAACTTTAGTCTACGAAGATCTAAATATAATACTATAAACATTGTTAGATGTTTTATAGTTAACTTTGGTTTGATATAGTTAAGTCATAAAGCATCTCAAGCCCAAACTATTCAAGGAAACAAAAATAACATCAACCAGACTCAACTAACCACAAAGCTTGTTTAGACCTTAGAAAAGAAATCTTTTCTTCAAATCTTATTCTTTTTGCCACTTCAAACAAGAACTCTTATATAAGCAACTAGAATAGCATTTCACTTTGGGTTTGTATTACGTTGTTTTGTAATATTGTAATTTCATGATTGTCTCACACACATGCACAAGCCCTAATAAGAAGCACAAGTATGAAATTTATCTAAAAGGGACAACACATTCTAAAGTAACCATTTCTGAAATCCAAACTCTAGAACAACGTTATCCCCGGGATTCGCGTTTATTCAGTGCATCACATTACTTATGCATAAGAGCATATCGCTTCTTTAAACATTAGTCCGTATCGGACCAATGATGATGATTTTAGATTTTGGATCTTATACTGACTCGAAGACCGTGAGTGCATAATCTTGCAATCACAAAAGGCAAGTTCACACTTGCTCATGTCCTTTGGTTATTTTTTGTAAAGTATTTTACAAATCCAATGTGGACATCACCTACATTTGAAAAACGTCCGGAAACACTTTTTTCATAATAATGTGATTATAGGTTATTACCATGAGGTAATAACTTACTATAAAAGTTCCGGTGGTAAAGGAACATAATATCTAGGACTTAACAACCAATGTCGCTAGTGATTCTTGCGCCGTATATTACGCGTTAACCATGAGATTTGGAATGGGACATAGAAGTCAGCTGTATCCTTTTCCTCTTGTATGGAGGCAAGACGACCTTAACGTGACGTTGTGATTCCTTGTGCGGATCCAACATATGGGTGGGCACCCTTACGCCCCACACTTTTGGTGTCTAGATTATCTATGAATGGTGTTTAGGGAGATAGTCCATGTAAATGGTACTAATCCAGGCATCACTAGGTCATAGAGTCTTCAGGAACTCATCAAGGTTTTAGCCTGCCCGATAGGGGGCTTAGCGAAGATGAGCAAAGGATCGTGCAGACATATGAGGTCGCGGAGAGGGCAGTGATTGGCTTGGACCAACTACTGGGCCCCACAACATGGAATTTTGGACAAGTAAGATGCCTGGTTGTGCAACAAGGAGTTGATCTCTCATGGGAAAAGTAACGCACCTCTGCAGAGTGTAAGAATTGTAACTTGTTACTCCCTGTTTCAGGAAGGAGCTGCGAACTCGGAGGGAAAGGAACTCCATGAAAGTTCTGGTAAACCCGTGAAGGCTGACGGACATAGCTTTTCAGAATAAAAGCAACCTTTGAAGAAATGTTTATGAAAACTTGCATTGCCTACGACCTATGCTCTGTGGCTGTAGTTATAGTGCATCAAACACTCCTTTTCTAGTGAATTTGCTGAGTACGCTCATACTCAATGTATCTTCTTAACCCTTGCTAAATTCGGAAGGCGTTACAGACAACATCTACATCAAGTTATGCTCCAGGAATCATCATCCAAAGCTAAAGATCTTCAATGCAGTCAAGGAAGTCAACATATACATCAACTCAAGTTAAGATGAAGTTACTGATTAGATAGGAATATAATCTCTAGACAAGAACCTAATTCTGTAGTGTATTGCAATAGTAGAAATGCCATCCCTTAGTTAAAATACTAGTCTTAATAGTATAATAGTTCTTGCATCATTTATCTTTGATTCTTCTTTGTAGGAAGTTCTTCCTCTCTCTTTATCCTAGAGTATTCTATGGATCTTGTGTAAAGGGTTAGTTGTAACCTTTAGCCATGTATTGGACCCGTTGTGTTTCTGTTGTGCCATTCTGAGGGATGTAATACTGGTGAACGATGTTTCATTAGTGTTATGTCAACGACTATAGTATACTACATCATGCAGTGGTATGCTGGGTCACCGCAGTCGGTGACTCCTCTGTAGCCTTTCTTTATCCGGCATGGGCCTCCCTTCTGGATCCATCTAACTGGGTTGCCCAGCAGGCCATAGGCCATGATACCAACTGTGGGCCACCCAGGTTATCCTGATAGAGGACATGCTATGAGGATACCCATATAGCATATCCCCAACATTGTTCTCACGTGAAATCAAGATACATCAAGATATCACCTATGGTGAATGGTGGTAGAAGATGACCAGAGAGATCTGCCCTCAACACAGTGTCCATGCCCCCCTTATATACACGGTCGGTGGCTACGGTTATAAAGTGCTGAGATGGATTACAAGTGGTGGCGCTTATACTAGGCCATATTAGAAATATATAGGTCCAATCTTATCAAAGTAATCATGATCTCATAGAATTTGTTCGATGATACTCCATGGCTTGGCTGCCAAGGAGTCTCATTCGAGGCCCCGCCTGAGGCTCGACCACCATGGTTTTGGGTGATCCCTTTCGATTGTCTTGGCTCACCTGGTACCTATGACCTTGTCAGCCTCGTAAACATATTTGTTGTTGCCTTAGATAATTATGAAAATATGCATAGGTGCAAGGGACTCATGCAAATTAAAAAACATGTGAAAAATAATCCCAAAAGTATAATTCTTTGTGTTTTCTGCAAAAATCGACAAGAGTTAAACATATTTATTTCCAAGTATCCATTATATGGCATTGCCTGCTTTGATAAACAAGAATTTAAGATTCATATATTCTAAATGGTCCTGAAAATCAAGCTAGGTATTGGAACGTAAAAACTAGATGGCTGAGCCATGCATTATCTTCTCTTCTTATCCTTTCACAACTACTTAGTTATTCTCAATTTAGCATGACTATTTAATCTGATGTTTAATGGAATTCCTAGATTTAAGCTACATTCCTAGACAATAATAATGAGGAATAATCAGCATTTGTGCGTTGTGTGCATTAAGAACATTAAATGCATTTACTAGTATCCAATTATAAAATTTTCCATCATTACATTGAGTGGATAAGTATGCATATATGAAATAGTCAATTAGCACAATTGGTGTTATATTGGTATTAATATGTTATCCTTTATCAAAAAAAACTAATGCACTTAATGCTTCTAATTTGGCACAACTATTTTGTTTCCAATAGCATTCCTTAACTAAAGTTACCAGGTCGTGCTCTATAAAAATATTACCATTTCTCATTTGTGTTCATCCTCACAACTCACAAGTCCAATAACCATCAATAGTTTCTATCAGAAAAACATTTTTTCCAACATGAGGACTACACCGGTGCTACTTCTGACCCTCGCCTTTCTCGTGGTAGAATCAGGTACCATTTGTAGTTGTAGTATATTGTTTGCATCTTGGGTAAAAAGTGAAGGTCATGAAGTTTTATTTTGCATATGTTATTTTTTTGTAGATTCCAAAGAATGTGAGTCAAATATTATCCCGACGCTGGGTAAGGCGTGCACTATTGAACCATGCAAAGTTGCATGCGAAAGGTTGAATGATGGTTGTGACGCTGTGGGTAGAGCCTGCACTCTGAGTAGCACCTGCACTAGCAATGGTTGCAAATGCACGATGTGCTTTAAAGAGACCTACAAGAAAGAAATGGTTAATATCTAGAAAATGATATACCATGGCATGTTGGCCAGAACTATAAGAGAGCCCTAATATTTTTGCAGTAGGGGCATGTCTATCCATCACTAGACATGTGCAATATGGATATGATATTCTTAGTATAACTTGTTTGTAATTATGAAGTGAGCTATATATGGTGTTTGTTTGTTTTTTGTGCAAGTTCTTTTTAGTGTGGGGGATAAAGATATAAAACTCACCGCTACAGATTACTTGCTCTTGGTTTTCTAAAAATCATTTTTAGACTCACAATATGTTGTTTCTTCAGATATCCAATGCAAGTTCTAACGAGCCTCATCCCCTATCTTCATGCCCGCCATTTTGACGATAATGTGAAATTCGAAATATTTAAAACATGCATAACAAATTCAAAAATGGTTCGAACAATGTAAATCCTTTGAGTGGTGTCACATTATGTGACATAGTTCCACGGAAAAATACCAAACTTGGTATATTGATAATGTCTCGAAAAAACCTTCATAAAATGACCTATCATGTTCGAGGTTTTATGGCTTTTGGTCCAAATAATTATTTTAGAACACAGAAAATGGTTTTAAATTACTTATTCAAATTCAAACACTTTTCATGTTGAAAGTTTTTTAAGATTCCAAAATATGCATAAAATATTAGTTAATTCATTTGTCGGATCGAGGATGCTAGTTCACCTCGAGATTTTGAAAGAAAGTTCAAGAAGGATTAGGAAACAAACTGTATTTCAGCATAGCTTATCACCCGCGGACTGATGGACAAACGGAGCGAGTAAATCAGATACTCGAAGATATGTTGAGAGCTTGTGTGTTAGAATATGGATCTAAATGGGAAGACTGTCTGCCTTTCGCAGAATTTTCATACAACAAAAGTTACCAAGCCAGTTTGCAAATGGCCCCATTTGAAATAATGTATGGAAGGAAGTGTCGTACCCCTTTGAATTGGTAGAAAGTAGGAGAGAGACGGATTTTCAGACCCGACATCCTAAGAGAAGCCGAAGAGAAATTCACAAGATCCGAGAGCACCTCAAGACCGCCCAATCTAGACAGAAGAGTTATGCTGACAAGACATGTCGAGACCTAGCCTTCAACATCGGAGATTTTGTGTATCGCAAAGTATCACCCTTGAAAGGAATGCAATGTTTCCAACTCAAAGGAAAGTTATGTTGGAATTATGCCCTAGAGGCAATAATAAAGATGTTATTATTATAACTTTTTTCTCATGATAATGTTTATATTCCATGCTAGAATTGTATTAAGCGGAAACTTTAATACTTGTGTGGTTTGTGAACAACACCGTGTCCCTAGTACGCCTCTAAGGACTAGCTCATTGATTAATGATGGTTAAGGTTTCCTAACCATGGACATGAGTTGTCAATTAATAATGAGATCATATCATTGGGAGAATGATATGATGGACAGACCCAAACTAAGCGAATCAATTAGATCGTGTCATCGTGTTCGTCTTTGCGAAGCTTTTCTTATGTCAAATATTGTATTCCTTAGACCATGAGATAATACAACTCCCTGGTATCGGAAGAAAGCTTTGAGGTCATCAAACGTCATCCTATGAGAGAGTGATCATAAAGGTGTCTCTCAGGTGATCGAAAAGTATCTGTTGGGTTGTATGTATCGAGATGGGATTTGTCCCTCCCAAGTCGGAGAGATATACTTCGGGCCCACTCGGTAATCGATATCAACACCGCTTGCAAGCATGTGGTTAAGGAGTTAATCACAAAGTGATATCGGATTACGGAACGAGTAAAGTACTTGCTGTGAACGAGATTGAACAAGGTATGAAGGTACCGACGATCGAATCTCGGGCAAGTAAAATATCGCGAGACGAAGGGAATATATATATGGGATTGATTGAATCCTGGCATCGTGGTTCATCCGATATGATCATCGATGAATGTGTGGGAGTCAATATGGGTTTCCGGGCCCCGCTGTTGATTATTGATAGAAGATCATGTCTGCATATTCTCGAACCCGCAGGGTCACACACTTAACGTGTCTCGACGCTAGGATAGATTGGATAATTGGTTTATGAGTTTTTGTTCGGAGTCTCGGATGGGATCCGGGACATCACGAGAGGTTCCGGAGTGGTCCGGAGAATAAGATTCATATAAGGCAGTGCACTTTTTGGAGTTCGGAATTGTTCCGGATTAATCGGTATTGTACCGGAAGCTTCTAGAACCTTCCGGAAGGGGACCAACGTGGCCCCACCTTCCGGGAGGGGGCATGGGCCTATGAGGGAGTGCCCTGGCCGCATTGGGCCAGGGGCACAAGGCCCCATAGGGCCCAGCCGGCCTAGAGAGGTTTAAACTCGAGATAGACCTTCTAGAAGGGGGGGTTTCCTTGCCCCCCACTCCTTATCCTTTGGGGCCGCCGGTTTGGGCTTGGGGGAGGGGCTAGGGCTGCGCCCCCCTCTATATAAAGAGGGGTGGGGGCGCACCAACCCCCCACACCTTCCCCTCCAAGCCTACCCGCCCTTCTGCCCTCCTCTCTCCCTCCCAACTGCTTGTAGGCGAAGCCCTGCTGCAGAAATTCTCCACCAATTGCACCGCGCAGTCGCATTGTAGATCCAAACCATCTATCCGCCATACTTGCTGGACCAAGGAAGGAGGATACGTCGAGGTGCTGCACGTGTGCATCTCACGGAGGCACCGCCACTTGTGGTGCTAGATCGGATCGGATCGCGAGGAGGAGAAGCGAGTACGACTACATCACCCACGTTCCGACGAACGTTCCGCTGTCCAAATCTTCAAGGGTATGAAGATCTAATCCAATATCTCTCTTTGTTTGCATCTCCTAGATTAGATCTTGGCTTCCCTCTGTTCGCATCCGTAGAAAATTTTGATTTACTATGCCACGAAACCCTTCAGTGGTATCAGAGCTAGATCTATGCGTAGATGTGTTTCACGAGTAGAACACAACATGGTTGTTGCGGGCGTTGATGTTTTCTGTTGCAAGCCTCTTGTTTGTGTTCTTCTTATGAAGCAGGATAGTGAGATTGAAGCGGTCCAGGCCAACCTTACGCGACGTCGTTCGCGAGACCGGCTCCGCACTTGACGTGTGGCTTGTTCCACACATGCGGCTGGTGGATGTCAGTTTCTCTCACTATAGTTGTCATGGGATTAACACCGGAGTTTGGCAACCATAATATCACCATTGTGGCTTTCCGTAGGTAAGAATTGTTCTTAGCATCTACTCCCATAAGCCACGTAAAACATGCAACAACAAAGTAGAGGCGTCTAACTTGTTTTTGCAGGGAGTGTTTTTCTGTGATATGGTATGGCCCAAGATGTGATGTGTATATTGTATGCGATGATCATGTTTTGTAATGTTTCACAACTTGCATGTCGATGAGTACACAACCGGCAGGAGCCATATGGTTGTCTTTATAATTGTGTATGACCTGCGAGTCAACTTCTTATACGCCATGTAATACCTTTACTTTATCGCTAAGTAGTTAGCAATAGTTGTAGTTGCTATTCGTGGTGGAGGCAATCATGGTGGAGTGATGGAGATCATGCCGGAACGTACAAGATGGAGATCATTGCGCGAAGATTGGCTATACCATGTCACATAAAGTTATATGCATGTGATGTTTATCCTTTTATGTATCTTATTATGCTTAGATCGCGACGGTAGCATTATAAGATGATTCCTCACTTAAAGATCAAGATAAAAACTGTGTTCTCCCCAAGTATGCACCGTTGCGAAAGTTCGTCGTGTCCAAGCATCACGTGATGATCGGGTGCTATAGACTCTACGCTCACATACAACGGGTGCAAGCCAATTTTGCACACGCGGAAATACTTGGGTCTCACTTGACGACCCTAGCATGTACAGACATGGCCTCGGAACACAAGAACCGAAAGGTTAAGCATGAGTCATATGAATGATATGATCGACACTTCGTTGTCCACCATTGAAGCCACATCTCTTCTCGTGATGATTGGATTAGGTGTGGTGAATTTGGATCGTGTTCACTAAACAACTTGAGGGATGTTGAATTTAGTGGGAGTTCATCTAGTAATTTGATTAAAAGTTGAACTAGTTATCATGAACATAGTCTAATTTGTACTTGGAATACTATAGATCAAATGGCTAAGTCCAACTTCAACTTCAACGTTTCCGCTGAGAAGGAAAAGCTTAGAAACAATGGGTCTAACTTCACCAATTGGTTCCGCAATCTAAGAATCATTCTCTCTGGCGGTCAAAAGGACTATGTCCTTGGGAAAGCGTTAGGTGACCCCCTGCTGCAACTGCGTCAGCTGATGAGAAAGCAGTCTATTAGTCGCGCAAAGATGCTTATGGTGTGATTAAGAGCACCATGTTGTTTGCTATGGAACCGGAACTTCAAAATCGTTTTGAATACTATCCCGGGCCCTTTGAGGTTCTCGAAGAGCTGAAAACCATGTTTCAGACTCAGGCCTGTTCTGAGAGATATGAGATCTCTGAGAAGTTCTTTAACTGCAAGATGGAGGAAGGGAGTTCTGTCAGTGAGCACGCCATTAAGATGACGGGCTACACTCAACGCCTTGAGCAACTGGAATGCACGATTCCAGAGGAGCTCAAGATTGACAGGGTTCTGCAATCACTCCCTCCCAGCTACAAAAGTTTTGTAGTGACTCATAATCAGATTGGTTCCACTGATACGATCACCGAGCTCTTCGCAAAGCTGAAGGCCGCGGAAGTGGACATCAAAAAGGATAATCATGTGTTGATGGTCAACAAGCCCACCTTCAAGAAAGTTAAGGGTGCAAAGAAGCCCTTCAAGAAAGGTGGCGGCAAATGCGTTGCCCCTGCTGAGAAGAAGCTCAAGTCTGGTCCTAAGCCGGACACTGAGTGCTTCTATTGCAAGGAAAAGGGTCACTGGAAGCGCAACTGTCCGAAGTACTTAGCGGACAAGAAGGCTGGCACCATCAAAGGTATATTTGATATACATGTTATTGATGTCTTCCTTACTAGCCCTCGTTGTAGTGCCTGGGTATTTGATTCCGGTTCAGTTGGTAATATTTGTAACTCGAAACAGGAGCTACGGAATAGACGGCGGCTTGCGCGGGATGAGGTGACGATGCGCGTTGGCAACGGATCAAGAGTTGATGTGATGGCCGTCGGCACGCTCTCCTTAGTTTTACCTTCGGGTTTAGTTTTAAACCTTAATAAATGTTATTATGTGCCTGCGTTGAGCATGAACATTATTTCTGGATCGTGTTTATTGCAAGACGTTTATTCATTTAAATCGGAGAATAATGGTTGTTCTATTTATATGAGTAACATCTTTTATGGTCATGCACCTCTTGTGAATGGTTTATTTCTTCTAAATCTCGAAAGGGATGAAACACACATCCATAACATTGAGGCTAAGAGATGCAAAGTAGATAGTGATAATACTACTTATTTGTGGCACTGTCGTCTAGGTCATATTGGTGTAAAGCGCATGAAGAAACTCCATTCTGATGGACTTTTGGAGTCTCTTTATTTTGAATCATTTGACACATGCGAACCATGCCTCATGGGCAAGATGATCAAAACACCGTTCTCCGGTATGATGGAGCGAGCAACGGACTTGTTGGAAATCATACATACCGATGTATGCGGACCGATGAGTGTTTCGACACGTGGTGGATATCGCTATTTTCTCACTTTTACCGATGACTTAAGTAGATATGGGTATATCTATTTAATGAAACATAAATCTGAAACGTTTGCAAAGTTCAAAGAATTTCAGAATGAAGTGGAGAACCATCATAACAGAAAGATTAAGTTTCTACGATCCGATCGTGGGGGCGAATATTTGAGTTATGATTTTCTCACGCATCTTAAAGCAAGCGGAATTGTTTCACAACTCACGCCACCCGGAACACCACAGCGCAATGGTGTGTCTGAACGCCGGAATCGAACCTTATTAGATATGGTCCGATCAATTATGTCTCTTACTGATTTGCCGTTATCATTTTGGGGTTATGCATTAGAAACCGCTGCATTCACTTTAAATAGGGCTCCATCTAAATCCGTTGAGACGACACCGTATGAACTGTGGTTTGGTGCTAAACCTAAGTTGTCGTTTCTTAAAGTTTGGGGATGCGAAGCTTACGTCAAGAAGTTGATGCCGGATAAGCTCGAACCCAAAGCGGAGAAATGCGTCTTCATAGGATACCCTAAGGAAACTATTGGGTATACCTTCTATCACAGAACCGAAGGCAAAGTGTTTGTCGCTAAGAACGGTTCCTTTCTTGAGAAGGAGTTTCTCTCGAAAGAAGTGAGTGGGAGGAAAGTAGAGCTAGACGAGGTTGTTGAACCTTCTCTTGAATTGGAGAGTAGCGCAGCACCTGAAATTGTTCCAGTGCCGCCTGCACCAACAATGGAGGAAGCTAATGACAAGGATCATGAAGCTTCGGACGATGCTGCTACTGAACGTCGCATGATGGGGATATGCCTACTGGGGTATACCCAGCAGGGCGTTTCCGACTGGTCCGTGAGTTGGCGAGTGGGCCTGCAGAACGGCGAGTGGATTGAAGCCCAGCAAGGTACCGAGCGACTGGAAGCTGAAGGCCCAGACGAGTAGATAGGCCCAGTCGGACTAGGTTAAATGACTACTGAAGCTGTAACCGAATCGGTTGAGATATATAAACCCTAGGGGAGGTGAGCCTATATAAACCTCCCTATAGGGTGAGTAGAGACACGTTCCCTCATACACCCAAGCGACTCGCCGCCTAGCCGCCGAGCTCGCCCATTGTAACACCTCCATAATACAATCTAGCAGGAGTAGGTCTTTACCCTCAGGGGGGCCGAACCTGGGTAAACCCTGTGTCTTTGCCCTCATCTCGCACCGCAGATGGCTGGCCGCCCTTGCCCCTCGTTCTACTACTCGCTGCCGATTGTAGCATCTGCCGTGACCATTCCCACGACAGTGGCGCCCACCGTGGGGCCTGGCCGGTCTGGCCGGTGTTCTGCGGCGAGATCCAATCTGCCCATCAACGAGACGGTCGCCACCGGCCGCATGATAGCGATCGGCGAGATGTTCCAGATCTTGCCAAGCAGCTACGTCCCGGCGGCGCGACCCGTCACGCACAGCGTGATACTGCCTATCGGCACGATCAGCCTCTTCGTCGGCCTCACCGACGTCATCGTCTCGGAGGACTCGGCTCGCATCCGCGAGTCGCCGCCACGCGATCGGCTCTCCGAGAGCCAGATCCGCACGATCCACCTCCTCGCCTCCGAGTACAACTCGTCCCACAGCAACGTGGCCGGGAATTCAGCGGCGCAGAGGATGCGGCCCTCACCGACGACGCCGACTCGGCGACCCCGGCGTTACTCGCCGGATCCATCACCGCGGCCTCCTCTGCGGGCTCCATCGCCCAGGTCTCCAACGCGGGAGACTTCGAGGACCCCTCCATCCTCGGGATCTTCGAATTCGACTCCGGGTCGGAGGACTCCGCCGACCTCCGTGACGGAACCGGTCGCCACGCCGCGACCTACATGGCCACCGGCGCCGATCCGCCGGAGGATCCTTTCTCCACCCCAATCCCTCCTAACGCCACGACAACGGAGGTCGAGGAACTCCGCCTGAAACTGGCGGAGACGGTGCGCAAGGAGCAAGCCGAGCGCGAAAAATTTCGCCTCGAGCAGGTGACGGCGCAGGAGCTATCACGCTACCACCAGCAGCGGATCAGGTCACGCCTGAACCCCACCGTTCAAGGGCGTGCCCTGAACTTCGACGACGAAAATGACCCGGTCAGGGTGGCCGAACGCGCGATCTGCGAGAACGCGCCACCAGGAGGAAGCGCCCGGCCCCCGCCAGGATCAACGGCGAGGGGCGCCCCACCACCACCCAACCGCACCCCTCCCAGGGACCAGCCGCGGATAGTAGTCTCCTCACGGGAGCGAGACGCAAACGGCCTCCCGCTGTTCTCCACCCCAATGGACAACCTCGTCGCAGGACGAGCAGCAGCCGACAGCATCACAGCCACAGGCGACGGCACCCTACAGATCCAATACGTCAGGGCCCTGCTCGCGAAGGTCGTCGAGCAGCAAAACGCGGGTGCCGACTCGGCAGGTCGAGTATACTCGCGTTCCTCAGGAAGCAGAGCGGCCTCCAGCGGCCGCCCAGCAGAGGCAAACACCCTCAACTGCCCGCCACCAGAGCCGCTGCAGCTCCAACACCGACCCGCGAACGCGGCACTCTCCACCAACGACCCCAGGCCGGCAACCAACCTTCTTGCCGCCAACGGGCAACCCATCGACGCCCGCACCCACATCATCAACAACCAAAGTTGGCGCGCACGCCAGCCTGACGACTTGCGGAACACCCTAACTAATCACCGCGACGGCGAGCCTATGGGGTCGCTCAGTCGACTCGGACCCAAGTGCTTCGGACCAATGATCCGAGGCGAGAAGTACCCGCCAAACTTCAAGGCGCCAAAAGAGATAGAAAAGTACGACTCCTCGTACGACCCCGCCGTCTGGCTCAACACATACCTCATGGCGATGGGGATCGCGAGTCACACTGACCTACTCGCCGCCCGTTACCTCCCACTGATGATGGAGGGGACGTGCAGGCAGTGGATCAACACTCTCCCCCAGGACAGTATCGATTCCTAGGAGGAAATGCGCGACGCCTTCGTCAGGCACTTCGAATGCTCCTACACCCGCGCCACCACTATTGAGGACCTGGAACGGTGCGTCCAGGGACCCCGCGAGTCGACCCGCAACTGGGTCCAACGGTGGCAAGAGCTTTGGTACAACGCGGTCGGCATCCACCCGGACACCGCGATCCATTGCTTCAAGACCTCGTGCCGCTACGAGCCCCTAGTCGCCAAGCTCAAGCGACACTCCCGCACACTCGACAACATCCCCGACCTCCTCGAGATCGCCAAACGGTACGCCGAGGAAGATCCAAACCAGGAAACTGACGACGAGTCAGGAGGTCAACGCCGCACGGGTGGCAACGACGGCGGACGCCGAACCGACCTACGCTACAGCGGCACTCGCCTCACTGGCAAGCGCCGCAGTGACGGGCGAGTCGACTTCGTCGCCAACGCCGGGCACGCGCAGCGCGAGCCCAAGAGCTACCGCCGCGACGGAGGGCAACGCCGCGACGGCGGCGACTACAAGAACAAGCCAAGGTTCGATCCCACGGCCCTCGTTAACCAACCATGTGCGTTCCATAGCAGGGAAGGAAAGCCCGCAACGCACACCACCGCCGACTGCCACACCCTCAGGGAAATCGAGAAGGCACGGCAAGCGCGGGAGGACCCCGACAACGATCCGCCAAACAGCGGAAAATTCGGCAAAGTAGCCAGCTCGCTCCACACCTTCACAGGCTTCAACACGAAGCGCGAGAAGAAGGTCATCGCCCGCGCCGTCGCCTTCAATGCGGTGGCCCAAATAGACGTCCCCCAGTTCCTGAACTGGTCGGAGCAGCCCATCACCTGGAGCCGGCAAGACCACTCGTCGCGCATCGAGTACCCAGGATGAGTCGCCTTGGTGGTCAAGCCCAAGGTTGGCGACTACTTTCTCCCCAAGACAATGATGGACGGCGGCAGCTCCATCAACATCCTCTACCTCGACACCTTCAGGCGGCTGCGGCTCTCGCAGTCGATGATCGAGACGACCCACACCACATTCCACGGCATCGTCCCCGGTCGGAAGGCGTACCCGATCAGCAAGGTCACGCTGCCAGTAACCTTCGACACACCGGCAAACTTCCGCACCGAGCGGATCTTCTTCGAGCTGGTGCCCTTCGATATCCCCTACCACTGCGTCCTGGGGCGCCAGGCATTCGCTAAATTCATGGCAGCACCCCACTACACGTACAACGCGATGAAGCTCCCCGGGCCGTGCGGCGTCATCACCATCAACGGCGACCCCGACATGGCCGCCGAGTGCGAGGCCAAAGGAGTCGAGCTCTCCGACGCCGTCATCGCGGCGGAGACCAACCACGCCGATGAGCTCGCCAAGTATGCGAGCGGGGTCAACAACGACGACCCCACCATACTCAAGAAGCCCAACTCAGAGGGCGCAAACACCTCAACCTTTGAGGCCACGACGCACACCCGCACCGTCGAGCTGGTACCAGGCGACTCCAGCCAGACGGTGACGATCGGGACGGGCATGAGCCCAGCATAGGAAGGCGCGCTCATCGAGTTCCTCCATGAGAACAGGGACATCTTCGCATGGAAACCCTCCGACATGCCCGGTGTCCCTAGGGAGCTCGCTGAGGACAAGCTAAACGCCGACCCCAAAGTGCGACCTGTCAAGCAGTCGCTGTGGCCCTTCAATGAAGAACGTCGTCAATCAATCGCCGAGGAAGTGCAGCGTCTACTCGCTGCCGGCTTCATCCGGCCAATCAAGTACTCCAAGTGGCTGGCAAACCCAGTCCTGGTCGAGAAGAAAAACGGGACCTGGAGAATGTGTATCGACTACACAAACCTGAACAGCGCCTGCCCAAAGGAGCAGTTCGTCCTCCCGCGGATCGACCAAATAATCGATTCAACCGCGGGCTCGGAGTCGCTATGTTTCCTCGACGCCTACTCTGGGTACAACCAGATCAAAATGGCTGTCGAAGACGAGGAGAAGACGGCGTTCATCACGCCATTCGGAGCCTTCTCCTACACCGCCATGACCTTCGGCCTCAAGAACGCCGGGGCGACCTACCAGCGGTGCATGCAAGAATGCCTCGCGAGCCAAATTGGCCGCAACATCCACGTCTACATCGACGACGTGGTCGTGAAGTCCGCTCGCCAAGGCGACCTACTCGCCGACCTGGCGGAAACTTTCGCCAACCTGCGAAGATACAAGATAAAGCTCAACCCAGGCAAGTGCACCTTCGGTGTACCCGCCGGACAACTACTGGGGTACGTCGTCTCCAAACGAGGGATCGAGGCGAACCCCACAAAGATCGACACGATCGCCCGGCTCGGCAAACCCGAGTGCCTGCGCGACGTCCAGAAGCTGGCCGGGCGAGTAGCGGCTCTCAGTCGCTTCATCCCCCGCCTGGGCGAAAAGGCGATGCCCCTATACCGCCTGATGCGCAAGAACCCCACCTTCCAGTGGGACAAGGAGGCGGACGACGCGCTCTGCGACCTCAAAAAGGTGCTACTCGCCGCACCACTACTCGCTGCCCCCGCCGACAAAGAACCCATGCTGGTTTACGTCGCGGCGTCCGAGCGCGTTGTCAGCGCCGTGATGGTCGTCGAGCGACCAGAGGAAGGAAAGGAGCGCCCGGTTCAGCGGCCGGTGTACTACATCAGCGAGGTCCTCACCGAGTCGCGCCAGCGGTACCCACAATACCAAAAACTAGTATACGCGGTCTTCAGGGCTCAGCGGCGCCTGTCGCACTACTTCCAGGAGCACCCGATCACGGTCGTCTCCTCAACACCACTGCAAGACATCATTCGCAATCGCGAGGCGACCGGGCGGGTCGCCAAGTGGGCCGTCGAGATCGGCGTCCACAACATCAAATACGAGCCACGAAAGGCGATCAAGTCACAGGCACTGGCAGACTTCATCGCCGACTAGGAGGAGGCCCAGCAGCCAGAGAAGCTGCCGTACCTCCACTACTGGAGCCTGCACTTCGACGGCTCCAAGAACGTGGAAGGTGCAGGCGCAGGGATAGTGTTGACTTCACCGAAGGGCGACAAGCTCCGCTACATCCTCTGCCTCGACTTCACGCCCTGCACCAACAACATGGCTGAATACGAGGCCCTACTCCACGGCATGCGAGCCGCCAAGGAGATGAACGTCAATCGCCTCCGCTGCTACGGAGATTCCGACCTTGTCGCGGGGCAAGTCGCCGGCACCTACGAAGCCGTCTCCCCTACCATGGCGGCGTACCGCCAAGCGGTGGACAAGTTGGGCGGCCACTTCACCGGCTACTCTGTCGAGTGGATCGACAGGCGGAAAAACGAGGAGGCCGACGCCCTCTCTCGCATCGGGTCGGCTCGACTCGCACCACCTGCCGGCGTTTTCCTCGACATGATCTCCAAGCCATCAGACTCTCCCCCGAGGGCGATCGACATCGGAGTCCCACTCCAACCAGAGGCTGCCTTGGTCGCACTCGTCACCGAGCCAGACGACTGGACCAAGCCCTACATCGCCTACCTGGAAGCCGGCACCCTGCCAGCAGACGAGACAGACCATCGAATGATCGCTCGTTGATGCAAGTCCTACACCATCATCGACGGCGAGCTCCACAAGAGCAGCGTCACCGGCGTGTTCCAACGCTGCGTCCAACCAGCTGAAGGACGCAAAATCCTCCACGACATTCATTCAGGCGACTGCGGCCACCACGCCGCCGCTCGCTCCCTGGTCGCCAAGGCTATGCGACACGGCTTCTACTGGCCCACCGCACACGCCGACGCCGTCGACATCGTCCAGCGATGTGTCGGGTGCCAAAAGTATGCCAATCAGACGCACGTACCGAGCTCGGCGCTCAAAACAATCCCCATCACCTGGCCATTCGCTGTGTGGGGCATGGACATGGTAGGCCCCTTCAAGAAGGCCCCCTCTGGCTACACCCACCTTCTAGTCGCCGTCGACAAATTCACGAAGTGGGTGGAGGCCAAGCCAGTCCGGAAATGCGACGGGAAGACCGCCACTAAATTCTTACGCGAGCTCATATATCGCTACGGGTTCCCCAACAGCATCATCACGGACAACGGCACCAACTTCGCCAAGGGATCCATGGCCAAATTCTGCGAAGAGCAGCATATCCGGCTCGACCTCGCGTCAGTCGCCCACCCGGAATCCAACGGCCAGGCGGAACGGGCCAACCAAAGCATCCTCCACGGCATGAAGCCGCGACTCCAAGTACCACTCGAGCGCACCGCCGGGTGCTGGGTCGAGGAGTTGCCCTCTGTCATCTGGGGGATCCGCACCTCCGTCAACAGATCGACGGGATTCACTCCCTTCTTCATGGTCTACGGTGCCGAAGCAGTCATGCCCACCGACCTCGAACACGACTCGCCGCGAGTCGTCCACTATACGGAGGCTGCAAACGAGCTGGCCCGCCAAGATGGGGTTGACCAGCTCGATGAAGCACGCGACCTCGCTCGGTCACGCACCGCCATCTACCAGCAAGGACTCCGCCGCTACCACAGCCGGTGGGTGAAAGCTCGCACCTTCCAGGAAGGCGACCTGGTGTTACGCCTCATCCAGGACAAGAAGGGCATGCACAAGCTTTCCCCTCCGTGGGAAGGCCCATTCGCTATCGGGCGTGTACTCGGCAACGACGCCTACTACCTCATCGACGTCCGCGGGGACAGCGAACTCGACGTCAAGCGACCATGGAATGTAAACCTCCTCCGGAAGTTCTACTCCTAGAACCCCACACATGTACTCTCCAGTCGCTATGAAATAAAAAAAAACGGTTACCGCAAATTGCGCCTACTCTCCATGACTTGTGCCACTCGCACTCGTAAAACAGCGTTATGCTAAATGCAGAAGTCAACCTTTGGTACAGCGATCGGCACGGCTAAGTAGTGCGGTGTAAGAGCACTGAATCACCAACGCGCTAAGTCCTCAACCACCCTCGAGTCGCGCCTAGAACTACCAAGTACCACGCTCGGGGACTCGGCCACCCGACCTCGTTCGCGCACGGGAAAACGGTAAAGTACAGAGCACTCGAGGGAGTCGCCTAGCGACTGGCTCTTCGAGCTCGGGAGAGTCGACTAAAACATCAAAACACATAACAACAACACATACATCATATACGAGGTAAACCCCACAAAAGGGCGGACGCGCTCGGGGACTCGTCCAAAATCAATCCAAAGCACACAAACAAATATCAAAATAGACACGACGTCTCATGCAATCGCATATTGCATTGTTTCATGTTACAAAATATGCCCGCGTGGCAGAACTGCCGCTAACGCCACAAGGCAAACTACCCTACTCTGCAGGCTTCGATGACGACTCGCCAGCATCCCGGCGATTGCGGATGAACGCCGTGTATGGGTTTGATGGATACGTCGTCAGTTCACCCGCCATCGCCGCGCGAAAAGGCTGCTCGACCTTGAAGTCGCGATGCGGCGATCCGGGGTCGTTCGGCGCGACAACCGTCTCCTGGTACGGCAGGAGATCGCCCATTGCCCAGACACGTTCCGAGTACGTGGCGGCACGTTCTTGCAACTTGAGGACCTCGGACAGCTCCACCGCGCCAGTCGACGATGGATACCCACTCGTCACATCGTCCACGTCAAAATCTTCGGGGAAGTGGGTGAGTCCAAGGCTCAGTGCCGTCGATGCTCCACACCGAAACGACGATCGCGTCATGAACTCAACGACCGCGGGTGCCTTCTCCAAATACTTCCACACCTCAACGACGTCGCTGGGAATCACCTCCGTGGGCGATATTTCTTGGAGGTAGGCACGGATGCACGTTGCGGACAACGTCGCCGAATCGACGAGCATGCTTACGCATTGCCTCGCGTCGAGCGAGTTCGCCTCTCCTTCGCTATCAATGATGCGACCTGCGAGTAGAAGACAATGTTGAGTACGACGGACACTACAAAAGCCACAGCCACTAGAAGGGAAGATGTACTCACCAAGCAACGGACGGGCGAGTCCCGTGATGAAGCACTGAAGCGATGTGTGGTCGTCCTGAAGCCCAGCAATAAGGGCTTCCGACACCTTGCGATCCCCCTCAGCAGCCGCAATGGCGGCCTTAGCTCGCCCATCTGCCGAGCTCGCTTCTTCTCTCGCTTCCCGCAGTTCGCGCTCAAGGTCGGCGATCCGCTGTTCAGCGGCACCTAGAGCAGATCGTGCCGCCACCAACTCACCAGCGGGGACAAGCCCCTGGCGAGCTTCCTCTACCTTCACAGCAGCAGCCTGAAGCCCCTTGTTCGCCTCCTGGACGATGGCCAGCTCCTTCTCCGCGCGCTGCTTCGCGGCCAATCGGTCCGCCGACTCCAGCTGCAGACCCTGCACATCACCAAAAAAGTTAGTCAAAACGAAATTCCTAAATGCTCACCCGCTGAAATTCAGCGAGTGCGCACTCGGGGACTGGCGATCAAGAAATTCCTAAGTGCCCACTCGCTGAAATTCAGCGAGTGCGCACTCGGGGACTGGCGATCAAGAAATTCCTAAGTGCCCACCCGCTAAAATTTAGCGCGTGCGCACTCGGGGACTGGATGCGAAAATAAAAAACGAGAAATTATAAGAATCAAGCCGCTGCAAAGCACCGACCTGATCCTCGGGGACTGGATGTACCTGGATGGCCGCACCAAGCATGCCATGGAGTTGTATCGCGTCCACGGATGCGAGTAACGCCGGCGTGTGCCCACGACGTTGGTCGACTTCAGCATCGGCGGTCCCAGGAGCGTGGCTCGAGGGTGCAGCCTCACTCGCCGTGGCCGCCTTGGTCACGAAGCGGGGGAAGGTAGCGATAGAGGCACCCGCTCCAAGGGAGGTCGCCTCCGCCGTTCCAGGCAAGGAAGCGCCCTCCTTTGTAGACGCGGCTGCCTCCACCGCGGGCCCGGCCGGCGCGACCGCTGCGTCGTCAGAAATCATGACGACGTCATCACCCTTGGCCTTCTTGCTGCCGTCCGCCGAGGCGACGACCTCGTCCGCCTTCCTCTTGCGGGAAGGGTCCTCCTCGCTTGCGGCAGAGGGTACCTTGGCCACGGTCGGGTGGCCCATCCTTTTCACTCCGGTCCTGCGCATTAATCGAATCAACAAAGACAATTGAAATAGTTATGGAAAATAAGGAGGGGTGAGCGCACTCACTTGGCGACTAGGATGAAACGTAGCCCCGTACGAAGGCCGACCGGTTTTTCCAGTTCAGGGCCCAGTCGGCGACTGAGCCCCAGTTCCAGGACGTCGCGTGCCCAAGACACGGACGGCTTCTTCGTCGTTGAGGCCGCAGCTGGCGCCTCTAGGACATCCTCGGCGGGAGCTTCCTCGCGAGTTGGGGCCGCTGTAGCCGGAGCCTCCCCCAGCCCAGAGACTGGGGCGAATGGCGGAGGCATTGAGGCCAGCGGCACTTCCACGGTCGCCGCATCCAGCGCGGTTGTCGCTGGTGGCGCGCCGTCACCGGCTGGGCTGGGAGCATCGGAGCTGCTCACCGAGTGCGGCGGTGAGGCAGTCCTCGACGGCTTCATTTTCTTCTTCGGGGGGGCCCTCGCCTCCCTTTCCTTCTTCTTCTTCTTTGATGGAGTGGCTTGATGGCGCGAGGTGGTCTCTGGGAGCTCGTCGTCGTCATCATGACGCTCGAGACTTCTGCTCGCCTCGATCTCGCGCTGTCGTTGCCCGCGGGTCTTTCGGACCAGCGGGGCGACCTCCTCTTCGAACTCGTCCTCGTCGTCCTCGTTGCCCCTCGCAGGTGGCGATTCGCCTATGTCCTGGGCGGATGGGCCCGGGCTCTCATCATCCGAAGGTGGGAACCACCCTTCCACCACTTGGAATAGCTGCGATGAATACAAAACGGAATCAGAATTACCGCGACTGCATATACTGCGACTGCGAGCAAGGTAAAGAAATTACCGTTGGAGCCGGACGCTTCGCGGTGTAGGGGGCGACCCCAGCCTGCGCGTCCAGGTACACCGCCTGGGTAATCTTCTTCAACGCTGGGAGATAATCCTCCAGCTTCCACTCGTTGAGGCAGGCCTTCGTCGAGTCTCCCCGGCCCGTGTACTGGTACATGTAGTGCTCGCGCTAGGCGAGTGGAACGATCCGTCGCCCAAGCCAGCAATTGTACAAATTTATCGTCTGAAGGCCCTTCTTTTTTAGACCACGGATGGTCTGGAGCATCTCGTCAACGACCATCCGCTGGTCGTCGGGGAGCTTGCCGACTTGGAGATGGCGCGGCTCGGAGCGACTGGCGGAGTACCGCGGGATCGCCGCCTCGTCCTCCGGGGTCGCCTCGGCCACGTAGAACCACGACTTCTTCCAGTCGCTCGCTGCCTTGGCGGGTAGCATCAGATCAAAGAAAGAAGCTTTGGACTTGAGCTGAAACGTCAAGCCGCCCGCGGCTAGCATTGGGCCGCCTGCCTCCTCGCGGCTGATCCGTCCGTGGAACAGATCTTGCCACAAGGGGAAGTAGGGCCGGCAGCCCAAGTAGCATTCGCAGAACGCCACGAAGATGGCGAGCTGCTCGATGCTGTGGGGACCTAGATCTGAAGGCTGGATCCCGTAGTAGGCGCAGAAGCGCCGGAAGAATAGGGATGTGGGAAACCCTAGCCCTCGCTCGAGATGACTGGTGAAACAGACGAATGCCCTCTCTCGCGGGTTTGGGGTCGTTTCTCCGACTGCGGGGATACGCCAACAGCCGGCTCGCAGGATCCCGGCCTCCTCGAAAGAGGCCAGCTGCGCCCTCGTGCACTTGGATCTGCCCCACGGCTCGGTGGATAGGGCCATGGCCGAGAAGTTGGTTGGAGATCGGAGGATTTCGGGTCGACTGGATCGCGGAGCGAAGGAAGGAAAATGCGCGCGCTCGGAAGAAGTGGTGAGCAGTTGGCCCTACGATTGCTTGCCATTTCTCTTATATAGCGGGAGTTACCCGCCAAGTCAGGAGGCCGTTACCGCGCGATGATTACGCCGAAAGTTACCGTTGGATTACCCCAACGGCTAGTTTGACCGCGCTTGACGGTCCAACTCCAGCCACTCGGCTCGCCAAGTCAATCACTATGACCGCGTCTCGCCGACTCGACTCGCCAAAGCCGCGACTTGGTTCACCGGATTTCCTCCTTTATACAGGAGCCCGCCGACAATTCGACTGGATGCCTACTCTGAAGCCGTATACTCCGACTGCCAGCAGCCACTTACGCCTAATCGACGACGGTCTCGGGGACTACTGATGGGGATATGCCTATTGGGGTATACCCAGCAGGGCTTTTCCGACTAGTCCGTGAGTTGGCGAGTGGGCCTGCAGAACGGCGAGTGGATTGAAGCCCAGCAAGGTACCGAGCGACTGGAAGCTGAAGGCCCAGACGAGTAGATAGGCCCAGTCGGACTAGGTTAAACGACTACTGAAGCTGTAACCGAATCGGTTGAGATATATAAACCCTAGGGGAGGTGAGCCTATATAAACCTCCCTATAGGGTGAGTAGAGACACGTTCCCTCATACACCCAAGCGACTCGCCGCCTAGCCGCCGAGCTCGCCCATTGTAACACCTCCATAATACAATCTAGCAGGAGTAGGTCTTTACCCTCCGGGGGGCCGAACCTGGGTAAACCCTGTGTCTTTGCCCTCATCTCGCACCGCAGATGGCTGGCCGCCCTTGCCCCTCGTTCTACTACTCGCTGCCGATTGCAGCATCTGCCGTGACCATTCCTACGACATCGCAGGTCGACAAGGTCATGTGCCCCTCCTGAGTGGTACGGCAACCCTGTCTTGACTGTCTTGCTAGTAGAATACAGTGAACCTACGAACTATGAGGAAGCGATGATGAGCCCAGACTCTGAGAAATGGATAGAGGCCATGAAATCCGAATTGGGATCCATGAGCGAAAACCAAGTATGGACTTTGGTGGACCCTCCTAGCGACCGAAAGGCCGTTGAGTGCAAATGGATCTTCAAGAAGAAAACGGACGTGGATGGTAATGTTACCGTCTATAAAGCACGGCTTGTCGCGAAAGGTTTTCGACAAGTTCAAGGTGTTGACTACGATGAGACTTTCTCTCCCGTAGCGATGTTTAAGTCCATTCGGATTTTATTAGCAATTGCTGCGTTTCATGATTATGAAATATGGCAGATGGATGTCAAGACTGCGTTCCTCAATGGCAACATTGATGAAGAGTTGTATATGATGCAACCTGAAGGTTTTGTCGATCCTAAGGATGCTGATAAAGTTTGCAAATTTCAGTGTTCCATTTATGTACTGAAGCAAGCATCTCAGAGTTGGAACCTTCGTTTTGATCAAGTGATCAAGAGCTTTGGATTTGTTCCAAATTGCTATGAAGCTTGTATCTACAAGAAAGTGAGTGGGAGCTCGGTGACGTTTCTGGTACTATATGTGGATGACATATTGATTATTGGAAATGACATTAACATGCTTAACGATGTGAAGAGTTATTTGAACAAGTGTTTTTCAATGAAATACCTAGGTGAAGCTGCTTATATATTGGGCATAAAAATCTATAGAAATAGACAAAGACGCCTGATAGCTTTAAGCCAGAGTACATACCTAGACAAAGTTCTGAAAAGGTTCAGAATAGATAAGGCAAATAAAGGTTCAGTGCCTATGTTGTCAGGTAAGATATTGAGCAAGGCTCAGTGTCCAGCTACGGTAAATGATAGGGAAGCTATGAGCAAAGTGCTTTATGCCTCGGCCATAGGTTCTATCATGTATGCCATGCTGTGTACTAGACCGGATGTGTCCAATGCTCTTAGTTTGACGAGCAGATATCAAAGTGATCCAGGAGTGGAACACTGGACAACCGTGAAGAACATCCTAAAGTACCTAAATAGAAGTAAAGAAATGTTCTTAGTCTATGGGGGTGATGAACAGCTTGTCGTAAAAGGTTACGTCGACGCTAGTTTCGACACCGACAAGGATGATTCTAAATCTCAGACAGGATACGTGTATATTTTCAATGGAGGAGCTGTGAGCTGGAGAAGCTGCAAGCAAAGCGTGATCGCGGGATCTACAGTAGAAGTGGAATACATGGCTGCTGCAGAAGCGTCAAGTGAAGGAGTTTGGATCAGAAACTTCATCACTAAGCTTGGAGTGGTTCCAAGTGCATTGGACCCACTGGAGATATTGTGTGACAACACTGGCGCCATAGCACTCGCTAAGGAACCAAGATATCATCCAAAGACCAAGCATATCAACCGCAAGTTTCATATAATCCGAGATTATATAGCAGATGGAGATCTGAAGATTAGCAAAGTACATACAGATCTGAATGTCGAAGATCCATTGACTAAACCTCTTCCACATGTAAAACATGATCAGCACCTCAGTGCCATGGGCGTGAGATTGTTGCCAGATGTAAACTAGATTATTGACTCTAGTGCAAGTGGGAGACTGTTGGAATTATGCCCTAGAGGCAATAATAAAGATGTTATTATTATAATTTTTTTTCATGATAATGTTTATATTCCATGCTAGAATTGTATTAAGCGGAAACTTTAATACTTGTGTGGTTTGTGAACAACACCGTGTCCCTAGTACGCCTCTAAGGACTCATTGATTAATGATGGTTAAGGTTTCCTAACCATGGACATGAGTTGTCAATTAATAATGAGATCATATCATTGGGAGAATGATATGATGGACAGACCCAAACTAAGCGAATCAGTTAGATCGTGTCATCGTGTTCGTCTTTGCGAAGCTTTTCTTATGTCAAATATTGTATTCCTTAGACCATGAGATAATACAACTCCCTGGTATCGGAAGAAATCTTTGAGGTCATCAAACGTCATCCTATGAGAGGGTGATCATAAAGGTGTCTCTCAGGTGATCGGAAAGTATCTGTTGGGTTGTATGTATCGAGATGGGATTTGTCCCTCCCAAGTCGGAGAGATATACTTCGGGCCCACTCGGTAATCGATATCAACACCGCTTGCAAGCATGTGGTTAAGGAGTTAATCACAAAGTGATATCGGATTACGGAACGAGTAAAGTACTTGCTGTGAACGAGATTGAACAAGGTATGAAGGTACCGACGATCGAATCTCGGGCAAGTAAAATATCGCGAGACGAAGGGAATATATATATGGGATTGATTGAATCCTGGCATCGTGGTTCATCCGATATGATCATCGATGAATGTGTGGGAGTCAATATGGGTTTCCGGGCCCCGCTGTTGATTATTGATAGAAGATCATGTCTACATATTCTCGAACCCGCAGGGTCACACACTTAACGTGTCTCGACGCTAGGATAGATTGGATAATTGGTTTATGAGTTTTTGTTCGGAGTCTCGGATGGGATCCGGGACATCACGAGAGGTTCCGGAGTGGTCCGGAGAATAAGATTCATATAAGGCAGTGCACTTTTTGGAGTTCGGAATTGTTCCGGATTAATCGGTATTGTACCGGAAGCTTCTAGAACCTTCCGGAAGGGGACCAACGTGGCCCCACCTTCCGGGAGGGGGCATGGGCCTATGAGGGAGTGCCCTGGGCGCATTGGGCCAGGGGCACAAGGCCCCATAGGGCCCAGCCGGCCTAGAGAGGTTTAAACTCGAGATAGACCTTCTAGAAGGGGGGGTTTCCTTGCCCCCCACTCCTTATCCTTTGGGGCCGCCGGTTTGGGCTTGGGGGAGGGGCTAGGGCTGCGCCCCCCTCTATATAAAGAGGGGTGGGGGCGCACCAACCCCCCACACCTTCCCCTCCAAGCCTACCCGCCCTTCTGCCCTCCTCTCTCCCTCCCAACTGCTTGTAGGCGAAGCCCTGCTGCAGAAATTCTCCACCAATTGCACCGCGCAGTCGCATTGTAGATCCAAACCATCTATCCGCCATACTTGCTGGACCAAGGAAGGAGGATACGTCGAGGTGCTGCACGTGTGCATCTCACGGAGGCACCGCCACTTGTGGTGCTAGATCGGATCGGATCGCGAGGAGGAGAAGCGAGTACGACTACATCACCCACGTTCCGACGAACGTTCCGCTGTCCAAATCTTCAAGGGTATGAAGATCTAATCCAATATCTCTCTTTGTTTGCATCTCCTAGATTAGATCTTGGCTTCCCTCTGTTCGCATCCGTAGAAAATTTTGATTTACTATGCCACGAAACCCTTCAGTGGTATCAGAGCTAGATCTATGCGTAGATGTGTTTCACGAGTAGAACACAACATGGTTGTTGCGGGCGTTGATGTTTTCTGTTGCAAGCCTCTTGTTTGTGTTCTTCTTATGAAGCGGGATAGTGAGATTGAAGCGGTCCAGGCCAACCTTACGCGACGTCGTTCGCGAGACCGGCTCCGCACTTGACGTGTGGCTTGTTCCACACATGCGGCTGGTGGATGTCAGTTTCTCTCACTATAGTTGTCATGGGATTAACACCGGAGTTTGGCAACCATAATATCACCATTGTGGCTTTCCGTAGGTAAGAATTGTTCTTAGCATCTACTCCCATAAGCCACGTAAAACATGCAACAACAAAGTAGAAACCCTTCAAGTTAGCCCCTAGATATATCGGACCTTTCAAGATTTTGAATCGTCGAGGAGAAGTATCGTATCAACTGGAGCTGTTGGAAGAGATGTCAGCCGTGCATAATGTGTTTCACATCTCGTTACTTCACAAATGCCTAGAAGTCCCGGAGAAGACCGAAGTTTTCAAGAATATTGATCACAGAACCATAGAGATTAACGATGACCTGACATGTCCCGAAGTACCCATTCGTATTTAGGAGGAAGCCTTTAGAACCACCAGAATCCAGAGTACCAAGTTTCTTGAGATCCAGTGGAGTAACCATACTGAAGAAGAAGCTACCTGGGAGCGAGAAGATTACATTAGGACTGAGTTTCCAGATCTCTATAAATCCTAGTTTTCTTTTTCTCAAATCTCGGGACGAGATTTTGTTTAAGGAGGGAAGGTTTGTAACATCCCAAAAATATTAGTCAAGATTATAAAGTTCTAATCACCCAAGTTTAGGGTTAACAAAAACTTTTGTTATTAAAATTAATATGAATGCAGGTGTGTGTGTGATGAATGCATGAATGCTTGTATGGACTTGTTTGATTGTTATGAATGGAAAGGATTGGTTCAAAGATGAAAACAATGTCATCTAAATCATTTCCATGCAGAATCAAATCAATAGAAATTCAAATATAAAAAATATGAGCTAATGGTCATGTTGACCAAAATTAACCACTAGACCACTTTGAGTGTTTCTAGTCCAAGATTTCTAATAGAAACAAATCCAATTCTTTTCACCCCTTGCTAGACCAAGTAAAAGTGAACCAAATCCCACCATGCAAACCCACAGAAACATTTTGCAAATCTATGTTAGGGACAATTCAAAATTGAATCTAGTTCATATGGGAAGATCACCATTTCTCAAAACTCAACCAACCCAGTTCACCTTGACAAATCCAAACAACCATAGACTATCAAGTATGTGACCAGTGCACTCAACAAAATTCATCCAAAAATTCAAATATAAATTTCTTTCGGCTATTTCATCAAACACTTGGCAGACAAAAATCAATTGGCCAAACTTTCACTGTTTTGAGCACTAACCATTCAAACCATTGTCTCCCTTTGCTCACTCTTGTCTCCCCTAGTGACAACCACAACATTGAACAACCTACAACCCTACCCATTGCGCCATGTCATGAATTCCCAAGCCACCCCTTGCCAGCCGACCATGGCAAGCTAGCAGGAGTGTTCGTCGCGCCTAGCCACCATGTCCGGGAGGCAGCCTAACGTCCACCGCCACCCCCTATCTAGCCCTCGAGCACTACCAAGCCGTGGACCACAGAGAACACGCTGTGCCCAGTTTGTCTCTGCCATGTCGAGAGCACGCCAGAGCGCCACGCCCAACACGCTCGCGCACGTCACGCCTCGCCTTCGCCGCCCGTGCCTATGATCACCATGACCCCAGGAACCTCCTAGACATCCCCGTTCTCCGCCACTCGACCCGTAGCCACTGTGCGTCGTCAAAACCGCCGTCGGTGCCGCTCAGAGCACCAACGCGTTCCGACCGTTCTCGACCGCCCCTTGCCGCACCATTACCTCCTTGAGCATCGCCAGCAAACCGCGCACCATCCTAGCCCCCGAGCCATGCCATTAGCTCACTGCACCGCCGACCCCTGCGAGCTCTGCCCGTGCCGCACTGCCCCTCTCTCTCGCCTATAAAAGGAGGACTTCCCCGCACCATTTCTCCACACTCCAACACTCACCACTCCTCACTGATACTCCCCCACTTCTTCCCGGAGCAAGGCGAGCCCTCCCTTGCCGGAATTTGGCCGGAGCCCGATGCTGCTGGAGGAAAAGGGTGTTGTCGATTCAGGCCACCCAAGGAGAAGCCGCCACTACCAGGATAACCGACGGAGCCGCCTCATTCGTTTGACCCCGTCGCCGACCCTCGCCAGAGCCCATGTGAGCCTCCCCCGACCCTCACTGGCCGTGCTAGGGTTCGTCCCCGTCGTGTCCTGTTCCGATGAGGATGATGGTCGTGAGCCGTTGATCTTGAATCTAATCATATGGTCAAAACCATCCCATACCCCTTCGACACCCCCTGTCTCACTGACGAGTAGGGACACCACTTAAACCAGCCCCCGCGCGCGCTGTGTGTAGTGGGCCGGCCCAGTTTAGTTCCCGCGCTCAGCCTAGTAGATTCAATTAGATATTTTCTATTTTAATTCAAACCTAGTTAAGACAATAACTTTAAAAATCAATTCATAGAATTTTACTGAACCAAATGGCATGAAACCAATTTTGTTAGAAAGGTATTGAAATTCTTCATCCATGCCCGTTGGATTAAACCATTTGAAATTATAAATCACCTATAGTAAAAATAACAAGGCAGAGACTTTTCTGGATTCAAACATTTTTCAAAAATCAATCATAAATGCTTTTGAGTTGATTCTAACTCTCAAAAATCACATTTGACAAGACCTTTCTGAATATATAAAAAAATCTAGGTTTACTTGCAGTAATAAGACAAGTAATAAAAGAATGCCCCATAGGCATTTCTAGTCACTTTAATTAATTAAAATAATAAGGTTAAACCTTATTAAATTGTGACACCACTTTAAATCACATTCCCAAGTATTAAAATATATGGTAATGACATGTGTCAACATGATCCCATATTTTAATTGGATAATATTAAATCTTAAGTAGTTTTCAATGAGTAGAAATTACTTTTCTAAACTGAAATACATAAAACTAGGTCTTTATTTCATGTGATAATTGTGATGAGGCAAGATCATCTAGTGTGAACCTTTCTGTGCCAAATAGAAGTAGTTAAGTATTGTTTGGTGATTGTGTACCTCGTATTTATTTATAGACGCTAGTACCGACCAAGGATACAAAGAGAAAGGAGACTACTACGAAGAGAAAGAAGAGGAGAACTGCAACCACTACACTACTCAAGGCAAGCCTCACAATACAAGTTAACTTATCACACTATCTAATGCAAGCCATCTCAGCCAGCTATAACTTTGCAAGCTAACACTTGCATGATAACTATGCAAACTAGATGCCTTAGACATATTTGGTTATACCCCTTTATTATACCAAATCCTAGTTTTACTTACAAGATTTATTATTTTTATTTCTTTATCAAAGTTCTTTATTACTTCTAGTTAGTATTTAGTGAGTTTTGGGAAATATTTTAGAGGTAGCATAAAGAGCATAAAACTTGGCCTAAGATAGATAGAACTAGATGTCATACTGAGACATGAGATCTAGATCTGGATAAGTCACACTTGATTATCACCCCTCATTAGGGATTACCCCCAACTGTAGTGGCTAGTGTTAAGCATTAAACTTGATCACTTTAGATGGGAATACTTGGTGAAAATGGTTATGAAAACCTTAGAATGATGAGTCATTCTAATGCAATGCTTTGACATGTGTTATGAATACTTGATGGTTTGATGATGAAAATGTTGAGGCATGAGCCTTACCCTTTATTAAACTGATGGTTGTGTTCGGATGCGATACCATTCCAATTTTTCCGTACAACCATTATACCCGAATTTGGACAGGGCTTGACTGCAAGTTTATATATCTTAGTATGGGTTCCCTTGCGGTCGAGGTTTGCGCTGAGACTACCTCGTGATGATTGTGCACCTGTGTAGTTTCCAAGATAACAGATGGTCATGGTTGGGAGGCCAAACTCATAGGGGAGGTGCCTATATTAGGGTGTCTAATTGAAAGGTTAGGATTGATTATCCGCATACTGAGTATGGTGATTCAGGATTGTTCCTGACGGATGTATCGAATGTTGTGGTGAAAGTGTACCACCTCTGGAGAGTGTCAAACTATTCGAATAGCCGCGTCCGCGGTTATGGACAGTTGGAGTGGCCATATTGTTCCGTCGTCAGATGATTTCAAAATGACTTGTGAAATGAATCATGACTTTGAATTGACCACAACAGGGTTGTGAACATGAAAAACTAAGTTCCCTTTTAGGTGTTATAAAACATTTAAAATAGCTTTCTTTACTTCTGAACTCAGCTAGAGATAAACCTAGCTTTTTGCAAAACAACCTAGAGCTTACTTGTTAGTGATAGTTTGCGAGTACTTAAAGAGTACTCATGACTTTTTCCCTGGCTATTTCCATGGCTAGACTATGAGGAGGACTACCAGGATGATGGACAACAGGAAGTCCACGACAACTACGATCATTTCTCATCGTCAGCATTGCCTGTGACCTTGAAGATGGAGCTTCGCCCATGCTATCATTATTATATTGTATTAAGACTGGATCATGAGATCCTATATTTGTAAGACCTTTATTATGGTTTATACTAGATGATGAACTGTGGTACCAATCTATTATGTCTCGCAAAAATGGCAATCCTGGGATTGCGATGTATGGCATAACAGGTGTAATGCCCCGGAAAATATTCCGAAATAAAATTGTGTTTTAGTTTTTTTTTTGCATCATCATGACATCATCATGCATATTTTGTTTGTATATTTTAACCTAAAATTATTTTGCTAAAAGGCTATTTTTGTTTTTCTAAAGTATCCTGTGGTTCTATTAAAACCCGTCGTTCTTTTCTTATTCTTAAATTAAAATAAAACAATATTTTAGTCTTATATAAGACCGTAAAAGGTTTATCTTGTTTTATAAATAAAACTAGCCTTAAAGGCCTGTCTAAAGTTTTAGCCCAAAACTAACCCCATCTATTCTACCTTGGACTATATAAATAATCTTTTTTTCCTTTTTATTCCAAACCCTAGACCCAATCCCAAATCTAAAATCCACATCTAAATTCCCTACCTCTCTACCATTTTTCTTGTCTATTGCCTCTGCCAAAATTTCTGCCAGCGAGAGCCTATATATATGTTCGTTGCACATCCATGCGTTGTGCATGTCTTCTGTTTCACCATGAGGTAACCATCCAGGTGGACTCCAAATCTTGCTCGTGCGCTTGCCGCTGAATTGCTCTGTTTTCCGATCGACAACTTCCTTGTCCGTCAGGCAGCAGTTCAATACTAGCACCAGATTCCTTTTGGCCTCTATGTCTTAATTCTTTGTGCTAGCATCGTGATCCACTCCACTCAAAATTATTTGATCTATACACTGGATCCACACCCCCAGCGACTCCATCAATCCAAACTCCCTGCCCCACTCCACGAGCCCCCCAACGATCTGCCGCCGCAGTCAACCGGGCAACCCGCCAGAGACCTTATCGCCTATCCCCTGCTTCCCCTCGTTCGGACGAACCGCAGATCAACAGCAGTCGAAGCTGCAGTGCACCCAGCTCGAGGTCGTGTCCTGCTGGGTCCTTGCGCGGTGTGCCCCTTCGAGCCGGCTGGCGGACAAGGCATGTCTTCTGCCTGCGTCACCCGCCGCAACTCTCCTTCCTGCCACACGCGCTACAAGCAGAGCACAGGTTGGTCACTGACTGTATTCCCCCGACAGTGGCCTACTACCCGCACCCCTCCAATCCTGTTGTGCAGTCTCTCTATCAGGTGTTTGAAAAAATCGCTACAATACTTGTGGTTTCAGAGTTTATAATTTAGATGTCTTTGATCTGTCGGAGGTCAGCAGGTCTCATTTTGTCGAATCTGGCGTCGTTTCGTTGCTCCTCGCCGCTCTGAAGCTTAGGACGATGCCAACAACCTTCGACGAGGTCTTCTTTGCGGCATCGTATCCTTTTGCTACTGTCTCTCCATCTTTTCAATCCGAGCCGTGAGATTCCAACCCAATCTCTATTTTTTATAAATGTTATCTACTTGTTGCATTAAATCTTGCATGCTTGCATACATATTTATCTTGTGAGTTTGGATTAAATAGCAATTCACCTAAATCAAATATGGAGTGTTTATGCGGGATACCTCTGCCTTATTCCGGGCTCCATTTAAATTGTATATCTCATATATGACTTGTTCTTCCTGTGTTAACGGGGTGTCTAAATAACTTGAATGGTCTATATAATTTTTCAGGATACCGATTCCTCTTAATACTGCTAAGTAGGACCGCATATTACCATGCCATGCATCATCATATCATAAACATACCGGATCTTCCGCCATAGTATTAAATATTGCATCCGATGTTTCTTTCTAGTGTTTGGCTCTTCACCGAATAGGACGATGAGTCTATGTGAGATACGACAAGCCTCCGGTTTCCCGACTTTGTCTCACAGGCGAGCATTCTCCCCCATCTACCTATTTTGTATTTATAGTCTTTATTTCCTCCCTTTGATCTATTGCTATCCCTATTGTCCATGCTATAGTACCGTTCCTTTATTTATCTGATCCACTATATTGCCTTGGTTATCCTATTGCCTTGTTTGATTAGCTAGCTTCACTAGTAGAAGAGTCATTCGTCCACCCCAGTTCGGAGCATTACTCCCGGTTATGGTTGCACCCGGGACTAATATGAGCATCAGTCCCGGTTCAAACGGCTAGAGCACCAGCAATCTTTAGTCCCGGGTAAAACGGGACCTTTAGTCCCGGTTCGTATAACCAACCGAGACTAAAAGGGTGCCCCCGGTGCCAACCCCTTTAGTCTTGGTTCGTATCACCAACCGGGACTAAAGGTGTGACCTTTAGTCCCGTTTCGTATTACCAACCCGGACTAAAGAAACTGGGGCAAAAAATTCTCAAGTTCTGCCGTGGTAGTAAAACGAGCACAAATCCTTCTAGAGATCGTCTTTTCTAGATTTAAAATCATGCCGAGAAATTATAAAAATAAAATCCTTCAAACTGTAGTTATATTAAGTGATTTAGTTGTTACGAAAATTAACAAATATAAATTTCGACATAATTTACAAAAAAATGTTATGAAAAAATTAAATGGCCATAACTTTTGCATACGATGTAAAAAAAGTACAACCTATCAAAACATGCAAAAAAATTAGCTCTTTGATTTCAACATGCTTAGGCCATTTTGGATTCTTAAAATTCGAAAAGAAAAAATATTTCAGAAATTAAATTATTTTAGTATTTTTTATGTCATATTTAAATTCCTCACATTTTTCTAATAATAATGAATATATTATTTGTCGAATTTCGATTTACAGATTTGAAAGTATTATTTATGTCATATTAAATGAATAAATGGCAAAAGATGAATAAAATATTAATTTAATTAGTTTTTACTTTCATTAGAATAAAATATTATTATTACTTATTTATTGTTGTTTACTAAAAATAGTTGTTATTAATTTCAAAAAAATAAAAACGTGTCACATATTGATATGAGTTAATAGGATTGATATACTAGTCTTGACAACAAGATATAAGGGTCCTTCGCGCTGGGTGGGAGAGATGGAATGGAGAAGTTAAGCGATGGGTGATCGGCCGAGAAGTTTGATCTAAGTACGATTTGAACTAGGATTAAGTATAATTAGTGTTAAAAATGAGAGATGTGGGAGATTAACGAGTCAAACAATTCAAAAGTTTAAGAAAAAATTGAAAAAAAAATCAATTTTTTTTGGAAAAAACCTTTTGTCCAGGTTCGTATTACAAACCGGGACTAAAGGAACCGCGCACTCGACGCTCCCCTTGAGCGCCTTTAGTCCCGGTTTCCCAACAAACCGGGACTAAAGGCCTTTAAAAACCGGGACAGATAGCACGTCTTCCACTAGTGCTTTGTCCTTGCGAGTCGTAGGCATGCTTAGTACCGCTCTCGTACAGATGGAACATGATACTCGGATATGGTTGGTGATAATATAATTAATCTGATGTTGTTGGTTATGGTTTCACCTAATGATAAGGCCCTGTCAGGGACCACCTTTGGGAACTGCTTGAGCCGACCTAGGACCCGTTCGTTCTACGATACCAGTTCTGAGTTGATCGCGCTAACCATACGTGGGGCCTCTGGGATCCCCCCTCAACTACCGGCGCTATTCGTATATCCAGAGGGTTACAAAATTGGTTTTCCATTTGGTGCATACCCATAATATGTCCTCAGACATGGGCGAGTTGATATGTCTTCAGACTTGATGTTTTGGTGGACTGCCATGGCTTGCATTGCATAAAATTGGGATATCGTGTCGGATGTGGGATGGAGCTCTACAAGTTATCTTTCGATCATCGCCCAGCCGTAGACTCAAACGCTGCGCCTCCCTCGAGAATCGTCGTACCTCTTGGTTGGATCAACACAGTAGATGATGCCTCTGGATATGCGCGTAGTTAAGGGACAGTTCTTGTTGTGAGATTCAGATGACACGCGTAATATGTTGCCTGAAGGGTTGAGCATGCGTTTGGGTACAGTAGTGCACCCCTGTAGGGTAAATCATTTCGAGAAGCCGTGTGTCCACGGTTATGGATGCCTTAGGAGTACAGTGTCATGATCATAGACAACGCCACTAATGTTTTGCCTCTAATAACATGATTAGTAATTAGCCTTATCAACTAAATATCTAAATAACTAAAATTGTCACCGTGTGTGTTCTGTAAGAGGACTTCCTAGACTGGTATTCGAGGGGGAAATATTCGGATGGGTTATGTTTGGTGTTATATTATTGTTACCGCATAGCGCTCTCTTATCTCGCTCTACTATCCGAAGTTGTAGCGTGTCTCTATAAGTTAGATAGTGCAAGATTTGCTGCCGCTGAGCCCACCATACCTATGTAGGCGAGGACCTCTGAATTCTAGTCTCGCCGTGTACTGGCCTCAGTACTGACCGCTCTCTTTCCATTTTCCTTTCCCCTTTGTCGGCACCCTTTTGTCTTGACAGGTATATGGTTGATGACGTTAGCAAGGTTACCCTTCCGGCTTGGCCTGGGCAGGGTTGGACACCACTTGGTTATTCTTTAGGACTCTTAGTCCCATTTGGATCTTGTCCGTACTCGGACAATATCTTGCTTTCTTCTTGAGTTGTATCTTCGTATTGTACCTTTTGTATTCTTGACTCGTTGAGTTGTTGTTGTATATGTAAGTTCTTGTGGACTCTGTTGTAAACTACTCTGATGTAACTACTTGTAATCAAATCCCACCCACACAAAAGTGTCTGGTGGGCGTCTTTGAATCGTTTCTATGCGGGTTTTGGCAAGAAATGCTAAGATCTGCATAGACTTGATTCGGGAGCATTACAACAGGCATCTGGGATTAAAATCCGGGTGTTGACAAGTTGGTATAAGAGTCATCCTGACCATAGGAGACCCTAATTAGAATGGACACTTGGATCAAAAAGTTACTTTCAAAACAAAAGAAATGAGTATTTATGAAAACCTATTCTCATTCTTATCACTTAGATTCTTTCAAGAAAATTCATGTTCCTCGAAAATTCTTGCAAAATCTTACATAAAATTTGACACACTTGATCTCTCTACTAACTTACTCATCCTACATTCTTATAGATGGACATGAAGTATAGCAAGTTCTATCAGTTGGGCAACGGAGGAGAGCTCATCTTTGAGCGTGATTTCGACCAACTCTCGGAACTTCTTGAGCGCCCGCACCCCGAGTTCTTCGGAGCCTAGCTCAACGATCAGCAAGGAGGAGAACTACAGTGGCTGATTGTTGCAAGTCTTAGAGGGAAGATTAAAGCCCCCACCTCAGAGGGAATCCAGTTCACCTTACGAGAGAACAACTAGCTAGATGGACTCACCATGGCTATGCAAGAATCTCTTGCCCGTCTGTGTGGGCAAAGCATCAATCAGATCAAGGGTACCCGCTTTAATTTCTATGCAAGGCGTGATGCTATGGGACAGCCATTGGAGGTACCATACCAGCCCGAGCTGAAGCATCAGGTGGATCATCTCAGCTTCATGTTGTATGATAGGCAGATGGCGTTGGACAATGCCCGCTCCTACGCCAACCACAACTATGCCATCACAGTCAAGAAGGACCTGACCATCGCCATCCTTGCAAAGGAGCGCAAGACCTTTCGCCGTCTGCGTGACAAGAAGGATCACATTATTGCTCGCTTCGTCACAAGGTGACAAACTTGGAGGAGATCATCCATAAGCGGGACATGCATCTTGAGGAGAGGGAGAATGCAGGGGAATATATCCGTGGAGACCCCTACTCCTACCTCAGTGACGATGATGACTTCCTAGAGGACCAAGCCATGGACTTCCACACCGATGATGATGATTCTGCCTTCATTAATGATGATGATGAAGCCACCAATTCCAAGGAGTAGTAGCACTTGAGCACGATCGTAGGTGTGAGTTGTATCCGGTCCCATTGTATCTTAGTTTCACAGAATGGTTCTTAAAACCATCTGTTTCCTTATTGTGGTGTGTGTTTGTATTGTGTGTTATGAATGAATGAATGAATGAAAGCAAGTTGCTAGTTAGCAAAACCTTAGTCAAACTCAAAGTTTAAAAACTTTTAAAAAACAAACCCCTGCACCTTAGAAATTTCCCCCTTGTCTCATGATCTATCTCAATCTTCAGATGCCTCGCGGAGGACGCAGTTCATCCCCGGACCCGATGCTGCAAATCTTGCAAATGTTGGTTTCGGACTGTGAAGCTAAAAGAGCCAAACGTCAAGCCAACTTAGCCACCCTTCAACACATAGCTCAGATGGCCAATAACAATCAAGGCCATGGAAACCAGGAAAACCATGGATCCAAGCTGAAGAACTTTCAGAACACCAATCCACCCATCTTTAGTAAGTCTAAAAAGCCATTAGATGCTGATGAATGGCTGCAGACCATGGATAATAACTTAGAAGTCGCAGGAGTGGAAGCCAATGAGAAATTACTGTTTGCCACCCATTATCTGGCAGGAGATGCAAGAGCTTGGTAGAATAGCATTCGCACCATGAATGGAGGACAGATGATGACTTGGGATGAATTCAAACTCAAGTTTAGCAGAACCCATGTGCCACCAGGTTTAATCAAGAGGATGAGAGATGAATTACGAGAATTGAAGCAAGGGAGGATGACAGTAGTTGAGTACCGTGACAAATTTCTGTCATTAGCTAGGTATGCACCAGATGAGATTGACATAGAAGCTAAGAAGGAGGAGAGATTCTTGAACCGTCTGCATGATGAGATGCAGACGGTGTTAGTCAATATTCCGTTTGCTGGCATTGAAGCCTTAGTGGACTCTGGAATCCAGATGGAAGGAAAGATCAACCAAGACAATGAGAATCACAAGTATCGGATGATGCATCAACCAGGAACCCACCATACCCCAAAGTATCGCCCCAACCCGTCTGCAGGATATGCCCCAAGAAACAATATACCCCCGATGACCCGTCCAAACTATCCCAACCGTGGAGGAGGAAACCCAAGGCCCGGAGGAAACCACAACAACAACAACCCCGACAACTCCAACAACTTCAATCGTGCACCGCCCAAGTTCAACAACAACAACCCCACCAACAACACCAATACTACCCCAAGGACTGTAAGCAATGTTGTACCTGTTACAGGAAAGGACAAGTCTCAGGTGACTTGTTATGAATGCGGAACCAAGGGTCACTACTCCAATGAGTGCCCCAAGAAGCTTGCAGCAGCCCCCAATGTGCATGCCCTAGCTCAGCAGTAGTGCCATGTTGATCCTGGAAGAAGATTTGCCCTAGGGAACTCGCTCAACCGCAACGGCCGTCTGTTTCACCTGAATGCTGAAGAAGCCCAAGAAGCGCTAGATGTCGTGTTGGCTATGTTTTCTGTTAACTCAATACTTGCAAGAGTGTTGTTTGATTCTGAAGCATCGCACTCATTTGTTACAGAAGAATTTGCATGCACTAGTAAGATTCAACCAACAAAATTGAAGCATGTTATGATAGTTCAAATACCTGGTTCAACCACCAAAGCTAGACAAATTTGCAAGGCCGTACCTATCAGAATCCATGGCATAGATTTTTATGCTAACCTAATAGTACTTGGAACCAAAGGTTTGGAAGTAGTACTAGGAATGGATTGGATGTCGAAACATAAATGATTAATCGACTGTGCCAGGAAATTCATAACCATGAATAGTACCGCTGGAGTATCAGTAGAGCATGTATCCGAAACCTTGCCCCGTCAATTCAAGTGCAACAAGTGTATATCCCAACCAGCCATTGACCAAGTCAGAGTAGTCTGTTGAATACCATGACGTATTCCCAGATATATTGCCCCGTATGCCCCCAGATCAGGATATCGAGTTTATCATTGAACTAATCCCTGGAACCAGACCCATACCTCAGAGACCTTATAGTATGAACCCATCTGAATTAGTGGAGCTGAAGAAGCAACAGGATGCTATGTTGGAGATAGGCCTGATTCGACCCAGTATGTCGCCATGGAGATCACATATCTTGTTTGTGGATAAGAAAGATGGAGGTAACCGTTTGTGTACGGATTATCGAAACCTGAATGATGTCACCATTAAGAACAAGTACCCAATGCCAAAGATAGAAGATCTGTTTGACCAGTTGACCGGTGCCAAAGTGTTTTCTAAGATTGATCTTAGAACTGGTTATCATCAACACAAGATTCACGCAGAGGATATTCCAAAGACTGCCTTTACCACCAGATATGGACTGTATAAGTACACTGTCATGTCTTTTGGATTAACCAATGCCCCCGCTTATTTCATGAACCTTATGAATAAGATTTTTATGGACTTCCTAGATAAGTTTGTCGTTGTTTTCATCGATGACATTCTGATCTATTCCAAATCAGAAGAAGAACATGAGCTACACCTAAGGACCATCCTTGAAACCCTTAGGGAGCATCAGTTGTATGCCAAGTTTAGCAAATGTGAGTTCTGGTTAAAGGAAGTAGGATTCCTCGTACATATCGTGTCAGCCGGAGGAATTGCTGTCGACCCTGCCAAGGTTAAGGATGTTGAATAATGGCAAGCCCCAACCACTCAAACCCAAGTTCGTGCATTTCTCGGATTAGCAGGATATTACCGCAAGTTCGTAGAAGGATTTTCGAGCATCGCAAGACCCGTGACCCAATTGTTGAAGAAAGATAAGAAGTTTGAATGGACTGACAAATGTGAAGCAAGTTTTCAAGATCTTGAGAAGAGATTGATCTCAGCCCCAATCTTGATTATGCTAGATATCACGAAGCCTTTTGACGTGTATTGTGATGCATCCAAGGTTGGTCCCGGATGTGTGTTGATGCAAGAAGGCAAATTCATATCCTATTTATCCCGACAACTGAAACAACATGAGCAGAATTATCCTACCCATGACCTTGAACTAGCAGCCGTAGTTTTAGCCTTGAAGACATGGCGGCATTACCTCAGGTAACCGTTGTGAGATTTATTCAGATCACAAGAGCCTGCAGTATATTTTCACCCAGAAGGAGCTAAATATGAGGCAAAGAAGATGGATAGAGCTAATCAAGGACTATGATATTGACATCCACTATCACCTCAGCAAAGCCAATGTGGTAGCAGATGCTCTTAGCAGATTTTCGTGTCGCTTGAACACCATGATTCTGAAGGAGCAACCAAGTTTGCACAAGGAGTTGGAAGATTTCAGAATGGAGCTAGTTAGTGAAGGATTTTTGGCTAGCATAGAACTTCAACCCACTTTGATCAGTCAGATTAAGGAGGCCTAGAAAGGAAATACTAGTATCGATGAAATCAAACGTCGTATCGGTACAGGGAAGGTACCCGGATTCACCGAAGATGAAGGAGTTTTGTGGTACAAAGGACGTATCTGTGTGACAGCAGATTCAGAGTTGAAGCAAACTATTTAGAAAGAAGCCCATGATACTCTTTATTATATCCACCCCGGAGGAACCAAGATGTATCAGGATTTGAAGGAGCAATTTTGGTGGCATAAGATGAAGAGAGAAATCAGAAGCTATATAGCCAAATGTGATATCTGTCAGAGAGTAAAGGTGGTACATCAGAGACCCGCGGGACTGTTGCAACCGTTGCAGATTCCGGAATGGAAATGGGATTTTGTTGGAATGGATTTTATCACCGGTTTGCCTACATCTAGTAGGGGAAATGACTCTATTTGGGTCATACTGGATAGACTATCCAAAGTCACTCATTTCTTACCAGTCAAGACCACATACCATAGTTCGAAGCTAGCAGAGATGTACATTGCTAGGATAGTCAGTTTGCATGGAGTCCCCAAGAACATTGTGTCGGATCGAGGAACCCAATTCACCTCGAGATTTTGGAAGAAAGTCCAAGAAGGATTAGGGACCAGACTGTATTTCAGCACAGCTTATCACCCGCAGACTGATGGACAAACGAAGTGAGTAAATCAGATACTCGAAGATATGTTGAGAGCTTGTGTGTTAGAATATGGATATAAATGGGAAGATTGTCTGCCTTTCGCAGAATTTTCATACAACAACAGTTACCAAGCCAGTTTGCAAATGACCCCATTTGAATTCATGTATGGAAGGAAGTTCCGTACCCCTTTGAATTGGTCAGAAGTAGGAGAGAGTCGGATTTTCAGACCCGACATCCTAAGAGAAGCCAAGAGAAAGTTCACAAGATCCGTGAGCACCTCAAGACCGCCTAATCTAGACAGAAGAGTTATGCCGACAAGAGACGTTGAGACCAAGCCTTCAACATCGGAGATTTTGTGTATCTCAAACTATCACCCTTGAAGGGAATGAACGTTTCCAACTCAAAGGAAAGTTAGCCCCCAAATATATCGGACCTTTCAAGATTTTTAAACGTCGAGGAGAAGTATCGTATCAACTAGAGCTGTCGGAAAAGATGTCAGTCGTGCATAATGTGTTTCACATCTCGTTACTTTGAAAATGCCTAGAAGTCCCGGAGAAGACCGAAGTTTTCAAGAATATTGATCAAAGAACCATAGAGATCAACGATGACCTGACATATCCCGAAGTACCCATTCATATTTTGGAGGAAGCCTTCAGAACCCAATATGTCCATAACGTATCTACTTTCTCGAACACTTTGCTATTGTTTCTTCTCTAAACTTGTGTGATTTGGATACAACTAACACGGACTGACGTTGTTTTCAACAGAATTACCTTGGTGTCTTGTTTTTTGTGCAAAAAATGAACTATCAGGAAAAATCCCGGAAAATATGCCAAAAATTATTTCTCACCAGTAAGATCCATGGAGCCAGAAGGGGAGACAGAAGGGAGGCCTGGGGGGCCTAGACCCACCCCAGGCACGGGCCCACTGACCCCGCTCCTTGGGGAGGTCTAGCCACCCTAGGAAGCTCCTCGGCCTCCCTCCGCGCCTATAAGTTGCCTTCTGACCTAAAAACAGAGGGGGTTCGATAGTTTTCCAAAAAGAGTTCCGGTCCGTCGCCGCCACCAGAAACCAAGATTCGGATCCAGAAACTTCGTTCTGTCACCCTGCCGAGACAGGGAATCTAGAGAGGATCATCGCCATCGTCATCACCAATGCATCTCCATCAACCACCGATGTTTCCCTCATCCATGAGTGAGTAATCCCTAGATGTAGGCTTGGGGATGGTAGGGATTGGATGAGTTCTATCATGTAATCGAATAATATCTGATAGGGCTTAGTGCCTAGTATCTCTATTAGTGCTATTTGACTTTGTTGCAAATTGTTGTGCTTAATGCTTGTCACTAGGGACCGAGTGCCATGATCTCAGATCTGAACTTATTATTGAATCATTATGATATTATTGTTTGTGATCTTATCTGGAAGTTGTGTACACATATCATTGTCCGGATCCAAAGGCCCCAAAGTGATAATAATTGGGACAACCGGAGGGGATGGCTGTGGTGTGAGGATCACATGTGTTCACGGAGTGTTAATGCTTTGCTCCAGTGATCTATTAAAAGGAGCACCTTAATTGCCAGTGGTTCCCTAGAGGCCCCGCTGCCACGGGTTGGCTGGACAAAAGATGTTGTGCAAGTTCTCATAGCGAGCATGTATGACTATATTTGGAGCACATGCCTAGGAGTTTTTAGTACTTGGATGCTTGTTATTATTTATCTGCAATGCCCTAGATCTTGAAGTTACATGTTTAGACCCGTCCATGCAACGCCCGTCCATCCATCCCTATGCCTACCGCACTCGAATCCTACTGTTACCGTTACTGTTAGTATTTCTCCTGTTTCACTGTTACTGTTGTTGTTGATGTTGCTTTGCTGTTGCTACTACAAACTGTTGCTACTGATAAACTTCTGTGACCAAGAACTATTTCCAGGTGCAGCTGAACTGACAGCTCAATTGTTAAGGCTTGCAAGTATTCTTTGGCTCCCCTTGTGTCGAATCAATAAATTGGGTAATACTACCCGCGAAGACTGTTGCGATCCCCTATAATTTTGGGTCATCAGAACCACCAGAACCCAGAGTATCAAGTTTCTCAAGATCCAGTGGAGTAACCATACCGAAGAAGAAGCTACCTGGGAGCGAGAAGATTACATTAGGACTGAGTTTCCAGATCTCTTTAAATCCTAGTTTTCTTTTTCTCAAATCTCGGGATGAGATTTTGTTTAAGGAGGGAAGGTTTGTAACATCCCAAAAATATTAATCAAGATTATCAAGTTCTAATCACCCAATTTTAGGGTTAACAAAAACTTTTGTTATTAAAATTAATATGATGTGTGTGTGTGATGAATGCATGAATTCTTGAATGGACTTGTTTGATTGTTATGAATGGCAAGGATTGGTTCAAAGATGAAAACAACATCATCCAAATCATTTCCAAGAAGAATCAAATCAATAGAAATTCAAATATAAACAATATGAGCTAATGGTCATTTTGACCAAAATTAACCACTAGACCACTTTGAGTGTTTCTAGTCCAAGATTTCTAATAGAAACAGATCCAATTTTTTTTCACCCCTTCCTAGACCAAGTAAAAGTGAACCCAAGCCCACCTTGCAAAACCATAGAAACATTTTGCAAATCTATACCAAGGACAATTTAAAATTGAATCTAGTTAATACGGGAAGATCACCATTTCTCAAAACCCAACCAAACCAGTTCACCTTCACAAATCCAAACAACCAGAGACTATCAAGTATGTGACCAGTGCACTCAACAAAATTCATCCAAAAATTCAAATATAAATTTCTTTCGGCCATTTCATCAAACACTTAGCAGACACAAATCAATTGGCCAAACTTTCACTGTTTTGAGCAGTGACCATTCAAAATATTGTCTCCCTTTGCTCACCCTTGTCTCCCCCAGTGACAACCATAGCATTGAACAGCCTAGAACCCTACCCATTGCATCATGCCGTGCATGCTCAAGCCACCCCTTGCCAGCCGACCATGGCAAGATAGCAGGAGCGTTCGCCGCGCCTAGCCACCATGTCCAGGAGGCAGCCTAACGTCCACCACCACCCCCTGTCTAGCCCTCGAGCACTGCCAAGCCGTGGACCACAGAGAACGCGTCGCCCCCAGTTCGTCTCTCCCATGCCAAGAGAACGCCAGAGCGCCATGCCCGACACGCTCGCACACGCCGCGCCTCGCCTTTGCCGCCCGTGACTACGATCACCACGACCCTAGGAACCTCCCAGACATCCCCATTCGCCACCGCGCGACCCGTAGCCATTGTGCATCGTCAAAACCGCCGTCGGTGCCGCTCAGATCACCAATGTATTCCGACCATTCTCGACCGCCCCTTATCACGCCATTACCTCCTTGAGCATCGCTAGGGAACCGTGCACCGTAGTAGACCCTGAGCCATGCCATTAGCTCAATGCACCGCCGACCCCCACGAGCTTTGCCCGTGCCGCACTGCCCCTCTCGCTCGCCTATAAAAGGAGGCCTTCCCCGCACCATTTCTCCATACTCCTACACTCACCACTCCTCACTGATCCTCCCCCACTTCTTCCCGGAGCAAGGCGAGATCTCCCTTGCCGAAATTTGTCCGGAGCCCGCCGCTGCTGGAGGAGAAGGGCGTCGTCAATTCAGGCAACCCCAGGACAAGACACCAGTACCAGGAGAACCGCCGGAGCCGCCTCGTTCGTTTGCCCCCGTTGCCGACCCTCACCAGAGCCCAGGTGAGCCTCCCCCGACCCTCACTAGTCGTGCTAGGGTTTGTCCCCGTCGTGTCCTGTTCCGATAAGGACGATGGTCGTGAGCCGTTGATCTTGAATCTAATCCTACAATTAAAACCATCCCATACCCCTTCGGCACCCCCTGTCTCACTCACGCGTGGGGACACCACTTAAACCAGCCCGTGCGCGCTGTGCACAGTGGGTCGGCCCAGTTTAGTTCCTGCGCTCAGCCTAGTAGATTCAAATAGATAGTTTCTATTTTAATTAAAACCTAGTTCAGACAGTAACTTTAAAAATCAATTCAGAGTGTTTTACTTAACCAAATGGCATGAAACCAATTTTGTTATAAAGGTATTGAAATTCTTAATCCAAGCCGGTTGGAATCAAACCATTTTAAATTATAGATCACCTATAGTAAAAATAACAAGGAAGAGACTTTTCTACATTCAAACATTTTTCAAAAATCAACCATAAATGCTTTTGAGTTGATTGAAACTCTCAAAAATCACATTTGACAAGACCTTTCTGAATATATAAAAATATCTAGGTTTACTTGCAGTAATAATGGACAAGTAATAAAAGAATGCCCCATAGGCATTTATAGTCACTTTAATTAATTAAAATAATAAGGTTAAACCTTATTAAATTTTGACACCACTTTAAATCACATTCCCAAATATTAAAATATGTGGTAATGACATGTGTCAACATGATCACACTTTTCTAAACTAAAATAAATAAAACTAGGTCTTTATTTCATGTGATAATTGTGATGATGCTAGATCATCTAGTGTGAACCTTTGTGTGCCAAATAGAAGTAGTTAAGTATTGTTTAGTGATTGTGTACCTCGTATTTATTTATAGAAGCTAGTACCGACCAAGGATATGAAGAGGAAGGAGACTACTACGAAGAGGAAGCAGAGGAGAACTTCAACCACTGCTCAAGGCAAGCCTCACAATACAAGTTAAGTTAGCACGCTATCTAATGAAAGCCATCTTAGCAAGCTAACACTTGCATGATAACTATGCAAACTAGATGCCTTAGGCATATTTGGTTATACCCCTTTATTATACCAAATCCTAGTTTTACTTACAAGCTTTATTATTTTTATTTCTTTATCAAAGTTCTTTATTACTTCTAGTTAGTATTTAGTGAGTTTTGGGAAAGATTTTAGCGGTAGCATAAAGAGCATAAAACTTTGCCTAAGATAGATAGAACTAGATGTCATACTGAGGCATGAGATCTAGATCTGGATATGTCACACTTGATTATCACCCCTCATTAGGGATTACCCTCAACTGTAGTGGCTAGTGCTAAGTATAAAACTTGATAACTTTAGATGGGAATACTTGGTGAAAATGGTTATGAAAACCTTAGAATGATGAGTCATTCTAATGAAATTTTTTGACATGTGTTATGAACACTTGACGGTTTGATGATGAAAATGTTGAGACATGAGCCTTGGACCTTTATTAAACCGATGGTTGTGTTCGGATGTGATACCATTCCAATTTTTCCGTACAACCAGAATACCCGAATTTGGGTAGGGCTTGACTGCAAGTTTATATATCTTAGTATGGGTTCCCTTGCGGTCGAGGTTTGAGCTGAGGCTACCTCGTGATGATTGTCCACCTGTGAAGTTCCCAAGATGACAGATGGTCATGGTTGGGAGGCCAAACTCATAGGGGAGGTTCCTATACTAGGGTGTGTAATTGAAAGGTTAGGATTGATTATCCGCATACTGAGTATGGTGATTCAGGATTGTTCCTGGCGGATGTATCGAATGTTGTGGTGAAAGTGTACCACCTCTGCAGAGTGTCAAACTATTCGAATAGCCGCGTCCCCGGTTATGGACAGTTGGAGTGGCCATACTGTTCCGTTGTCAGATGTTTTCAAAATGACTTGTGAAATGAATCATGACTTCGATTTGACCACAAGAGGGTTGTGAACATGAAAAACTAAGTTCCCACTTAGGTGTTATAAAACATTTAAACTAGATTTCTTTACTTCTAAACTCAGCTAGAGATAAACCTGGCTTTTTTGCAAAACTACCTAGAGCTTAGTATTCCTACTTGAACCACTTTACTTGTTAGTAATAGTTTGCGAGTACTTAAAGAGTACTCATAGCTTTGTCCCTGGCTGTTCCCATGGCCAGACTATGAGGAGGTCTACCAGGATGATGGACAATGGGAAGTCTACGACAACTAGGATCATCTCCCATCGTCAGCATTGTCTGTGACCATGAAGATGGAGCTTCGCCCATGCTACCGTTATTATATTATTCCGCTGCGTTGATTGTATTAAGACCGGATCATGAGATCTATATTTATAAGACCTTTATTATGGTTTTTAATGGATGATGAACTATGGTACCAATCTGTTATGTCTCGCAAAAATGGTAATTATGGGATTGCGATGTATGGTATAATAGGCATCTAGGATTAAAAATCCGAGTGTTGACCTTTATTATGTAGTGTATGTATACATTTGGATTATTATGTGACATGTGAGCACAAAGCCAATCCCTTCACATTTGTTTGGGAGAGTAATGTCTTCGGGTCGGGCGTGACAACGCACGCCATATAGGGACGATGGACGGGTGTAAACGCATGCCATATATTCTCTGAATTAGGGTTTATATCCCTCGGACCCGTTTAAATTGCCAAGCATGTGTTAGGGTTATATTTAAGGTGATCTTGTCGTCAAATCATGACACCATATCCCCTCAAATCTCGCCTATACCTAACCTCTTCGAGTAGCCACTTCGACTCATCCGCTTTTCCCCTTTTGCAGAAACTATGGAACCACAAAATAGAGACGAAGAAAAGGAAGAGTTGATTTAGGGTATGATCCATGGGGAAGAAATCGATGTCTCGACGTTTCTGAACAACTCTAGTGAGGGTGATCCTATTATTGCCGGAAGAGACAACTTCAATGAGTAAGAAGTCGATGACTTCGATAAGGGAGAAGGCGAAGGCTTCGATGAGGGAGAAGGCGACGGCTCCGGTGGAACATTAAATATTACAAACTTCGGCGAGGTGCATATAAATATTAATTAATTAATCATCTGCTGTCTATATACATATATTAATGCTCTTTCTTTTGTTAGCCCTCCGGATCAAGCAAATCTTCTACAAAGAGCAAACGAGGCGCAACCAAAATGTTGGAAGAACATGAAAGGTGCAGGATCGAAGAATTCGCTAAAGACGGCAAACCGATGACTCCCGTTCATGTTAAAAACAAATTTGTAGCGCAATGCGGAGCTATTGTTAGGGACTTCATCCCGATGACCGTTCAAGAAAGGCATAATCCAAAGGAGGCATGAGTTAAATATGTCGGCGACAAAGTTAAAGATTTACTTTGAAGGAGGCTCATGATTAATTTCACCCTACCTATGGTAGAGGTGGATCCAAATGTGGTGCATCCAGATGAGGAGGCCCAGCAATAGGCCAATGCCATGAAGGAAAAGGTCAAGGAGTGGGCTCTTAAGAAGATGGCCCATCAATTCACCAACTGGAAAAAAAGATTACACCTAGACTTTATCATGAAAAAGAAGACTCCGGATTTCAAGGGAGCATATGAGAAGATAAAAGACCACTGGGATGAGTTTGTGTTGTACAAGAAATCGGAGGTAGCTCATAAAAGTTCTGAACCAAATAAGAAAAATGTTGCTAACAAGAAGTATCACCATACTATGGGGAAAGGTGGCTAAAGGGCTGGCATTCCTAAGTGGAAGAAACTTGAGGATGACCTGCATGCTAAAGAGGTCACTCCAAAGACAGCTGATTGGCTCGAATGGGTAAAGAATTGGTTTTACGGGTATGAGGGCACGTTGAACTCAGAAGGGAAGTGCATATATAAAAAATACATAAAGAAAATCCCATACCCATCGAAGACATTAGAAATGCAGTAAAGGTTATTGAAGAGGGGAGGTTCATTCCCGATAGAGAGAATGACAAGCTCACACTCGCCCTTGGGAATGAGGAACACACAGGACGGACACACACAATAGGCTCCAAACCATGGATAGTTGGGTTTCCCCTAGGCGGGAAGAAATATCCTCATGGAAGCCATAAGAGGAGAAAGGAAAAGCAGGAAATTAAAGCAAGAAATTAGGCAGACCGGATGCATTACATACAAGAAAAATTAAGGCGACATCAGGATCAAATTGACCCTAGGAGGTCGTTGACGCCTCCATGTCGGCGCGCCGACTCTTCTGCATGCTGTGGACGCCTCTAACTCTTGGGGAGGCACGTATCCATCACGATATACAACGACATCATCTCCATATCCCTAATATATGTTATCTTCTATGATGATCTTATGTACCAATATATGAGTGCATATGTTTGGGGATGCATAAGGTTGTCACCGTTGCATGATGATAGGATGAGGGATATACGGAGTTTGACAGAAACCGGATCACAAGTCTTAGATATGCATGTTATGTTAATTCATGGTTAACCAACTGTGGATTATTATTGTGGGGACTTTAAACCCTACAACGGTGGTTGGACTTACACCAGGGGCCTCCGGATTGACAAGACTATCAGGCCCTATGACGGCGCTGCTAGGCGAGCCACGTGGTTGCAGGACTACGGCGAAGCGATAGAAATCGCAGGGGGAAACCCCAATGTCGTTGTTAAGTACCTCCCACTGATGCTCAGTGGCACCACCCGACAATGGATCGACGACTTGCCGGATAAATCTATCTACAATTGGTTGGACATGCATGAAGTGTTCACCAAGAATTTCGAGGGTACGTATAAACGTCCCTGCACACAGGGGCGGAGCCAGAAAATGAGTTCAAGGGGGGCAAACCATGTGTGTGATCTCAATGAGGGGGGCTAAGCTAGTTAAATTAGCTTAAAACATGAGATTTCATGGAAAATTTTCCAATAAAAATCCCAAGCATAGGGGGGCGTAGCCCCTGCTCGTCCCCCTTGTCTCTGTCCCTGCCTGTTGCACAGTTGGTGACCTGCAGGGGTGTGTATTGGAGAAGGATGAATCATCTCAGAACTACTTGTCTTGTTGTCTCATCATGAAAAACTCATGCGTGGGAGTACACGATCAAATCTCTATGGATTCCTTCATCAATGCATTGGAACTAGGATCCCTGCTCCAACATACGTTGAAGCACACTTAGGACAAGGGAAATCTTGATCTCAATTCAATGATTGCCAAGGCTAGCGAATTTTCCGTTGCCAACAATGATGCTCGTGATGCTCTACCTGCGGTTGCAATCCCAAACCAAGCCAAGAAGAACAACACCAATAAGCGAAATAATCCGCTCGAAGAGAAGCCACCATGATGTTTGCTGGCAGAGGAGAAGACGGACAGAATGGCACCTATCTATGGCTCCTCTCTATAAAAAACAATAAAAATATATCCATGTGGTTCACTAATTGTGACAACCAAACAAATAAAATAGCAATTTTCCTAAACACTTGATTGCTCCCTGGACAAAACTTTCTCCTACTTCACTAACCCACTTTACTTGCAATAGTTTACTTGTAATATTTAATTTTAGCACTTTACATGTGTCACATCCCAAGATTTTCCAAATCTTGTAATGTGAAAATAAATTAATAAAATAAAACTTTGTTGATTTTCAGGGCCAGAAGAAACTTTTTGAATTTAAATGGAACCTCAAACCCATTTGAATTAAATAAAATCCTAAAGGAAATTAAAAATGTTTTGGAATTACTATTTTGGAATCTTTTAATAAAAGATTTGGTTTTTCAAAAGAAAAGGTGAATTTATAAATAAAGGATTATTTTATAGAGCCAAATTTAAAACCTTGGCCAAGCTTTGGGAATTAAAACATTTTATTTTAAATAAAATAGCAAAGGTTTATTTAAAAAATAGTAAAGGTTTATTTGAATAAAATAATAAAGAATTAATATCCAAATTTTATTTAAAGGTTTTACCATTTTAATTAAAAACAGCAAAACTTATTAAATTATTTAAATAAGTTTTCCAAGTATTTAATATTCTCAAATAAAGTCTACTGAAGTATTTTGATTTTATTTAGATTTCAAATAAAGTTTTAAATAAAACAAATCTTATTTGATTTAATAATGAAAGTCTATTATATTAATAATGAACTCTAAAATAAAATGTTATTTTGTTTTAAATACAAGTTTCCAAGTATTCTATATTTCCCAAATAAAACCTACTGATTTGGTTTTGAAAATATTTAGGTTTCAAATAAAGATTTTATGAATAAAATCAAACCCTATTTGATTTAATAACTAAGGCCCATTTTATTTAATTATTAATGGACCCTAAAATAAAAGGTTATTCTGTTTTAAACAAGTTTTCCAAATATTCTTTATTTGCAAATAAAATCTACTGATTTGGTTTTGAAAGTGTTTGGATTTCAAATGAGGATTTTATTAAATAATCAAACCTATGTGATTAAATAAATAAAGGTCCATTTTACTTATTTAAGGAATGAAAATATTATTTTATTTTGGAGTGTTGGTTTATGTTGATGAACAGAACCAAAAATACAATGCAAAGTTTAATGAGTGTTTGAATTGTTTGAATGATTGAATAAGTTGATTGAAATTCAAAACAGAAATCAGAAATAGAAAAAGAAAAGAATTACAGGAAGAAAAAAATGGAAACGGACTGGCCCAACTAACCTAGCCCATCCCAGCCCAGTATCAGCCCAGCTCCCCTCCCCGAAGCGTTTTCTTCTCCACTCAGAACCGCACCCACACAGAGTATGACTGGTGGACCTCCCCCTCGTTTCTTTTCCCATTGACCAGCGGACCCCGCTCCTCATGTTCTTCCTTTTCACCCCGCGCGACCCCTTCTTCCCCCTCGCCGGCCGTTGCAGACTTGATTTCGCGGCATCAATTCGCCTTAACGCGGCCACCTTAACTCGCAGCGATCACGCACCTTAAACCGCTCGCTCCTCCTCTCCGTTTTCCCCCTGTCACCCCGCAGTATCACGCCCCCAGGCCGCCTCAATTCCTCCCCGAGCCTCTCTGTTCCGACGACCTTCCTCGTCGAATTCCGGCCAAGTGTCACCGTCCCTTGACTCCCTGTGCACGCTAGCAGACTCCCCACTCCCAGACCTTCCTCCCCGTACCACCCATTCGACCGCGGGCGCCCCAGGGCCTCGACTTCGACAAGCTCCCGACGCCGCCGCGTTTGTCTTCTTCACCGACAACGTCCACAGGTAGTATTCGACCACCCCGAGCCTCCTCGTTCACGCTCCCTCACTCGCCTCGGTCTTGCACCACTAACCATGACCTCTGTTTGTCTTTTCGAGATCAGTAGTCTCGTCTTCGACCACGGACAGAGCCGTCCGACGTTGTCTTCAACTCCGGCGAGCAATCAAGGACAGCCCCGTGCGCCCCTTCACCAACCAGCACCACGTTGAGCATCAGCGAGCTTCGGCGAATCTGGTAAACCACCCCTCTGTTCCTCTAGCTTCCCGCATCGCCGGCACCGTCATCATCTGAGCCTCGCCGCCGCGCGCCACTGTTGAGCGCCGCCCGTTTTTGGCCAGGCAGTAGCAACCGCAGGATCTGAATCGGACGGATACGATAGAACGTTAGCGAAGGGGTAAGTGGTGATCCTGTGCCGCACGATTTAACTGAAATCCAACGGCTGTCGTCGCGTGATCCACGCGAACCGGTACCGTCCAACCAGAGTGTGCCGCGTGTCACCTAATCGGTTTAAAAACAAATTTGAAAACAGAATTATTTGCAAACTTCAAACCTTTGTAACTTTCAAACCACACGTCCAAAAATTACAAATTTTATATCAATGGATTCAGGAGAGCAAGACCTAAACAACCATGGCCTTAGTTTAGAAAATAGTACCTGTTTGTTTGCTTGTTTTTGCAGATTCATATGTGAACTTGTTTAGAGTATAAAAATTGTTTAAAATTGAATTTAAGGATAAAACCTTTGCAAATTGGATTTTTGTGACCTTACTAACCCTAGGAACCAACCCTTGGTGTTAAAAATGATTTTGGAAAGATTTAGGTTGGATTCTTGACTTAGCCATTTTCTAGCCAAATAAAAAGAATGGTTTTTGTTATAAAAATATTTATGGAAAGAAAACTTTAAGAAAATGGTTTGATCAAACCCACTGACCCAAAACACCAAGTTTTGCAAATTAGCAACTCATTTGGTGAACAACTTAATAGTTTTGCCTTGATAAAAACATTTTTCACCACATGAAATGATGAATGGATTTGAAAATGGTTTATGGATAAAACCCATTTGCTAATGACTTTGCCACTTTGGTAAATGGTCAATTTGGATCTTACAAAGTTTAGAAGCCTAGTGGAGACCATCCTTGAAATAGAACCATCCTTTACATGCTTACATACATGACTTAGATCCCATTGTTTTGTGTGTGTTAAATTGTTTGATTGATTTATTGGTTTGGAATGTGAATTGAATTTGAGTTTGCTTGATTGATTTGTAGTGAAGTGTGAGACTAGAAAGATCAAGGAGTGAATCACCATTCTCTACCAAAAAGGCAAGTGATGCTTCATACTTTTTGTCCTATTACTTTCTCTATGCATTAGTGATTTTGCTAAGTAAACTTGCATGGATTTTGCTAAGTATAGATCTTGCTATAGGAAAACCTAGTAGATGAATCCTTAGTAGGATTTCCTAAGTTAAGTTTCCTATTACTACCAAGCTTAGCCTAGCTAATAGAAAACATGGGTGGAAAATATATTCACACTATGGAAAAATATTCTAAGTCTGAGGACTTAGGTTTTGTTTAATAAAACAACTAAGTTAATGAACCACCTGGGTGGAATGGAAGGATTGGGATATGTTGAGTGGTTACACAAGGCCATGGACTTGGGTTGTGTATCTCACTTGTGGATGGCCACCCAGGAACAAAGAGATTTGAGATGTCAAATGTTGAGAAGCTTCAAGTGCAACCACTTGGCAATATGGGCTCTGCCATGATCATATAGGTTGCAAGAACTTAGCCATATGGACAGTGGGTGGTAGTGTTTGATAGGTTGGAACGCGTCCATTTTGGTCTAAGGGAAAGCTTCTGAAAGATCTTGTCTTGGGAAACCAAGTCTTGTGGGGAAAGTGCACCACCTCTGCAGAGTGTAAAATCTAAGTACTTAGCCATGTCCCTGGTAAAGGACAATTTGAGCATCAAGACATGGAAGCAATCACGAATCTCATCATTCAAATTTCTAAATTAAAATCTTGTGGTTGAACAAGTGTTGTTTGAATTCTTCAATCATTGATGGAGAGATGGCTTGGTACAAGGATCTTGAAATCTTTGATTGAGAAAAATGATTTTGTCAAGCAAAAACTTGGTATTTTCAAAATGATAAGAAAAATCTATTTTGAGCAATGCAAGCCTCAACTCCACTTAGCCAAATGCATATAGATGATAGACTCCACCATAATACCATAGTATCACTTGCCAATACAATTCAAATGTATTGACCCTTTGTGGCTGTAACTTGTATGTTGCAGGTTTGATTGATTTTAGTGAAGATTGTTTGATTAGGATTAAAAAGTCTACAACCAACATATGTCTGTGGCACTTTGAAGATGAAGGACCCCATGATTATTGTTATTCCGCTGCAGTAATAGCCATATGGGCTAAGTATGATGTAATAAAACTATGTTATTCCTGGTTATAAAGTTATAATATGACCTTTGTATCTTGATATTACATCTTAACTGTGGATGCTAGCTATTGATCCAGGGACTAGCATTGTAAACACAGGAGACTCTATCTTATTAAAGATTGGGACCCCTACAGATGGTATCAGAGCATTGTGTTGCCTGTAGGATTTGTAAACCTAGGATTGGACAAAAACCCTTAGAAAAATAGGAGTTGTATTTTGTTCCAAAAAAAAACTATTTACAAAAACACTTGTAAACTCTTTCCTCAACCATTTTGGTTTCAGCTCTACTTCTCTTCTACTTCAAACTTCATGGGAAAAAAAAACCTACCCAAGACCAAAAACTTCACCATGTGCAAAGGATTTCTTCAACATCTTCAACTCTAATGACTTCAACATCTTCAGCATATTCACCAAGGACTCCCAACTTGGATAGCACTAAGAACCCAAGAAAATCTTGCTCAAGATTTGGAGACTGAGGGAATGCAAAATAAGAAGGAGCAACCAACAACTTTGAAGTGTTTCTAACCAAGAGTTTTCTCAAGGAAACCAAGATCTCATGCAAGAAGAATCAATCATGAAGGAAGGAAAGATCACAAGTGAACCATATAGATGGACCACCATATTTTAGATAAGACAAAACACACCAACTTATGTGGTGTAACAAAAATATTTTGTTGCCTAAGTATGTGCTTGAACTTTGTTGTTTGAGTGCAAAGTTGTTTGTGAATGTTTGGTTTGTGATTGCTTGTGTGAATTGTGATGTGTGTGATTAGAAATAATTCCTTAGAAATACCTTGCCTATTCTAAAACTCCATTCAACCCAAACAGATGACTTCCCCAAGAAACTCCAACATCAAGGATGGTAACAACATCAACCAAGGGATGCACATGAGAGAACTTATAGCAACCCAAAACCAGTTGAGCCAAGAGACAACTCAGCTTTTAGCCAACAACAATGGACTAGACCCAGCCATACAAAGGATTTTGAATCTTCAATCCCAGTTGATGCAAGGATTGGTTACTCAAGTGATCACCATGGGAGGAAACTTTTCCCAAAGAGCTAATGACAACAAGGATGACAAAGAGGTTAATTTAGAAGGAACCCAAGTTAGCAATACTTGTGGAGACAAGGATCATGCATCCAAGGAGCATGAAGATCAATGCCTCAAGAAGAGAGAAAGATCTCCCACCTATGAAGAATATGAACTGGAAGGACTCCTAGATTTGGAGAAACCCAAGAAGAAGAACAAATGCCCCAACCCTAACAAAAAGGATATTACTCAAGAGCAGTGTTACAATTGCAAAGAGATGGGACACTATGCCAATGAATGCCCAGAAAAGAAAAAGAACCAAAGAAACAAACAAAAGGCAATGATACCAAAGGAAAAGAAAGATATCAGCCAAGTGATGTGTTTCAAATGCAAGGAACTAGGCCACTATTGTGGCATCCCGCAAAACCACTACTAGAAAATCGCGTTGAATTTGTGCATTGCATCGTCATCATCATGCATTGTTTGCTTAAAACTATTTTCGCAAAGTCCGATTTGTTTTCCAAACGCCCCATCTTTAATCAAATATCAAACCCCGGGACTCCGGATTATTTTTGTGTGTCTGCTATCGGTTTGCAAACGGTGTTATTAAAACAAATAAAATTTATATTATTTTTTAGTGGGGCAGTCGAACGGGCCGAATGACCCGAACGACCACCCCCGGAATTATAAATCGGTCCACCTAACCGCCCCTCTAAATCCTAAGTTCACCAACTAACCTACCCAGCCCTCCCCTCCACCTCACCCGGACCAATCCGTGACCGCCACCTCACCTCTCCCCTCCCCCTAGCCAATCTAACTCTGCCACCTAGGCCACCCCCACCTCCTCTCTCTCTAAACCCACCCCCACAGCCCACACCACACACACTCTCGACCACACAAGCCACACGCACACAGGGCCACCCTTCCTGCCCACCCCACCAACCGCACGCAGCCGGGCCCCACCCCGCGGGACCGCCTCCCCCACGCCTGGCGCCCTCGCCCCCCCTGGCCGTCTTCTTCCTCTTCCCCGACGCGGCCCGGCTCTCCCGCCATCCCTCTCTCCAGCCACCGCCCCCGACAGCGGCCCCTCTTCCCCGACGCGGCCCTCCTCCCGCCGCCGCGCTCAGCTCCGCCGCCGGCCTGCGCCGCTCCGCCCTCGCTCACCGCGCCCCGCCTCCACCTCTCTAGTCTCCGGCCCCGAGCTCCGCTCCCCCTGTCGCCGACCTTCACCACCCCACCGCCGGCGCACGACCTCGCGCCCCTCCCGCTCTGCGCCGCCGCGCTCGCCAAGCCCCAGCTCCGCCCACCGCCGTTCTCCTCCTCGGCACCGGCGCGCGCCCGAGCCGTCCCCGCTCCTCCTCCCTGCGCGAGCTCAGGCCATCGCCGCCCTCTGGCTCCGCAGTGCCACCCTCCGGCGAGCCCGCACCCTCCGCCCCAGACCCGCTCGCCCTGCAGCCTCCGCGCGCGCGCCAACCGCCGCGGCACGCCACCTCGCCACCGGACGCCTCCGCCATGCGCCGCCCTCCACCTCGCCGGCCACCCTCCGCAGCTCCGCGCCGCCGCCGCCTAGCCTTCCCCGAGCGTCGCCGGAGCCCCTGCAGCCGCGCCCCCTGGAAACCTTTTCCTCGCCGGCGGCCGCGTCCGCTCCGGCCGAGCCCCGCGCCAAGGACGTTCGCGCCGCCCTTCCCTGACCCTGCTCCGGCCGCGCCTCCGCGTCCCCGAGCCGCTCCTCTGCGGGCCCTTCATCGGCAGCCTCTGCGCCCCCTGTTCCGAGCTCGTCGCTGCCGCGTCCGCAAGTCCCGCCGCCTGGGAGTCCGCGTCGGCCGCGCCGCACCGTGCATCCTCGACTCGGACGCCACTCTGCCCGCGAAGGAAGCACCTCCCGACGACACGTGGGCTGAGTCAAGTCCATCGTTGACGCGGAACCCCAAGACCGCCGACAAGACCAAACCGATGCCGAACCAAGATAACCACGGACCCGTGGACATCCCCTTCACCGTTCCTCGAAGACCGAGCGGCAAGGACGCCTTCCCAGAGTTCGAGGACCCATCCCGTATAGGCCATCAACCCTTCAAGTTAATTGCGACAACGAGCTCGACACCGACAACCGAGTGGAACCCCGAGTACTTCGTCGCGGAAACTAGGGGCGATGACGCCAAGATCGCCGATGCGAAAACGCCAAGCCCGTCTACCCCGGACATCGCACGACAAGTTCTTCTTCCCGGACGCCGAGACCGACCCGACACAGGACAACAAGATCTACCCCCGCTATCCGAGACCGCTTCCGTCGAACCCCGAACCCCAGATCCGTCGAACCCTGAGACCGACCCCGAACCCCGGAACACCAAGTTCGTCGAGACCCCTAATGTGTGACCTCTTATCCGAGAACCCTATTTTACAATATAATACAAATTGTTGCATATTAAATTGTCGTACTCGCATGCATATCATTGGTTTGGGGGCCTTATGCCGATTACCTAATAATTAAATATGGGGCCCATATGCGGGAAGATCTAGCCTTATATTGGCCTCATTTAAATTTGTGTAGCGAACCCGGTGCTATATTCTGCCATGTTAATACAACATTCAAATTTGCGGGGTAGATAAATAACTTAAACCACTTAATTAATTGTCGGGACCCCGGTTCCGCTTAACATGACCTAATTGCATCGCACCTTTGCCACGTCATCCATCATGCATGCATCATGCTGATCTTCTGCCGTTGTATTAAATAGTGCATCCGGTGTTTATTCTAGTGTTTTGCTTCTTCGCGGATAAGGCCGTTGAGTTGATGTGAGCTTCGCCTCGATCTTCGGTTGAACCTTCGACAATGTTTTCAGGCGAGCATCTCCCCCTTTCTACCTATCTTACTTTTATAGTATTTACTTCCCTCCTGTTGATCTATTGCTATCTGTGTTGCGATGCTCTAGTTTTCCGTACCCGTGATATCCCTTGCAGCCCTATATTGCCTTGGACACATCCTATTACCTATTGTTTGGTAGATAGTTGGACTTGCGCGTCGTAGTCGCTTGCTCAAGTGCTGTTGCGTGTCGTCAAGTGCCACAGTTGTTGATGTATTGCCGCATGTTGATGTTGGAGATGATCATAGTTTTACTTATTGTTCACTTTAATTCCTGTTTAACAACTAAAATTGAAGTAAGCAGAGGCATCGGTGGGTGATAGATAACATTTGGTTTCCGAACGCCCACTTGTGTCCCGTAGGACCCCGAGTACTTGATACCTGTTCCTTGATTTATCGCGCTATCCACATATGGGGAGTATGGGCCCCCCTTAGCCAGAGCTTGATTCCGTCTTATTTCTTGGGGCCACAAACTAGTTTGAGGTTTTATTTACGATCCCGTACTTATGCCATGCTACTTATGTATTTAAATTGTGCGACAGATAGCACACTGTACTGTTTAGGATCGTGGCACGATTCCGCGGTGTCGACCATCCCAGCCACACTTTCGGGTTCCCAGTCGTTCACAGCCGTCCCCACAACCTTAAGTCCGTCTCGGAGCCGGCCGGCTTCGTTGCGGGTTCTACTTTAAGGGGTGGCCCCCTGAAATATTTCTGAATCTTGTGATTGCTCTGTCGTGAAGACCTCGTTGGGTTTTGATTTGGTTTTTCCGAGGTTGATCGTGTGTGTGTTGCTATTTGTGCACCCCGGCCGGGTTAAAACTTTCTGAAAGCCGTGTCCGCGGTTATGGACGACTTGGAGCACAGTATATCGACCATAGACAAGCATAACTAAAGTTTATCGCTATAAATTTGACTTTATAATGACTAGTAATCAGCTTCACTATAACGGAATGGCTAATTAATACTGCCCACAATTGCTTGTTTGGAGTGTCGCTTGCGACCATTATACTTGACTAGTAAGTATTGCAACCACAACGGAATGGCTAAATAAAAGTACCAACAACTGCTGGGTTTTGGGTCATCTCATGCTATCTATATCTGATTATTAATTGTTGCAACTATAACGGTATGGTTAACTAAAAATGGCCCACTGCTTATTTTATCAGGATGATTATCTATACCTGACTAGTAATTGCTGCAACGATAACCGAATAAATAAAACTGTCAACTGTGTGAGTTCCTCGGTTGACTTCCTCGATCGGTGTCGAGGGGGAAACGCCAGGATGGGTTTGATTGGTGGTAGTACCAGGTTGGTTCCGAATAGGTTTTTCTCACCCCTCTCTGATAGCCGCCAGTTGTATCGAGTCTCTATAGGTTGTTTAGTGCATGCTGCCGCTGCCGCTCAGTCCACCACACCTATGTAGGTGAGGACCGCCGAATTCTAGCCTCGCCGTGTACTGGCCTCAGTACTGACGCTCCTTCTTTTTCCTTTGCCCTTTGTCGGCACCCCTTTTGTTTAAGCAGGTTTTGAGATCGACGTCGTTAGCAGGGTTACCCTTCTGGCTTGGCCTGGGCAGGGTTATGGACGCCATTGGTTATTCTTCAGGGCTCTTAGCCCCATTTGCATCTTGTCCGTAGCTGGGCGCTCTATCGTTTTCAAGGTGAATTGGATCTTTGTATATTATATCTGTATTCTTGACTCATGGAGTCGCTGTTATATATATATCTGTTCTGTGGGTCCCATCGAGGACTGTTGTGTAATGTTATTACTTCGTTTTCCACCCGCACGAAAGTGCCTGGTGGGCACCTTTGAATCGTTTCTATGCGGGTTTGGCGGGTTTCGCTAAAACTTGCATAGGTCCGATTCTGAGGGTGTTACAACTATGCAAGCAATTGTCCAGAAAAGATGAAGAACAAGATAAACCAGTCTATGAAGGATCTCAACCTTGGCCCATGAGTCAAGAATGGAAACCAAGGACAATGCAAAAGTTTGCTTAAAGAAGTTTTTCCAGGATCCCAAAAAGGTCAAAGTGTAATTTTTTTTTGAAAATTTTTAAGGGTGGTAGTACCCTAGTTGTTTTGAACTTGCTTGTAACCCTAGCCTCCCCAAATCTCGGGACGAGATTTATTTTAAGGGTGGTAGCTTGTCACATCCCAAGATTTTCCAAATCTTGTAATGTGAAAATAAATTAATAAAATAAAACTTTGTTGATTTTCAGGGCCAGAAGAAACTTTTTGAATTTAAATGGAACCTCAAACCCATTTGAATTAAATAAAATCCTAAAGGAAATTAAAAATGTTTTGGAATTACTATATTGGAATCTTTTAATAAAAGATTTGGTTTTTCAAAAGAAAAGGTGAATTTATAAATAAAGGATTAGTTTATAGAGCCAAATTTAAAACCTTGGCCAAGCTTTGGGAATTAAAACATTTTATTTTAAATAAAATAGCAAAGGTTTATTTAAAAAATAGTAAAGGTTTATTTGAATAAAATAATAAAGAATTAATATCCAAATTTTATTTAAAGGTTTTACCATTTTAATTAAAAACATCAAAACTTATTAAATTATTTAAATAAGTTTTCCAAGTATTTAATATTCTCAAATAAAGTCTACTGAAGTATTTTGATTTTATTTAGATTTCAAATAAAGTTTTAAATAAAACAAATCTTATTTGATTTAATAATGAAAGTCTATTATATTAATAATGAACTCTAAAATAAAATGTTATTTTGTTTTAAAAACAAGTTTCCAAGTATTCTATATTTCCCAAATAAAACCTACTGATTTGGTTTTGAAAATATTTAGGTTTCAAATAAAGATTTTATTAATAAAATCAAACCCTATTTGATTTAATAACTAAGGCCCATTTTATTTAATTATTAATGGACCCTAAAATAAAAGGTTATTCTGTTTTAAACAAGTTTTCCAAATATTCTTTATTTCCAAATAAAATCTACTGATTTGGTTTTGAAAGTGTTTGGATTTCAACTGAGGATTTTATTAAATAATCAAACCCTATTTGATTAAATAAATAAAGGTCCATTTTACTTATTTAAGGAATGAAAATATTATTTTATTTTGGAGTGTTGGTTTATGTTGATGAACAGAACCAAAAACACAATGCAAAGTTTAATGAGTGTTTGAATTGTTTGAATGATTGAATAAGTTGATTGAAATTCAAAACAGAAATCAGAAATAGAAAAAGAAAAGAATTACAGGAAGAAAAAATGGAAATGGACTGGCCCAGCTAACCTAGCCCATCCCAGCCCAGTATCAGCCCAGCTCCCCTCCCCGAAGCGTTTTCTTCTCCACTCAGAACCGCACCCACACAGAGTATGACTGGTGGACCTCCTCCTCGTTTCTTTTCCCACTGACCAGCGGACCCCACTCCTCCTGTTCTTCCTTTTCACCCCGCGCGACCCCTTCTTCCCCCTCGCCGGCCGTTGCAGACTTGATTTCGCGGCATCAATTCGCCTTAACGCGGCCACCTTAACTCGCAGCGATCACACACCTTAAAGCGCTCGCCCCTCCTCTCCGTTTCCCCCTGTCACCCCGCAGTATCACGCCCCCAGGCCGCCTCAATTCCTCCCCGAGCCTCTCTGTTTCGACGACCTTCCTCGTCGAATTCCGGCCAAGTGTCACCGTCCCTTGCCTCCCTGTGCACGCTAGCAGACTCCCCACTCCCAGACCTTCCTCCCCGTAACACCCATTCGACCGCGGGCGCCCCAGGGCCTCGACTTCGACAAGCTCCCGACGCCGCCGCGTTTGTCTTCTTCACCGACGACGTCCACAGGTAGTATTCGACCACCCCAAGCCTCTTCGTTCATGCTCCCTCACTCGCCTCGTTCTTGCACCACTAACCATGACCTCTGTTTGTCTTTTCGTGATCAGTAGTCTCGTCTTCGACCACGGACAGAGCCGTCCGACGTTGTCTTCAACTCCGGCGAGCAATCAAGGACAGCCCCGTGCGCCCCTTCACCAACCAGCACCACGTTGAGCATCAGCGAGCTTCGGCGAATCTGGTAAACCACCCCTCTGTTCCTCTAGCTTCCCGCATCGCCGGCACCGTCATCATCTGAGCCTCGCCGCCGCGCGCCACTGTTGAGCGCCGCCCGTTTTTGGCCAGGCAGTAGCAACCGCAGGATCTGAATCGGACGGATACGATAGAACGTTAGCGAAGGGGTAAGTGGTGATCCTGTGCCGCACGATTTAACTGAAATCCAACGGCTGTCGTCGCGTGATCCACGCGAACCGGTACCGTCCAACCAGAGTGTGCCGCGTGTCACCTAATCGGTTTAAAAACAAATTTGAAAACAGAATTATTTGCAAACTTCAAACCTTTGTAACTTTCAAACCACACGTCCAAAAATTACAAATTTTATATCAATGGATTCAGGAGAGCAAGACCTAAACAACCATGGCCTTAGTTTAGAAAATAGTACCTGTTTGTTTGCTTGTTTTTGCAGATTCATATGTGAACTTGTTTAGAGTATAAAAATTGTTTCAAATTGAATTTAAGGATAAAACCTTTGCAAATTGGATTTTTGTGACCTTACTAACCCTAGGAACCAACCCTTGGTGTTAAAAATGATTTTGGAAAGATTTAGGTTGGATTCTTGACTTAGCCATTTTCTAGCCAAATAAAAAGAATGGTTTTTGTTATAAAAATATTTATGGAAAGAAAACTTTAAGAAAATGGTTTGATCAAACCCACTGACCCAAAACACCAAGTTTTGCAAATTAGCAACTCATTTGGTGAACAACTTAATAGTTTTGCCTTGATAAAAACATTTTTCACCACATGAAATGATGAATGGATTTGAAAATGGTTTATGGATAAAACCCATTTGCTAATGACTTTGCCACTTTGGTAAATGGTCAATTTGGATCTTACAAAGTTTAGAAGCCTAGTGGAGACCATCCTTGAAATAGAACCATCCTTTACATGCTTACATACATGACTTAGATCCCATTGTTTTGTGTGTGTTAAATTGTTTGATTGATTTATTGGTTTGGAATGTGAATTGAATTTGAGTTTGCTTGATTGATTTGTAGTGAAGTGTGAGACTATAAAGATCAAGGAGTGAATCACCATTCTCTACCAAAAAGGCAAGTGATGCTTCATACTTTTTGTCCTATTACTTTCTCTATGCATTAGTGATTTTGCTAAGTAAACTTGCATGGATTTGCTAAGTATAGATCTTGCTATAGGAAAACCTAGTAGATGAATCCTTAGTAGGATTTCCTAAGTTAAGTTTCCTATTACTACCAAGCTTAGCCTAGCTAATAGAAAACATGGGTGGAAAATATATTCACACTATGGAAAAATATTCTAAGTATGAGGACTTATGTTTTGTTTAATAAAACAACTAAGTTAATGAACCACCTGGGTGGAATGGAAGGATTGGGATATGTTGAGTGGTTACACAAGGCCATGGACTTGGGTTGTGTATCTCACTTGTGGATGGCCACCCAGGAACAAAGAGATTTGATATGTCAAATGTTGAGAAGCTTCAAGTGCAACCACTTGGCAATATGGGCTCTGCCATGATCATATAGGTTGCAAGAACTTAGCCATATGGACAGTGGGTGGTAGTGTTTGATAGGTTGGAACGCGTCCATTTTGGTCTAAGGGAAAGCTTCTGAAAGATCTTGTCTTGGGAAACCAAGTCTTGTGGGGAAAGTGCACCACCTCTGCAGAGTGTAAAATCTAAGTACTTAGCCATGTCCCTGGTAAAGGACAATTTGAGCATCAAGACATGGAAGCAATCAAGAATCTCATCATTCAAATTTCTAAATTAAAATCTTGTGGTTGAACAAGGGTTGTTTGAATTCTTCAATCATTGATGGAGAGATGGCTTGGTACAAGGATCTTGAAATCTTTGATTGAGAAAAATGATTTTGTCAAGCAAAAACTTGGTATTTTCAAAATGATAAGAAAAATCTATTTTGAGCAATGCAAGTCTCAACTCCACTTAGCCAAATGCATATAGATGATAGACTCCACCATAATACCATAGTATCACTTGCCAATACAATTCAAATGTATTGACCCTTTGTGGCTGTAACTTGTATGTTGCAGGTTTGATTGATTTTAGTGAAGATTGTTTGATTAGGATTAAAAAGTCTACAACCAACATCTGCCTGTGGCACTTTGAAGATGAAGGACCCCATGATTATTGTTATTCCGCTGCAATGTAATGTAATAGCCATATGGGCTAAGTATGATGTAATAAAACTATGTTATTCCTGGTTATAAAGTTATAATATGACCTTTGTATCTTGATATTACATCTTAACTGTGGATGCTAGCTATTGATCCAGGGACTAGCATTGTAAACACAGGAGGCTCTATCTTATTAAAGATTGGGACCCCTACAACATGTTTTCAAGATAGTATCAAAAACAACCACACATACTTTCGTTCCTAGCTTTGCATAAAAGGTTATATAAGTGGGTTATAGGGATTTAGAGAATAGATAGTTTACCTTCGGCTCCTCGTGGGTTCGACACTCAAATACTTATTGAATTGTACAGTGTTTCCTGCACTTGGGGATTATCACCGTTGGATGGCGTGGTTGTTCCCTACGCCTCCGCTAGCTGGAGGTGGTGGAGGGGAGGCAGCGGTGGAGGAGATACATGTGTGACTTGGCCTGCTTGCGTTACCTGTGTTGGTCGAGCGGGAGAGGGTCAGCGTGACATCGACCGTGTTGACGAGCTCAGTGATACGTAGGAGCCATGCGTCGTTCCCGATCGAGTTAGGTCGATAGCGCAGCAACTCCTACGCCATGAGCAGCGCGGCCTCCGACGTGGGGCTGTTGTGGCACCCGCTGCTGGAGATAGACGCGGTGCGGGTGTGGGCTCACTACGACTTCCCTGTAGAGACAGAGGAGTGAACCTTGTTGTCTCCTTCCCACGCTCTTGGTGGGGAGGATCATCGTTGGCACATCAAGGATTGTCGTTGGGGTTCGGCTACATGGGAGAAGCGGTGGCAAGGGAATATCGACGATGAGCATGCTCACTATGTTCCAATCCGTCCATGTAGATGAAGGAGTGGAAGATGCGCCTCAACCCCTACCTAGCGCGCCAAATGTCATATATTATTCCTGCAAATGAACTAGAGTACCTCACGAAGTAGGGTGGATAGAAAACTGTCGTGGGAATGGTCACGGCAGATGCTGCAATCGGCAGCGAGTAGTAGAACGAGGGGCAAGGGCGGCCAGCCATCTGCGGTGCGAGATGAGGGCGGAGACACAAGGTTTTACCCAGGTTCGCCCCCCCCCCCCGGAGGGTAAATACCTACTCCTGCTAGATTGTATTATGGTGGAGGTACAATGGGCGAACTCGGCGTCTAGGCGGCGAGTCGTTTGGGTGTATGATGGAACGTATCTCTACACGCCCCGTAGGGAGGTTTATATAGTCTTCCCTCCCCTAGGGTTTACATATCTCAACCGAGTCAGTTAAAGCTTCAGTAATCGTTTAACCTAATCCGACTGGGCCTATCTACTCGCCTGGGCCTTTAGCTTCCAGTCGCTTGGATCCACACCGGGCCTCGATCCAGTCGCCGTCTTGCAGGCCCACTCGCCAGTTCCTGGGCCAGTCGAAAACGTCCTGCTGGGTATACCCCGGCAGGCATATCCCCATCAGTAGTCCCCGAGGCCGTCGTTGATTAGGCGCAGGTGGTTGCTGGCAGTCGGAGTATATGGCTTCAAAGCAGACATCCAGTCGAATCGTCGGCGGGCTCCTGAATAAAGGAAGAAACTAGTTATTCTGATCGCAGCTTTGGCGAATCGAATCGGCGAATACTTAGTCACTGTCGTAGTGATCGGGTCGGCGAGCCGAGTGGCCGAAGTTGGACCATCAAACGTGGTCAAACTAGCCGTTGGGGTAATCCAACGGTAATTTTTAGCATAATCACCGCATAGTAACGGCTCCCTGATTTGGCGGGTAACAACCGCTATATAAGGGGAATGGCAGGCGATCAGAGAACCATCTCTTTGTCATTTCCTCCGATTGCGCTTTCGCCAACCTCCGCATCGCGATCCAGCCGACCCGAAATCCTCCGACCCCCCACGAATCCTTCCGCCAATGGCCCCCTCCACCGAGCCTTGGGGTAGATCTAAGTGTACGAGGGAACAACTGGCGTCCTTTGAGGAGGCCGGGATCCTGCGCGCCCGCGGGTGGCGCATCCCTGCGGCCGGAGAGGTGACTCCGAACCCGCGCGAGGGAGAGTTCATCTGCTTCACCAGCCACCTAGAGCGGGGGCTGGGATTCCCAACCGTCGGACCTGGGCCCGCACAGCATCGAGCAGCTCGCCATTTTCGTGGCGTTCTGCGAGTGCTACCTGGGCTGCAGGCCCTACTTCCCCCTGTGGCAAGATCTATTCCACGGGCGGATCAGTCGCGAGGAAGCGGGTAGCCCAATGCTCGCCGCGGGCGGCCTGATGTTCCAACTTAAATCGAAGGCTTCTTTCTTCGATCTGATGTTACCCGCCAAGGCGGTGAGCCAGTGGAAGAACTCTTGGTTCTACGTCACCGAGGCGACCCCAAACGGAGAGGTGGCGATCCCAAGGTACTCCGCCGACCGGCCTGAACCACGCCGACTTCAAGTCGGCAAGCTTCCAACAGACCAGCGAATGGTCGTGGACGAAATGCTTCCGACCATTTGCGGCCTGAGGAAGAGGGGCCTCCTGCCCATCAATCTGTACAACTACTGGCTCAGGCAGCGACTTGTCCCCCTGGCCCGCCGCGACCACTATATGTATGAGTACGCGGGCCGGGAGGACTCGACAAAGTCCTGCCTCGACGAGTGGCAACTCAAGGATTATCTCCTGGCGCTGAAGAAGATCACCAAGGCGACGTACCTCGACGCGAAGGCCGGGGTCGCCCCCTACACCGCGAAGCATCCAGCTCCAACGGTAAGTCATCCTTTCGTCATTCTCAATCGCAGTTAAATGCAGTCGCGGTCATATTGATGTTGTTTATGCCCATTGCAGCTATTTCAAGTAGTTGAAGGGTGGCTTCCGCCTGCGGACGACGAGAATTCGAGTTCGTCTGTCCGGGAGGTGGGCGAATCGCCTCCTGCGAAGGGAGGCGTCGAGAGCGACAGGAGTGGTGACGACGATGAATCCAAAGAAGAGGTCGCCCCGCTGGTCCGGAAAACGCGCGGGCAGCGGCAGCGTGAGCTTGAGGCAAGTAGAAGCCTCGAGCGTCATCATGACGATGACGACGAGCTCCCCGAGCACACCTCGCATCGCGAGGCTAATCCCTCGAAGAAGAAGAAGCAGAAGAAGAAGAAGAAGAAGAAGAAGAAGAAGAAGAAGAAGAAGAAGAAGGAGAAGGAGGTTAAGGCCCCTCCGAAGAAGAAGACGAAGCCAGCGAAGCAGGCGTCTCCGCCTCACTCACCAAGCAGCTCCGACGCCACCAGCCTGTCCGGGGGCGAAGCCCCACAGGAGGCGACGGCACCAGATATCGCCGCCATCCAGACCGAGGTGCCCCTGGCCTCGATGCCTCCGCCGTTCGCCCTAATCTCTGGGTCGGGGACTGCTCCAGTCGCGGTAGCTTCGCCGCCCAAGGGTGCTCCTGCCGAAGATGTTTCGGAGGCTCTAGCCGCAGCCTCGACAACAAAGAAACCGTCCGTGTCTTGGGCACACGACGTCCTGGAGATGGGCCTCAGTCGCCGACTGGGCCCCGAACTAGAGAAGCCGGCCGGCATCCGCACGGGGCTACGCTTCATTCCAGTCGCCAAGTGAGTTTGCTCACCTACTTTTGTATTTCGTTTGTACTTGGATTATCTTGCTCACGTAATCAATTTGTAGGACCAGAGCGAAGAAGATAGGCCATCCGACCGTGGCTAAGGTGCCACCCGTCGTCAGCGAGGAAGATCCCTCCCGGAAGAGGAAGGCGGACGAAGTCGTCGTCCCCGCAGATAGTGCTAAGAAGGCCAAGGGCGATGAAGTCGTCACGGTCTCCGATGACACGGCGATCGCGCCGAGTGAACCCGTAACGGAGGCGGCCTTACCCACGAGGGAGGGTGCTCCCTCGCCTGGGGTGGCCGAGCCGGCCTCCTTTGGTGCCGGTGCCTCCATCGCAACGTTCCCGCGCTTCGTGGCCAGAGCGGCTACAACGAGTGGTACCTCGTCCTCGAGCCATGCACCTGGGGTCGCTGATACGGAGGTCGAGCAGCGTCGCGGGCACACGCCGGCTCTCCTCGCGTCCGTGGATGCGATACAACTTCATGGCATGCTTGGCGCAGCCATCCAGGTATGTCCAGTCCCCGAGGATCAGGCCGGTGTGTTACAGTGGTCTGATTCTTTTAATGTCGTGTTTTTACTTTTCGCGTCCAGTCCCCGAGTGCGCGCTCGCTGAATTCCAGCGGGTGGGCACTTAGGATCTTTTGATTGCCAGTCCCCAAGTGCGCACTCGCTGAATTTCAGCGGGTGGGCACTTAGGATTTTTTGATTGCCAGTCCCCGAGTGCGCACTCGCTGAATTTCAGCGGGTGGGCACTTAGGATTTCTTGATTACTAGTCCCCGAGTGCGCACTCGCTGAATTTCAGCGGGTGGGCACTTAGGATTTCGCTTTGGTTAACTGTTTGAATTGTGTACAGGGTCTGCAACATGAGTCAGCTGACCGGCTTGCTGCGAAACACCGCGCGGAGAAGGAACTGGCCACCGTCCAAGAGGCGAATAAGGGGCTTCAGGCAGTTGCCGTGAAGGCAGAGGAGGCCCGCCAGGGACTTGTCCCAGCGAGTGAGTTGGCAACGGCTCAATCAGCATTGAGCTCGGCTGAGAAGCGGATCGCCGACCTCGAGCGCGAGCTGAGGGAGGCGAAAGAGGAAGCGAGTTCGGCGGAAGGTCGAGCCAAAGCTGCCATTACGGCCGCCGCGGAAGAGCGTAAAGTTTCTGACGCCCTTGTTGCTGGGCTTCAGGATGATTATACTTCGCTTCAGAGCTTCATCACGGATCTCTCCCGTCCCTTGATTGGTGAGTGTGTCTGCCCCTGCCTGTTGCATGTGCCTTTTTATAGTATCCGATGTACTCACTGTTATCTTCTATCCGCAGGTCGTATCCTTGATAGCACAGAAGAGGCGAGCTCGTTCGACGCGCGGCAATGTGTGGCCACGCTTGTCGACTCGGCGACATTGTCGGCGACGTGCATCCGAGCCTACCTCCAGGAGATGTCGCCTACGGAAGTAATTCCCAGCAACCTCGTCGAAGTGTGGCGGTACTTCGAGAAGGCGCCATCGGTCGTCGAGTTTATGACGCGGTCGGCATTCCGTCGTGGAGCAGAGACGGCGCTTAGCCTTGGGCTCGCCCACTTCCCGGAGGACTTCGATCTGGACGACGTGACGAGTGGCTACCCGTTGTCGACTGGCTTGGTGGAGATCTCTGAGGTGCTCAAGTTGACGGACCGCGCCGCGGTGTACTCCGAGCGTGTTTGGGCGATGGGCGACCTCCTTCCTTACCAGGAGACGGTCGTCACACCTAACAACCCTGAGCCGCAGCACCGGGACTTCAAGATCGAGCAACCCTTCCGTGCGGCGATGGCGGGTGAGCTGACGACGTACCCGTCAAACCGGTACACGCCCTTCATCCGCAATCGCAAGGGTGCTGGCGAGTCGTCGTCGAAGCCTGTAGAGTAGAATAGTTTGCCCTGGGGCGTTAGTAGCAGATCTTCCGTTTGGGCATATTTTGTATTCTGAGACGATTGCAACATGCTATTAACGAGATATCATGCTTGTTTTGTGATTTGTCATGTGTTTTTTGATTGAGGGTTGAACGAGTCCCCGAGCGCGTCCGCCCTTTTTATGGGGTTTACCTCGTTTGAGATGTGTTTGTGGTTTTTGAATGTTTTGTTATTGTGGTCGACTCGCCCGGACTCGGAGAGCCAGTCGCAAGGCGACTCCCTTGAGCGCTCTGTACTTCACCGTTTTCCCTTGCGCGAACGAGGTCGGGTGGCCGAGTCCCCGAGCGTGGTACTTGGTTGTTCTAGGCGCGACTCGAGGGTGTGTGAGTACTTGGCGCGTTAGTTTGAGCGCGTCACTCCTTCCTGGCCCGTTGGGTCAGTCGCATGGCGAGTCCTGGGCATGCTCTCATACTTGGCGTTTTTCCTAGCCGCTCGTGCTGTACTGGTCGTCAGTCCCCGAGCGTGGTACTTGGCCGTTCGAGTCGCTATGTCGAGGATGCGGAGGATCGTGGTCGCTGTGAGAAGCGAAGGCAGTTGTCTTGGCTCGTAGAGCCAGTCAGGCTAGGCGACTCCGATGGGGCTCCGGGTAGGCGTTTTTCGTGGACGTTGCAAGGCCTGAGGTGACCCAGTGCCCTTGTAACGCACTACTTGGCCGTGCCGATCGCTGTACCAACGGTTGACTTCTGCAGTTAGCTTGACGCTGTTATTACGAGTGCGAGTGCCACAAGACATGGAGAGTAGGCGCAATTTGCGGTAACCAATTCTTTTTATTTCAAAGCGGCCGGAGGGTACATATGTGGGGTTCTAGGAGTAGAACTTCCGTAGGAGGTTTACATTCCATGGTCGCTTGACGTCGAGTTTGCCGTCCCCGTGGACGTCGATGAGGTAGTAGGCGTCGTTGCCAAGTACGCGCCCGATGGCGAATGGTCCCTCCCACAGAGGGGAAAACTTGTGCATGCCCTTCTTGTCCTGGATGAGGCGCAGCACCAGGTCGCCTTCTTGGAAGGTGCGAGTTTTCACCCGCCGGCTGTGGTAGCGGCAGAGTCCCTGCTGGTAGATGGCGGTGCGTGATCGAGCGAGGTCACGTGCCTCGTCGAGTTGATCGACTCCATCCTGGCGGGCGAGTTCATTTGCAGCCTCCGTGTAGTGGACGACCCGTGGCGAGTCGTGCTCGAGGTCGGTGGGCATGACTGCCTCGGCGTCGTACACCATGAAGAAGGGGGTGAACCCTGTCGACCTGTTGACCGAGGTGCGGATGCCCCAGATGACGGAGGGTAGCTCCTCGACCCAGCACCCAGCGGTGCGCTCGAGTGGTACTTGGAGTCGCGGCTTCAGGCCGTGGAGGATGCTTTGATTGGCCCATTCCGCCTGGCCATTGGATTTCGGGTGGGCGACTGACGCGAGGTCGAGCCGGATGTGGTGTTCTTCGCAGAACTCGGCCATGGCTCCTTTGGCGAAGTTGGTGCCGTTGTCCGTGATGATGCTGTTTGGGAACCCGTAGCGATAGATGAGCTCGCGTAGGAATTTAGTGGCAGTCTTCCCATCGCATTTCCGGACTGGTTTGGCCTCCACCCACTTTGTGAATTTGTCGACCGCGACCAGGAGGTGGGTGTATCCAGAGGGAGCCTTTTTGAAGGGGCCTACCATGTCCATACCCCACACGGCGAATGGCCAGGTGACGGGGATTGTCTTGAGCGCTGAGCTCGGCATGTGCGTCTGGTTGGCATACTTCTGGCACCAGCGCACCGCTGGACAATGTTGACGGCATCGGCGTGTGCGGTGGGCCAGTAGAAGCCATGCCGCATAGCCTTGGCGACCGGAGAGCGGGCGCCGGCGTGGTGGCCGCTGTCGCCGGAGTGGATGTCATGGAGGATCTTGCGTCCTTCGGCGGGTTGGACGCAGCGTTGGAACACGCCAGTGACGCTGCGCTTATGGAGCTCGCCGTCGATGATGGTGAATGATTTGCATCGGCGTGCGATCATCCGGGCGTCCGTTTCGTCTGCCGGCAAGGTGCCGGCCTCCAGGTAGGCGGCGTAGGGCTTGGTCCAGTCGTCTAGCTCGGTGACGAGTGCGACCAGGGCTGCCTCTGGCTGCAGCAGGACTCCGATGTCGATCTCCCTTGGGGGAGAGACTGATGGCTTGGTGATCGTGTCCAGGAAGACCCCGGCGGGTGGTGGGAGTCGATCCGACCCAATGCGAGAGAGTGCGTCGGCCTCCTCGTTCTTCCGCCTGTCGATCCACTCAACGGAGTAGCCTGCGAAGTGTCCACCCAGCTTGTCTACTGCTTGGCGGTATGCCGCCATGGTGGGGGAGACGGCGTCGCAGGTGCCAGCGACTTGCCCAGCGACGAGGTCGGAGTCTCCGTAGCAACGTAGGCGGTTGACGTTCATCTCCTTGGCAGCCCGCATGCCGTGGAGTAGTGCCTCGTACTCGGCCATGTTGTTGGTGCAGGGGGTGAAGTCGAGGCAGAGGACGTAGTGGATCTTGTCGCCCTTCGGTGAAGTCAGCACGATCCCTGCTCCTGCGCCGTCCGCGTTCTTGGAGCCGTCGAAGTGCAGGCTCCAGTAATGGAGGTATGGCAGCTTCTCTGGCTGCTGGGCCTCTTCCCAGTCGGCGATGAAGTCCGCTAGAGCCTGCGACTTGATCGCTTTTCGTGGATCGTATTTGATGTTGTGGACGCCGATCTCGACGGCCCACTTAGCGACTCGCCCAGTCGCCTCGCGGTTGCGGATGATGTCCTACAACGGTGTGGAGGAGACGACCGTGATTGGGTGTTCCTGGAAGTAGTGCGGCAGGCGCCGTTGTGCTCTGAAGACCGCGTATACCAGTTTCTGGTACTGCGGGTATCGCTGGCGCGACTCGGTGAGGACCTCGCTGATGTAGTACACCGGTCACTGTACTGGGCGCTCCTTTCCTTCCTCCGGCCGTTCGACGACCATGACGGCACTGACGACGCGCTCGGAAGCCGCGACGTAGACCAGCATGGGTTCTTTGTCGGCGGGGGCGGCGAGTAGTGGTGCGGCAAGTAGCACCTTCTTGAGGTCGCGGAGCGCGTCGTCCGCCTCCTTGTCCCACTGGAAGGTGGGGTTCTTGCGCATCAGGCGGTATAGGGGCATCGCCTTTTCGCCCAGGCGGGGGATGAAGCGACTGAGAGCCGCTACTCGCCCGGCCAGCTTCTGGACGTTGCGCAGGCACTCGGGTTTGTCGAGTCAGGCGATCGTGTCAATCTTGGTGGGGTTCGCCTCAATCCCTCGCTTAGAGACGACGTACCCCAGTAGTTGTCCTGCTGGTACACCGAAGGTGCATTTGCCTGGATTAAGCTGTATCTTGTATTTCCGCAAGTTGGCGAATGTTTCCGCCAGGTCGGCGAGTAGATTAGCCTGGCGAGCAGATTTTACGACCACGTCGTCGATATAGACGTGGATGTTGCGGCCAATTTGGCTCGCGAGGCACTCCTGCATGCACCGCTGGTAGGTCGCCCCGGCATTCTTGAGGCCGAAGGTCATGGCGGTGTAGCAGAAGGCTCTGAATGGCGTGATGAACGCCGTCTTCTCCTCGTCCTCGACAGCCATTTTGATCTGGTTGTATCCAGAGTAGGCGTCGAGGAAACATAGCGACTCCGAGCCCGCGGTGGAGTCGATTTTTTGGTCGATCCGTGGGAGGACGAACTGCTCCTTCGGGCAGGCGCTGTTCAAGTTTGTGTAGTCGATACACATCCTCCAGGTCCCGTTCTTTTTCTCGACCAAGACTGGGTTTTCCAGCCACTTGGAGTATTTAATTGGACAGATGAAGCCTGCAGCGAGTAGACGCTGTACTTCCTCGGCGATAGCTCGGCGGCGCTCTTCATTGAAGGGCCGCAGCGACTGCTTGACGGGTCGCACTTTGGGGTCGGCGTTTAGTTTGTGCTCAGCGAGCTCCCTAGGGACACCGGGCATGTCAGAGGGCTTCCATGCAAAGATGTCCCTGTTCTCACGGAGGAACTCGATGAGCGCGCCTTCCTAGGCTGGGCTCATGCCCATCCCGATCGTCACCGTCAGGCTGGAGTCGCCTGGGACTATCTCGACGGTGCGGGTGTGCGTCGTTGCCTCGAAGGCTGAGGTGTTTGCGCCCTCCGAGTTGGGCTTCTTGAGTATGGTGGGGTCGTCGTTGTTGACCCCGCTCGCTTACTTGGCGAGCTCATCGGCGTGGTTGGTCTCTGCCGCGATGACGGATTCGGCGAGTTCTGCTCCTTTGGCCTCGCACTCGACGGCCATGTCGGGGTCGCCGTTGATGGTTATGACGCCGCACGGCCTGGGGAGCTTCATTGCGTTGTACGCGTAGTGGGGCGCTGCCATGAACTTGGCGAACGCCTGGCGCCCCAGGACACAGTGGTAGGGGCTGTCGAAGGGTACCAGCTCAAAGACGATCCGCTTGGTGCGGAAGTTTGCTGGTGTGCCGAAGGTGACTGGCAGCGTGACCTTGCCGATCGGGTATGCCTTCCGACCAGGGACGATGCCGTGGAACGTGGTGTGGGTTGTCTCGATCATCGATTGCGGGAGCCGCAGCCACCTAAAGGTGTCTAGGTACAGGATGTTGATGGAGCTGCCGCCGTCCATCAATGTCTTGGGGAGCCAGTAATCGCCCACCTTAGGTTTGACCACCAGGGCGACTCGACCTGGGTACTCGATGCATGGCGAGTGGTCCTGGCGGCTCCAGGTGATGGGCTGCTCCGACCAGTTGAGGAACTGGGGGACGTCCACCTGGGCCAGCGCGTTGACGGCGACGGCGCGGGTGATGACCTTCTTCTCGCGCTTCGTGTTGAAGCCTGTGAAGGTATGGAGTGAGCCGGCCACGTTGCCGAATTTTCCGCCGTTTGGCGGGTTGTTGTCGGGGTCCTCCCGTGCTCGCCGTGCCTTCTCGATTTCTCTGAGGGTGTGGCAGTCGGTGGTCGTGTGCGTGGCGGGTTTCCCTTCCCTGCTATGAAACGCACAAGGTTGGTTAAGGAGGGCCGCGGGGTCGAACCTTGGCTTGGCCTTGTAGTTGCCGTCGTCGCGGCAGAAGCTTTTGGGCTCGCGTTGTGCTTGACCGGCGTTGGCGACGAAGTCGACTCGCCCGTCACTGCGGCGCTTGCCGGTGAGGCGAGTGTTGTTGTAGCATAGGTTGGACCGTCGTCCGTTATCATTGCCGCTCGTGCGGCATTGGCCTCCCGACTCGTCGTCGGTTTCCTGGTTTGGATTTTCCTCCGCGTACCGTTTGGCAATCTCGAGGAGGTCTGGTATGTTGTCGAGTGTGCGAGAATGTCGCTTGAGCTTGGCGACCAAGGGCTCGTAGCGGCACGAGGTCTTGAAGCAATGGATCGTAGTGTCCGGGTGGATGCCGACCGCGTTGTACCAGAGTTCTTGCCACCGCTGGACCCAGTTGCGGGTCGACTCGCGGGGTCCCTGGACGCATCGCTCCAGGTCCTCGATGGTGGTGGGGCGGGTGTAGGAGCACTCGAAGTGCCTGACGAAGGCATCGCGCATTTCCTCCCAGGAGTCGATACTATCCTGGGGGAGGGTGTTGATCCACTGCCTGCACGTCCCCTCCATCATCAAGGGGAGGTAACGGGCGGCTAGCAGGTCGGTGTGGCCTGCGATCCCCATCGCCATGAGGTATGTATCTAGCCACACGGAGGGGTCGTACGAAGGGTCGTACTTTTCTATCTCCTTCGGCGCCTTGAAGTTCGGCGGGTACTTCTCGCCTCGGATCATCGGTCCGAAGCACTTGGGGCCGAGTCGAGTTAGCGATCCCATCGGCTCGTCGTCGCGGCGATTGGATAGGGTGTGTTGCAGGTCGTCGGGCTGGCGTGCGCGCCAACTTTGGTTGTTGATGATGTGGGTGCGGGCGTCGATGGGTTGACCGTTGGCGGCGACGAAGTTGGTCGCTGGCCTGGGGTCGTTGGTGGAGAGTGCCGTGTTCGTGGGTCGATGTTGAAGCTGCAATGGCTCTGGTGGCGGGCAGTTGAGGGTGTTTGCCGCCATGGGGCGGCCACTTGAGGCCGCTCTACTTCCCGAAGAACGCGAGTACACTCGATCCTGCGAGTTGGCGCCTGCATTTTGCTGCTCGACGGCCTTTGCGAGCAGGGCCCTGACATACTGGATCTGTAGGGCACCGTCGCCGGTGGCCGTTATGTTGTCGGCTGCTTCTCGGCCTGCCACGAGGTTGTCCATCGGGGTGGAGAATAGTGGGAGGTCGTTCGCGTCTCGCTCCCGTGAAGAGGCTACTATCCGCGGTTGATCCCTGGGGGGTGTGCGGTTGGGTGGAGGTGGGGCGCCCATCGCCGTCGATCCTGGCGGGGGCCGGGAACTTCCTCCTGGTGGCGCGTTCTCGCAGATCGCGCGCTCGGCCGCGCGGGCTAGGTCGTTTTCGTCATCGAAGTTCAGGGCGCGCCCCTGGACGGTGGGGTTCAGGCGCGACCTGATTCGCTGCTGGTGGTAGCGCGACAGCTCCTGCGCCGTCACCTGCTCGAGGCGAAATTTTTCGCGCTCGGCTTGTTCTTTGCGGACTGCCTCCGCCAGCTTCAGGCGGAGTTCCTCGGCCTCCGTTGCCGTGGCGTTAGGAGGGATCGGGGTGGAGAAGGGATCCTCCGGCGGATCGGTGCCGGTCGCCATGTAGGTCACGGTGTGGCGACCGGTCCCGTCGCGGAGGTCGGCGGAATTTTCTGACCCAGAGTCAAAGTCGAAGATCCCAAGGATGGAGGGATCCTCGAAGTCTCCCACGTTGGAGACCTGGGTGATGGAGCCCGCGGGTGAAGCCGCGGTAATGGATCCGGCGAGTGACGCCGGGGTCGCCGAGTCGGCGTCGTCATTGAGGGCCGCGTCTTCCGCGGCCGCGGAGTTTTCGGCCACATTGCTGTGAGCCGAGTTGTACTCGAAGGCGAGGCGATGGATAGTGCGGACCTGGCTCTCGGAGAGCCGATCGCGTGGCGGCGACTCGTGGATGCGAGCCGAATCCTCCGAGATGATGACGTCGGTGAGGCCGACGAAGAAGCTGATCGTGCCGACCGGCAAGATCATGCTGTGCGTGACGGGTCGCGCCGCCGGGACGTAGCTGCTCGGCAAGATTTGGAGCATCTCGCCGATCGCTATCATGCGGCCGGTGGTGACCGTCTCGTTGATGGGCAGATTGGATCTCGCCGCAGAACACCGGCCAGACCGGACATGCCCCATGGTGGGCGCCACTGTCGTGGGAATGGTCACGGCAGATGCTGCAATCGGCAGCGAGTAGTAGAACGAGGGGCAAGGGCGGCCAGCCATCTGCGGTGTGAGATGAGGGCGGAGACACAAGGTTTTACCCAGGTTCGGCCCCCCGGAGGCTAAAGACCTACTCCTGCTAGATTGTATTATGGTGGAGGTACAATGGGCGAACTCGGCGGCTAGGCGGCGAGTCGTTTGGGTGTCTGATGGAACGTATCTCTACACGCCCCGTAGGGAGGTTTATATAGTCTTACCTCCCCTAGGGTTTACATATCTCAACCGAGTCAGTTAAAGCTTCGGTAATCGTTTAACCTAATCCGACTGGGCCTATCTACTCGCCTGGGCCTTTAGCTTCCAGTCGCTTGGATCCACACCGGGCCTCGATCCAGTCGCCGTCTTGCAGGCCCACTCGCCAGTTCCTGGGCCAGTCGGAAACGTCCTGCTGGGTATACCCCGGCAGGCATATCCCCATCAAAAACTAGAGGTTGAACACGATCTCTAAAAACCCTCGGTGACCTCGGCCAGTAAACAACAATAAGAATGACAGAGGGACACGGGGAGTTTACCCAAGTTCAGGCCACCGTGAGGTGAAAAACCCTACTCCTGCATGTCTAGATTGCTCAGATTGCCTGGTGAGGTTTATAGTACAAGGTGGTGATCAGGCGATCAGATCTAGTGTTTCTATCTAGAAGATGAAGCTAGGGTTCCTCAGGTAGAATAAGATTGGATCCCCTCTAGGTTGTTGCACTGCCCCTCTTATAGGTGCCCCGGTCCTCTTCCCGAATTATCTTGGCGAGAAGGGTTGCTACATGGCGACAAGAGAGTGGGCAGGTGGGCTAAATCTACTTTTGACCATAGACATGGTCCATGGTAGTGTCTCATTGATCACGTCACAAACGTTCGCCTTTCTACGTCCTTCATGTTCATCATGTACCAGATAGGGGTGGTCCCACCCTTGCTGGCAGCGGCTATCGTCCACTCCTTTCTTGCGGAAGGGGAAGATGCCTTCCTTTGGAAAAGGAGGCAAGCATGGAAAATTGTGCCAGCTATGGCCATCCTTATCTTCGTCTTCATCCCACGCGTGGTCCCATGCGGTATCTAGGACTTAGGCTTTGTGATGTTGGTGCGCTACGTGTGGATCCCTTGCAAGGAAGGTCTCGCCAAGAGTTCCATTTCCTCTTGACGGGATTAAGATGATGTTTCTTTGTGAGGGAGCCTCGCGAAAGGGATTCCCCTTCAGTCCGTACAAGGGTCGGTCCTCGTGAAGCGTCTAGCTTGCTGAGGGAGCCTTCCCACAATACTATAGCTGCACTTCTATTAGGGCCCAGTAGTAGACGGTCCATGGTACCCTGGTTGCCACTTTCCTGATAGTTTTGCCAACCAGCCATGCCCAGGGGGCGCATAGAGGAGACTAGTCTACATAATTTTATTGCCTTCTATATTTTCTACATTAATTAAATCCAAAAATACAAAAACACATTTACTACTTGCATAAAAAACAAACAACCAACCAAAAAAAACTTTACTTTATTGTTTTTACTTTCTTTCCAAGTTCTAGATTGTTCACTTTTAATTATTTATAGTTTTATTTTAGTTTACTAAGATGAAACCTTGTGCTTGATAACAACATGATAGAGTTGGGGACATAAGGAAAATACTTTTTTTTACAAATTTCCTGAAGAAGAAAAGAAAAAAAGTTTCCTAGCCAATTTCCAAAGAGTTCGATATTAACCCACGAGTCACCATGTGCAAAAAGGACGCTTTCTACAACACTCTCCACTTAGAGTCCCAACGAGTTCGTACACACATAGTTGTTGCCATCATTGATCCGGGGGTGCCACAGTTGGACACTAGCATCATTGTGGCCCTACAAAGGTCGTAGTAGGAGATGAAGTGGAGGCTCATGCCGTGAATCAGGGTATGACATGAGGAGAAGATCTAGCTTGTCATGGGTTCTATTGATTGTGTGTACGGTTCTTAGCACTACCTTCATTGTGGTTGTGGCAATGATGTACACACTAGATCTAGGCATGGCTTTCCCGACCTAACAAGCCTGTCCTCAAGCCCAGCATTTGAGCCAGGCTCGTTCATGGATTTTCTAGTTCATGTCTAGCCCGGAAAAAGGCATGAAATACATGATCTTCATATTTAATTTTATCCCAAAATGATTTTTAATAGAATATGGTCATACATTCACTATTTTGGGCTAGGCTAGGCTCGGGCCTGATCTTTTAAGGTCTAGCACTAGCTAACATTTTCCTAGGAGTAGTGTGGATTGTTAGTCAACCTCGTCAACAAGTCAGGGGTTCTTGACATGGTCTTCACTAATACACAACTCGATCTCCTAATTTGCAATTGTACATGTTTTCTCGTTAGTAGTGGCAACATTTTCACATAGCTAGAAGTTTTGTTAAAAAGTATCAAGCTAAAGTAGTTTCAACTAGTGGAATTTTAGAATTAAAAAGATAATGATGTAAGTAAACATATTGTTTGTGTGCCTAACTATGCAACATAACTCTGGTCTTGCTCGCAAAGAACACCAACTAAAAGGTCAGAGTGTCCTTATCCATCTTTGTTGTTGCCTTAGATAATTATGAAAATATTCATAGGTGCAAGGGACTCTTGCAAATTAAGAACATGTGAAAAATCATTCCAAAAACTACAATTTTTTTGTGTTTTTTGAAAACATTGACAAGAGTTAAACGTATTTCTTTCCATGTCCCCGTTCTATGGCATGGACTACTTTGGTAAACAAAAAAAATCAAGATTCAAATATACAAAAAAGGTCCTAAAAATCAAACTTTGTGTCGGCAGATAAGAACTAGCTGGCCAAGCCGTGCATTATCATCTCTTTGTATCCTTTCACGATGATTTAATTATTCTTAATTTAGGATGATTATTTAATATGTTGTTTTAATGGAATTCCTGGATTTAGGTTATGTGCCTAGATAATATGAGAGATTATCAGCATATATGTGTGGTGTGCATTAAGAACATTAAATCCATTAACTAGTATAGAAAATTTCACATCATTACATTGAGTGATAAGTACACATCTATGCAATAATTAATTGGAACAAATGGTATTATCTTGGTATAAATATATGATCCTTTATTGGAAAAAATTAATGCACTTAATGCTTCTAATCAAAATTAATTGTTTTTATCTTAGTGGAATTCCTCAATTAAAGTTACTAGGTTATTCTCTATAAAAATCTTACCATTTCTGATTTGTGTTCATCTTCACATCTCACAAGTCCAACAACCATCAACAATTTCTATCAACAAAAAATTTCATCCAAGATGAGGACTACACTGGTGCTACACTTCTGACCCTTGCCTTTCTCGTGTTAGCATCAGGTACCATTTGTAGTGGTAATATATATTTCTTGCATCTTGGTTGAAAACTTATGGTCATAAATTTTTAATTTTTGCACATGTTAATTTTTTGTAGATGCCAAAGAATGTGTGTCACATGTTATCCCGTCATTGGGTAATGCGTGCACCACTGAAAGATGCAAAGTTGCATGCGACGGGTTGAAGACTGGTTGTGATAGAGCATGCACTATGAATAGCACTTGCACTATTGTGTGCAAATGCACGATGTGCTTTTGATATACCTTCGATAAATAAATGGTTAAAACTAGAATATGAGATAATATGGCATGCTGGCCAGAATTATAATAAGGATGTAATACTTTTGTACTAGGAGAAGGTCTATCATTCATTAGACATATGCAATATGGATATCATATTCTTAGTTTGAGTTGTTTGGAGTTATGAAATCTATATATGGTGTTTGTTTGCTTTCTGTGCAAGTTCTTTTTAGTCGATGGGATAAAAACATGAACTCATTGCTGCTACACATTACTCCCTCTCGGTTTTCTAAAAAAATTGGTTTGTACATTAACATGGTTTAAAACACATCAATAACCACACTAATAATATTTGTTACAATATATACACAAAATTATACTAACAAATAACTAGGGAAACTATAGCTGCAAATGTAACTTATGTGTCTTGTACAAAGCTTGATCATGCATCATGTTATATCATTTCCATTATGGATTCACATGTCTGATGGTTGTAAGATGTTGATTTTTTTGAAAATGATGGAAACCCACATGTCTTTGCATACATCATCTCCACCCAAACAACTAATCTTGATTTTATTTGAAGAAAGTCTTGATGCTTGACCTTGTTGGAGGGCTGACGAACTGGTCCGCCAGACGAGTTGGAGTCACCCTCTCCGCCAAAGATCATCTCATCTCATGTATTTAGCTTGGTCCTTTTCAATCATTTGGCAAGATAGTTGAACCGCTCGAGCACCAGAAGCAATATGTGCGGCCATATCCCTTGCATGGTCTTTGAGGTCGACGAAATTGGTTTCTCTCACCTTGATGGCGTGGTTTTCCATACCTCGTGCTATCACGTCCACATCTAGAGAGGGTGGACAACAACGTGCTATCAGCTAGCCACTAGGAGCTTTGGCATTGTTGACCGAGGCATCATTGATAAAGAGTACCTCTCATATGTATGGGAACTTCCGGTGCTTCACTTTTCATCCAAATCATGCTTAGGGGAATCGAAAGAATTTCCGAGGGTGATCACCAGATGCCAACCTGGTTTGAATAGCGATTCTGACCGTAGGTTAAGATCCCATCCCAAGCCTCCTGACGAGGGATCCAAACCCAGGTCATCCCCGAACAACCTAGAGGCAAGGAGCCGGAGGAATTACCTATTGAGGCAATAGAAGTGACCGCACTAGTTCCTTCTTTTATGGGAGAGCTATTGATCAATCCTGCCACCCCGACCTATGATACGAAACATGCAACCCCTACCTAGCACGCCAACTTTTGATGTATTTTGTGAAGGTAGATTTATGTTCGGATGGTTCATGCTTGGAGATCAGGATAGTAGCACATTCAGACAGAGATTTATACAGGTCAAGATCCAGATGAACAACGTCCATTAAAAACCCTACTCATGTTTGTGGGTGTTTGGGATCATGCACTGGTAGAAAACGCCCCACTGGTCCTGGTTGGTAAGGGGCATTAGTCCCGGGTACCCAACCGGGACGGGGCAATTGGGACTAAAGCCCTAACCTTTAGTCCCGGTTGCCTCACCAACCGGGACAAATGGGGGTAAACGTGGCGGCGTCAGAGGGCGAGGGGGGTGGGGCATTAGTCCCGGTTCGTATCACGAACCGGGACAAATTACCTTCTGCCGCGGCAGAGATTTGGCACATTTCTCTGCCGCGGCAGAGAATTCATTTTGGCACATTTTGTTGCCGTGGCAGCATTTTCTCCATTTTTTGTGTCGCGACAGAGAATTCATTTAGGTTGTTTTATTGTTTATTTAGTGTTTTGCACTTATCAATGAAGGAACCGTTATATTACACAAGATCATCATGACAATATTACATTCGATACACGAATCGAGTTCATGCACTACATACAAAAGTTGCTCTTTTTACAATCCCTATTGTCTATACACAGCCGAATAGTATTCCGCTTTTGGGTTTAGGACTTCTGCATCCAAGAATCCCGCCAATTCCTCCTGAATTGCTCGTACGCGATCCTTTGGCAGAAGACCGTCCCGTAGACGTTCGATCTGATTTAAAAAAGGAGTCAGCCTATATGAATGAAACTAAACACAATTTGATTGTAATTAAAAACTATAGAAATTGTTTACGTACGTGGAGTTGCTCTAAATTTCTGCCCTTCTCATCGCACGTCTGTCGGATGAACTCGCAAACATAGTATCCACATAGATTGTTACCTGGTCCCTGTGTCAGGCACTTTACGAGAACATAGTTCAATCAAAATAATAATCAAGCATGATAATAACTATATCAAAACTAGAATCAAAGAGATGCGCGGATATAGCTAGTGGTGCTTACATCTAGTACTTCAAATGTAAGCTCCTCTTTCCAAACACCCCTAGTCTTGTTGGTGAACCATTTCCAAGCGCTGCCCGGCGAAGAAAACAAATAAAATAAGTTATTAATTACTTGATATTATAAAATTTACGAACGTTGCCGATATAGTGTCGTAATGATTAGAATTACCGCTGGAGAAGCATCTGCATGTCCTTCCACTGCTCAAGGGGTTTATGTTTCGAGTCCATGACTAGTACACGCACTTTGTCAAGTTGAATGATTAATAGAATATAGTGGAAGCTGCGAATGCATAACTAATCAATTATATACTTAACATCGAGTAAGCGAAATAGAAAGTGTATAGAAGACAATAACACTCACTCGAAGTTGTAAGGAAAAAGTATTTCCCTTCTGGTTTCTTGAAACCTTAACGCGTGTACTATATTATCCTCCGTATCCTGGGGGCTTGTTTTGAGATTAGCTTCATGAACCCAATATGGGTCAATGAAGCCAATGTCATAGATTTGTCCTCTGCTGCATTCGGGAATCTTCATTCTGCATATTACAGTATGATTATATACATGCAATAAACAAGGTGAGATAGCTGGAGACTAAATTAATTACAGAATTAGTACTTACAAACATTAGGCACTGATGATCGATTTGTCCAAGGCATCTTGATTGAATAATTGAAATAGTTCATCAAATTCAATGGATATCATGTCATCATTTTCTTTCCCATGATGCTTTTTTGTAACCCTCAGTACTATCCAGTTAGCCCCGGCCTTTGTGGCATGCATGTACCAGTTATGCAATCTTCGCATTTTTGTTGGAAGATTATTTACCTCCTCAGGTTTGACGAGAGGTTTGCCGTACTGGTATTTGTATGCTACTTCACTCACGGGGAAGTACTCTAACTGGGATAAGTACTGGGCAATACTCATACCTTGAGCAGCGGCAGCTTCTCCGTATTGTGCAACTACCTCTGGATCATACTGCTCTTCGGCCCCATATTTGCTCGACCCCACATTGGTTTGGGAAATCACCTTGAGAGGGGCACAAGACTGTTTTGCTTGTTCTCCGAGCTGGGCAACAGATTTCTCGTTTGCATCAGTACTGCTCTTCGAGGCTTTTTGTGTCGCATGTGACTTGAGAATAGAACGCTCATAGTCTGATGACAGCTTTGGCTCGGGTTGATGAAGAGTCTTTAGCATTTTCAACACTTTGGCTTTTTCTTCTTTGGTGCCGGGGAACTCTGGATCTTTCGGCCGCCTCAGCTTAGCAAAAAACGCTGTCGTTTCCGTATCAACGATCGCCGCAGTATCCTCTTCAGTACAGTCATAAGCTCTCTTGGGAGGAACCTTTGGTACTTTTGGAAGAGGCTCTTGTTTACGTTTCGGCGATCACTTACCACGACGCAGAGTAGCGGTACGCTTACGCTTTTTATCCTCAGGCGTCGGCGATGGCTCCCGCGGTGATGGCTGCGCTGGAGATTGGTGAGGCGACGGAGCCGGGTGAGGCAACGAAGACGGCTGCCGCGGCGGCGACAACCTCGCTGGAGACGGGTGAGTCGGCGGCGAAGATGGCCTTGGCGTGTGATTTCGAAGCACGATATATTCCTTCGGCCATAGAATGGTGACGTTTGTTGTGTCTCCCAGTACAGTCACATCACCTTCACCTGCAGGGTAGTGAAGATCCAAAACTTCAAAGGTGGGCATGAATTCATCCACCCCGACAACAGCATAGCCCTCTGGAACCGGACGGCAGTGGTAAGTTGGTGTGGATCCAATTGGTAAGGTATAGCCGACCACCACCTTCATTGATATGTTCACAACTTTGACATGTAGCTCGCAGTGTGTCATCTCTGTGATATTATCCACTGGGTAGCCAACAGGAGCCATCGTCGGTGCACCATCGTCATTGCCATTGTCATCACCCGGGACCTTGGTGGAAGCCACACTGCTTTTTCGATTATTCGATAGGCCGGTAGCACCGAATGCAGTGTGCTGCTGAGATGGGCCGATAGTACTTTGCTCTTTAAGTGCGTTAATTTCATCTTGTTGTTGCTTTATTCGTTCTTCAATTATACGCATTCGCTCTTTCTGAATATCTGCTTCAACTTCCGCCCTGTCCTTTCTCCTCTGACGGCTTCTATCAGGATATTTCTTCCTCTCTTCGCGAAACCCAGTCCTCCATGGTTGGGAGCCTCTTGTGCCTCGTGTTCGTCCATCATGTTCCTTATTTCCAAGGGCGAGTGTGAGCTCATCATTCTCTCTATCGGGAATGAAGTCCCCATCTTTAACAGCCTTTACTGCTTTTCTCATCCTCTCGATTGGCAAGGGGTCTTCTTTATGTCGTATGTTATATATACACATCCCTTCCGAGTCCAGCGTGCCCCCATGCCCGTAAAACCAATTCCTTGCACGTTCTACCCAATCGTCTGTCTCTGGGGTGATCTTTTTAGCACGTAGTTCATTCTCAAGTTTCTCCCACTTAGGAATGCCAGCCCTATAGCCACCTTGCCCCATAGTATGGTGATACTTCTTGTTAGCAGCATTCAGCTTATTCGTTGCAGACATTTTCTTAGATTTTTCTGATGTCTTGTAATTTACAAACTCAACCCAGAATGGTTTTATCTTCTCAAACCGAGTCTTCTTGAAATCCGGAGTCTTCTCTTTCACGACATAGTCAAGGTGCAATATTTTCTTCCAGTTGGTGAAACACTAGGCCATCTTCTTCATAGCCCACTCCCTGACCTTAGCCTCCATGGCTCTCCCATGTTCTAAGGCGTCCTCAACTGGATCCTCTACATTTGGATCCAGCTCTATCTTCGGTAGTTTGAAATTAACCATGAGCCTCTTCCGCAGTAAATCTTTGGCCTTGTTAGGGATAAACAAACATGTTCCCTCTTCTTTAGCATCAGCAGGCCTATTCCAATTTTGAATGGTGATCGGGATTAAGTCCCTAACGATTACTCCGCATTGTGCCACAAATTTGATTGCGACAACTTCGGGAGCCGTCGGTTTGCCGTCTTCAACGATATCTTCGATCCTGAACCTCTCATGGTCTTCCAACTTTTTGGTTGGGACTCGTCCGCTCTTTTCAGTATATTTGTTCGATCCGAAGGGATAAAAGAAGAAAGATCGTCGTTACTATTTCTATATAGATAGCAGATGATTAATTAATGAATTAATTATATTACATGCACCTCGCCAGAGCGGTCGTCTTCTCGATTACACAAGGCATCGCCTTCTCCCTCGCGGAAGGCAACACCTTCAACCTCAAACAAGTCGTCTATTCCGGAAAAAAGAGGATCACCCTCACCGGAGTTGTTCAGAAACGTCGATACATCTAAATTTTCTTCCCCGCGGATCACACCTTGGATCAACTCTTCCTTTTCTTCGTCTCTGACGTGTGGGTCCATATTTTCTGCATAGGTGGAAAAACGGATAAGTCAAAACGGATAAACCCTAATTTAGATAAACCCTAATATATGCATACACAATAATAAAAATATATACATACACACTATATATACATACACAATATATACATACACACTAAAAGGGAAGGGGCGGCTAGAGCGCGTGGCGATGGACGGAGACGGAGGCGCTGTGGCGGTCGGGGAGGAGGGATAGGCCGAATGCTCAAACAAGGATGATGATATGAAAAGTTGAATTGCATTGAAATGAAACCCTAAAACTTCCTCGGCAATTTAAACGGGGTTCCGAGGGTTGAAAACCCTAACTCGGGAAACTCCGGAAACACATGAGAGGGGTTGATTTAGTTCTCTAATTAAACTTGTCATTAAAGTTGATTAGCAATGCATGATTATAGCTTAAAAACGTAGAACTCATTTTTCTGAACATTTTGATTAGCAATGCATGATTATAGCTTAAAAAGGTAAAACCAACTTATATACTTTTTACACCCGGGCTACAGCTAGCCAGAGAGACAGACAGTTGTGCCCTAGGCCAACTCATCCTCCACGTGGGCAGGGTGGGACCCAGGCCAGGTTGACTGGGGGTTGACCACGTGCCGACGCCGGGGTGACATCACCGTGATGTCATTGACGCCGGTGAGCCTTAGAACGACAAAGGGGACGGCGGTGGAGCGCGAGCTAGGCCGTGTGAGTGTGCGTCCTAGAGAGAGGAGGTTGAGGCGAGCCAAAGAGTAGTGGCGCCGCCTCGAAAAGGTCATCGGAGAGGGGAGCACGACGACGGTGAGCGGCGGTGGTGGCAGGTGGTCGACGGGCAGGAGGAACAAGAGCGAGAGGGGGAGAGAGATAGGGTCCATGATAACCAGCAGCTCACCACGATAGCCGGCTACTAGGGCCGGCTAGGGTTTGGCCAGAGAGGGAGAGAACGCACACGAGGGGGAGAAAGAGGGAGAGAATGCACGACGATGCACGGCGGCGGACAGAGGTGATGGCGGGCAGCCTGACGGCGGGGCGGCCGGCGACACGTCTCCATGTGCACGCGCGTCGGGATCATATCAACTAAAATAATCATCAACTAAATATCATCACTAGTGCGCGCGCACGTCGGGATGTACATCATCTAAATACACACCTAAATCATCTAACAACTATACACCTAAAATCTAAATAATATATACATACACCTAGAATAATATACACCTAAAATAATATATACATACACCTAATAAAATAATATATGCATACACACACCTAAAATCTAAATACATCTACACATGTCAAAAAAATTACACAGTATATACACATGTCAAAAAAATCTATATACACGGTACTAATAAAAGAGCCTCTCTCGATCGGGTGGTATACCGGCGCAGGACGTACGCGGGCGGCGCGGTCGGAGAAGGACGAGAGGGAGAGGCGGTGGCGGCCGGTGCTGGACACGGGCGGCGGCGGCGGCCGAAGCGCGCGGCGGTGGCGGCCGGAGCGAGGATGACGGAGTACGGCCGGCCGAGGGTGCGCGCAGATGACGGAGTACGGCAGAGGGCGCGCGCGGCGGTGGCGGCCGGAGCGAGGATGACGGAGTACGGCCGGCCGAGGGTGCGCGCAGATGACGGAGTACGGCAGAGGGCGCGCGCGGCCGGAGACGGAGACGGAGGGCGCGCGCCGCAGACGAAGGACGGAGGCGGCGGCGCGGAGGCGGCCGGAGCGTGCTGCGGTGGCGGCCGGAGCGCTTGTGGCTAGTATGACGAAGACGGCCGAGGGCACACGGCCGGAGACGGAGGCGGAGGCAGAGGCGGCGGCGCTGACGACGACGGCGGGCGCGGGCAGCCTGGCGGCGGCGTCGATGAAAGCAGAGGAAGAAGCAGAGAAGTGAGATGGGAAAGAAGAAGAGGAGGCGCGCGCAGTTATAACAAAAGGACCTTTAGTCCCGGTTGGTGGCTCCAACCGGGACTAAAGGGTCATACGTCCCGGTTGGTCCCGGTTGGAGCCACCAACCGGGACGTATACTCTAATTTTTTCAGCAGACCAAGAGGCGCGCGCAGGGGGTCTTTAGTCCCTGTTGATGGCTCCAACCGGGACATATGACCTTGTTTTCAAAAAAAATTCAGGAATTTTCTCCCTGTTCCCGCCTTATTTTTTATTTTGGGGTTTAAATTTGTAATGTTTTTTAAATGATAATTAATTTAGAATTTATAAAAACTTTAAACATAAAAAGTGTTTGAATTTGAATAATTAATTCAAAACCATTTACTGTTTTTAAAAATAATTAATGTAACCATTTAAACTATGAACCATTTAAAATTAAAAATGAATTAACTTATTTTTTTGAATATTAATTTGGAATTTAGAAAAACTTTAAACATAAAAAGTGTTTGAATTTGAATAACTAATTCAAAACCATTTTCTATTTTTAAAAAATAATTAATGCAACCATTTAAAAATATGAACCATTTAAAATTAAAAATAAATTAACTTATATTTTTTGAATATTAATTTGGAATTTAGAAAAACTTTAAACATAAAAAGTGTTTGAATTTGAATAACTAATTCAAAACCATTTTCTGTTTTTAAAAATAATTAATGTAACCATTTAAACTATGAACCATTTAAAATTAAAAATGAATTAACTTATATTTTTGAATATTAATTTGGAATTTAGAAAAACTTTAAACATAAAAAGTGTCTGGATTTGAATAAATAATTCAAAACCATTTTCTATTTTTAAAAAATAATTAATGTAACCATTTAAAATTAAAAATTAATTAACTTATATTTTTTGAATATTTATTTGGAATTTAGAAAAACTTTAAACACAAAAAGTGTTTGAATTTGAATAACTAATTCAAAACCATTTTCTGTTTTTAAAAATAATTAATGTAACCATTTAAGCTATGAACCATTTAAAATTAAAAGTGAATTAACTTATATTTTTTGAATATTAATTTGGAATTTAGAAAAACTTTAAACATAAAAAGTGTCTAGATTTGAATAAATAATTCAAAACCATTTTCTGTGTTTTAATTTGGATTTGAATTAACTTATATTTTTTTAATATTAATGGGCGGGGAAAAAAGGACGGGAAATAATGGGCGGAAAGAAAATTTTATTAGGATAGAACTGGAATTAAAGTACATAACGCAACTAACACAAAGTTACATAGAAGAACTGGAAATTAAGATACATGGGCAGATTAAGCCACAATCGACCGAAATTGTTTTGCAATGTTGGAGTGATTCAGTGATGCTCCTGCCTACACCTGTAATACTCGCCACTGTAGTCGTCGTACTCGCCGCGGCCGTCGTCGCTGTCGTCGTCGGGGTCGCCGTAGTTAAACCTTGAAGGCTGAGTACGAGTGGGTTGGACTTGAGGGTAGCGCAGGAGGGGGCTAGAGTCGGCGGCCGTGTCATAGGCCATGACACTCTGGAGAGTCCGACCGTGCCACCACAACCGACGGCCGGCCTCGTTGAAGTTCGGAGGAGGTGGGCCATCCTCCTCGTGCCTGGCGAGCGCCCTCTCACGCCGATCCACGAAGAAGGCTTCCCAAGTCGGGAAATAGTCGGGATGCCATCTGGGATTCCTCCGCTGCTCCGGCGTGAGCTCGAAGTAGTAGTGGTTCGTGATGGCCATCCGACGCGCCACACCTAGAGGGACAGGAGGAACCGGCACACCTCCGACGCTCAGCATCCAGCCGACGGGGACACAGTAGCCCGGCGGGCAGGGGTAGTTCGAAGCGCAAAGCGCCTCCGCCTCCCTGGGAGTTAGTGCTACGGTGGAAGTCATGGGAAAGAGTGATGAGGTTGCAGATATGAGTCTAGAGATGTGCAATGACAATGGAGGCCAACCCTACATATATATAGTGAGAAATGGCAGGAAGATAACTGAAGGGAAGAACTGGCGGGAAGAAATGGCGGGAGAAATGCCGGAAAAAAATGGCGGGAAGAAAAATGGCTCATTTAGAACTTGCATTGGATCTCTGAAGAAACCACATATTGCGAGTCTAAAAATGATTTTTTCAAAAAATCACGGGCGATAGATCATGTACCTGTAGTACAAACCGGACCCACTTCCTATCGATTCGGCAGACATTTGTCCTTTTTACCCGGATGGAAGAAAAGGTTTGAGATGTTCCGGTTGCGAGATAGTCCATGTAAGGTGGTCTGGTATTTTAGAAAAATGGGACGGTAGCATTCTGAAACGGCATTTTGGTGGTTACTTCACAAAACGACCCGTTTTTTGCGCTCGGAAAATGGAAAAGGGCTTTTCCGTGCGACAAAAAGGAAAACTTCCTCCTGCAACATTGTTCTCCATACCAATGTCCACATGCATGTATAATATGGGCACAACATCACAAACTATGCCGTGATTCAGCACATAACATCGGTCATTTGGACCGAAAGCCATGAAACCTCGAACATGATAGGTCATTTTGTGAAGGTTTTTTCGAGACATGATCAATATACCAAATCTGGTATTTTTACTTTCAACTATGTCACATAACATGATACCACGCGAAGGATTTTCATTGTTCGGATTTTTTTTGAATTTATTATCCCGTTTTGAATTTTTTGAATTTCTAACTATAGTCGAACCGGCGTGCATGAAGATAGGGGACGAGCATCGTTAGATCTTGCATTGGATCTCTGAAGGAACCACATATTGCGAGTCTAAAAATGATTTTTCAAAAAATCACGGACGATAGATCATGTACCTGTAGTACAAACCGGACCCACTTCCTACCGATTTGGCAGACATTTGTCCTTTTTACCCGGGATGGACGAAAAGGTTTGAGATGTCCCGGTTGGGATATAGTCCATGTAAGGTGGTCTAGTATTTTAGGAAAATGGGACGGTAGCATTCTGAAATAGCATTTTGGTGGTTACTTCACAAAACGACCCGTTTTTTGCGCTCAGAAAATGGAAAAGGGCTTTTCCGTGCGACAAAAAGGAAAACTTCCTCCTGCAACATTGTTCTCCATACCAATGTCCACATGCATGCATAATATAGGCACAACATCACAAACTATGTCGTGAACTAATGATAGGGGTGAGTGTCGACATTATGTCCTGCGGCGTGTACCTTGTCCCGGATGGTGTCACCAACCGGGACTAAAGATGAACCTTTAGTCCCGGTTGGAGACACCAACCGGGACAAAACACGAGTCAGCACTAATAATAGGGGTGAGTGTCGAAATTATTTCGTAAGTGTCGACACTATGCCGAGCTGCTTGTACTATAAATAGGCATCCGTGTGAGTCCAGTCCTCCAGCCAGTTTGAGGCATCTCCAAGATGGTTTTCGAGAGCAGGGACACCACTACGGCCAGTTTCAGGGAGATGCCGACGGAGCCCAGTCCTCTGGCATCTCCGAGAAACTGGTCATAGAGGCACTCCCCTAATATGTGAAATTAGTTAGCTCCCAGGCGTATTGATCTAGTTAGAGAAGTTTTACAAGCTGCAAGATGGTTTTCGAGAGCAGGGACACCACTACGGCCAGTTTCAGGGAGATGCCGATGGAGCCCAGTCCTCCGGCATCTCCGAGAAACTGATCATAGAGGCACTCCCTAATATGTGAAATTAGTTAGCTCCCAAGCGTATTGATCTAGTTAGAGAAGTTACAAGCTGCAAGATGGTTTTCGAGAGCAGGGACACCACTACGGCCAGTTTCAGAGAGATGCCGACGGAGCCCAGTCCTCTGGCATCTCCAAGAAACTGGTCATAGAGGCACTCCCTAATATGTGAAATTAGTTAGCTCCCGGGTGTATTGATCTAGTTAGAGAAGTTACAAGCTGCAAGATGGTTTTCGAGAGCAGGAACACCACTACGACCAGTTTCAGGGAGATGCCGCCGGATCTCAGTCCTCCGGCATCTCTAAGAAACTGGTCATAGAGGCACTCCCTAATATGTGACCGCGCGCGTTTGGAGATCAGATCTTAATGGTAAGTACGAATCGGGACAACTTCTTCATAGTCCCGGTCCAGCCACAAAACGGGACTAACACTCAAGACATTTATTAATATTAAAAACTGAGACTACAAAACCGGGACTAAAGGCCCCCCTATATATAGTCCCGGTCAAGCCACAAACCGCGAAAGATATCCTTCGGTGAAGACACAAACCGCGAAAGACATGAACTAGAGTTACATAATATGAGCATGAACTTCTTGGCATATGTCCTTCCTTATGATCGCTTCAGACGTAACCATGGAGCATCTTCTTTACTTAACGGAATGCTTGGGTCAGTTTTCACTATGAGGGGCGGAATTTCATCAAACTTATTATAATCTTCTGACATGTCTGTCTTGTCCTCGATTCCCACGATGTTTCTTTTCCCTGAAAGAACTATGTGACGCTTTGGCTCATCATATGATGTATTTGTTTGCATATTTTTTCTTTTTTTTCGGTCTGGAGGACATGTCATTCACATAGAAAACCTGAGACACATCATTGGCTAGGACGAATGGTTCATCTCTATAACCAAGATTGTTGAGATCCACTGTTGACCCATTCCCCATTCAGGTTGACCCATTTCCGTACAACTGGTCTATCTTTACCCCTTCCCCATTCAGGTTGACCCATTTGCAGCGAAACAAAGGGACCTTAAAAGAGACTCCATAGTCTAGTTCCCATATCTCCTTTATGTAACCATAGTATGTGTCCTTTTGTCCATTCTCGTCTATTGCATCAAAGCGGACACCACTATTTTGGTTGGTGCTCTTTTTATCTTGGGCGATCGTGTAGAATGTATTCCCATTTATTTCGTACCCTTGGAAATTCAATACAGTAGAAGATGGTGACGCGGCCAACAAGTATAGCTGATCTCCAACAGTGGTGTCATTCAAGAGATGTGTCCGCATCCAACCACCGAAATACTTCATGTGTTCATCTGTAATCAGTGATTCAGGCTTTCCCGGGTTTTTGGAGCGTAGAATATTCTTGTGTTCCTCGATATACGGAGCTGCCAAGGTGGAATTATGTAGAACTGTGTAGTGTGCTTTAGTGAAAGAATGCATGTCCCTACATATCATTGCTTTCTTTCCCAGCGTGCCTTTTCCACTTAGTCTTCCCTCATGCCGCGATTCAGAAACACCAATCGACTTAAGGTCAGGAATAAAGTCAACACAAAACTCAATGACCTCCTCTGTTCCATATCCCTTGGAGATGCTTCCTTCTGGTCTAGCACGGTTATGAACATATTTCTTTAAGACTCCCATGAACCTATCAAAGGGGAACATATTGTGCAGAAATACCGGACCGAGAATGGCAATCTCTTCCATTAGGTGAACCAGGAGATGCATCATAATATTGAAGAAGGATGGTGGGAACACCAATTCAAAACTAACAAGACATTGTACCACATCCTTCTATAACCTTGGCAGAATATCTGGATTGATTACCTTATGAGATATTGCATTGAGGAATGCACACATCTTCACAACGGGTACTCGAACATTTTCCGGTAGAAGCCCCCTCAATGCAATCGGAAGCAACTGCGTCATAATCACGTGACAGTCATGAGACTTCAGGTTTTGGAACTTTTTCTCTGCCATATTTATTATCCCCTTTATATTAGATGAGAAGCCCGACGGCACCTTGATACTGTAAAGGACTTCAAAAAAGATTTCCTTCTCTGCTTTGGTAAGAGCATAGCTGGCACGACTTAAGTGACGCCCTTTATCCGTCTTGTCCTGTGTATGCATGTTCTTTGGGTCTTTCATAATTTGTTGGTCCTCCCGTTCTTCTGGTGTATCTTTTGTCTTCACATACATGCCTAGGAATCCTAGCAGGTTCACGCAAAGATTCTTCGTCACGTGCATCACGTCGATTGAAGAGTGGACACGCAGGACTTTCCAATATGGCAACTCCCAAAATATAGATTTCTTCTTCCACATGGGTGCGTGTCCTGTAGCGACGTCGTTCGGAACTGATTGACCGCCGGGACCCTTTCCAAAGATTACTTCTATGTCCTTGACCATACCAAATACATCATCACCAGCAGGGAGTTCAGGCTTCTTCTGGTGATCTGCCTCACCTTTGAAATGCTTGCCTTTCTTTCTTACGGGATGATTGGTCGGAAGAAATCGTCGATTCGCCAGGTACACAACCTTCTTGCATTTATGCAAATATGTACCTTCAGTCTTATCTAAACAGTGTGTGCATGCCTTATATCCCTTGTTTGTCTGTCCTGAAAGGTTACTAAGAGCAGGCCAATCATTGATGGTTACGAATAACAACCCTCGTAGATCAAATGGCTCCTGTTTGTTCTCATCCCACGCACGTACACCTGGTTTGCCCCACAACTGTAAGAGTTCTTCAACTAATGGCCTAAGGTACACATAAATGTCGTTGCCCGGTTGCTTCGGGCCTTGGATGAGCACTTGCATCATAATGAACTTACACTTCATGCACAACCAAGGAGGCAGGTTGTAGATACATAGAGTCACGGGCCAGGTTCTATGACTGCAGCTCTGCTCCCCAAAAGGATTCATGTCATCCGTACTTAGACCAAACCATAAGTTCCTTGCGTCACCTGCAAAGTCTGGGAAGTCTCTCTCGATTTTTCTCCACTGTGACCCATCAGCAAGGTGTCTCAACTTCCCGTCTTTCTTACGGTCTTCTTTGTGCCATCGCAACAACCTGGCATGCTCTTTGTTTCTAAACATGCATTTCAACCTTGTTATTATAGGAGCATACCACATAACCTTAGCAGGAACCCTCTTCCGGAGGGGCTCTCCCTCAACATCACCAGGGTCATCTCGTCTGATTTTATACCGCAATGCATTGCATACCGGGCATTTATCTAAATTCTCATACTCCTTACCGCGGTAGAGGATGCAGTCATTAATGCATGCATGTATCTTTTGCACATCTAATCCTAGAGGACAAAGAGTCTTCTTTGCTTCGTAGGTACTCTCGGGAAGTTCGTTATGTTTTAGAAACTTCGGCTTCATTATTTTTAGCATATTTTCAAATGAGGAGTCAGTTAGACCACACTCTGCCTTCCATCGCAACAATTCCAGTGTGGTACCGAGCTTTGTGCTGCCATCTTCACAATTTGGGTACAACAATTTCTTGTGATCTTCTAACATGCCCTCTAACTTCAACTTCTCATTTTCTGTTTCACAGTCTCGCTTTGCATCAGAAATGACCCTACCAAGTTCATCAGCCGGCTCATCTGATGCCCGTTCTTCACCTCCTTCCTCTCCATTGTCTTCCATTGCAGTATCACTATATTCAGGAAACATATGATGATAGTTGTTATCATCATCTTGTTCTTCACCATCTTCCATCATAACCCCTCTTTCCCCGTGCTTGGTCCAGCAATTATAGTTGGGCATGAAACCTTTCATAATCAGGTGGCCGCGAATGATTTTCGAGGAAGAGTATTGCTTGTTGTTCCGACATTGAACACATGGACAACGTATAAAACCATTCTCTTTGTTTGTCGTAGCCACATCGATAAATTTATACACGCCTTTCATATACCCGGCTACGCGCCGGTCACCGTACATCCATTCCTGACCGTTCATCTGCATCATATAAGTAAGTTTATCAAAAAACAGGACATCATAAATAGTGAAATGACCAATTCACATCGACACATGCATTGTATCAATGACTGAGAAAAGATAAGATTGCTAACCTCGATCGAGGGAAATAAAGAGGAGAAAGCTCAAGTGCGTCTCGGACACCTTCTATATTTTTGTTCTATGAGAAATTGAACGGGATTATTCACTCAAACATTTCATCAAACACCTTGAATGCATGCATAGGGGGGAAAAACTAGCACACCCCTCACACCTTCCACCAAGAGAAAAAACAGAGTGGAGGCAGAGGGCTGGGGCGTTGCATTTATAGAGGGCGGGAGCATACATCCCGGTTTCTAACACAAACCGGGACTAAAGGTGTGTGCCACGCCACGTGGCTGACGCCCAACCTTTAGTCCCGGTTTGTGTTACAAACCGGGACGTATGCCCCCTTACCAACCGGGACGCATGCCTCTGGGCCCCGTGCCCGCTCGAACCGGGACGCGTGCCAGCATTAGTCCCGGTTGGTGGCGCAACCGGGACTAATGCTCCGAGGGGGCGCGAACGGATGGCATGTTTTCTACTAGTGATGGTATTGTTCTCACGTGAAATCAAGATACATCAAGATATCACCTATGGTGAATGGTGGTAGAAGATGACCAGAGAGATCTTCCCTCAACACGGTGTCCATGCCCCCCTTATATACACGGTCGGTGCCTAGGGTTATAAAGTGCTGAGATGGATTACAAGTGGCAGCGCTTATACAAAGCCCTAATAGAAATATATAGGTCCGATCTTATCAAAGTAATCACGATCTCATAGAATTTGTTCGATGATACTCCCTGGCTTGGCCACCAAGGAGTCTCATTCGAGGCCCCGCCTTAGGCTCGGCCACCATGGTTTCGGGTGGTCCCTTTCGACTATCTCGGATCACCTGGTACCTATGACCTTGTTAGCCTCGTAAACATGTTTTTTGTTGCCTTAGATAATTATGAAAATATGCATAGGTCCAAGGGACTCATGCAAATTAAAAACATGTGAAAAATAATCCCAAAAGTATAATTCTTTGTGTTTTCTGCAAAAATTGACAAGAGTTAAACATATTTATTTCCAAGTCTCCATTATATGGCATTGCCTGCTTTGATAAACAAAAATTTAAGATTCATTTTTACTATTCATTAAAGCGAAAGAGGACAAGACGGTGGTATGTCGTTCTGAACCTGCCTCTCAACTTGAAAAAATTTACAAGTACTGCCATTGCAGATATCCCTTCCTCATTACGTATAGACTACACACAAGTTGTCTAGCCACGTTCTCCAGTCTCCCCCACGGCCCCGCCTCCCTCACCCATGATCTCGTTCCCTGCCGCCTCGCTCTCCTCCCTGCTCGCACCCGCAGTCCCCCACCTATCTCTGAAGCTCTCTCCACCCAGGCTCGCCACGCCATCCCATCGTCCCATGGCCCTTCCGTCACATCCCTAAAGCCAAAGCCAAATCCAAAGCCGCTTACATGCCCCGCCGATGCTGGGGTCTCCTGTAGGGAGCGAGGCGAGGAGCCACGAATGAGGAGGAGGTCAGGAAGCCGTCTCTGCTGGCTGGCGAGGCGGGCGATGCCTCCTGCAACAATCTCAGGATGCTCCTCGAAGTCATGGGAGCCCGGTGGAGGCACGGGCGTAGACGCCGCATTGGTTTCTATCAGGCTCATCGGCGTTGCCGCCTGACTTTGGGGGCCAGATCGACGGCCGCGGGTGGCCAGATTGACGGGTGTCGCCGCTGCACCGATGCGTGGGACTAAGATCGCCATGGGATTTCATCAGGTCGGGGAGGGCTGGAGGGGAAAATAAGGGAGGGAGGCAATAACTCTGGCTCTCTCGACCAGGACACCTTGCTCAATCACGTCAGAAGAGAGATCTCACTGTCTCGCTGTCAATACCACCAAAATCTTCATGACGTCTCGCCGGAACTACGGCCGCATGTGCTCCACCTACTCCAACCAAGGTTTTCTCTTGTCTACCTATGCTCTCCGCTATCAATACGATCTTGCATGTACTGTTTTTTCTTCTTGAGCAACCTGGATCTAAAACAAGCCTACTTTCACCACTTCTTTGATATTGATTGATATTGATTGCAAAGCAATATGTCCTGAATAGTAGCACTTCAGGGACTAAGAAGCAATTGAATCAGTCAACCTGCAGACAACCAATGAGTAAGTGCAATTATAAAAAAAAATCAGTGGTGGTTCCTAATTTAGAGTTGGCAGATTGGACAGTTAGTAGTTCCCAATTTAGAGTAGGAAGATTGGTCGCTTACAGTTCCCTTCAGTAAACAAGCTAATCCAATTTGCATTAGGATGTTGGGTTCAATTGAAGTTAGATCAGTTGGTCCCATAAAAGGACATCATATAACTTAAGACTTCGGAGTGGTAGAAGTGAGGCTTGTAGCATGCCACTATTAACTTCCAATAGGAATTGTTGCAATGTTTGCTGATGCTTTAGCTGCATCCTACCAGTCATTGGTAAAGCCTAAGCACTAGACATAAACATAATGGAAAGAAAGATATGTTCAGGAAACGTAGATAGCTTCGGGTATTTATTAACGTATGTAAACTTTTCTTCTGGATATATTGACAATCTAGGTTGTTTGCTTTATGGCCAGGTGTTTTTTATCGATGCATATGGTGTGTGCTTGCTTAATGATATCATGGACACATAGTATTGATCTGGCAGATAAAACTCATGAAACTTCTAAACGGATTATCTATTTTGCAACCTCTGTATGGTCCTAGCTTGATTGGACTGCCATTTGTATCAAGGTGCCTATAACACTCGGATGCCCTCTCTCTCTTTCTCTTTTGATCCGTAGGTAGCTAGGCTTCCTATTTGTTCTAGAGTTTCTTTGATTTGCTAAAATTTAAACAATGTGCCAATGAGGAAAAAAGAGAATTGGTATGAATAGAGGCCACACAACCAATATGTTTGACAACTTAGTCTAAGTAAGGACACACAAGTGAACTAACAAAGGGCTAGAGAGCTTACTGGCTGTTATTGGGGAGCGGTCGACTTGATGAAGCCTGCCTATCAAGCATCGGCGCAATGTGCTCCTGTTGAACAGTCTCCTTGTCGCTACTCAAGATTCCTAACTTAACTGCAAGTCTTGACAGAATAAGAATTTCTACAAAGATACCACAATCGAAGCATGAATAGAAACCACACATGTTGTCACTTCGTTCAACATGTTTTTTCTTGATGAATTTTGGGCAATTTTTTCATTTATGTGTCCGTATAATTCTTTCGTTATCCCGTTACAAGTCTAATGGGATCACAAAATATAAGAATGAAGCCATTGTTTTCAATATTCATTGGCAACTTTTTTCTTTCAGAAGTAGCAGATGCCAATGGTTTTCTGCTGTCTTTAAATTTCTTATCTTTCTTTGTAGATATTGATTCACGGTATACATAGAAGAGCATGAAATTTTTTGCTACCTTACACGTGACATCTAGACAACAGTAAATACGTCCTCCATAATGGACTTCTATTTTTTGCTATAGCTAGCACTCAAAATTAGCTAACTGATCAACTAAACATTGAGTCCTATCCGGCTCCTACTGCCACACAAAACAAAGAAAGCACTAAATCTCCCGATGGTTGGAGCTTGGGCGAGACCTCAACGGTCCTTCAGAAAACAATGAAAACTATTGAAGCGGACGTAAACGACTGATTTTGTCAAAGTGGCATTAGTGAAAAATATCTTCAAAAGGAATATCTGCGTATCTCCATACTACTAGGAGTGACGCTCACGAAACCTGGTTCCTCTTTCTCCAATTCTTGAGGTTTATGGTCACGAACCAAGAAAACTCTGCGTGAAATCTTCCCCACCGGAGTTTACTCATTTATTTGATAATAAAAAGGTCAAATTTGCATGCAGAGAGCATAGGACACAAATAAATAGAAGGAGAAATACACTGTGTGCTCATAACAAGTTGGAAAGAACACCATCACCGATAATTGATGTATTACTCCTAATTTTGGTTAAATCAGTGTGAAGTAAGCACAACAAATCTGTTTTTCCCACACTGTTTGTGTGATTGTGTTAAAAATAAGAACAGAATGGAACTACTGTAGGTTACACACGTCAACAGTTAAATACAAGATATAATTTTTCACTCATGAACTTATATGTACATCGCTGGAGGATAGATATCATATTACACCAATTTGTTCTAAATTACAAATATGTGAGTTTGTGTGTTTTGTTCATTTCTTATATTTACTTGTTTTCTGTAGATTATAGGCTCAAGATAATTGGGAAGCTCAGTTTTCAGACTATGATTAAGTCGACTTCCCAGTTCAAGAAATTCGTGATTTGTAGAAGTGGTTCTTCTATTGATTGGTTCTCTAGGAGAAAATCAGATCATACTTGAAGAGAAACACAAAGGAACTTCGGGTACTTGATCCAAAGCGCAAATTTTTCACTATTCTTTAGTGATATTTCTCTAGAGTATATTACATTTGAGACAAAAAAAAATTGGTACTTAGATACATTTGAGCGTGCTACACCTGATGAAGAATTCGTTTTTGGTTTTTATTTCAGGATTCTTGCGAAAGCATTTCCATTGTGCATGAAATTTTATTGAGTGACGTTCTAAAGCCTGAAGATGTACTATTCCTTACTGCTTGTAGCATGAAATTTTATTGGTACTTAGATACATTGTAAGAACTGTGTCATGGCCTATGTTTAACGTGAACATTGAATGGCCTCACTTTAAAAATACTGTAGCATGAGCAAAGTAAACCCTGCCAATGATATTCTTTACTTTTTCATTATTTATTTTCAGTGGCCGGACCACAACAGTGATAATTGACAAATTAAAAAAGGAAGTGTGGATATGTTTCTTCAGAAATTGTATTGTATTTTACAATAGAGGAGTACTTGGTTATGGACAGAATAGATCCGAGTTTTTTTAATAATAACCTGACTTTTGATACCTAATACTTTGTGCACGAAATTGACTTATTATTGTTATTTAATTAACAATGGCTGCAATTGGTTTCACCAACTCGCTGTCCCCATATACACACTGAAAATCTTGTTCGTCTCCCACATTGCTATAAGTAGTAGAGATGACTACAAGCAGGTTCACTTCAAGTTGAACTATGTTAGTTTTTCTCTCTCTCGTTCCTTCTCTACCTGCTCTGGAGCGCTCGCTCCACACCGAGCCCATCGCCGCGGTGGCAAACAAGAGGACCGCACCAACCCTTGCCGATCCAAATCTTGTGAATCTATAATGCAGGCAAGCACACAGTGATGGACTCGCTAGGAGTAGTGATAGCTATGATGTTCTACATCTGTTTCCCTCTTTGCCGCGGCCAGAGATCCCGCATCCGACACCAACAACCCAACCTCCTCCGGCACATAAGCGCATGTCTCTCCAATTTGTAACCCTATCATGTTGTGTGGTAACTGGAGTAGAGATTGGTGTGCCTTGCTTTTGAAGGTAGAAGGGTGTGCAAAATGTGCAAGGACGGAACGACAATATGGGGCTTGGGGCGTTCTCTATAACAGGCGAGCTGTTGCTGCGTGGCACAGTAGCTAGCGTGCTGCTTCCTCAAGATGTGCCAGGTTAGCTTCTTTCTTAAAAATATTGTTTTGAAAGGATGTTCTTACACAGTTATATCTCAATGTCAAGGGTTCAGTCTTTTAGAATTTCTATCTTACTCAGGAGTTGGCCTAAAAAGGAACATTGCATGTAACCTATTGACGGTAGGTGTAATGGATTTTGGGATTATATTGTTTCTATCTAGACCATTCCGCACTTCTTACTTGACTTTGGGGAGGTGGTCTTGCTCCATGCTGATGATAGATTAAGAGCCTTCTTCCACTCGATCTTGGTTAACCAGCTTAAGTAGGTAGTAGTTTTCTCCACATTTATTCTTGAATTATTGGGCATGCAATGGTTGCTTCTGCAAGCCCTTCACTCAATTTTTCACCTCGTGATAGATAATTTGCAAATCCTATTGTCGCAGAATGCACATTTGAATTACTGATAGACAACAGGATGAGGAACCTAGGCGGTCTATCCACCTTGTTTCGCGGGTCCAATAAATATGAAATGATCAGTTTTCCATACCTTAACACCTCATATTGTCATTTGGATGCTTTCTTGCAAATCACAAATGCAGCTCTATGCTCCTACTGGGTCATGATGTTCCAAAAGCATACTGCTCTTAATCTCAATCAATTTCCCTTAGTCGTAGTTTTCTAATGTGATTTTTTCCAGCTAAGTTTAAAACATACTAACCAATCATGCGAGAAAACCTTGTCTAGGAAATATGCAGAAGGACCAAGAAATCCTTATCTGAAAATTGAGAACACGCAGCTTAGTGGAAAAGCGATACAAAGAAAAGTGGTGGTTACTTGTTAGGATATCGAAGAAACGTCAAGAGCGTCAAATGTAGAAGTTTTTTAGGAGCTAAACTAACTACTTAAGTGAAATGATCGTTATCTTTGGAAACACATGATACTTCTATATGCCATAAGAGAAAATAGGACATATGTAATTGTCGTTCTTAAACTTTCAGAATTTGATACTTGTTGACATAGTTAACCATGGTCCATATAGGAATCAATGTATGATACATTACACTAAGCACATTTTTTGTGTTACCAGAGATGGTCAGCTGCAATGATCAAGAAATTATTTTTCCAACTGATAACAAAGTTTCATCAAGAAATAAAGCTTCTATTCTTATGAGTTTCGAGAAAATCAGTTATCCGATGTTACTTTTATGACATAAATTGTACTTTGAAAACAAGTTGGTGTAATATCTATGCTCCAACTATGTGAATAAGTAGCTTGAGTGTAAAAGTATATCATGTATTTAACTAAATATGTTGTTATGAGCACACACAGTCTATTTCCTCTTGTATTTATTTTTGTCGTATGCTGTCTGTATGCAAATTGAACTTTTTGCTAACAACTAAATGAATAAAATCCAGTAGGGAAGATTTCACGCAGAGTTTGCTTGGTTTGTTACACAGAACCTCAGGAAATTTGAGAAACAGAAACCAGGTTTTGTGAGCCTTTACTCCTAGAAGTAGGATTCTAGGAGATATGCATGCATTTCTTTTAGAAAGATTTGTTTAAATAACGCCACTTTTATGTTCTCAATGCTGTAAATAAGAATAAGCAAGTCAGGACTAAAAATTTCTAAATCAAGTACATAAAGTTGTCCATGGCATTTGGAGAGAAAGAACAACAATGCAAGTGTAAACCTCCGGTAAACTATGCCAAATAGATACATGAATATTATGGAAAATGTCACCAAAGTGGCCTCACGGAATGTACCACTTGTGTTAATGTTGCTGTTATATGCAATATGCAGATTCAATGGTACTAAAATGGTAGGCCATAGCTCTCACCACTGATCATTGCATATGACTTTCCAGGTTCTTCTAGGAGGATTTTCTCGGTTCACTAACGCATCGAAGAGCCACAAAAACCAAGGATCAGCGGTCACTTTACCAACGTAGCATTGGGTCACTACCAACATAGCATGGATTCATCTACCAACGTAGCATGGATCCACCGTCAAAACACAAGCAGAAGAGTCAGGGTGAAAGAGCTGTGTGTTGCTCAAAATGTGTCTACGAAGTCCTCCAAAAGATCCCAGATTCCTAGGCTTGCTGTATAGAGAGCAACACGGCTCATGAGCTATCGCAAATGTTGGTAGATGAATCAAAAAACGAAGAGAAAAAATATGAGCAGCAATAATGCCATCAATCAACCATCTTGAAGAAGAGATGCTAATTTACTACGATTGTCAGCGGTTGTACACCCGCTTTGTTGTGCAAACACTAATATGTGTTGATAAAAAGAATGGTACTCCCTCCATCTAGAAATAAGTAACTTTGATTTGTCTAGATTCACATGTATCTAGACACGTTTTAGTGTATAGATATATCCGAATCTAGAAAAATACAAGTCATTTATTTTTGGATGGAGAGAGTACTTATTTCTGTAATACTGCTTAGGCCTATTAGCGTTTCTGACTGCATCCAAAGTGGTCTTATAGTTATATGACTCAAGATGGTATTGTATGACTCAAAAAGCAAGCAGGAAGTTCTTCCATTAGAATTTGGTTTTCTTTATTTAGAGAACACAGTGCACTTGAATGGGTTTAAATTTACAAACATTAATCATCAACGGATCACATTATAAGGAAAACTTCCATGTGTTCCGTCATTTTGTTCACCATAGTTCTTATTATTGAAAACACCCTTAAACTTTTGTCATCTCCATTTAGAGATCTTAATAATATATATTCCGTTGCAACGCACCGGCACCTTACTAGTATATACTAAATGGTCATGAAAATCAAGTTAGGTATTGGTACGTAAGAACTAGATGGCTGAGTCATGCATTATCTTCTCTTCTTATCCTTTCACAACTACTTAGTTATTCTCAATTTAGCATGACTATTTAATCTGATGTTTAATGGAATTCCTAGATTTAAGCTACATTCCTAGACAATAATAATGAGTAATAATCAGCAATTGTGCGTTGTGTGCATTAAGAACATTAAATGCATTTACTAGTATCCAATTATAAAATTTTCCATCATTACATTGAGTGGATAAGTATGCATATATGAAATAGTCAATTAGCACAATTGGTGTTATATTGGTATTAATATATTATCATTTATCAAAAAAGCTAATGCACTTAATGCTTCTAATTTGGCACAACTAATTTTTTTTGTTTCAATGGCATTCCTTAACCAAAGTTACCAGGTCGTGCTCTATAAAAATCTTACCATTTCTCATTTGTGTTCATCCTCACAAGTCTAATAACCATCAATAGTTTCTATCAGCAAAACATTTTATCCAACATGAGGACTACACCGGTGCTACTTCTGACCCTCGCCTTTCGCGTGGTAGCATCAGGTACCATTTGTAGTTGTAGTATATTGTTTGCATCTTGGGTAACAAGTGAAGTTCATGAAGTTTTATTTTGCATATGTTATTTTTTGTAGATTCCAAAGAATGTGAGTCAAATATTATCCCGACGCTGGGTAAGGCGTGCACCATTGAACCATGCAAAGTTGCATGCGAAAGGTTGAATGCTGGTTGTGATGCTATGAGTAGAGCCTACAATTGGAATAGCACTTGCACTAGCAGTGGGTGCAAATGCACGATGTGCTTTTGAGAGACCTACAAGAAAAAATGGTTAATATCTAGAATATGAGATACATGGCATATTGGCCAGAATTATAATAAGGTCCTAATAGTTCTACATTAGTATCATGTCTATCAATCACTAGACATATGCAATATGGATATGATATTCTTAGTTTAAGTTGTTTGAAATTATGAAGTGAGCTATATACGATGTTTGTTTGTTTTTTGTGCAAGTTCTTTTTAGTGTGTGGGATAAAAACATAAAACTCACCGCTATAGATTACTCCCTCTTGGTTTTCTAAAAATTGTTGTTTGTACATTAACATGGTTCAAAACACATCAATGACCACTAATAATATTTAATACAATATATAAATAAAATTCAATAAATAAATAGCTAGGGAATAATCTATAGGTGCAAATGCAACTTAGGCGTCTTGTACACAGCCAGAACATGCATCCTGTCATATCATTTCTCTTATGTAGTTAGATGACCGATGGATGCAAGATATTGATTTTGTTTTTGAAAATTATGGCAACCCACATGTATTTTGCATCAATGGGCTCCCGCCCCGAACGATTAAGCTTGATTTTCATCCGAAAAAAGAATACTATTGAAAAGAATCACTTCTTTGACTTTTCTTTTGCTAATAATTCATGTATGTGTAGTACTTTTTTCACATTACCTCATGTACTATTTTCATATTCGATGGAAATAGCGATGGGGCCTAATTTATTACTATCTTAGGGACATAATTGAGAAACATAGCTAGAATTTCTTGCTACTCCCAACTCCTCTCAGGACTCAAGGATTACAATAATACTGTAAAAATATCTTAATGCAGAGTCACATGTGTTGCTCCCCGCCCATCATAGTGCAATGTCATAACAAAGTTGAGAGATTCTCAATATAGGACGCTAGGTACAACATAACACTATTGTCGCAACTGATATGTTCTTAAAGTCTCCCGCGAGGGCAACATTACTTTAATAGGACTATCTCACCTTTCATTCTCCCTTTCTCCTCCTTTTCCTTCCTATCTCCCAAGGAATGCAACATGTTTCTAATACATTTTCATCATCGGCGTGGCAATCAAACCTAGATGGACACGTAGGGGACCATCTAGAGTGAAAGCATTGGGTGTGTCCTTGTAAGGGCACCCGCGGTGTTGTGTCAAAAGTAGTTCCAAAAGAGAAATTTGGCTTTTAGAAGTAGTTCTCTTTACTGTGAGAGTAGTTCCCCAAATAACAAAAGAGGGAATCGGAGCTAATAGCTGCTCCGATGCTAAATTTTCCCTTCTACTATAGTATTGTATATGTCCCAGCTAGCAACGCAGCAGGGAACTTTTTTTGGCATCAAACTCACGCCAAGGACATAGAGGCTGGAGAGAAGATTTTTCTTCAGGTAGTTTTATATTCAGCGACGGGGTCCATGCTACAGCAATTTAGCAATGGCAACGTTGTACACCTGTTGCCAGATTTGACTACAATGCCAAATTGTGTTTGTACAGTTATTTGGCTAGGACAGCGCTGTGGATGCCCTAAGTTGCGACCTCTTTGGGTGCAAGCTTTACCCGCGAACCCTATTCTAGTCTAATTTAAATTGTCAAAGATTCACGGTCACATTCACATGATTCACTATCGCACTCATGCCTTGTAATGATGCTTATGTGTTAAATATGAATATGGGGCTTTTCGCATTGACATGCTCTATCGATATAGTTTTTCTACTCTATCTATATATAAACACAAAGTAAGAGTTAGGGTTGTAAAACCATCTTAGTCATCCTATATAATTCACTGACTCGGCTCATTAACTTGAATATCTGAACAATATGTCTTAATTGAATATTTACGCCCTTAAAAACACCTCACCAGCAAACTTTAAAACCTCTCTTCTAATCATAACAATATGATTGTTGACCTTATTTGTCTTATGATATGATAATAGATATTTTGGTTGTTACATTGCACATATTTAAATTATGGAAGTTCCCAAAATTTAAAATAAATATACAGGAAGCTCCAAGTTTGGCAGCATTTTATCTTTGAAGACATTATAAAGGGACAATGTGTGCATTTTAGATGTATGTTTAGTATAGTACAAAAACAATTCATGTTGAAACCATAAATGACGTTGCTTGGTCCAACCCAAATCATCTTTACCATTCATTGAAGGCAAAGACAACAAGATGGTGGTACGTCGCACCTCCACCCCGCAAATTCCCCGGTCTCGCTAAAAAAAACAGACGGAAACCAGCTCCCGTACAGCGTACCCGCCTACTCGCACCCGTCCGGCAAAACAAAAACTCGATAGAAAACCGCCGGCCGTAGAGTTCCCCACTCCCCACGCGCGCGGAGAGAAAACCATGAAGGAACCAGGCCACGCTAAAAAGCAGGGCCACAACTAAAAAAACATGCAAACATGCTCTTCCAATCCTCTCACGAAAAGGGTGCTCCGAATAGAATCCCCCACCCACGACTCTACTGGCGGTTGAAACGAATCCAGCGACGACGCAGCCTCCGGCCGACGGCACTCTGTCCTCCGACTGCCATTCCTTCCTCAAGACGGCAAGGCGCCCCTCCACCGGCGCTACTTGCGCCTGCCCCTCCGACGTTGCTGCACCGCCGCAACACAATATCTTCCCCTGATGCCATAGGCGATGCAGCCTGCGGTGCGGAGCAGAGCGCGGTACCAGCGATGTGCGCGTGAGCGTCGAGGCTTGAGATGCATACACCAAACGGATGATGGCTTGTATGCATGTCTACAGATTAAACATTAACCTAGCTACGTAAGGAATCAATTGCTTTTCATAGCACTGGAGTAATCTTTGTTGCAGAGCCTGAAGCGCAAGGGGAAGCTCAGGAACCTGAAGGACTCGAGTCAGCAACAAATCGTCAAGAATGTTCACACATTTAGCGTTTCTCCTCGGTGCTTAATTTTTCCTTCTATTGAGTGGATTTTGTATTAAGGAATACTCGGGATAAAAGGTACTGGCAGTTTTTTTTTGCAATCAGTTGTTTTATTAAATTTCTGATTCCATCTAACCGATAGTATCTCTAGGACAGATGCATGATGAAGACTGGGAGGCCGGTTGGTTGAAGCTGGCCGTCACAACGGCACTGGGTTCTTTTGCCAAAACAAGGACCTGGTAATTTTAAAGTGTGTAGTCAAAGCTTTTCTTATCTGCTCTTATTTAATATTATGCACCTCATAAATAGATGTCTTTTGAAATTTATAGCCTGTGCCAATGTTACGTTAGTTTGTCAATGTTCGTGTAATTAATGAATGGTTAATTGTTACAGATATGTGCTATAGGTCTCCTAGTCGTGATGATGTCTTAGCCTTGCCACCGCTGATGCTGTCACTGCCCACATCGCAGGACCGATACATTTCGCTACTCCTGGCATCATTTCTGACCTTGGCCCGCTGACGGCTCCACCGTTCATTCTGTCATTTAGCCTGCTGGAATGGGAGAACTCCTCAATCTTGTTAGATTCTTTAACGTAAAATCCAAGTGAGATTTTGGTTGCTTTTTTCAAACTATGTGGGTTGATGTTAAATCTTGTGCAAATTGCAACCTTTGTTCAACACAATAGGTTACGGTGGTCGATGGTTATTGTTTCTTCTGATTGATATTTGTTAGCGGAATTGTGTGAAGTAAAGTCTAAGTGAGATCTTGGTTGCCACCCATGTACATGGATTTTTAAATTACTATAAAGTATTTTAAATATCTATATACTTCTCTAGGCATTTTTTTTCGTTCACGCGTAAGCATTTTGCAAGTATTGGTCTCTTGGTTCTTGAGGGAGCGGTGGTGGAGTAAGCCGCCACCATGGTCTGGCGGAGGAGGAGCCCGGCTTCCACTCCGCGCATGCTCCAGAAGCTGTAAGCTCCCCTCCCTTTGTCCGTTTTGAATTTTAGGAACACATTGACATAACCAAGGTTAATGTTTGGTGTCCTATAAAAGGGTACATCATCATGGATTACTCATCCGCCTGGAAGAGGAATTTAAACATGACGTTATGATTTAAGATTTATGTTTAGAATTGGTTTTATTAAGGAAAATCTTCTGTTTACATGTGTCCGCCATCGGAAAAAACCTGGAGGGTGTGCTGTTCGTGCAATGGACCACTTCTCCCTCGTCAGCTATGAAGACTTCCGCATATGCCTCACGTCCCAGATCGACTCCACCGACAAGGATCTTTCTTAATGCAAATAAGTATGTTTCTTCACTTCCATATGTTTAGCTAGAAAATTATTTACCATTCACATGTACTTACTTTACGAGTATTTTCGTGTGCTGAATGCAAGTTATCAAACTTGCAGAGGCTTAAATTGGTATGATTAATCTTCTGAAATTCTGGTTGTAGCATTGCAATGTAAGGGCAGCGATTGAAAATTACAAGAGTTGATTGGCATTGTAAAAGAATTAATAGAGCATTGGAAATTTGTTTCAAAGAAAAACTTGAATCCATAAATTTGTACATTCCTTAATAGTTATATATGCATGTGTGTTTACAAAGGATTACCCGTTTAGTTCTGAAATCCATTAATTTGGTATATGGACTCCCATGTGCTTTACTCATTGATATATTCTTTTTGTGAGGCAACCAAATAGCTTTGTTTGCACAATTATTCTCAGAAAGAAATATTTCTATTTAGAGAATCCTTAACAAGTAATGTAGTCCCGATGGTCTGCTTATGTGAATTCCTGCACGCTTACAAATTTATTTTGGCAGAATATTGAGTACAGATGCTTACCTCAAGACATCTTCCATGGTATCCCTTGCGAATACTAAGATGTAATTGTTGTTTCCAGGTTTGCTGAAGTCGACTAAAGTCGTAGTTTAATTTTGCAACTTCAATCCACATATTGTCTCTGCTTATGTGTGGTTTTTGTACATTGTACTATACCAAAGCTTGGGATTACTGATATTCTGTCTGATGTGGCTAATTAGTCAGTATCTATGTAAACTTGGAAAGAAAATATTTATTGGTGTCAAAACCAGAAAAATACAGCCAAAGGTGAAGTGCATGGATACAGTTTTAGTGCATGCTTGTTTACATTTCAGTTTATGGCTATGGAGGTGGCAAACTTGTATTTCACATTTCAAAAACAACATCAAAATGACTAAATGAGTATTTCTTTATTTAGTATGTTTTTTTAAGTTGCTTTTCTACTTTCATGTTTGGGAATTTTTGACTTGGTCATTTTTTATTAAGAGGTTTTTAATACAACTTGTATTCTCGATTGCTACATACGAGCATTTTACGTCATGTGCGACATATTGAAGAAAAAAATTAAAACCATGACAACGCATGGGCATTTAACTAGTAAACTATAAATGAAATTAACTGTCTACATAATCTTTACTTTCTAAGCACAACGAACATAAATACTAGTACATATTACAGAGTGCTTTGCATTTTGGTGCTTCAAAAATATTTAAACATTTATATATGTAAGGACTCTACAACATTGTAACCCGTAAAAGCTCTTAAAAAATATAGGTATTTGTGTATGTACAAATATTTAAATATTCACAAGATGATGGGGTTAGGCAAAGCCCTCGCTTGGACGTCGGTGGAGGGGCCTCGACTCTCTCTCGCGCGGGCCTCAGCCCTCTCATGGGTGTGGATTCCCTCGACGGCTCCTTCCTCGGCAGCATGGCGGGCGTGCTCGCGCGAGCTCTGCATCGAGGCGCGGTGGCGGTGGTCGTGGCTAGTGGTAGCGGGAGTACAGAGCAGCGGCGATTTCCCCCTGCCGAGGTTGATGGGCCAGGAGGTGGCCTTCCTAGATGGCGGCGCTTGGGCTAGCGGCGGCTTCTAGGTGGGACGGTGGTGCTGGTGGTGGAGTTGTTGGCCAAGCCCCGATCGCCGAATGCAGTCCGGCGTGACGACAACGAAGTCTTCCGGCGAGTTACGGGTATATACACAAACCAGCTAACAACGATCAGCAAGCTAGTCCAGCCTGATCAATCACGAGCAGCTAGTTTCTCTCAACTCTACGATACATGAAAAATATTGATGGTCACAGGGCCGTCTTGGTCATGTTAAATTGACTTGTATTGATTTCTCACTGTGTCTTACAAGGCTACTACATGGGTGTATATATACCCTGCAAGACGACGCAGCGTCAATGGAATAGGTGATGGATTCTAGTCCTACTCGGTCAGTATACGAAACACACACCCGCACACGACATCATTCCGTGTCCTATCGGGATTATTATTCCTAACAATTACTCCTAAGCACGATGTGCCCATCTTTACAGCTTGAATGCCGATCCTTTCTCGCATCGCCGTGAACTTCACTCGTCCCAAAGATTTAGTTAGGATATCCGCAAGCTGATCGTCGGTGTAAACATAGTTGACTTCAATCTTGCTCTCCTCTATACACTGTCGTATATAGTGATACTTGGTATCAATGTGCTTACTCCTGTCATGATGCACCGGATTCTTGCACAATGAAATTGCAGACTTGCCACTCGTTCCGCCATCCGATTGGTGAGATCATCGAGTAGACTCCTTAGCCACACACCTTGACACACCGCAGTTGCAGCTGCAATATACTCAGCTTCACAAGATGACTGTGCCACCATTTTTTGCTTTTGTGATAGCCAACCTACTATGCTTCTGCCCAAGAAATATACCACGCCCGAGGTACTCTTACGGTCGTCAATATCTCCTGCCATGTCGCTATCACTATAGCCAAGTAGCTTCACCTCCTCCTTCTCTTTCGAGTAGACAATACCAAAGTTTGCAGTACCTTTGATATACCTGAGTATATGCTTTACGGTTATCCAATGCTCCATTGTGGGTGCTTCCATGAAGCGACTCACATACCCAACGTAATAGGCCAAGTCTGGTCTTGTGTTAATGAGATACCTCAAACTTCCGACCACACTCCTATACTCCGTTGCATCAACCGCATGTGCTTCACTCCTTCTGCTCAGTTTAAGACGAGGTTTCATCGGAACATGAGTTGGATTGCATTCTTCCATGCCACACTTCTCGAGTATCTTCTTTGCATATGACTCTTGGCATAGCGTGATCTCACCCATCTTTTGATGTACCTCGATCCCAAGGTAGTAGCTCAACAAGTCTAGATCACTCATCTTGAATAACTCCTTCATTTGTAGCTTGAACTTTGCAATCTCCTTCTCATCCGCTCCAGTTATCAATAGATCATCAACGTAGATGCCAACTAGTAGATGAACTCTTCCTTTACCTCGCTTATACATCGCATGCTCCAGTAGGCTCTTTTCGAATCCGAGAGAGATCAATGTACGATGTCGGGCAGCAGGAGTAAAGTAACAGTTTTATATAGAAAAATAATAGAACACAGAGACACGGTTATGCGATAAATATTTCATTGCACTGCACACTAAGAACACCAAATTTCAAGACCAAGTCACCGCACACATATATACATTGAACTTAAAGGTCACCTACCGTGTGCTGATTTTGAGCACTTGATTCAGAAAATAAAGCAGAAGCTGTGAGTAAGACCGTCCATCAAAAGTTTTTGACCTAACCATAAGAATCTAATTAGCAATGTTATCAATTGAGAGCATACAGAAAATCCATTGGTTTTTGGAAGATGCGTATCAACTGGACATTATTGATCCCACCTACGGAGTACCTTCTGTTAGATGCCGCCCTTTGACTTTATAAACTCTTGCATTAAATGTAATATGTAAAAATCAACGCCTGCTATGACGGGGAAATTGCAAGATAGGGATGAGGAGCTGAGGAGGGGGAGTGGACGGGCTGGAGGGTGTGGGTCCAGATCGACAGGCTTTTCAGCTATAGCATGATCTCTAGGTACACTCCTGTTATTCCTCCATGTGCGAGGAGCCACGCCTGCAGAGGTCCTCAACACACCGTCCGCCTGATGTCGATCACCTCCTTAACACGAGCTTGGCAGCTCTGCCCCACTTCGTCTGCCCCGTCTTTCTAATACCGACAGGTCAACAGCTCCAGCGGGGCAGCGCGGCGCCTTGCGTCTTCGAGGGGACTCGGTCCGTGAGTTCAGGAGCACGTCGTTGGAAAGGGGGAGCCATGGGAGGACGGTGGCCGGTGCCCGGGTGAGTGCAGGTGGCGGCGAGGAGGTTACCGGTGTGAAGATCAGCGGCGAGGTGGTTGGCGGTGTGGAGATCGTCGAGCCGGTTGCCGGTGTGCATATCCGCGGCGGCGCTAGCGCTAACCCTAGAAAAGGGAATTGGGGCCGTCGGCTCGATTCCATGGGAGCCACTGGACTGAGGATTGACTTGGCGGTGGAGGGGTTACAATGCAAAAGAGCGCGATGTTGGACGAAACGACGAGCGAAACGGCAGAACACGGAACACTTATGTTTTTTTAGATAGTAGAGACTAGCAGAAAAGCCCGTGCGCTACCGGGAAAAAACTACTCTATACTGCAATAAAAATAAAAAATTATTCTAAGAATGACCTAAATTTTTGTAGAATAATTTTATTATTCTACCGAGATAAAAATGAAGTTGGCATGCTACAAGATGAGTTTTATTGAATAATTTTTAAACTCTAGCAGATTTACTCAAGAAAATGTAATTGAGAAACCAAGAAAATGATGCATATGTACAATTTGGTTGCAACAAAAAATAAGACGTACAAGCCAGCTCATTATAGTTTCGTTGCATTGCATTATGTTTTCTGTTAAATGGAGAAATCGTCCATAAAAATTGCGGTGTACGTGTAAATTTAATTTTACTCTATGCACGATACAAATAAAGTCGTACGCGCGAGCCTCATCACCACATCGTTGCTTGGTCGCTATCGACCAGGCTAAGGCCATGCACTATGTGTCGCCAGTTCCAAGCAAAAGGCTGTCAGGTTTTGAACCGCTATTGCTTTACTGCTATGTATGAACCGCATCATACTGCATCGGTGGGGCCTAGTAGGAATACAAAACTGCTTCTTTTCTCCTCCTTTCCTATCAGTTCACGTGAGCAGCCATTCTCTTTTCTCTATGTTTCAGGGGAAAAATCCTTATTTAATCGGTAGGACCCGAACCAACAAGTTGCGGTTAGAAATCAAGAATCGACGTGTAAAATCGATTCCTAAAAGTCTTTAAACCTGATCTCAAAAAAAAAAGTCTTTAAACCGTTTTAGGCATACATATTACATGGTCTAAGTATGCTAATTCTATCCTCAAAGTCATCAAACCACATTACTGCCATAGCATCGGCAATACCCATTTCCTCCCCTTCCTGTCACCTTGCTAAGCATGTGTTGTCGGGTTTCTTCTCGCCTGTGTGACCTCAACGCTAGCATGCACGGACTTCACGAGCGGACAGTCGTGGCCGACGACCGGGAGCCGCATGTTATCTCGAGATGCTAGTGTCCGTGACAGTGACAAATGCACCGAGTCAGCATTCATAAGTAAAAACCAAAATCATTAAGCAAACTGCAAAGCTGCAACCAAATCTGAACATGGTAGGGACATATTTCCACCAAAGATAGAGGAGCCACCGAAGCCGATATTGTCGTCAGGCAAGCTTTCTCGAAATAGGCTTTCGCCCCGTTTTATAAATAAAGCAATGGCCACCAGGCAAGCTTCCACCAAAGCAAGAACCCGAGTTGCCACCGAAGAAAGAAGAGTCCCCGAAGCCCGTCGTATACTCTCGCCACTCCCAGCAGGCCCAACGAAGCCAGAACCTGAGCTGCCACCGAAGAAAGAAGAACCACTGAAGCCCGTGCTCCCGCCACTCCCGGCAGGTGAGCTTCCACCCAAGCCAGAGCCCGAACTGTTTCTGTTTCTGCAAGAAAATCGTGTGCTCCGAGGATCAGACCACTGTTTCTGCAAGAATATCGTGTGCTCTGCTTCTCCCCCTCCTCGTCGTCTCTTTCTCCAAGCTAATCGGCAATGGCCACGGCGCCACCGGCACTCGCTCTCCTCCTACTCGCCCTGACCACGGCGACTGCGGCAACCTCGGACGCGCGCGTGCCCGTGGCCGCGGGCGGCTATACTTTGGCGGAGTGCCACCAGAGGCAGGCAGCGCCCCCGTCTGCGTCCAACGGCAGCGACAGCGCCTTCCGCGCCGACATCCTCGCGCTCCTCGGCAACAACCCCTCCGCCGCCGTGCCGACGGGCTTCGCCGCACTCCACTCCGACAACGGCCCGTTCGTCCGCGGCCTCTGCTTCGACGACTCCCCACCGTCGGGCGGATGCGCGGGCTGCCTGTCCGATGCTGCCACGACGATCACCGACGAGTGCGGCGGCAGCCGGCGCGCCGGCGTCTGGAACGCGGGCTGCTTCGTCGCATACGGCGACACAGACACCACGTCTCCCCACGAGGACGCCTACCGCGGGCGGGACTTCAGTGCCCACGGCGGCACCAAACCCGCCTTCTACGACGCGCACGAGCTCGCCGCCCTGGCGCTCTCGCTGGCACCGCGCGCCGCGGACAGCAGCTCGGGCCCGATGATGGTGATCGCAGACATGAAGACTGCCAGGAAGGGCAAGGTGCACGCGGCGGCGCATTGCGCGAGGGACGTCACGGCAACGGACTGCGCACGGTGCCTGGAGAAATCGGCCCAGGAGCTGCAGTGCTGCGGCGGCGGCGGCTTGCGGCTCGACGGCCGGCACGAGGGCGTCGCGGTCGTCGCCGGGTTCAACTGCCACCTGCGGCTGGAGATCCACCCCCCAGATCTGCCCTTCGGCAAAATGATCCGTCAGTTCATCGTCTCCCTAGCTAGCTAGCTCCTCGCAAGTCTAAGATCCATCCATTATTGTGCTTATTTGGTCTGATCCATTCCTGCAGTGAAGACGATGAAGGAGAACCTTACGGCGGTCATCGTCTTTGGCACGCTCGTTACAGTCGGCGTCATTGCCATCATTATACTTAGGGTTAGGATGGTTCCAGTGCACTAATTCCTAACTATGACGTGCTTAGTGTCAGCTCAGGTACTCTTGTGTTCCCGTACAGTAATTCCTAACTAAGCGTTTCAGACTTGCTACAGCACTACCTAATTATGCACCGTTTCAGACTTCAGAGTGTACTAGCAAAAGTGACCGTGCGTTGCACCGGGATAAAGAAATTCTCCATATACACTTATATACTTTCATGTCTAACAAGCCCTCCCTTCTCCTTCTATATTTTTTGTAATAGTATAAATTGAAAAAAGATAGAAAAAAAGAAACACAGCCATATACCTCCTAACGAAAGCAAAGCAACATGCTGAACTCTCCAGTCATAATCAAGTATTAATTCAGAATTTGAATGGAGCCATGATCCATAAAACAATCCTTGTATGAGAAACAGCATGATAGAAAAAAACAATGAATGCATTTTCAAAAAGATAGAAACTGATAGTTGACTTTGCTACTACAGATTGGCCAGCTTACAACATATAATCGTTTAATTGACCTATGGAGTATTCGTTCAATGATGCATTCAGAACTATCAAATTTGCTGCCCAATTCATATCTCAGTCCATCAGAAAATACTGCTCAAGATTCGCATCAGCAGAGACGTCGTCTTTGTTGTTTTCTCACTGAAAAACTTGTATCGAGGCAGTGAAGAAAGGATTGGCATTTTGCTCTTGTAAATTCATCCTCTATAGTTGATTTGATTTAGCAAGATAATCTAACCATAGTTTCATATTAAACATCCATCATCGAGAGCTGAGATTGCATGCTGCTACGTTCAGCTGTTTGACGGAGCTAGCCCCAAAAGAGCCAGATTCATCCAGCACCAGTTTCCTATATTCGTTGATCCATAGTATGATCTTGGAAATAATTAATCCAGTGTATGAAACTTTTGGCCTGATGAAAGCCAATGTTCATATGTCCACCTCTTCCTATTTTATATGGAAATCCGATCCATGTGGAGTGTCGACTCTCATGCTGCACCTTTTCTCTTCATGCCTCTCATGTTCTTCTTGAGCACACCCTCCCCAGGAATTCCTGGTTGAGATGGCTCCTCCTCAGGTGGCCTGATCTTTGGATTAAAATTAAACTGCATGATGCATAACTCTGTGAGCTGTACATGAAATTGGACAGAAATTGAGTTCTTCTAACACATATTCAGACTGAACTGAAACAAGAACGATATCTTTTGAATTAAAATCAAACTGCACGATGCATACCTCTGTGAGCTGTACATGAAATTGGACAGAAATTGAGTTCTTCCAGTGCATATTCAGACTGAACTGAAACGATGTCTGCCAAGGGACCATACTCCACTGCCGTCCCTTGCCGACAGAGATGCTTGCTCTCTTGAGGCCTTCATGGGCGGTCTTGATGTCGAGCTGGTAAGGGGCTTGCTTCTTGTGCAGACATCGTCGGTCTGGAGGGCCCCAACTCCTACTCCGACCTCCTGCTGGCCATCCCACCCACCGGCCTAGAGAATATAGGAATCCTCCCTTACTCCTCCTCATGGTTGTCCGCTGCCTCCATCCTCGCTCCCTCCGTGTGTCCCGCCCAGAGGGAGCTCCTCCACGCGCAGGTCGCGGCTTGGTCTGCCGCTTCTATCTGGTCTAGCAAAAAAACAATTGAAGAAAATTAGATCCAAAGCAAATCACATTGAGAATCAATAGAAGCTTGGGAAACAGAACGGGTGGTGCTCAACTCGATCTGAAAAATCATGTTCTACTCAACTCGATCTGAAAAATAGTCAGCGGACGGAAAGCACCGGCTGGGCTGCCCGCTCATCGCATGGATCCCCAACTTTCTTGCCTCTGTCGTGGCGGCCGCGGCCCAGGACGACGCCGGCAGGACGCTGTCTTGGTAACAGCCGCCATGGCACAAGCACGGGGTTACGCAAGGTGCGTGATGCGGCCATCCGCGCACTGAAAGAAGAGAGCTGGACCTCCCTCCCACTCGCCATTGGTCACCGTGACCCTTCTTCCCAGCCCCTCCCCTCCCCTTCGCCTCACCTCAGGGTTCGCTCCGTTTGGAAGAAATAAAAGGACCGAACCGGTACGATGGCAATGGCAACATGATGTAGTATGTACTTTGATGGGAGGGTAAAACCGTTCATAAAAAAGACTTGTTAACAGAAGCGTTGCTACTTTATCGGTGGTATTGGTAGATAATTTATTTTCTACTCAAAGGGTAAAGCCGTCCAAAAAAGTGTAGGTACTACAAGAAACGCTCCTTCCTTTATTATTATTAGGTATAGATTTGTCTCCAGAATGATTTGCCGAAGCATAATTTAGGCCTCGTCTGATTTGTAGAATCTTAAAACAAAGGAATAGGAATTTGGTGGGAATTCAGGTGGATCCAAGAGCAAAAGAATTCTTCTTTGGTGGTAATTTGAAATGGAGGAAAGGAAAAGTAGAGGAATTTAAGTACTTCCTTAATTATCTTGATTAATAAGCCTAGATAACCAAAGGGCAGTAGGCATCAGTATTAGGGGGACTTCTTTTGGGCTTATAGAACTGCTTCTAGGTGCCAAACAGAAGAAGCCTAAAAGAAGTCTCTAGCTTAACATATGCTTATTTCCACCGAGAAGCAACCTCGCAGTGTATTTTCAGAAACTGCCCAACCCTAGATTCCCGAGGTTCTGTCTGAGGCAATCAAAGCGGTAAGCGGATTTGCCCCTCGCGTTCATTACAATTTACGGCAGAATGACACTCTACCAGAGAGATACCGAATATGAAAGAGTAAACTGTACTGGAAGTCCTAATTCTTTTCCTGCACCTTCAGTTTGATCCTAGTTGTTTAAAATTATACGTTTAGGTCCTAAATCTTTATATATGATTCGCGCGAGGTCCTAAACGGTTTTTACCGGCGTTGACTAGTGCCACGTCGATATTGGAGCCGAGAAAACAAACAGTTTAGCACGCATATTTGCATATAGCCCTCTAAAGTTGTATTTGTTCTAAACCATGATCTTTGGACACGGCATTGAGACCGCACAGTAGCAACCAAAGGACACAGCCATCACCATCGTGTTGCGGCGTCGACGTCTTGCGTGACTACGGTGGTAGTCGCGATCTCGTAGCAAGTGAGCACAGCGAGGGTCGTGCCGATGCTGTGGCCGGTGACCGTGATATTTAGCCGCGCCATGCCTTTATTGCCGCTATACTCGGGGACGATCCTCTGCACCTCGCTGCACACCTGGTGCTGCAAGATGCCGTGCGCCTGGCCAGGGATTGTGAAGAGTCTCCAGAATCCGCTCTCCACCATCGGCTCCTCCTCACCAGCAACGTCACCTGATCGCGGCGCTGTGTTTGTCGGGAGGCAAGTGAGAGTGGAGTGGAAGTTGTCCAGCCACTCGCCGCATGTCGACGTGCAACAGTACGCGATGACGACGTCGCGGCGTCCGAGCCGCTCGATCTCGCACTTGTCAACACACACCACCGCGTAGCCGATGCAGCTCGAGCTGCACGTGCACGACGACCACATCCAACTCGGCGCCGAGGTAGAAGCTACGTGGAGGAGGCCGGTGACCGTGTAGTTGGTCTTCGGGGTGCCGGGCCGGAGCAGCAAGTACCATGGCATGAACCGATAGGACCTATAGGACGTCAGTGCGGCCGCGGCCTTGAAAGTCGAAGCTTGCGTACGCGGCGCAGACGAACTCCCTGTACCGGACGAGCTCGCCACGGAGCGCGCCATCGAGCTCTCCACAGAGCATGCCATAGAGTGGTTGAGTGCACCCCCGATATGCCGCCATAGTCTGCCGAGACTCGCACGCGCGGTTAGACTACAATTAATCTTGTGATTAGACTAGGACCAAGTCTGTATCTATCCATGCATTGCATGGCACGTGCGTTATGTGCGTCACTTCTGCTGTTGATAGTTAGGCCACTAGTGCCATCACCGCCACCTCCCGGAGATCCTTCGGCCTTGCAGCCCTCGCATGGTATGTGCACAACAGGTGTTCAGCAGGACTCCGGCATGCTTCCAGGGATCGTGTTTTAAAACAAATACAACTTTAAGGGGCTATTTGCAAATATGCGTGCCAAACTGTCAGTTTCCTGGACCCCAATGTTGACGTGGCATCAGTCAATGCCGGTTAGACCCGTTTAGGACCTCGCGTGAATTATTTATAAAAGATTTAGGACCTAGACGTGTAATTTTAAAAAACTAGAACCAAATTAAAGGTGCAAGAAAAGAATTAGAACCGTTAGCGTGGTTTACTCAATATGAAAAAAAGAGTCCCAACCGTCACCCACCACTCTCCCTTGGCCCGTCGCACTGCTCCACCCATCCCGTCATCTCCCATGGCCGCTCGCCGTCGCCCGTCCCCTGGCCACTCGCAACCGTGTCCGCCCTCCACCCGCAGCACCACCGCCTGCCCCTTGCCGCTCGCAGCCATGCCCTCCCTCCACCCGCCGCGCAGCACCCGCCCCTGGCCGCTGGCCCCGCCCCCATCCTTGGCCGCTCGCCGCCCCTGCGCCTGGCCACTCGTAGCCACGCCTACCCTCCACCCACCGCGCAGCACCCGCCCCTGGCCGCTCTCCGCCGGCCCCGACCCCCGCCCTTGGCCGCTCGCAGCCGTCCCCGCCCCACTGCCCCTCTCACGAACTTCTTCGATCTGCCGCCGCCGATTGGTAGCTCGACAGCTCGATGACGACCCCGCTGCCCACCATGGCCTGCTTCCAGTTTCTCCCCATAGTTCTTGCTAGCGCTTTATTTGCAGTGCTAGCTATTGTTAAGGATTTATCACATACATGTCCATGTACTGAGAGCACTATTGATGAATGATATTGAGCACATAATTTAATTTTGGGCATATTTGGTGGTATCATCACTTAATTACAACATATCTAAATTTTAGGGTATTAGAGACATTTTATAACTCAACATATCAAATAAGACAAATTTCCATAAGCCCAAAAGAAGTCTTCCATATAGTTTCTAATAGCTTTTTTCCACCACAGTTTCTTCCCACAGTTTTCCATAAGCAAGCTTATGCATAAGCGGAAGCCTAAAAGAAGTCGCCCTTATTACCTCAAACCAGCTGGGTTTTGTTGCTACCTCAAATCCAAGCTGGGTTTTGTTACTAATATCATATTTTATATTCCCTCCCATATAAATTAATAGGATCAGATTTATCTAGATTTATATGTATCTATCCATTAATTTGGATCGGAGGGAGTAGAATCAACAAACAAAATTACTATATTTTAGTACTATCCAAGTGATCCATGGTTTCAGAGGACTAGTTGTTCATTCCTCAAGAGAACAACCTTTACACATAGAGGTCGTTTGGTATCCATTATTTGGGCCTAGAATCCTGAAATTTATTTTGCAATTCCATCTCTATGTTGTTTGGTTGGCATAGAATTGGGCTGTCATTTTATTTGGAAAATCCATCCAAATATCCCTATGAGTAAACTCAATTCCTATCTTAAACCTGTCATTTCCAAATTCCGGTGGCAGTCAAACATATGAATATTTTTAAAATCATAATATAAATGAAATGAATCCATTTGTGAACCGTCTACACGGAACAAAAAAAAGTCTCCTTAGTCATGTACTCGAACATCACCCGCGGCAGCCTGTCGTCACGCGTCGCATCCGTCTGATCGTACGGACATGTACTCGAAAGCATCTTCGCTCGGTCATAGGCCGTTCCCAGCACTTTTTTTGTTGCAATACTAAAAATTGGTCTAGTTGTGTTTCTGAGGCATCGATTTCGTTTTAATTTAGGCCAATTTTCATTTGGAGATCTCAGACAGATCTCAGGACACTTTGAACGTCGGACGAAGTGAATTCAGCGAAAAAATGGCTACGCGTGTGGCCCCATCCTGTCAGTGACCAGAAGCCGAGTCGTCGTCATCCCTTCGTCTAGGCTCCCGCGATGGACCGACGGGCAATAATTGCTGTCATGTCGCCGTACTGGCGTGCCACCGCCGTCTCGGCTTCCTGCTATTTCCCCTTTTCCCGCCCACGCCGCTACACCCCTCCCACCTTCGCCGCCCACTTCGGCCTTAAAAGTCGGCGCTCTCGTCGGCTCACATCACACACTAGTAGCCTCTCCACTCCCCCTCTACCGCGAACTCCAACTCCGGTGAGAAGAAAGCCATGGCCGAGAGGTACCCCGGCGATCCTGCAGCGGCGAACGACTTCAGCCGGTGTAACATCCTACCATTAGACCCTAGAAATAAGCTGAACCCAGATGTGTGCATTGCATTCATGCATAGAAAATCCGAATAATGTTCGCGCTTTTAAACAAAACTTTTCAAAGTGATTGAAGCTTCTCTTAGCTTGATGAAATTGAGATAGATCATCAAGTTGACTGTGATAAGTTTCAATAAGACCTTTGCTAAAACCTCATTTTGGGTAAGGGAGCTTTGATCTAAGGGTAGATCAAATGTACTATAAGTTAAACCTTAATACAATGTGAAATCTATTTAATCATTAGGTGATCATATTATAGTATTCATTATAATCACTCATAAGTACCAAGTTAAGGATATAACACAAATAATAAGAATGTAGCAACTATATCTTAATCTCATCTGCATATACCATGAGTATCATGGTGATACCTAACCCTACTTTTTATGGAGTAGGAAAGGAACTAAGCTTAGGTCATTCACCATATATCCTAAATTCCATATCAATCCTTATCATCTCTGTTGAGTTATATTTCCATGTCTGTTAATCATCAATGTTGAGAAATCAACTATTGATTCATCCATTCTCAAACTATCAATTACTTGATCGTAACACAGCTTACAAATAAGGGTCTACAAAGAAGAAACTAAAAAAAGATGAATAGTGATGCCAGTTTCAGATGTCAATTGTTTGATAATAATGATTGAAAAGAATCCACTCTAAAAGATAGTTGATGGAGTTAAAATCCCTCCTTGATAGAAAAGAATATTACCAGGATGAAGTCTGGAGATAGTTACCAGGATTAGTTCTATTGGATCAAGTAGGTATAGTAATGAATTATATCTCTTAATTCAATAGAGCTAAACAGAAGATAATTTTAATACAACTGTAATGTTAAATTGATGGAGCCTTGTTTAGCCAACTGAAAACCTAAGCCATAATGATCAAAGGATTCTAATGATCATGTTTTTGTCACCAAGATTGAATATGCTTATATTCTGTATAAGGGACATTGGTGGGTAGAACATAATTAAAACCTAGTTTAGATAATTATCCTAGATTAGCCATGACAAGTCATACTAACATAACGTGGGGTTGGAGCAGGGGATATTGGAGTTAAGTAGAGACAAGATAGTATGATCAACATAATGCTATAGAGTGATAAAAGTAGTGACATTAATCTTAAAGGATAGACAACTCAGAGAAAGGTAATTGGATGCATACAACTATTAGAGAAATATTAGTGATGAAGGATTAAGGAAGGTTATGAGTGAAGTTGAAGGAACTAGTGGTTGGATGGAAGTTTATCAACAATAGAATAGTAAATATAACCAAGCAGGGATATGAGAAAATTATGAAATATCTTTGTATTAAACTCATTGGATTCATCCATAAGTTTAGAAGAATGATATATAAATAAGAATATTTTAATAAGTAAGCTCATCATGTTAGCACATGATGATGAATATGAAGAAGTAGTATATCTAGGAAAGGAATTCCTTAATAATAAGTCTAGAGTTAGGAATTATGGAAGATAATAATTCTTGATAAAAAATCAACTCTAAATCTTAAAACCAAGTATAATATACATTTCATATTAAGAATTGTCCATCTTATAACTATATCACTTGATTGGAACATTCAATAAAACAAATCCCATAAGCACATCTCTGTTTATTCCAATTATCATAATTATATATGCTTAGGAGTATCTTTATCAATTCTTTTCCATAAAATATTCTAGATATAACTTTCTAGTGCTAAAGTTGAGGCTATCAAATATCCCAAACAGAAAACAATATGTGTAGCTATTGAATCTTTAAGCACATCCATAAAGGAGACTAAAGATATTAAGACCCTAAATCTTAGGGTAGATATGCATAATACAAAACCTTAAACCTCTTTGTTTATTACAATAGAATATATACATTGTCATGTTCCAAATCAATGGAAGTAGTAATAACTATATCAATGTATTTTATATTTCATGCATCAAATAATGATATAGGATAATTACCCATATAAAAGTTTCTATTCAAAATATAAGCCAACTAAAGTTAAGTTGATAAGTAAATAAGAATATATCATTCCAGAAATACATATCTAAAGGAGGAAAATAAAATAATAAGAAGAGCTTTTACAAAATATTAAAAGGGGTTTATATATTTAGTAAAAATTCACAAATAATACTAACTATGTTTTAGTATTATTGAAATTGTCCAACAAAGAAATCATACAAAGAAAGGTTCAAAATATAAATCAAATTCAAATCTGAATAAGAAAACAGAAAATAGAAAAAGGATAAAACAAATAAAAATACTACTTGGTCGTGGCCCAACACCCCTACACCTATCTGACGCCCCTGTGCAGCCCACAACAGCCCAGTAACCAGCCCAGATTCTTTACTGTCTGTGACTGACAAGTGGGGTCAGCAAAGGACTGCGGGTTGAGAAGCAAAGATCGTCAGGGGGTTATCTGCAAAACGGTCATCGTCGTCATCGTCACGCACACAGGCAGCTCGCTGCCGCCCGATGTCGTCATCGTCGTCGTTGCACCAAGATCAATGCCGCCGTTGCCAAGAGGGGATAAGAAGGCCACCGCGACGCCCTGCCTCAATCCCTATCTCCAATTCATCCTTATCCTCTCAGATACGAACAGGACCGACACCCTAGCTCACCGGAGCCACCTCTCACCGTCGAACCACGTCTCCCTACACCATTCTGAGCAGCCATGAAGAAGCGCCTTCCTCCGTAAATCCTCTGGGTGGAAGGTTGCATCAAGGGGAGCACTGGAGCGGGTGAATTTGGTTGTTCCCCTTCGCAGCAGTTCGTCGGGAAGCTCGTTTCTGACCGCGCCTGTCCTCGCCGACCACTCAATCATCATCAGGGTGAGTTCCTGAACCTCCCAATAACATTCAATCGTCGGATCTCGTTGTAAATCGCCGTTTCACCATATGAAACCATCGGCAACCGTCGAAGCTCGTCGGAGCTGAAGCTCCGATGACTATTTCCGAGCGGTGCTGCCACTATTAGGTTCAGTAGGTTGCGCTGATTCGAACTAGGTCTATTTCTCCTGTTGGGGTGCAGTAGATCGTCGCCGGCGACCAACCTCTGGCGGCGGTGGTGATGCTGACGCCATCGTTACGTCATGATCGCACCACATTCGCTAGTTTGACTGGTCTTTGCTCACGTGGCTGATGACATGGCCTAGGGCCCATATGTCATTGATAGGGGGTAAAGACTAGATCGGTAACAAATGCATTTCTTTTACCTGAGAACTGAGGTGGACAATGTCCCACTAGTCAGTGACTGGGGATAGCTCTAGGCGTGGTGTAAAAGGTATTTTCTGTGAGGAAACAAATAAAATGTTATAATCCAATTAATAATATTCCAAAATTTTAATAAATGAATAAATCTTATTTAATCAATAACTTTTGATTTATAATTCAGAAAAATATGTATAATATATGAAAAAATTTAGAAAAATAAAATCTACAACTTAAAACTATTATCAAATATTATTATGATGATTATTTAAATAAATGTTATTTAATAAAGGTTTTATAAGTAATAAAACTTTGATAATTCATATTTTTTAAAATGATAAATGTTAACAATATAAATAAAATAGAAAAAATCTTAGAAAAATAAGAATTCTAATTTAAAACTATAATCATGTATTGTTAGTTCACTTAATTAAATATTTATTATTTATTAAGTAATTATAAAGTAATAAGAAAAATAAAAAAATCATATCCTATTATTTATAAATCACAAAAATAAATGTGATATACCAAAATAACCACAAAAATAATATCTAAATATTAAAAATCTAATATTCTATTTTTGAGTTAAATAAAAATTCAAATAATTTAACCACTCAAATTTAAACTTACTTACTTTATTAATAATTCATATAAGGATGAATAAAATTTGTTAATATTTCTTAAAAGAGTCAATTAAATCTAATATATAGTATTAGTCTTTAATATTAATAATATAAGACCATAATGGTTTAAAACATTATAAGTACCTTTTTATCAAATTATCTTCAACCATAAATGAAGATTTTATTTTAAAAAGATTCCCATTTATAATAAAAACCTTAAAGAACAACTTATGAATACACCAAACCTTTTCTATCTATATTAACCACTAAATTGCAAAAACTACCACAACACTATAGAAAGTTCAAAAGTAGTTAAGTGACAATATATCTTGGTTTATAAGCTATACTCATTTATCTATAAAAAGTAAATGATACTACTCCATTATAGAATCAAGAAACCATTACCCCAAGTAAAAAAGAATGACCATCCTTAAGTAACCTAAAGGAGACATTTCAGATACACAAGATACAAATGTTATAAGTATTATACTTTCAAAATCATCTTTGTTTTAAAGTTAACTTTAGTCCCCAAGAATCAAAATAAAATACAATAACATTACTATATGTTTTATAGTTAACTTTGGTCTGAAGTAGTTAAGTTATAAAGCAACTCAAGCCAAACCATTTGAGCAAACCAATAACATCAACTATCACTAACTAACCACAAAGCTTATTTAGACCTTAGAAGAGAAACCTTTTCTTCAAAGGTTATCCTTTTTGCCACTTTAAAAGAACTCTTGTATAAGCAAACTTGACTAGTATTTCATAAATGTATATTTTATTGCTACATAATTATATGTTGCTCACACACACTCATAAGCTCTAATAAAAGCACAAAGGTGAAACTTATATAAAAGAACCACACGTTCCAAAATAACCATTTCCGGAATCCAAACCCTAGAACAACGTTATTCCCGGGATTTGCTCTTAGAACATGCATCACATTACTTATGCATAAAAGCATATTGCTTCTTTAAACATTAGTCCTTACTGGACCAATGATGCTGATTTTAGATTTTGGATCTTATACACTGACTCGAAGACCGTGAGTGCATAATCTTGCAATCACAAAAGGCAAGTTCATACTTTCTCATGTCCTTTGTTTATTTTCTGTAAAGTATTTTACAAATCTAGTGTTGTTATCACCTGCATTTGAAAAAGGTCTTAAAACACTATTTTTGATAATAACGTAAACTAATGGTTACTAATCTAGGGTGATCAGCTAATCTATTAAATCTGACAGTTGGAATACCACTGTTCGGAACTATATCACCTAGGACTTAACAACCAATGTCGCCAGTGATTCTTGCGCCGTATATTATGCGTTGACCATGAGATTTGGAATGGGACAGAGAAGTCAGCTGTATCTTCTTCCTCTCGCATGAAGCCGTATGTGTAGGTCGTGGCTGTTATCCTCGTAGCGTGCATATTAATTGGTAATTCGTAGAGGATATACAGCATATGGGTGGGAACCCTCATCGTCCCACAATAGTTCTGGCATCTAACGGTTTGTACAAACCATTGCCGTAATGCAATATGTGGGCATGGTGTACACCAAGGAGGCATGTGAGATCGCGAAGGGGGCAGTGATTGGCTTGGATCATCTTCTGGGCCCCACATCATGGAATTGTGGACGGGAATAAGCTGTCCGGTTGTGCAACAAAGAGTTGATCTCTCGTGGGTAAAGTGACGCACCTCTGCAGAGTGTAAGAACTATACTTGTTACTCTCTGTTCCGGGAAGGAGCTGCGAACGCCGCGGGAAAGGAACCCCATGAAGGTTCTGGTAAACCCATGAAGGCTGACAGACATAGATTTTCAGAATAAAAGCAACCTTTGAAGAAATATTTATAAAAAACTTGCATTGCCTACGACCTACGGTCTATGGCTATAGTTATAGTGCATCAAACACTCCTTTTCTAGTGAATTTGCTGAGTACGCTCGTACTGAAAGTATCTTCTTAAACCTTGCTAGATTCTGAAGCCATTAAACGATGTCTATATATGGATATGCTCCAGGACTTATCAACACCAACTAAAGCTCTTCAATAAAGACAAGGAAGTCAACATATACCTCAACTTAGGTGAAGACGAAAGTTACTGATTAGATAGGAATATTATCTCTAGCCAAAGAACTTATTTCTGTAGTGCGTTGCAATAGTAGTAATGCCAACCTCTTAGTCAGAGTAGTAGACTTAATAGTATAATCGTTCTTGCGTTGTTTATCTTTGATTCTTCTCCGTAAAAAGTTCTTTCTCTCTCTTAAACCTAGAGTGTTCTCTGGATCTTATGTAAAGAGTGAATTGTAACCTTTATCCATGTATTGGACCCGCCGTGTGTCTGTTATGCCATTCTGAGGGATGTAACACTAGTGAACGGTGTTTTATTGGTGTTATGTCAATGACTATAGTATACTACATCATGCAGTGGTATGCTGGGTCACCGCAACATCGAAGCACACCTCAAAAAATATGAGTTGGTTTCATAAATTGATACAGGAAAGTCATTAATAAATTCGTAAATTCCAATCAAGTTTCATAAATTTCAATTTGGTTTCATAAATTCTATTCTTGTTTCACATTTTGAGTCATGTTTATAATTTTTTATCACGTTTCACAATTTTATAATTTTATTCACGTTTCACAAAATTTCAGCCATGTTTCATAATGTTACAATTTTAGTCACCTTTCACAAAATTCGAGCCTCAGATGTTCCCGACGAAGTTAGCGAGAGGATAGGACGGTAGAACCTTGCGGGACTCGGGTGCTGTTAGGCTGCTCATAGTGGGGGTAACATGATTAGTTACATAGATACCTCATAAAGACTAAAATGATATGTGGCAAGCAATTAATGAAGAAAGAGACAAATAAAGTAATATAATATGTTATCTCACATCACACTTTCCAATTTAAATGAGTCTACAAAACAATGCTCTATATTACTACACTAAGTTACTTCCACTATGAAGGTAGTAACTACTAGTAACATGTGCATGTTACTAGTCTAAGTTACTATGCACTATGACCAGCCTTAGGCCACACATTAGGGACTCATGGCGTTTTGGGAGCGACCGATCCTATGGACGATAGGTAGCGTTTTCCGCACCTCCATCCGCATTTCCAAGACGGCCTTTCCAAGACGTTTTTTTTCATCCGAACGGTGATTTTTTGCCCAATCGTGTTCTCAGGATGCCGAATAGCATCGGATTTGGCCTAAATTTCATCCGGCGTTCCCAGGCCGAACCCGGAACACTGGAAACCACCTGGGAATGCCGGATGAAGCAAAAAAAAGCAGGTGGACCAACCCTGTGGGCGAGTGGAGGCCGAGCTCCAGCCTTTTTCTTCTTCCCCTCGCACCTTTCTTCTCCATTCTCTACCACATCTTCCACCAGTTCTCCGAGCTCCCGCCCACCATGGCGCCTAAGGGATTCATTAAACCCGATACACTGTCGGCGAACCAACGGAGAAAAAGGTGAGGAAGCTGACACCGAGGCCCAACGTCTTCACCGACACCGAGTGGTTGACAGAAGTCCGACGCGGAAAGATCGAAACGGATATCCGCAAGGACATGATGTCAAGGTCGGAGGAGAAGGCACTCGCCGAGGCGTAGGCGATGAGGGAAGCACAGGCGGCTCCGAAGCACGCATCACGTACGGAGATGTCGCGCCTGATGCCGATTGTCCCACGTGGTACGCCGCACACTGAGGGAGCCAACCAAGCATCGGATCGCCGGTCGGGTTCTTGCCGATCTCTCCAGCCATGTTCCAGGAGATCCAGGCAAACCTGCGTCATAGGTACTCCTCCTTCCCCGAGTTCGACGGCGGGTTCAACCAGAACATGCCCTTCCCGTGCCCTGCACCTCGCCTGAAGGGAATATGCCCTAAGAGGCAATAATAAAGTGGTTATCATGTATATTCCAAGTATATGATAGATGTTTAATTGTATTAATACGAAAACATTAATACATGTGTGTTTAATAAACAAACAGAAAGTTCCTAGTTATGCCTATCTCATAAACTAGCTCGTTGATTAACAAGATTATCAAGGTTTCCTGATCATGGACATTGGATGTTGTTAATAACGAGGTCACAACATTAGTGTAATGGTGTGATGAACATTCATCCGAAGTATAGCATTACGATCAAAGTCATTAATTTTATATTGCTATACCATCATACGAAGTGATCCTAATCCTTAGACCATGAGATCATGTCAATCACTAACACCGGAAGAGTATCTTGATAACATCAAACGTCACACCGTAATAGGGTGATTATAAAGATGGGTTCAGTACTACTAAAGTGTTATGTTGAGGCCCATGGATCGAGAGTGGAATTTTTTCATCCCGATGACGGATAGATATGCTCCAGGCCCTCTCGGTGATATCACATTGGTTAGCTTGCAAGCAAGTGATTTGATCACTAGAATGTTATATAACGGGAACGAGAAAAGATTACATGTCAGTAACGAGATCAGACTAGGTATGAAGATAACGATGATCTAATATCGTACATGTAATATATCGCGAAAAAAAAGGATTAAGATACTAGCGTAAAAGGTTCTCACGATCACAAGAAAGTCATCGTTGAATGTATGGGAGTCAGTACGGATCTCTAGGTCCCTCTTCTGATTATTGATCTGAGAGGGGTCTCGATCATGTCCGCATTATTCGCGAACCGTAGGGTGACACACTTAATAGACACCGACATCCATTTGGAGCAAAAGTTTCATGCCGGAAAGAATAACAAGCGCAGGAATTTATTTCACTAGATACCGAAACAGGTTTTCGGGTGAAATTGCACAAAGTGTTTTTGCATGTGAAATGAAATACTAGCAAGGGGTTATATATGAATGTTTATCATTAAAGTAATTGACAAAATTCTGAATAAATAAAAGGAGTTTTATTTAATGAGAGTTTGCATTAAATTTGGTGGAAATTTAATGGGAATTTGAGTGGGTTTTTGAGTGGAGGGAATTGAAAGGGATTTTTGTGAGTGGAGTGTCCACCCACATGAATTAGGGGAGGGAAAGGGGGCAGCCCCATGCGTCGGCCACCCCTTGGGGTTCCCCCCCTCTCCTATAAAAGGAGCCCCCCTCCTCACTTCTCACTCACACCTCCTCGTGAAGGATCTCTCTCCCCCTCTAGTATTTATTCCCCATGGCCTCGGACTAGCGAGATACATATTCCCGGTTGCTATTCGGCAAGAAAGAGTTGTGCTACCGCTGCATCGCTAGAGCGAGGAGGCGGAGGTTGCTCGCTGCCTCGCACGTGTGTGCGAGCACAGATGCGTCGCTGATTTGCGGTGCTAGGACTTACTCTCAATCTTGAGATCGGCAAGAGATCGTCTATATCAACCACGAGTTTAACTCGTTAATATTTGTCGGTCTTCAAGGGTATGTTATCTACGGATGTACACCCGCCCGTTGATTGTATCTAGTAGATTGATCTTGGTACATAGTTGTTCCCATCGTAGGAAATTTTTTGTTTTCTATGCTGCGAACCCTACAGTGGTATCAGAGCCAGATCTACGCGTAGATGCTTTGCACGGGTAGTACACATATGAGTATGTGGGCGATGTTGATCATGTTATTGCTTCTTAGTTGTACTTTGGATATTGGTGGCATAGTGGGTTGAAGCGGCCTGGACAAACCTTACATGTCCTCGCACATGAGACCTGTTCCACGCTTGACATGCAACTAGTTTTGTATAAGTGGCTAGCGGGTGTCTGTCTCTCCTACTATAGTCAATATCTAATTTGCAACGAGTTGTCAACAATTTGGTTATTATCATTGTGGTTCATGTTCGTAGGTAAGAACGGTTCTATCTTCGAAAGCCCTAAGCCACGTAAAATTTGAAGTGGATAAATTAGAGGCGTCTAGTTTAGATTGTTGCTGGGCTAGTGTCATGATATGGTGATGTTGTAAGTAGAAGTATAAGTTGATACTCTTAAAACAGACATAACGTGTAAGTTCCATAGACCTTGGCCTTACACATAGAGGTATCATAGTGATCATACCACGATGTACATGATGGAGATCAAGTGCAAGAACCATATCATTTCACTTATAAACATGTGATGTTTGTTGCATCTTATATTTCTTGTTTGGCATTTTATTAGCATAATAAGATGATCCGTCATTTAGATATCAACATAAGAATGTGTTCTTCCTTAAGTATGCACCGATTATGTTTCGTCGCTCCAAGACATCACGTGATGATCGGGTGTTCTTGGATCCACGATCATACTTCGGGTGTAAGACAGTTACACACGCAAATACTAAGGTTCTTACTTGGTGAGCCTAGCATGTACATACAAGGCCTCGGAACACGGACCGAAAGGTTAAATGTGGCATCCCGCAAAAACCACTACTAGAAAATCGCGTTGAATTTGTGCATTGCATTGTCATCATCATGCATTGTTTGCATAAAACTATTTTCGCAAAGCCCGTTTTGTTTTCTAAAACGCCCCATCTTTATTCAAACATCAAAACCGGGTCCCCGGATTATTTTGTTTTGTCCGCTATCGGATTGCAAAAGCGCTGGTTGAAATAAATAATTTAATTATATTATTTTAGTGGGGCAGTCGAACGGGCCGAATGACCCGAACGACCACCCCCAGAACCTAAATCGGTCCACCCCTTAATCCTAAAATATCTAACCAGTCCCACCTAAATCCCTAAGTCACCCAACCTAACCTACCCAACCCTCTGGCCACCTCACCCCCACCTATCCTAGGCCGCCACGTCACCCTGCCCAACCCCCCAGCCAACCATGTGCTGCCACCTCACCTCCCCTCTCTCCCTCACCCCTCTCAGCCATTCCACCCTCTCTCTCTCTTTTTCCCCACCCCTCTCCCTGACCCGCCTGGCCCACCTGGCCCCTGCCTGAACCAACCCCGCACGCACACCACGCCTCCCCACGCGGCGCCCGGACCCACCCCTGGCCCGTGTCCCCTGCCGCCCCCCACCTACCGACGCTCACCTCTCCTTCCCCGCACGCATCCTCCCTCTCTCTCTGTTCTTCTTCCTCCTGGCGCCCGCTCGCCCCGACGACCACCACCTCGCCCGAGCCCGAGCTCCGCCCGCCCCTCTCTTCTCCCACCTCGCGTCCCCCCTGTTCCCCTCTGCTCCGCCGGCCGCCCGTGCTCTCTGCCGCCTGCGCCCGCGAGCTCCCCCTCCGTCCGCCTTCCTCCACCGCTGCCCACCGCGCGCTCGCCTCCTCTTCCTCCGCGGCCTCCGCGACCGCCCGCCACCGCTCCTCCCCTCCCTCTGCTCCGGTCCGCCTCCCTCGTCCTGCGACCTCCGGCCTCCGACCAGAGCTCCTCCTCGCCGGCGTCCCCTCCGCCCCGTCGCTGCTTCCTCCTCCTGCGGTGCTCCCGGCCGACAGCAGCTTGCCCAGGCAGCCCGGGCCCCGCCGCGCCTCCCCGAGGCTCAGTCTCCCTGGTCATCGCCGCCTCCGGCTATGGGCCAAGCCTGCCATCCTCCTTGTCCCTCCCGGCCGTCCGTCCGCGTCACGGGGCCCCACCTCGCGAGCCCCGCCGGCTTCTGCTTCCTCCGCCTCGCTGTGTCGGCGTCCGCCTCGTCCGTGCCGCGTCTGTGGGTTTCCTTTTCGCATCGTGGCAATCAGTGAAGTGTAGATGAAGAACGATGGTGCTGCGGGGCATCCAAGGACCAAGTCTGTTTCCATGCTCGTGTTGAAGTGATCTGTCCCGATGTTCATGTTGATGCCATCAGCAAATAGACAAGTGGTAAGGTGACCCGGAGTATCCCGACGAGAACGGTCCGATGTGAAGATCTTCATCCAGAAACACCATGTTCTCCTTCCCGGACCCGAAGACCACCAAGCTCTTCTTCCTGGAACGACAAGTGCTTCGACACGAATCCGATGCCGACGACGTCGCACGCCAAGTTCGTCTTTCCGAACACCGAGCGACAAGATCTACTTCACGGATCTGAAGACCCCGGTACCCGATCCACTCGAGTTCGCCATCGACGACAAGACCGACAACATGGCCCGACCACCGCGGATGCGACAAGATCTACCTCTGAAGCCGAGAACGCTCCCTTCGGAACCGAACCCCGCCGAACCCTGAACCCTGAGGCCGAACCCCGAACCCCCGGATCCCCAAGATCGTCGAGACCCCTAATGTGTGAACCCCTTTCCGAGAACCCTATTTTATAAGTGGTCAACTATATGAATTGTTGCATATTTAATCATTCATCTTGCATACATATTTGTGTGGTTTGGGGGCCTTATGCCGATTCACCTCATAATTAAATATGGGGCCCATATGCGGCAAATCTAGCCTTATATTGGCCTCATTTAAAACTTGTGTAGCGAACCGGTGCTATCTTTTGCCATGCTAAAACAACATTTAATTTACGGGGTAGATAAACAACTCGAACCATATATTTAATTGTCGGGACCCCGGTTCCACTTAATATGACCTAATTGCATCGCACTTTGCCATGCCATGCATCATACATGCATCATGCCGATCTTCTGCCGTTGTATTAAATATTGCATCCGGTGTTTATTCTAGTGTTTTGCTTCTTCGCGGATAAGGCCGTTGAGTTGATGTGAGCTTCGCCCCGATCTTCGGATGAACCCTTCGGCAATGCTTTTCAGGCGAGCATCTCCCCCTTTCTACCTATCTTACTTTTATAGTATTTATTTCCCTCATGTTGATCTATTGCTATCTGTGTTGCGTTGCTCTAGTTTCCGTACCCGCGATATCCCTTGCAGCCCTATATTGCCTTGGACACATCCTATTACATGTTGTTTGGTAGATATTTGGACTTGCGCGCCGTAGTCGCTTGCTCAAGTGCTGTTGCGTGTCGTCAAGTACCACAGTTGTTGGAGAATTGCCGCATGTTCGATGTTGGAGAAGACCATGGCTTTATTTATTGTTCACTTTAATTACTGCTTAACAACTAAAATTGAATTAAGCAGAGGCATCGGTGGGTGATAGGTAATATTTGGTTTCCGACCGCCCACTTGTGTCCTGTAGGACCCCGAGTTCTTGACACCTGTTCCGAGATCGAGCGCGCTAACCATAGGTGGGGAGATATGGGCCCCCCATTGATTATTACCTGATTTCAAAGTATTGTACCGGGGGCCACAAACTAGTTTGAGGTTTTATTTACGATCATGTACTTATGCCATGCTTTACTATTTTATTTAAATTGTGCGACAGATAGCACCTGTACTGTTTAGGAAGCGGAGTGATTTCGCGGTATCGACAGTCCCCGTTTGGGGATTTGCTGTCGCTTACCGCCACTGTCGCAAACCCTAAGTCCGTCTCGGAGACCGGCCGACTTTGTTGTGGGTGTCGACTTGGTGGGGTGGCCCCCATGTACTTGCTTTGGGTCTGGGAACGTCGTGACTAGGCCCCGCCGACATACCGATGGGTGTATGTTAACTGATCTGGCAAAAAGGGCCGAAGTGCCTGTGGATACTTTGGTGCACCCCTGCAGGGTTAAATCTTTTCGAGAAGCCGTGTCCGCGGTTATGGACGACTTGGAGCACAGTGCATGATCATAGACAACTATAACTAAAGTTTATTGTTATAAAGTGACTTGTATCCGATATGACTAGTAATCAGCTCCACTACAACGGAAAGGCTAAATAAAATAATCAACAACTGCTGGGTTTTGGGTTATCTCATGCTAATTGTATTTGACTAGTAAGTGTCGCAACTACCACGGAATGGTTAACTAAAATGGCCCACTGCTTATTTTATCAGAATGATTATCTATACCTGACTAGTAATTGCTGCAACGATAACTGAATAAATAAAACTGCCAACGGTGTGAGTTCCTCGGTTGACTTCCTCGTTTGGTCTCGAGGGGGAAACGCCAGGATGGGTTTGTTTGATGGTAGTATCAGGTTGGTTCCGAATAGGTCTTTCTCACCCCTCTCTGATAGCCGCTAGTTGTATCGAGTCTCTATAGGTTGTTTAGTGCATGCTGCCGCTGCCGCTTCAGTCCACCATACCTTTGTAGGCGAGGACCGCCGAATTCTAGTCTCGCCGTGTACTGGCCTCAGTACTGACGCTCCTCTTTTTCCTTTGCCCTTTGTCGGCACCCCTTTTGTTTAAGCAGGTTTTGAGATCGACGTCGTTAGCAGGGTTACCCTTCCGGCTTGGCCTGGGCAGGGTTATGGATGCTATTGGTTATTCTTCAGGGCTCTTAGCCCCATTTGCACCTTGTCCGTAGCCGGACGCTGTATCGTTTTACAGGTGTTTGGATCTTTGTATCGTATATCTGTATTCTTGACTCTTTGAGTCGCTGTTGTATATATATCTGTTCTGTGGGACCCATCGAGGACTGTTGTGTAATGTTATTACTTTGTTTTCCACCCGCACGCAAGTGCCTGGTGGGCACCTTCGAATCGTTTCCATGCGGGTTTGGCGGGTTTCGCTATAACTTGCATAGGGTCGATTCTGAGGGTGTTACAGAGTGGTATCAGAGCTCAGCAGTTGCGATACCTCACAAGTCCAGCCTGTAGGATAACCTAGCTAACGGCCGAAGTAGAGTGTCAAAACTATTTTGGAAAATCGGTTGGATAGTTCTGATTAGGTCTGATTTTACTCCTTACCCCTCTGCTATTCTCCTCTTACCTCTACGTGTTTTGAATCCGCCCTCTTCTCTTTCTTCGAGTCCAGGAATTCTCGTGGTTGGGTTTCCGTCGTACCTTCAGGGTTTCGCTTCCTTCTTTGGTAACGGTGTTGCTCCATCTGGTCTTCATGCTATCCGAAGAATCCTTCGTCTGGTGGACTTCTCTTTGTTCCTTGTTTGTGCCTTCCGGTGTTTTCCGACGCGACGACATCCTCTACGCCAGATCCGATGCAGAGTCCGCATCACTCCTTTGTTCCGAACCTCGTTGTCGAGATCTTCAGTCTGAATCCTGAGGGTTGGTTGCATAATCTGTCTATTCGTGTACATAGTAATGCTTTGAGTGCGGGATGGAGTCGCGACCATACCACTACTCTTATCATTTGCTTTGTATATTGAATGGTGGGTCGATGCAATTCTACCCCTTCCATGGAAGCTAGAGGTGGCTTTACCTTTAACTTCGTCCGTTGTTTTCCGGAGTGCTCTCTTGACGAACGGGATCAACGACCTCTTGTTAGTGGTGTCGCGAGGATCTACACGAAGCGAGAAGATGCAGATCACCGACCTTCCTTTCGGTACCATGAGGCGGATCTCGAGGGCGATATCCATTGTTAGTGGTGTCGAATTGTGGCATCCCGCAAAAACCACTACTAGAAAATCGCGTTGAATTTGTGCATTGCATCGTCATCATCATGCATTGTTTGCATAAAACTATTTTCGCAAAGCCCGTTTTGTTTTCTAAAACGCCCCATCTTTATTCAAACATCAAAACCGGGTCCCCGGATTATTTTGTTTTGTCCGCTGTCGGATTGCAAAAGCGCTGGTTGAAATAAATAATTTAATTATATTATTTTAGTGGGGCAGTCGAACGGGCCGAATGACCCGAACGACCACCCCCAGAACCTAAATCGGTCCACCCCTTAATCCTAAAATATCTAACCAGTCCCACCTAAATCCCTAAGTCACCCAACCTAACCTACCCAACCCTCTGGCCACCTCACCCCCACCTATCCTTGGCCGCCACGTCACCCTGCCCAACCCCCCAGCCAACCATGCGCTGCCACCTCACCTCCCCTCTCTCCCTCACCCCTCTCAGCCATTCCACCCTCTCTCTCTCTTTTTCCCCACCCCTCTCCCTGACCCGCCTGGCCCACCTGGCCCCTGCCTGAACCAACCCCGCACGCACACCACGCCTCCCCACGCGGCGCCCGGCCCCACCCCTGGCCCGTGTCCCCTGCCGTCCCCCACCTACCGACGCTCACCTCTCCTTCCCCGCACGCATCCTCCCTCTCTCTCTGTTCTTCTTCCTCCTGGCGCCCGCTCGCCCCGACGACCACCACCTCGCCCGAGCCCGAGCTCCGCCCGCCCCTCTCTTCTCCCACCTCGCGTCCCCCCGTCTCCCCTGTTCCCCTCTGCTCCACCGGCCGCCCGTGCTCTCTGCCGCCTGCGCCCGCGAGCTCCCCCTCCGTCCGCCTTCCTCCACCGCTGCCCACCGCGCGCTCGCCTCCTCTTCCTCCGTGGCCTCCGCGACCGCCCGCCACCGCTCCTCCCCTCCCTCTGCTCCGGTCCGCCTCCCTCGGCCTGCGACCTCCGGCCTCCGACCAGAGCTCCTCCTCGCCGGCGTCCCCTCCGCCCCGTCGCTGCTTCCTCCTCCTGCGGTGCTCCCGGCCGACAGCAGCTTGCCCAGGCAGCCCGGGCCCCACCGCGCCTCCTCAGGGCTCAGTCTCCCTGGTCATCGCCGCCTCCGGCCATGGGCCAAGCCTGCCATCCTCCTCGTCCCTCCCGGCCGTCCGTCCGCGTCACGGGGCCCCACCTCGCGAGCCCCGCCGGCTTCTGCTTCCTCCGCCTCGCTGCGTTGGCGTCCGCCTCGTCCGTGCCGCGTCTGTGGGTTTCCTTTTCGCATCGTGGCAATCAGTGAAGTGTAGATGAAGAACGATGGTGCTGCGGGGCATCCAAGGACCAAGTCTGTTTCCATGCTCGTGTTGAAGTGATCTGTCCCGATGTTCATGTTGATGCCATCAGCAAATAGACAAGTGGTAAGGTGACCCGGAGTATCCCGACGAGAACGGTCCGATGTGAAGATCTTCATCCAGAAACACCATGTTCTCCTTCCCGGACCCGAAGACCACCAAGCTCTTCTTCCTGGAACGACAAGTGCTTCGACACGAATCCGATGCCGACGACGTCGCACGCCAAGTTCGTCTTTCCGAACACCGAGCGACAAGATCTACTTCACGGATCTGAAGACCCCGGTACCCGATCCACTCGAGTTCGCCATCGACGACAAGACCGACAACATGGCCCGACCACCGCGGATGCGACAAGATCTAACTCTGAAGCCGAGAACGCTCCCGTCGGAACCGAACCCCGCCGAACCCTGAACCCTGAGGCCGAACCCCGAACCCCCGGATCCCCAAGATCGTCGAGACCCCTAATGTGTGAACCCCTTTCCGAGAACCCTATTTTATAAGTGGTCAACTATATGAATTGTTGCATATTTAATCATTCATCTTGCATACATATTTGTGTGGTTTGGGGGCCTTATGCCGATTCACCTCATAATTAAATATGGGGCCCATATGCGGCAAATCTAGCCTTATATTGGCCTCATTTAAAACTTGTGTAGCGAACCGGTGCTATCTTTTGCCATGCTAAAACAACATTTAATTTACGGGGTAGATAAACAACTCGAACCATATATTTAATTGTCGGGACCCCGGTTCCACTTAATATGACCTAATTGCATCGCACTTTGCCATGCCATGCATCATACATGCATCATGCCGATCTTCTGCCGTTGTATTAAATATTGCATCCGGTGTTTATTCTAGTGTTTTGCTTCTTCGCGGATAAGGCCGTTGAGTTGATGTGAGCTTCGCCCCGATCTTCGGATGAACCCTTCGGCAATGCTTTTCAGGCGAGCATCTCCCCCTTTCTACCTATCTTACTTTTATAGTATTTATTTCCCTCCTGTTGATCTATTGCTATCTGTGTTGCGTTGCTCTAGTTTCCGTACCCGCGATATCCCTTGCAGCCCTATATTGCCTTGGACAAATCCTATTACCTGTTGTTTGGTAGATATTTGGACTTGCGCGCCGTAGTCGCTTGCTCAAGTGCTGTTGCGTGTCGTCAAGTACCACAGTTGTTGGAGAATTGCCGCATGTTCGATGTTGGAGAAGACCATGGCTTTATTTATTGTTCACTTTAATTACTGCTTAACAACTAAAATTGAATTAAGCAGAGGCATCGGTGGGTGATAGGTAATATTTGGTTTCCGACCGCCCACTTGTGTCCTGTAGGACCCCGAGTTCTTGACACCTGTTCCGAGATCGAGCGCGCTAACCACAGGTGGGGAGATATGGGCCCCCCATTGATTATTACCTGATTTCAAAGTATTGTACTGGGGGCCACAAACTAGTTTGAGGTTTTATTTACGATCCTGTACTTATGCCATGCTTTATTGTTTTATTTAAATTGTGCGACAGATAGCACCTGTACTGTTTAGGAAGTGGAGTGATTTCGCGGTATCGACAGTCCCCGTTTGGGGATTTGCTGTCGCTTACCGCCACTGTCGCAAACCCTAAGTCCGTCTCGGAGACCGGCCGACTTCGTTGCGGGTGTCGACTTGGTGGGGTGGCCCCCATGTACTTGCTTTGGGTCTGGGAACGTCGTGACTTAGGCCCCGCCGACATACCGATGGGTGTATGTTAACTGATCTGGCAAAAAGGGCCGAAGTGCCTGTGGATACTTTGGTGCACCCCTGCAGGGTTAAATCTTTTCGAGAAGCCGTGTCCGCGGTTATGGACGACTTGGAGCAAAGTGCATGATCATAGACAACTATAACTAAAGTTTATTGTTATAAAGTGACTTGTATCCGATATGACTAGTAATCAGCTCCACTACAACGGAAAGACTAAATAAAAGAATCAACAACTGCTGGGTTTTGGGTTATCTCATGCTAATTGTATTTGACTAGTAAGTGTCGCAACTACCACGGAATGGTTAACTAAAATGGCCCACTGCTTATTTTATCAGAATGATTATCTATACCTGACTAGTAATTGCTGCAACGATAACTGAATAAATAAAACTGCCAACGGTGTGAGTTCCTCGGTTGACTTCCTCGTTTGGTCTCGAGGGGGAAACGCCAGGATGGGTTTGTTTGATGGTAGTATCAGGTTGGTTCCGAATAGGTCTTTCTCACCCCTCTCTGATAGCCGCTAGTTGTATCGAGTCTCTATAGGTTGTTTAGTGCATGCTGCCGCTGCCGCTTCAGTCCACCATACCTTTGTAGGCGAGGACCGCCGAATTCTAGTCTCGCCGTGTACTGGCCTCAGTACAGACGCTCCTCTTTTTCCTTTGCCCTTTGTCGGCACCCCTTTTGTTTAAGCAGGTTTTGAGATCGACGTCGTTAGCAGGGTTACCCTTCCGGCTTGGCCTGGGCAGGGTTATGGACGCTATTGGTTATTCTTCAGGGCTCTTAGCCCCATTTGCATCTTGTCTGTAGCCGGACGCTGTATCGTTTTACAGGTGTTTGGATCTTTGTATCGTATATCTGTATTCTTGACTCTTTGAGTCGCTGTTGTATATATATCTGTTCTGTGGGTCCCATCGAGGACTGTTGTGTAATGTTATTACTTTGTTTTCCACCCGCACGCAAGTGCCTGGTGGGCACCTTCGAATCGTTTCCATGCGGGTTTGGCGGGTTTCGCTATAACTTGCATAGGGTCGATTCTGAGGGTGTTACATTAAGCATGAGTCATATGGTAGATATGATGCCCATTTGATGCTCGCCTTTGTAGCTACACCGACTCACGTGATGATCGGACTTGGTGTAGTGGATTTGGTTCACGTAATCACCAAAAAGGCACGAGAGATGTCGTTTTTGAGTGGAGTTCATTCTTAATTTAGATTAGTTGAACTCAATGTATCATAAACTTAGTCTAAACTTTACAAATTATGTTGTAGATGGCACCACCTGCTTTTAATTTCAATGTGTTCATGGAGAAAGAGAAACTTGCAACGAACGATAGCAACTTTACCGAATGGGCCATGAATTTGAGGATTCTCCTCTCTGCGGCACAAAATCAATATGTGCTAATGCCACTAGGCCCCCCACCGTTCGATGATGCCCCTGACGAGGAGAAGAATGTCAATCAAACTCGTCTGGAGGAGCATAACTTAGTTCATTGCGGCATATTGTATGGGCTAGAGCAAGAACTTAGAAAGCGTTTGATACATTTGATACAATGGGTTTGAGTTGAAAATTATTTTCGACACACATGTTGCTATAGAGAGCTACAATGCTTCAGAAAAGTTCTTTAGCTGCATGATGGAAGAGAGCATCTCCGTAAGTGAGCATGTACTCGAGATATCGGGTTACGTCGATAAGCTTGTGTCCTTGGGAATAACAATTCCCATTGACTTAGGCATCCATCGTGTTCTGTAGTCTCTGCCACCTAGCTATAAGAGCTTCGTGATGAACTATAATATGCAAGGCATGAAGAAGTCTCTCCCCGAGCTTCTGTTAATTCTTAAAATTGCAGAAGTGGAGATCAAGAAAGAAAATCAAGTGTTGATGATCAATAAGACCACTGGTTTCAAGAAAGACAAGAAGGGAAAACGGAAGGGAAGTAAGGGCGTCAAGCCAGTTGTCGTGCCTGAAAAGAAACGCCGAGTTGGCCCTAAGTCTGATACCGAGTGCTATTATTGTAAGGGGACTGGCCACTAGAAGCGCAACTTCCCTAAGTATTTGGCAGACAAGAAGGCCGGCAAGGCAAATAAAGGTATATATGATATACATGTTATTCATGTGTACTTGACTAGTACTCGCAATAGCTCCTAGGTATTTGATACCGGTTCAGTTGCTAATATTTGTAACTCGAATCTGGGGCTGCGGAACAAGCGACCGCTAGCAAGGGATGAGGACAAGATGCGTGTCGGCAATGGATCAAGTGTTGATGTGATCGCCATCGGAACGTTACCTCTCCACTCACCGTCCGGATTAATAATAAACTTGAATAATTGTTATCTGGTGCCAGCACTGAGCATGAACATTGTATCGTGATCGTGTTTGATGCGAAGTGGTTATTCATTTAAATCCGAGAACAATGGTTGTTCTATTTATATGAATGAAATCTTTTATGGTCATGCACCAATGATGAATGGTTTATTTCTGTTGGATCTCGATAATAGTGTTACACATATTCATAATGTTGATGCTAAAAGGATTAAACTTAATGATGATATATCCGCATATATGTGGCACTGCCGTCTAGGTCATATTGGCGTTAAACGTATGAAGAAGCTCCATTCGGATGGACTTTTGGAATCACTTGATTTTGAATCATTTGATACATGTGAGCCATGCCTTATGGGCAAGATGACTAGAACGTCGTTTTCCGGTTCAATGGAACGGGCGGCAGATTTATTGGAGATCATACATTCTGATGTATGTGGTCTAATGAGTGTGCCGATGCGAGGTGGATATCGTTATTTTGTTACTTTCACAGATGATTTGAGTAGATACAGTTATATCTACTTGATGAAACACAAGTCTGAAACCTTTGAAAAGTTCAAGGAATTTTAGAGTGAAGTGGAAAATCATCATAATAGAAAGATCAAATTTCTACAGTCCGACCGTGGAGGTGAGTATCTAAGTTACGAGTTTACCACTCATATGAAAGAGTGTGGAATTGTTTCACAACTCACACCTACCGGAACGCCACAGCGAAATGGTGTGTCAGAACATCGTAATCGTACTTTATTGGATATGGTTCAATCTATGATGTCTCTGACGGACTTGCCACTGTCATTTTTCGGTTATGCACTAGAAACTGCTACATTCACTTTAAACCGGGCACCATCTAAATCCGTTGAAAAGACACCATATGAATTGTGGTTTGGAGACAAACCTAAGCTGTCATTTCTTAAAGTTTGGGGATGCGATGTTTATGTGAAGAAACTTCAACCGGATAAACTCGAACCCAAAGAAGAAAAATGTGTCTTCATAGGATACCCTATGGAAACTATTGGGTATTCCTTCTATCACAGATCCGAGGGCAAGGTTTTTGTTGCCAAGAATGGATCCTTTCTAGAGAAAGAGTTTCTCGTGAAAGGTCTGAGTGGTCGGAAGGTAGAACTCGAAGAGGTTGTTGGACATTATCTTCATAGTATGGCGAGTAGCGCAGCGCCGGAAGTCGTTCTGGAGTTGACTTCACCAATTGAAGAGGGAACTAATGATAATGATCATGAAACTCCAAAAGAGAGTACTACCGAACCTCGCAGGTCTAGCAGGACGCGTACAGCTCCCGAGCTGTACGGAACCCTGTTATGAATTTCATGGTTGATGAAATTGATGACCCTGCGACGTATGAAGAAGCGATGATGAGCTCGGATTCCAACAAATGGTTAGAAGCCATGAAATCCGAGATGGAATCCATGTACAAAAACCAAGTTTGGAACTTGGTGGACTTACCTCACGACCGAAAGGCCGTGGAGAATAAACGGATTTTCAAAAGGAAAACTGATGCTGATGGTAATGTGACCGTCTATAAAGCTCAACTTGTCACAAAGGGGTTTCGACAAATTCAAGGAGTTGACTACGATGAGACATTCTCTCCCGTAGCGATGCTAAAGTCAGTTAGGATTATGTTAGCAATTGCTGCATATTTCGATTATGAGATATGGCAGATGGATGTTAAAACCACGTTCCTCAATGGAAATATTGAAGAAGAGTTGTATATGATACAACCAAAGGGTTTTATCGATCCTAAGGATGCTAACAAGGTGTGCAAGATTCAGTGATCCATCTATGGACTGAAGTAAGCATCCTGGAGTTGGAATCTCCGCTTTGATGAGGTGATCAAAGAGTTTGGATTTGTCCAAACTTATGGAGAGGCTTGTATTTACAAGAAAGTGAGTGGGAGCAATGTGGCATTTCTGATATTATATGTCGATGACATATTATTGATCGGAAATGATATAGATCTTTTAAGAAGTGTTAAAAGTTATCTAAACAGCAAATTTTCAACGAAGAACCTAGGTGAAGCATCATACATATTAGGCATAAAGATCTATAGAGATAGATCTAGACGCCTAATAGGGCTATCGCAAAGTACATGCCTTGATAAGATTTTAAAGAAGTTTAAAATGGACGGAAGTAAGAAGGGGTTCTTACCTATGTTGCAAGGCAAGATATTGAGTAAGACTCAAAGTCCGGCAACGGTGGAAGAAAGAGAGATAATGGACAAAGTCCCCTATGCTTCATCCATAGGATCTATAATGTACGCCATGCTATGTACAAGACCGGATGTGGCACATGCTATTAGTTGACTAGTAGTTACCAATCAGATCTAGGTTCGGAACACTGGATAGCGGTCAAGAATATCCTTAAGTACTTGCGAAGAACTAAGGATATGTTTCTTGTGTACAGAGGTGAAGAAGAGCTCGTCGCTAAGTGTTATGTCGATGCAAGATTTGACACTGATCCGGATGACTCTAAGTCTCAATCTGGATACATATTTCTCATGAATGGTAGAGCGGTTAGTTGGAGGAGTTCCAAACAACCCGTGGTGGCTGGATCAACAACGGAGGCCGAATATGTTGTTGCTTCGAAAGCGGCTCGGGAAGCAGTTTGGATGAAGGAGTTCATATCCGAACTAGGTGTGGTTGCGATCACGTTGGACCCAGTGGTGATCTATTGTGACAACAATGGTGCCATTGCCAATGCCAAAGAACTAAGGTCTCACAAGAATTCCAAGCATATTAAGCGCCGATTTCACTCCATCCACGAGCATGTCAAGGATGGAGATATAAAGATTTGTAAAGTGCACACGGATCTCAATGTAGCAGGTCCGTTGACTAAAACTCTCCCTAGAGCAAAACATGATCAACACCAGAACTCCATGGGTGTTAGATTTATCACTATGTAACTAGATTATTGTCTCTAGTGCAAGTGGGAGGCTGAAGGGAATATGCCCTGAGAGGCAATAAAAAAGTGGTTATTATGTATATTTCAAGTATATGATAGATGTTTATTTTGCATGCTATAATTGTATTAATACGAAAACATTAATACATGTGTGTTTAATAAACAAACAGAAAGTTCCTAGGTATGCCTCTCTCATAAACTAGCTCGTTGATTAACAAGATGATCAAGGTTTCCTGATCATGGACATTGGATGTTGTTAATAACGAGGTCACAACATTAATGTAATGGTGTGATGAACATTCATCAGAAGTATAGCATTACGATCAAAGTCATTGAGTTTATATTGCTATAACATCATACGAAGTGATCCTAATCCTTAGACCATGAGATCATGTCAATCACTAACACTGGAAGAGTATCTTGATAACATAAAACGTCACACCATAACAGGGTGATTATAAAGATGGGTTAATTACTACTAAAGTGTTATGTTGAGGCCCATGGATCGAGAGTGGAATTTTTTCATCCCGATGATTGATAGATATGCTCTGGTCCCCCTCGGTGATATCACATTGGTTAGCTTGCAAGCAAGTGATTTGATCACTAGAATGTTATATCACGGGAACGAGAAAAGTTTCCATGTCAGTAACAAGATCAAACTAGGTATGGAGATACCGATGATCGAATCTCGGACATGTAATATATTGAAAAACAAAGGGATTAAGATACTAGCATAAAAGGTTCTGGTGATCACAAGAAAGTCGTCGTTGAATGTGTGGGAGTCAGTACGGATCTCTAGGTCTCGCTTCTGATTATTGATCTAAGACGGGTCTCGATCATGTCCGCATTATTCGCGAACCGTAGGGTGACACACTTAAGAGACACCGACATACATTTGGAGAAAAAGTTTCATGCCGGAAAGAATAACAAGCGCAGGAATTTATTTCACTAGATACCGAAACAGGTTTTCGGGTGAAATTGCAGAAAATGTTTCTGCATGTGAAATGAAATACTAGCAAGGGGTTATATGTGAATGTTTGTCATTAAAGTAATTGACAAAATTCTGAATAAATAAAAGGAGTTTTATTTAATGAGAGTTTGCATTAATTTGGTGGAAATTTAATGGGAATTTGATTGGGTTTTTTAGTGGAGGGAATTGAAAGGGATTTTTGTGAGTGGAGTGTCCACCCACATGAATGAGGGGAGGGCAAGGGGGCAGCCCCATGCGCCGGCCACCCCTTGGGGTTCCCCCCTCTCCTATAAAAGGAGCCCCCCCTCCTCACTTCTCACTCACACCTCCTCGTGAAGGATCTCTCTCCCCCTCTAGTATTTATTCCCCATGGTCTCGGACTAGCGAGATACATGTTCCTGGTGGCTATTCGGCAAGAAAGAGTTGTGCTTCCGCTGCATCGCTGGAGCGAGGAGGCGAAGGTTGCTCGGTGCCTCGCACGTGTGTGCGAGCACGGATGCGCCGGTGATTTGCGGTGCTAGGACTTCCTCTCGATCTTGAGATCGGCAAGAGATCGTCTACATCAACCACGAGTTTAACTCGTTAAGATTTGTCGGTTTTCAAGGGTATGTTCTCTATGGATGTACATCCGCTCGTTGATTGTATCTAGTAGATAGATCTTGGTACATAGTTGTTCCCATCGTAGGACATTTTTTGTTTTCTATGTTGCGAACCCTACATCGCCCTCCTCCAGCCTTCAATGTTGACATCAACGTCCCCTACGCCAACTCCTCGACATACGGCGACACTTCTTCGGCCATGCATCATGACCCTCTTTCGTTCACTGGAAGCTCCTCGCCCGCAACCTGCAACGACGTGGATGCCCAAAACATGTTAGGCGGAATGTCGGGCAAAGCGTACATGAAGGACACGGTTTCCTCAGGATCGACAGCGGCCGGAAACAACTCCTTATTCACTCAGGAACAGTCTTGGGCCGATGCCGAACATGGCATCGAGTCTCAGGATTTCGCCAAAAGCCAGGCCAACCAGAAGCAGGCCAAGGACGGGGAGGATGTCTTGGCTCCGGCGAAGAAGGTCAAAGGCTAGAGGAAAGCACGGACGTCGGCGCCAGAGCCCCGCATCAATTGGACGACGCTTGAGGACCTTTGCCTCGACAACGCCTGGAAAGCGGTGAGCATGGATCCCATCACCGACACAAACCAAAAATCGGAAAATTACTGGAGGAGATTCAAGCTAGCGTTCGACAAGCGCAACCTTTGTGACCAGAAGTACAAGTTTCACATGGAGCATGGCGAGAAAGCCATGATCAACCACTGGGAACTCATCCAGCATGCGTGCAACAAGTGGCACATCATTCTCGAGAAGGTCGATCACACACACATCATCGGTGAAAGCATGGATAGAAGTTACTTCACTGACTCTATCATTTGCACACTTCGCCTTGCCTTTGCAGATCGTCCGTGCACTCGGAATGTACCGGGACGACACCAAGACGGAGTACAAGTTCCACCACGTGTTTGCCGTGATAGAGAAATGTGAGAAATGGGTGGATACTCACATTAGCCTCGCCAAGAACAAGGATGGCGTGTATAACCCAGAGGCTCCTCCCCCGTCTGTCTGCAAAGGAAGATCGGAGGTTGGCCAGAAGAAGGCGAAGATGCTAAAATCCACAGGACCTCCCGTTGAGCGTCTCCATGCGCCCATCGAGAAGTGTATCGCCGACTCCAAGGCCCATGTCGAGAAAAAGAAGGAGAAGGCCGACGAGAGGTGTACACAGCTTCTCTAGAACCAAGACCGCAAGATCGACCTCCTCAAAGCGAATTTTGCCGCCAAGAAGAGGAACACAGATCTCCAGTTCCTTATTGGCAGCGAAGACATGTCAGCGATGAGCACGTTGGTCAAGGCCTGGTACATTGCGCTCCGCAATTCATCCTCGAGGAGGACATCGCCGCAAGCACGCCAAGTGTTGTGTCGGTCGTCACGGCCGCCACACCTTCGCCGACCTCTGCCTCCACCTCCTCCAACCTGTCGGACAACCACTCCACCTATAAACCCATCCCCGTCGCACCGGACACGTCGGAGGAGCACATCCCTATCGATGACTGGTCGCCGAACCATTTTATCATGTTTTGTAATAATTTGACACCGAAATTTTTTGGGCGTACTTCTGTCGAACACCTTTGGCCAAGATTTCGCCGGCAGGAATGAAAAAAATTGAATATGTCGCCGTTTTTGCTTCACCTGGGAACGCGCGTAGGAAACTGGGCATTCCCAAACCGAAAGTTACATCCGTCCGACGCTAAATAGCACCAGATTCTAGCCTAGGAACACCCAACGAGTGGAGAATATTTTTGCTCTTAGACATATTTCTAAACACCGCATAATGTTTTTGCTCTTAGACATATTTCTAAACACTAGAGAGGGTGAGTCTACTTGAGTCTAGTACTAGACATATGTCTAAGGGAATCAAATGACAGGCGGACCCACTTGTCAATGTATGATAGACCTTTTTAATTACTTCTTTCTACTTTAGTTGGTGGGACTCCTTGCATGTGCTAACGGTGGAGCCATCAACTTTCTTAGACTCATCAAAACATGCTATTCGTCCCACTTTATAAATAAAGCAACCACCCGGTACATGAGTCTGAATGAATGAAAATGATGGGGAAACAACAACAACATGCCAAAAAGGAAAAGAAATGAAAGCAACAACGAATCAACAACACAAGGGAACCCGCCACCACTGCGCCCGCCAAATTTGTCCCACCTCATGCCTGGTACACCGAATCGCCTAGTATCAAATAGCCCCTTCAAGCAAGGTGAGTCGTCGACACGGTGCTGCTATCCGGCACATCGGACTGGACCTAGGATTTCCCTGATACTCAAAGTAACTTTGACTAGGGATACCTGCAACACCCTCTAGGAAGGAATGGCGCCCCCCACAGGCGGCACCGCGCCGGAGTTAAACATACCGACAAGGATTTCGCCCTAACCCCATCTAAGAAACATCGGGTATTTCGAAGCACCCCCACCAAGCTCTCCGCCCACTAACTCGCGCCACCACGGTCTTGTCATCACCATCGTTGTCGTCTCATCATGCATGTCGTCATGCAGCCTGCTATACGAAGGCACCGGAGTTATGCCATCACCACCATCTCTAGGAGGCATCGCCGAGGCGGACGCGCTGGCTCGTCAAAGTAAACATCGGGCCCGAGGGGCCTAAATCTGATCTGGGAGGAACCGCTGCAAAATGTCATGCTGACCGCTGCAGCACCCCGCCTTGTCGTCGATGGCGGCACCAGCAGTAGAGTCAGGGGCGCAGACGAGAGCGCATCGGCCCGCCAGATCCTATATTGGTCCCGAGGGGCCCGGATCTGGGCTGGTAAGACCGACTCCCGTGTCCACTGCAATATCCCGTTGCCCCGTCGCTATTCCATCACCGAAGCTCATTCCGTCGTCCAACACCACCCGGGGGAAGCCCGAGCCATAGCTTCCCTAGGAGCACCGCTACCTGAGAGGAAGACCAGCCCCGACTGCGTCCTATGGCGCGGGAAAAGGACAACCGCCGCCGCCAGCGACGCTTGAGCGTCGCCCGACGACCCCTGCCGGTGGCAGTAATGGGGGAGGGAGATGAGAGGAGACTAGGAGGGATGGGTGGGGGCCATACCCATCAACCTCGGGGGGAGGGGAACGCAGGGTCTGGGTCCGAGAGAGGCTGTGTTGAGCACTTTCTTAGACTTGAGTCTAGCAAATTTCTTAGCATGAGTCTAAGAAAATCTCATGTTGTACATGCCCTAAGGGAATCTCCACCGGGTCGATCCAGCCCGTCCAAGCGTGTTTGAACTCGTCCGCGCGGATGCACGAGATGTGTGTAGCACCCCAACGACATGACCCATCCGGACGAACGCATCCTGCTCGACCCATCCGTGCACCAAATCTGGGCAACGGTTGCGTCGGCCCGGATGCGCGCGGACACAAGGCATGTCCTGCCCACTAGTACCGTTGGCCCACCCTTCAGCCACCATGGCACCGATTCAGACACGTGCAGCAGCATCGATTCAGACGCAATTGCAGCACCGATTCATACGTGCATGCGGAAGGCTGACCGACGGCAGCCTGCCATCAATGGTGACGAGATGGCACCCACTAACTGAATGGACACCATGCTCTCCACCGCTGCTGCAGGCATCGCCCGGCGCCTGAACTCCTGATTGGACACTTCAATGTCGTCTCTTCGGCCTTCGATGCTGGTCCTTTTTAACTGGCCGCATGTGGCCATCTTCTCCCTCACCACACCATACTCTCCTCCTTCTCCACTACAGGTAGCTAGCCATGGCCGGCGGCAATGGATCGAGGGAAGGGCGTATAGGATGCCGACATCAAGGGAGGCACGGAGGACATGGCCAAAGCTGCGCGGCACCACGATATCCCTAAGGTACCTCGTCGTCCGACGAGTTCGATCCAGGCATCCAGTTCGCGGTGGTCATCCACTCCGGCATGGTGCGGGATAGGCTGCTCTTTCCTCGCAAATTCGTGGCGCTGGTCGGCGATGAACCGCCCCTGCTTATTGATATTTTGAGATAATAATAACTTGTTTTGATTTGAACAATAGTACAAATATTATATGGGATAGAGGGGGAGCCGGCCAAAATGACTTAGGTTAGAGTCCAAACTTACTTAGGGTAGAGTCCTAATTTAAATCAAACACAACTCTAATACCCCCGCAGTGTCAACGTCGGGCACCACGATGTTGAGACTGGATCGAATATCTGTAAATGTTGCAGTGGAGAGACCCTTGGTGAAGATATCTGCAAATTGTGCGCTGGTCGGAACATGAAGAACTCGAACCTCTCCGAGAGCCACCATCTCTCGAACAAAATGAATATCAATCTCTATGTTCTTGGTGCAACAACGCTGAACCGAATTAGAGGCCATATAGACTGCAAATATATTGGCACAATAGACAATGGTAGCACGCTCAATTGGTCGATGTAGCTCAGCTAGAAGCTGACGTATCCACTGCTTCGTTCACTGCATGAGCAACCGCCCGGTATTCTGCTTCCGCCGAGGACCTAAAAACTATAACCTGCCTTTTCTAAGACCAAGAAATAAGATTATCACCCAAATAAACACAAAAGCCGGATGTGGATCGTCGAGTGTCTGGACAACCTGCCTAGTCTGCATCATAATAAACTGTCAAGCTTGTAGGAAAAGAATTATTTAGAAGAAGACCATGGTCGAGAGTGCCTTTGAGATATCTGAGAATTCGTTTGACATGATAAAGGTGCGAAACACGAGGATCATGCATATTCAAACAAGCTTGCTGAACAGAATAAGAAATATCAGGACGAGTAAGAGTAGCATATTGTAGTGCCCCTATGAGACTTTATAGAATGTATGATCGAGAACGGGATCACCATTCACCGACAGTTTGGTGCCAATATCAGCAGGGGTACGGCTGGGCTGACAGTCAATCATGCCAGCACGAGATAGGAGATCAAGAATATATTATCGTTGAGAAAGAAAGAGAGTGGATGAATTTTGAGAAGTAACACCGAAAAAATGATGAAGTGGTCCTAAACCAGTCATAGAAAATTCCTGATTAAAAAAGGTGATAATGTAGCTAAGAAAGGAGTCGTAGGAGGTGGTTAGAACTATATCATCGACATAGAGAAGAAGATAGGCGGTTTGAGTAGAAGAGCAAAAAATAAAGAGAGAGAAATCAGATTTAGATGGAATGAAACCAATAGTCTAAATAAAGGTGGCGAAGTGTTGAAACCATGAACGTGGTGCTTGTTTGAGACCATAGAGAGACTTTTGCAGATGACACACAAAGTCAGGGTGGGAAGAATCTACAAAACCAGAGGGTTGTTGACAATAGACGGTCTCATTGAGAGTGCCATGCCGAAAAGCATTTTTAACATCAAGTTGATGAATCGGCCATGAGGAATATACAACAAGACTAAGAATAATGCGAATAGTGCTTGGTTTGACAACCGTAGAAAAGGTTTCATCGAAGTCAAACCCTTGCTGTTGAGAAAAAACCCGTCATACCCATCAGAATTATATTTTCCGTGTGAGAGACCCATCAGAATTATATTTGTGGCAAAAGACCCTCTTGCCAGAAACAACGTTGGCGACAGGAGTTTTTGGAACTAGAGTCCATGTATTATTTTGGAGAAGAGCATCAAACTCATAACGCATGGCCGAATGCCAAAGAGGATCGAGAAGAGCACGTTTGTAAGAAGTGGGAATTGGTGAAATAGTGGGGGTAGCGTTGAGGTTCAGAAAACGATGAGGAACATGAAAACCCTTTTTGCCATGAGTACACATGACATGATCATTAGCCGGAATAGGGACAGGCACGATTTTAGGAGGAAGTTGTGGAGTGGGAGAGGGAGTAGTTGTTGCTATAGGGGTACTGAGATCGCTAACAGACGACGCAGAAGTAGTTGTTATTGTAGAGGAAGAAGTGGCGGTGGTGGGTGAAGACATGACAGGAGATCCTGCTGCGGCAGGAGAAAGCGGCGCGGCAGGATACCGTGGGGTCTCGGCAGACTATCGTGGGTGTGCGGGAGAGAGATCGGCTGTCGCGGCAGAAGTGTCGGCAGGCATGATGGTGGGGATGAGAGGGCACAGAGTGATCACATGTGGGGAAGGTTGGGAGGTGGTGGACATGGACGACTGTATGGCGGAGTAAGGAAAAGTGTTTTCGTCGAAGATAAAATGACGAGAGATAAGCACACGTCCAGAAGATGGGTCGAAACATCGAGAACCCTTGTGATCGTCGGAGGGTGGAGATAAATGCATGGTAAGGAGCGAAGGGCGATTTTTTTGGAGGCGGTGGATGTAGTGTTTGGAAAACATAGGCAACCAAAGACACGCAATTCTGAATATTTAGGATGATGAAGAAAGAGAGATTGAAAGGCAGTGTAAAGTGGACAAGTTTTGGTTGGTCGGATGTTGAGAAGATAGGTTGCCGTGCGAAGGGCTTCTGCCCAAAAACGAGAGGGGGGAGAGGCTTGAATGAGTAAAGTACGTAGTATGTCATTGATGGATTATAAAGAACGTTCCGGCTTTACTGTTTTAAGGGGAAGTGTATGGACAAGAAAAATGTAGAGATACCTTTGAGAGAGAAAGAAAGATCTATTTTGAGTATTGTAAAACATTTGACCATTGTCACATTGCATATCACCGAAAATTTAGAAAAATAGAGTGCACATCGGATTTGGCGAGAATAGGAAAGGTCCATATGTAGTGAGAATAATCGTCAAGAATAACAAGATAATACTTGAAACCAGAAACACTAGGAATCAGATATGTCCATAGATCACAATGCAATAACTCAAATGGAAAGTACTATAGGTAGTTGATGTGCCAAAGGATAATCTAACATGTTTTTCGCATTGATAGACATTACAAATAGAGGGATCATGAGAAGAACTAGAACTATCTATAGTGAGAATAAATTCTCGAAGCAATGACGACATTGTGTTTTTATTGGTATGGCCTAGTCGATGGTGCCAAAGGTCGACGAAGGTGTGCATGTCTTGAGGTGTGGAAGTTGGCGCGCCATGGAGGGGATAAAGATCATTCGAGCTATTGTAGCGAGCGAGGACCTCCGCTATTTTAAGATTCTTTACAAATAAACCAAATGGGTCAAATTCTAAAGAGATATTTTTGTCGATAGTAAAGCGACAAACAGAGATAAGGTTTTTGATTAAAGATGGAGCAACAAGAATGTTGCGGAGAAGAAAATTTGTGTGGGAATTGTTGATGTATGATTGACCAGCACAAGATATGGGGATTGAAGAACCATCACCAATAGGTATAGAAGAAAAAGGGGACGAAGAAAAAGCTGATAGAAAATCCATATTTGAAGACATGTGCGAAGATGCACCAGAATCGAAAATCCACTCCGTACCTTCGTGGTTGTTGAGCGTGAAATTGTTCATGGCAGCGATGAAGGCGGCTTGGTCTCAGCTTGGTGGAGCGGTTGATGGCGATGGCGTAGGCATATATGGTAGGGCCGGAGGAGCCCCGTACATGTAGGGCGTTGGCGTCGAGGAGGGCATGTAGTATTGAGGCGCGTGAGGCGCCATGTAGGCCATCGATGGAGCTTGAGCGGTGTAGACCAGCTATGGTTGTTGAGGTCCAAGAGGCCCGGGCGAGCCGATGGATGGACGAAGACCAAGACTCCATGTCCTGGTGTAGGCCGGTGGGGAGCCGTAGGGAGAGGGGGTCGAACAGGGCATGTGCCATGCCTAAACGGGAGCCGTCCATGGATCATGCTGCGGCTGCCAGGGGCATGACAGAGGGAGGTGTCGGCGCTGGTGGAGTAGGCGCTGGTGGGGCCGGCGCTGGAGCAGATGGCCAAGGCTGAGGCGGGCGCTGGAGCAGGAGGCCGATACACTGGGTTCTTTCCGTGGTAGTTTGGGCTCGACCGCCATCCAGGAGGGGCCGTTGGTGGTGCAGTAGGAGTCGTCATGAGTGGAGGACGAGCCACGGTGTGAAACACCCAAGGAGGATTTTGTTGGGGAATTTGGTGAAGAGTAGAGGTAGAGGAAGAAGAGAGAGATGTGCCGGCGGCGCGAGCTTCGCCGGCATCTAGAGTGGACGCGTCAACGGCGGCGGAGTTGGCGGAGCCATCTATGTGCGGAAAAACCTAGGCTTCTGATACCATGATAGTTTGAGATAATAATAACTTGTATTGATTTGAACAATAGTACAAAGATTATATAGGAGAGAAAGGGAGCCGGCCAAACCGATTTAGGCTAGAGTCCAAACCGACTTAGGGTAGAGTTCTAATTTAAATCAAACACAACTCTAATAATTATCATTCTGCAGCAAGAAACGCCGGAAAACGACAGAAAAGAAAGGCGGGAAACAGCGTGACGACGGGAAGATACCGGAAATACGTCGGTGTTGGCAATGGGCAAACGCGGACAGATAGGTCGCACGAGCGCGGTCCGCTGGACAGGCCGGACTCTAACCTTAAAATGTATCGCAGCCGATTTAAATGGACAAAGACGAACTATTTAGGTCGACCAGTTGGATCCGTCGGGTGAATAGGCCCTAAGGGCACGCGATGCCATGCTCCACATGTATGCCTAACGATGGTCATCGCCCGTGCGGCAGCCAGTCGTCGCGTGCCGCTTCCGTCTGGTCGTGCAGACGTGTACTCGAACGCTAGCTCGACTCGAGTATCAAAGTCTCCTCATACAGCTGCTAGCCAGCAATGCTACACTTACGGACGCGACCACCATTGTCAACGCGACACCGGCAATGGCGCTACCGACGCGTGGACGCCACCTCCTCGTCATTCTCGCCGCGGCGATGGCGATCCCGGCGGGCGCCGCGGACGGCATAGACGTCACGGGTGGATTCTTGACATCCGACTGTGACCGGGATCCACAGTGGCTGTCCACCGCCAATGGCACCGCCTTCCGCGCCAGTCTCGCGCCGCTCCTCGCCTTCCTGCCCTCTGCCGCCGCGCCGACGGGCTTCGCCTCCCTCAGCTCCGCCGACGAGCGCGCGTTCGCGCGCGGACTCTGCTTCGGCGAGTCACCGGCGCCCAAGGACTGCCGCGAGTGCCTCTCCATCTCCGTCGATCGGATCGACGCCTGTAACGGCAGCCGGCGCGCCAGGTTCTGGACCGCCGGCTGCTTCCTCGCCTACGCCGACACGAACGCCTCCTCCGCCCACGAGGACGAGTGGTTCTCAAGGACCTTCGATCCCGACGGTGGCTTCGGCAACTACTACCCCGAGTTCTACGACGTCAATCAGGTCGACAACCTGGTGCAATCCCTGGCACCTCGCGCCGCCAACGGCAGCAGCACCGGTGGGCGGATGGTGGCCACGGCGAACGCGACGGCGCAGGCGAACAGCACGGTGCGCGCGCTGGCGCAGTGCCCGGGGAACGTCACGCCGGCGGAGTGTGAGCGCTGCCTGGAGAAATCGGCGCAGAACTGGCCGGAGTTTCTGTGGGTACCGGGGCACACGCACGACCGCGTTCAGTTGGCAGGCGTGTTTACCGTGCTCCGCTACAAGTGCTACCTGCGGCTCGAGATATCGGCTCCGATGCTGCCCGTGGCCATGGGAAAAGGAGAAAGGCTTCGTGAGTTCCCTAAAGATCCGTTAAGCTGTGGTCTGTGGTATAGAAGACTACGTGTCAATGATGTCGATAGTATTTTGTTTGTGCAGGGAAGAAGATGAGGGATAATCTTGCCGTTGTGGTCGTGGTCGCCGTCGCAATCCTCTCCTGATCGTCGTAGGCTGCGAGAAAGCAGGTGGTGAACACACAGATTTGTTGTTTGGCCCATCCCCCAGCCAGAATACTTTTTGTGGCTGTTCTTGTTGGTTTTATGTCTGAAATGTGTGGAATGCCCATCGGTCGATGAAAATTCTGTATAATTGCTGCCTCCAAACGAATTGGCGGTTTTCCGTAATTTTTCTTCTTAGCATTACCGTGGTTAAGTGTTGAGTAACCTCAGTTTACTTGTTTTTTGTTAAAATTACTGTAAATACAGAACAAGCTAGTTTTTCTTTAAATGCTAGTGATTCAATATTTCAAACAAAGTTCAAAAGTAGATTAATTTAACCAATCATAAACAAACAAAAAAATCAAAAAATAATAATATGGTGTCATGAAGGTTATATTACAAGACTTCTAACATGAAAAACTTGTAATTAATTTTTAGTTCATAGTTTTTCATGTCTATGTCCTGTAATTTAGTAGACATGAAAAAAAAATATTTAGGACACATGCTCTCTGAGGCGACACGGGGGAATAGGTCTCCCCCGTTGGGCCCCTCCTCGCCCCTCCATACATCCATGCCTCCGTCGAAGGACACAGCCGGCAAAGCCTGTGTTGTCGATGATGGAGGCGGGGCCTCTCGCGGTGCGCAGGCCCTCGTCATGGGAGCCGTCGGCCGGGGACAGCGGATCTTGGCGGTGTGTTCGTCTCGCGTTAGCGACGTGAGGATGGCACGTGGATGCGGTGTGGTGGGCACGTCAGGGTGGATCTGCGGTGCGTGGTGGTTGACGCCGGTGGAGGTGGTCGTGTGCGCCATTCGTGCACTACCTAGGCATGGGCGGACCTGGGCAGGCCATTGCTCTGGCGTGCATGGTTGGCTCGAGATCTTCCATGGAGCATGGATGGCGTGGCTGCGGTGGTGGCTGGCTGGCATAGGAGGCCTCCTCCTCCGAGCCCATACAGGCTGGCTATGGAGTCGGTGGTGGCCAATGTGCCTCTCTCCTTTGATGGTGAGGTCGGCGGTGTATCTCTCTTTCCACTTATGACTCCTCAAGCTGGAGTCTTGCATGCTCGTCCACCATCTCCAGTCGGCCCTTTGGGAGGGATTTGGGGCCTCGATATGTGACCGGGGTGAAAACCCTGCTCGGCTGCAGCCGTTGCTAGCCACGACCGATGCATGCGGGTTCCCCTACCTCCTTGGGGCGCGATCATGTCATGTATAGTGTCTTCCTCTTCTCGGGTGCAGGGGAAACCCTAGGTTTGGGTCACTGGACCAGGCGGTGGTGGCGGCACGGCGTTGTGATTCGCTTGAGGACGTCGTCAAGGCTGCCTGGGAAGGGCCCAATATTTTGGAGTGTGGCGTGGCGAGGTGCTACCGGTGATGGGTGTGGCTTAGGACGCGAACGTCAAGGACGCAATGTACATCATGGTGGACGCGTCTTAGTCGACATCTTCCTCAAGTATGGCTGGATCTGCTAACTTCTCGTCGATCTCTTCTAGGCGTATGAGGGGGAGGAACGTTGATCCATGCAACCTTGGAATCATGGTCGTGCTACGGTGGAGTCTCACTTTGATTGTGACACGGTTCGGTTCCTTAGTGCCTTATCTGCTCACCTTTGATAGAGGACTTGGCAAGACGAGGTCTCTATCGTCGGGTCATTGTGGAAGGTATGTTGTAAGCCGCTTGATGTTGTATCGTGTGAGTTGTTTCGTGTTGGTGTGTAAAGTTGTAGCCTTTTGGTACCGTATCGGATCATTGGCCTTTTCTTTTATGTGATTGATGCGTCTTTCCAGGACGTATCATAGAAAACAATTATAGGACATATATATATATCAACTTGCAGTCATCAAAGCATTAGTTATGTACAGGCCTTTTTTTCTTGTTTTGTACGTTAAATCATTGGATAATTTTTGTAGCAGCTGATAATGTAGCTACTAGGTAAGTGAACTGAGTAGATTTACTCGTGTTGGGAGTCCATGATAATTCCTCTTCTGCTAGATTATTCTCCAGTTCATTCCCGCCTTGAGCTAGATTTCATTCAAACTCAAATGCCTGACACATTTTTATCTTCAGCTTGAAGGTTATTTTTAGACGTAGGCTCGAAATGCGAGCCATGATAGCTGATCTGAATGTTACGCTGATTTCACTTATCTGAAGCCAAAGTCAGAAAACTGACCGGTCAATTACGATTGTTCAGCATCTATCTATTATATACTAAAACAATATAAGAATATACTAAAAGCAATATAAGGGTGTTTTTCGAGAAACCAGGTTAACCCACATCATTCAAATTTATTTTGATAGTTGGATAGGGCTAGGATCTAATAAAGATTTTTAATTACGTAACCATATGTCACGTCTCATACTTTTGACACACGTCCATTTTTTTCCTTTACAAGATGGACTCCCGTAATAATGCGAACAGCTCATCTCTTAGGAATAGCCCATGAGCCCGTCCAAAAATAAAACGTGAGTCCGTTTGAAAGTAAAAGAGTAGACTCTAGCAAAAGTAAAAGATCCTCTAAAAAAAAGCAAAAGTAAAAGAGTATTGGAGAAGGACACGGGACTAATTGTTTTTCGATTGAAAGTTGAGTCCAGGCTGAATATTGACCCTGAAGTCTGGGACTGATACGAACGTGCAAACAAATCCACGTGCTCCGGTAATTTTTTTTGAAGAAGTCAAGATATGCACGCGAAAGGGTGTTATATTTAGACGTGACAGCTGATGGTAAGATCGACGTGCATTCGAGGGCATATATATATTTGTGCAGGCAACTGCACTAGCGTGTGACACATAAAGGATGAAAAGTTTTGAAAATCTATTTCCTAAAATTCTGCTCAATTTGCATGCACTTTTTATTAGTCTTTTTGAAAACAATGTTGCTTTACCATTAACCGAAAAATTACAATGCCTCTACTTTGTCCGTCAATATATTTCATTCAAAATATTATCCAGTTTTCCTTATTATAGTTCTTTAGTAGATTCCAAGGAGCTTTTTCCATAAATATCTCCCTTTGTCCACATGCACTTCCTATTATTCTCTGGCTTTACCGGTGAACCAAAAAATATCTCTATATCTCTGAATCGGAAAATCGAACTCATATTACATTAACATTTAACTTATTTAAAAGTGTCCACATTGCTAAAATGAAATTTGTATATACTTTTATTTTCCTAAAAACGTATTTAAATATCATATTTTAGTTTTATCATTGTTTTCATATAGATATTGGAAGGAAAAAACATCCAAATTTGTGTGTTGGAAAAACGTTCAGAACGACATGCAAAGTGAGCACATGTTATGGGGTAACCCCTTGGGGTGGCCCGATCTTTCACGAATCTCCGCGGGAATCGAGGGGAAAGCGGTGGAAGGGGGAAAGGGGATGAAATCCACGAACACACGCCCACGAAGAACCCGATGAACTCACGCACACAAAACACGATACACGCCGATAACTCACGCCGGTGGCAACCGGTCCAACATAAACCCTAGGATCGGTGTTGGGCGAAGCTCTCTCTCCACGACCAACAACGGGGCGAGGTGCTTGGTGAGATCTTGACTACTTGGGGACGAGAAACCGAGATCCCAAGGCCTTGTACAACTTGAACGCACTAGGCAAGATCCAAGAGGTTGTGGATAATAGGGTGCCCCTTGGTAGGAGCATGAGACCAATAGATGAATGATCCTCAAAGGGGTGTCCTCAATCTATTATTATCCAAGTCTAGGGTTTACAATAGAGGGTGGGGGCTATATATAGGCCAGCCACATAAACAGGGGTAGTTTAGGAACGAAATGGGAAAATATAGAAAGGGGTACAGGGCGCTGGGCCGAACTGACGCGATCAGGTTCAGTCAAGACCGGTAGTACCGGTCGGGAAACCGGTAGTACCGGTCGCAACCGGTAGTACCGCTCAGGGGGCGGTAGTACCGCTGGCGGTCCTGGAGCTTCCGTTGGAGTCGCCTGTAGCGAGCGGTAGGAGGGGGCGGAAGTACCGCCCGCCGGTAGTACCGGTTCCCGGTCCGGTAGTACCGCAGTCATCTGGGCCTTGGTTGGGTTCCTCCTGGAGCGTCCGGTAGCTGGGGCCGGTTGTGCCGCTTGAACCGGTAGTACCGGCCGTAGGGTCCGGTAGTACCGATGGAGTCTGGCAGCGATTGGTTGCTTCCGCTCCGGTTTCTCCGTTCCATGGCTCCTTCTCTTCGTACCTGATGATGCACAATGTATGCGTATGAAGTAGCAAGACATCCAGGGGCGTATCGAAATCACACAAGGAAAGGAGCGAGTTAACCTTGGCTTGTAGGAGCTTGGCTCGGGCGCGAGTCATTGGTCCACTAGGAGGGCTAGGTGTTGTAGATGGAGGTGCGTCCGTAGGACGGGCTGCATCAGCTCCCCCCCCTTGGGGAAGAGTCTTCCTCGACTCTTCAACCTTCTCAACTTTATCTTCTCCATGGTAGGGTGAGAGGTCCTTGACATTGAATGTCGAGCTCACAAGATACTTGGATGTTGGGATATCGATGATGTAGGCGTTGTTGTTGATCCTCTTTAGCACTTTGAACGGCACATCACCTCTTGGCTTGAGTTTGGAGTCGCGGTCCTTGGGAAAGCGGTCTTTACTCAAGTGTATCCACACAAGGTCGCCTTCTTCGAAGATCATCTCTTTCTTGGTCTTGTTTAGCCTTGATGCTTGGCGAAGGACTTGTTGCTCGATCGTAGCTCTTGTGTCGTCATGAAGTTTCTTCATTGTTTGGGCACGCTTGTCAACGTCCATATTGGTACGGTCATGTAGCGGAAGTGGGAGGATATCGAGCGCGGTGAGAGGCTCGAAACCATAGACGATCATGAACGGACTTCTCATGGTGGTGGAGTGCTTGGCGCTGTTGTAGGCGAACTCGGCGTGCGGAATGCATTCCTCCCAGTCTTTAAGGTTCTTCTTTATCAACACACGGAGGAGTGTGCCAAGGCTTCGATTGATGACCTCGGTTTGTCCATCGGTTTGAGGATGCGAGGCGGACGAGAAGAGGAGCTTGATGCCGAGCTTGGCCATGAGTGTCTTCCAGAAGTAGCTCATGAATTTGATGTCACAGTCGGAGACGATTGTTCTTGGTACACCGTGTAGCCGAATTATTTCCCTGAAAAACAAATTTGCTACATGTGAAGCATCATCGGTCTTATGGCACGGAATGAAGTGTGCCATTTTGGAAAAGCGATCAACTACCACAAATACAGAATCATGTCCATGTTTAGATCTAGGAAATCCTAACACAAAGTCCATGCTAATGTCCGACCAAGGTGCATGAGGAATAGGCAATGGGATATAAATACCAAAGGGGTTAGACTTAGACTTAGCTTGGATACATGTAGTGCATCGTTGGACGTGGCGCTCCACGTCGCGCTTCATCTTTGGCCAAAAGTAGTGAGTGGATAGCATGTCATACGTCTTGTCACGGCCAAAGTGACCCATAAGGCCTCCACCATGGGACTCTTGAAGAAGAAAAATTTGGAGAGATGACTTCGGAATGCAAAGCTTGTTTTGTTTGAAAAGAAAACCCTTATGCAAATAGAAATCATCAATCCCTTTTTCTATTGAACATTTTGCAAAAATTGGTCCAAAGAAAGGGTCGGACGTGTACAAAGATTTGATGTCATCAAGACCCAAGACATTTACTTCGAGTCGCATAAGAAGGTTTGTGTTTTTGCGAGACAAGGCGTCCGCTACAACATTTTCTTTGCCCTTCTTGTACTTGACAATGTAAGGAAAAGACTCCATGAACTCAACCCATTTGGCGTGCCTTTTACTCAAATTGGCTTGGCCCTTAAGATATTTCAACGACTCATGGTCGGAATGGATGATAAATTCTTTGGGCCAAAGATAGTGTTGCCACACTTAAAGGACACGAACCAAGGCAAAAAGCTCTTTGTCATAAATGGGATAGTTTAGGTGTGCGCCATCAAGTTTCTCACTATGGTATGCAATAGGACGCCCATTTTGCAAAAGGACGCCTCCAATGCCAATTCCACTAGCGTCACATTCAATCTCAAAGGTTTTTGTGAAATTCGGTAATGCAAGAAGTGGTGCTTCGGTGAGCCTCTTTTTGAGCTCATCAAAAGCCTTTTGTTGTGATTTTCCCCAAACGAACGTGACATTTTTCTTGGTCAATTCGTTGAGGGGGCAAGCAATGGTAGAAAGTCTTTCACAAAGCGACGGTAAAAGCCAGCCAACCCATGAAAACTACGAAGTTCACTAACATTGGTAGGTATGGGCCAATCTCATATGTCCTTAACTTTTGAGACATCAACTTCAATGCCATTAGAAGACACAACAAAACCAAGGAAAATGAGTTTGTCTTTTGCAAAAGTGCACTTTGGGAGATTAGCATAAAGCTTTTCATGACGAAGGATTTGAAGGACCTCCTTAACATGAGTAACATGGTCCTCTAGTGACTTGCTATAGACAAGGATGTCATCAAAGTAAACAATGACACTCTTCCTAATGAGAGATCTCAAAATATGGTTCATGAAGCGCATGAAGGTAGATGGGGCATTTGATAAGCCAAAAGGCATAACCAACCATTCATAGAGACCAAGCTTGGTCTTGAAGGCGGTTTTCCACTCATCACCTTCGGCCATGCGAATTTGATGGTAACCACTACGAAGATCAATTTTCAAAAATATAGTGGCTCCACATAACTCATCAAGCATGTCATCAAGACGCGGTATAGGATGTCGATAACGCACGGTGATAGCATTGATTGGACGGCAGTCCATGCATAACCGCAACGTATCATCCGTTTTCGGAACTAGAATCATGGGGACCGCGCTAGGGCTAGTGCTTACTTGGATCAAACCTTTGGAGACGAGTTGGTTGATTTGTCGTTCTATCTCCTTCGTCTCTTCCGGGTTCGTGCGATACGCGGCGCGGTTTGGGAGTGGAGCGCCGGGTATGAGGTCGATGCGGTGCTCGATTCCACGAAGAGGAGGTAGGCCATGAGGAAGCTCTTCGGGAAATACATCTTGGAATTCCTGCAAAATAGCCATCAAAGAAGGAGGAACATTTGTCAAGTCATTAGTTCCTTGCGCTAGTCCCTTGCATATAAGGACATACTGCAAGATGGATGGGTTGTTCCTCACTTCTCTCATCTCACTTTTGGTGGCAAGAAGAACACTCTTAGTTTTTCCACTCGAGTTTGGCTTGTGGCCCTCACTCACTATAGTGTGGTTCTCTCGCTCACCACTCTTCTCACAAGATGGTTTTGTGTATTGCGCCCTCGCTAAAGCCTTTGCATTATCCGCAATTATTTGGCTAGGAGTCATTGGTTGCAACACACAAGTTTTTTCAAGCCATTTGAAGGTATAAGTGTTTGAGTGACCATCATGCAAAGCACGCTTGTCATATTGCCACGGTCTTCCTAGAAACATATGGCAAACCGTCATTGGGACCATGTCACATTCCACCGTGTCTTTGTATGGTCCAATTGAGAACGTTACCGAGACGGTGTGCTTGATCTTGACGGACCCTTGGTCACTTAGCCATTGTATATGGTAGGGGTGCTTATGTGGATGGAGGGTGAGGTTGAGTTTCTCACACAATTTCGTGCTTGCGAGATTGTGGCAACTTCCTCCATCGATGACAACTTTAATGTACTTCCCATTGATACCGGCACGAGTTTGGAAGATGTTTGATCGTTGGTCTTCATTCTCATTGAATTGAGTAGTTAAGACCCTTGTGACCACAAGCGATGGACTTGCGTCATGCTCACACACAAGTAGTTCTTGGCCCTCTTCCAAATGTTGCCTTGCCAATGCTTCCTTGACCCTTGCATCAAACTTATCTTCACTCAAGTATTCTTCGTCACCATTGTCATGGATGAACAAAACTTTCTTGTTCCCACATGCGGCCAACTTGTGTACTTTGCCTCCACACTCGTAGCACTCACCATTGAATGGTTGATCATCCCTTGTGTATTTGCCACTTGGGGGTTGTTTTCCTTGAGGGAGTGTTGGCTTGAAGGGAAGCTTGGTGGTACTTGATGAGCTTCCACTTGGTGTTGTTGGAGTAGTGGTTGGGGCTTTCTTGTATGTGAAGTACATCTTTGGCTTGTTGTACTTGATGTCCTCTTGCACTTGACGCTCGACCTTTGATGCTATGTGCACAAGCTCAACCATGTTGGTGTACTTTTGGAACTCGGTGATGCGCTTGATTGGATGGTTCAAGCCATTGAGGAGGCGTGCCATTGTTTGTTCATCACGCTCTTCAATGTTGGCACGGATCATGTTGAGCTCCATTTGCTTGAAGTACTCTTCCACGGTCTTTGTCCCTTGACTACGCGTTTGAAGCTTGTTGAAGAGGTCACGCGTGTGGTGCGAAGGAGCAAAGCGGGATCTCATATGAGCCTTCATATCTTGCCAAGTTGAGATTGGAGGCTCTTCTTTTGCTTCACGAGTGAGTTGGACTTGTTCCCACCAAAGGTTTGCATACTCATCAAACTCGAGGGATGCCATGGCCATCATCTTCTCATTGCTATAGTTGTGCATGCGGAAGATCTTGTCAACCTTGAGTTCCCACGAGAGATATTCTTCGGGTTCATTGGAACCGGTGAACTTTGGCATGGTGAACTTGAGATTGCCGAAAGTTTCTTCTTCATTGCGGTTCCGGTGGAGGCGGTTGCCATGATTTTGGCGGCCCTCATCATCATCCGAGCTCTCATGTCTTGCTTGGTGATGGTTGCGTTTCCCTTGCGGTTGTTGAGGTGCCGTGTTTGGTGGTGGAACTTGGTTTCGACGACGAGCTTGGGGAGCTTGCTCGTGTTGTTGGCGCGGTTGAGGACGAGGAGGAGGTTGATGGTCCTCACGACGAGCTTGGGGAGCTTTCTCTTGTTCTTGTCGTCGTTGATGCGGATGAGCGTTGTCTTGCGCCATGTGGCGAGGAGGACGTCGAGACGCATGCGCAACGGGCTTCTCTCCTTCTTCTTGATTTGTAGGAGGCTCGTCATGATGATCATGTTGTCGACGTTGACGTTCATGTCGATGATGACGCCTTGGTGGATCTTCGAGTGCTTCACGCCGACGGTGATCTTGTTCGTCCACTTCGGATGCTTCACTTGTCGTTGAGAGAACACGTCGTTGACGATGGGCTTGGTGGTCCGCTTGAGGTTGTTCTTGTTGAATCACAAGTGCCCTTTGTTGAGGCCGGTTCGCTTCACGTCTTGGAGGTCTTGCGGAGAGGTCACCATCATAGCTTAACGTCGCGGCGTGTCGCGGAGATGGTACCACTTGAGAAGAGCTCATGGATTAAAGGACGGGTCCATCCCGGTGCCTTGAAGAGTGACGGCGAGGTGCGCTTGATTCACTTGAGGAGTGTCGTGATGAGCTTGAGTCGCGCGAACGTGGCCTTGCGAGCCCATCAATGAGGCGTTGAAGCTTCTTATCCGTGGAGGCGAGGGCGCGACCAAGGGCTTCATTTTGATGGCCGAGGTTGTGTTGCATGGCATGCATTTGTCCTCGGACTTCTTCGAAGCGGTTGTCGATGTTCTTGAATTCCACGCGGGCTTCGCTAAATTGTTCATCTTGGCGCCGCTCAAGAGCTTCACAACGGTAGTTGAATTCACCTCGGACCTTCCAATGATCCCATCTTGTCATGTATTGTGTGTCGTCCTCCGGAGGTGGTGGTGGTTGGGACGGCTCGACATTCCTGTCCATGATGCAAAGCCGACAAGGGTTGTATATGGAGAAGGAGGATGCGGGGAGTTAGCCTTTTACCTCACCTTGGAGATTATATCAAACCAATTGCCACACTTGAGAACTAATGGCGTGCAAAGTGAAATCGCAAATAATCTCACACACCAATACGCTACAACTCTCAAAAGCTTTTGGTGGAAGGTTAGGATTGTGGAAAACCAAACAAAACGATCCAAGCAAAAGGTTATTGTTCTAAGTAGTAAAGAACCAAAGATCAAAAGCAAAAGTATACGATCTACAAAAACACGGAAGAACGCACACGTGGAGAATAACGGGGTTAGCACGACTATGAAAATGAGCACAAAAGGTCCTCACGAAGACTACGCTCAGTTGTCATGCCAACTCAAGGAGAGACCACAACTCGTTTGCCAAAAGATGATAAGCAACAGATTTGTGCACTTGCATTGGTGTGCTTTTTCCTCTCTCTTTTTGGCTTACAAGTTTGATATTCTCTTTGTATTGGGAGACTATTTATCTTTCTATTTTTTTAATTCTTTTTTCCCTCTTTATACTACTATGTTAACTTTTGTATTTGGCCTCACACTCTCACTTTCCAAAGGCAAGTGCACAATGCTTAGACAAACACAAAATGAGTTGCTCTCATAGGATAGATACACGCAAAGGAAGATATGGGGCTGTCAAAGTGGCGCAAGTTATACCTTTGGTATTGTTGACGACTTGCAACCGTTGGTGGGGATGATGTTCGAGTGTCGCGGTGTCGTTGCGCGCGTGGTGACCTTTGTTGCGGAAGCTTTTATTAGGAAGGCGACAGACACGCGAAACACGGACAAGTTAAAGAGGACAGTCAGCAAACGAAGTTGAGGCGTCAAAGAGAAAAATAAACACCGTCAGTTGCGGGCGGTAGTACCGCCAGGGACGACCGGTAGTACCGGAGAGCGGTAGTACCGCTTGTGCGAACGGTAGTACCGGTGACTTGCGGTAGTACCGCTCGTACGACCGGTAGTACCGCCAGGCGCGGAACTTGAACGACATCAACTTGACAAAATCGTCAAATTCGTGGTAATCTGACCGAAAGGCTGGGCTAGGAACATAAAAGGCTATAGATCGACTCCAAAAGCAACAGATCTATGGACCAAAACCACGAAAAACTCACCAAATCCAAAGATCGATCCGAAGGCAAATTGGGGCTCTTTTTGGTGGGATTTTCGATTTTAAGAGGATAGAAGAAAAATTGGGGGGAAATTCGTGATAAACCTTGCTACTGATACCAATATGTTATGGGGTAACCCCTTGGGGTGGCCCGATCTTTCATGAATCTCCGCGGGAATCGAGGGGAAAGCGGTGGAAAGGGGAAAGGGGATGAAATCCACGAACACACGCCCACGAAGAACCCGATGAACTCACGCACACAAAACACGATACACGCCGATAACTCACGCCGGTGGCAACCGGTCCAACATAATGCCTAGGATCGGTGTTGGGCGAAGCTCTCTCTCCACGACCAACAACGGGGGCGAGGTGCTTGGTGAGGTCTTGACTACTTGGGGACGAGAAACCGAGATCCCAAGGCCTTATACAACTTGAACGCACTAGGCAAGATCCAAGAGGTTGTGGATAATAGGGTGCCCCTTGGTAGGAGCATGAGACCAATAGATGAAAGATCCTCAAAGGGGTGTCCTCAATCTATTATTATCCAAGTCTAGGGTTTACAATAGAGGGTGGGGACTATATATAGGCCAGCCACATAAACAGGGGTACTTTAGGAACGAAATGAGAAAATATAGAAAGGGGTACAGGGCGCTGGGCCGAACTGACGCGATCAGGTTCAGTCAAGACCGGTAGTACCGGTCGGGCAACCAGTTGTACCGGTCGCAACCGGTAGTACCGCTCAGGGGGCGGTAGTACCGCTGGCGGTCCTAGAGCTCCCGTCGGAGTCGCCTGAAGCGAGCGGTAGGAGGGGGCGGTAGTACCGGTTCCCGGTCCGGTAATACCGCAGTCATCTGGGCCTTGGTTGGGTTCCTCCTGGAGCGTCCGGTAGCTGGGGCCGGTTGTGCCGCTTGAACCGGTAGTACCGACCGTAGGGTCCGGTAGTACCGCTGGAGTCTGGCAGCGATTGGTTGCTTCCGCTTCGGTTTCTCCGTTCCATGGGTCCTTCTCTTCGTACCTGATGATGCACAGTGTATGCGTATGAAGTAGCAAGCCATTCAGGGACGTATCGAAATCACACAAGAAAAGGAGCGAGTTAACCTTGGCTTGTAGGAGCTTGGCTCGGGCGCGAGTCATTGTTCCACTGGGAGGGCTAGGTGTTGTAGATGGAGGTGCGTACGTAGGACGGGCTGCATCAGCACACAGCCGGTTTGAGTAACAATAACGAATGTCTGTAACTAAACTAAAAGCAGATAGATGGTTCAAAATAAAAACAGGTGAGAATCTTATTTCGCACAATACCATCTCGACCACTTGGACTTGTGTCGTACGAACAAAATGTGAACCCAAGAAATTAGATATCTAAATTTCAAAAGATTTGGTCCTCATTCATTGAAGATGAGGGAAACGAAGGTGGAACAGTAGTCGACTATATACATAACCACTTTGATTTATCAGAGACAAGTTTTAAGACCCCACAAAGATACTATCAAAAAATATATCAGATTGTCTATTTTTCTTAAATTAAGACTCTACCCATACCATTGCATCCTCGGTACTTTCATTTTCTTTGTCTAGCAAAAGATCTAATATATTATCTATTCATCTACAATAGTCTATAAATCCCTGGATCGATAAATTGTAATAAAATCATAATAAGGTAATAAGGTCTAAACTAGAAATCCTTAAAAAGTAAAATATTTGTAGACTATTTTTATTGTATTTAGAAAAGGAGTAGATCTTCAAGTCGGCCTAAATACCATGGGTCACTAGATGCTTATTGTATCCAATATTACGGATGGTATTGTATTTTAAAAGCATAACAATTATGAGGTGGCTCTAGAAATGTACTATCTGCTATCACAAAATGAGAATATCCAGGCAAATATGAATTTATTTCTCTTTATTTTGAGTGTATTAGATATGATTCCCACCATGCTAGTTATTACTAAAGATGAGATGGTACTTCCATCAAAAAAAAAAGATGAGATGGTACTCAATGCTCTGTTGCATTATGTTCGGTTAGACCAGAATGCCCAAACATCGTCTCAAGTCCGAAGGCAGCGGCAGAGCTATGTTGAGGGAGGAGGGCACCCTCCTCTCCCAGCTTTTACAGAAGTATAATGAAGATTTTTTTTGTACAAGGCATAAAAACTGATGTTTTTTCCCTCGGACAGTCAGAATTTGTGTTTTGCCCCCGCGCCCCCCCCCCCCCCCCCCCCCCCCCACACACACACACACACACACACACACACACACACAAAAAAAACGTTCCTTGGCAAAGCTCCGGCACTGTCCGAAGGTAACATGCACCCAAACACTAGTCTGAGTATCAAAGTCTCCTCCTGTATCAGCTGCTCTGCATGACTGCGCAAGAGTATTAGCCCGCAAGTAAGCAGCAAAGATTGTCAATTCTGCGCCGGGAATGGCGCTACTGACACGTCAATCCATCCTCCTCGGCCGGCACCACCGACAACATGGACATCACGGGTGACTATTCTGTCCAACTGCAACCCGGACCCGCGATGGATGTCCACCGCCAAACGCGCTGCATTCTATGCCAGCCTCGAGCTATCCTCGCCGCGCTCCCATGCGTCATGGCGTCGACGGGGCTTGGCCTCCCTCCATTCAATTATTGTCGTGTCAATTGGATTGTGAGTTTGAGTAGATTAGGTTTGTGAGCCGTGGAGTTATCAAGTTATCTTAGTTTTATGTGATCGATCTGTGGGTAAAATCCAACATACCTGTCCTATGGTGTATCTCTCGAGAAAAACACTCAGGATTCATGGTCCCACTATCACCTAGTGCTATGTCCTATGGTGTACTAATATATATGGGGGAAATCTAACTATCACTCGATCTGAACGAGCGCTACAGTCAGTTCATGCTTCAGAGCCGTGCGATCGCGATTGGACGTCTCTGACGAGCCTACACCCCCGCAGTGCTTTTTGTGTGTACGTTTCACGGGATACGCGTAGCAGGGCGTTTTCAAACTTCAGTTACCGTGTTGATTGAGACACGCATCCGGGCGGTGCGGTGTCCGTTCCCCATTCCTCTGCCGACCACCTCGACAACGCCGGCGAGCGCGGCGATTTTGCTCGCGCGAGGTGGCCGCGCCGTCCACCTGCGGATACCACCGCTCGCTGCTCCTTCCACCTGCGTATACCACCGCTCGCCACGCCGTCCACCTGCGGAGACCACCGCTTGCCGCGCCAGCCACCGCACCAACCCCGCGGCTTGCTATTTCGGTGCTCCGGCGAACGGCATCGCGCGCAGATCCCCTGTCTCCGGTGAGTATCTACGCCCCCCTCCCGGCTCGTTTTTCGACAGATGTTAGTTCCGAATTTCGACAGTTTTTTTGGCGGATGTTAGCTCATCGTTTGTGGTAGATGATCCGGGAGGAAACTCCATCGGTTGTGGTAGGATGGTAGTCCTTTTCCCCGTTGAGCTGGTTGCTTTTGTGAGATGGTAGATCCCCCACTATGGGCTGGTAGATCCACTGGAAGAGGATGGTAGATTTTCGATAGGGATGGTAGTTTTTTGATAGGGGAATGGTAGTTTCTTGCATGCCATGGATAGTATATCCTTCTGATGGAGGATGACAGTTTTTAGGGAATGGTAGTTCTTTTTTGCATGCCCAGGTAGAGCATATGCTTCTGATGGAGGATGGTAGTTTTTAGATAGGGGATGGTAGTCTTTTCTGATAGCATATCCTTCTGAAGGACGATGGCAGTTTTTAGGGAATGGTAGTTCTTTTTTCATGCCCATGGATAGCATATACTTCTGATGGAGGATGGTAGTTTTTTAGATAGGGGATGGTAGCCTTTCTGATAGTATATCCTTCTGATGGAGGATGGTAGGTTTTTTTATATGGGCTGTTAGTCTTTCTGATAGGGAATGGTAGTTCCTTTTTTGCATGACCATGGATAGTATATCCTTCTGATTGAGGATGGTATATTTTTTGTTGTTATGATGATAAAGTTTGGATAGTAGATTATTTTTCACTTTTGTATGATGGGTAGTTTCTTCCTACTATGATGGTAGTTCTTTTTTCCTGTCCTGATGATATAGTTTAGATAGTAGATTTTTGTTGTTTACGATAGTATATTTTTGAATCGTATCAAGGATCTGCAGTAGCTTTTTTATGCTTTTTTGGATGTTAAGTTCAGTTATCTTTTGATGTTAATAGGATGTTAAGCTCAGTTATCTTTGCATGTTAAGTTTAGTTATATTTGAATCATATCAAGGAGCTGCAGTATCTTTCTGAATCATATCAAGGAACTGCAGTAGATTTTTGGATGTTAATAGGATGTTAAGTTCAGTTATCTTTCAGTAATGTGTCTATCGACCTGGATATTAAGTTCAGTTTTTAGCAGTAATGGTAGATTTTTCCTATTGTTTCCGATGTTAGCTCAAAAATGACGAAGTCAAATAGTAACAAGAAGGGGGCAGTCAGCTAGGAAACTCAAAATGCTTCGTGCAAAGCTTACTCTGCGTCCTCGGATATCCCCAAGAACATCATCAAGGAGTGCTCCAGTAGACATTGAAGCAGCACCCATGAAAGACCACGCAGCAACCAGAAATGTTAGTTTCTTTTTACCTTTTAATATACACACACATGTCTCAGGTTTTTGAATCCCATAATTTATTTTTTGACTGACCTATTTTAATTTTTTGCATTCAGAGTAAAAAAGACAAGCCCTTTCAGCATGCATCACCAATGAAACTTGTGAGCTTGTATCCGAGCATGTCACCGGAACAGAAAAAATTAATTGAAGACTAGGGTTACAAAGGTTTGGTCAACATAAATTGTTCAAAACTGCAGCCCGATCTATGCAAATTCCTCATGGAGAGTTTTGATCCATCAACATGCAAGATGGTATTCCCTGGAAGAGGTTCCATCAGCGTCACATAAGAATCTGTCAAGGAGGTAATAGGTGTTCCTAATGGTGACAAAGAAGTTCAGTATAGGATGGATGCAGCAACAATAAAGTTTATGACTGAAAAGTTGGGAATAAAGGGCAAGAGACAACCAACCATCACATCACTGAAGAACACAATTGCAGAAATGGAGGATGCAGACCTGAATTATCTCAAGCTATACATTGCTTATGCCATGAGTTCCGTTCTTGCGCCAACAACCGATGTTCACATTATCCCTAGGTTGTACCCATCCTTGGTAAAAATCAAATATGCACATCGGCTAAACATGTGAAGGTTTGTTATACTGATGCTTGTGAAAGCAACTAAATCAAAGGCAGAAAAAGCAATACTGAAATCATGCATGCTCTACTTAATGGTACATACCCCCTACTATCATCCATGTTTTTTATATTAACCAATTTAGTTAATCACTCACACCAACGTGTTTCCCGCAGGTAAAATACCTAGAATCATTAGAGTTAAAAGGCATAGATGTGCCCAGTGAAGGAACAAGAGTAACAACATGGACCAATGCAATGGTGATAAAGGCTATTAAGCAGGACCAAAAGAGAGATGGAACGTTCGGTGCAGTAAAGGTATTTTTTTTGTACTTTTTTTTACTTTTCCCTCTTGTAACTACATAGAAAAAACACTAGATTATATAACTTATCTTTTCTTTGTTTTGTTTTCACGTTTTTTGTGTGTTTTTAGCTCAAACCTGAATTCGCAAATTCAGACGTAGTACCTTCCATTTTGAATGAGGAACCATCCGAACAAACACACGAAGAAGATGAAGAAGATGTTACATTTAGAAGAGAAGAAGGAATTAGTAGCAATAAAGATTGTGAGCAAGCAGATGATGAACCACATGGAGAAGCTTGTGAAGAAGAAATGGAAGGTAGCATCCTCTTTGCTGACGAAGAAAAATTTGACATGTTCATCCTAGCAAATGCACCTCCAGGATGTACATCAAAGGTGGGTTTTGTCCATTACAATAACCAATTTTTTTAATTGCATGCCCAGGTTGCAAATAAATTTACTTACAAACAAAATTCTGAGCATCCTTTCACATATTACATCACAGGAAAGAGCAAGATACAAAGAAGCAGTCCAGAAAACTTGCCATGATTTTGAATCAAACTTGCAAATGCTTGTGAAGCAGCTTTCATTCAAACCAAGGAAGTATGCAAAGACAAGGAAGCAAAGGTGTAATAAGGGAAGGAGAAACAAAGAGACACCAATAGCCAGCCAAAATCAAGAACCATTTGGGGAATACAACAGACCAGATGAAGATTGCAAGGTGGACGAAGAGGAAGAGCAGAAGGAGATTAGTGTGTCACTGAACGATGATTTAGTGCAGCTGAGCTTACCAGCACCACAACAGGAGAAAGAGGATGAAAGGAACAAAGGTACATTGAATGGTGATACAGAGACAGAATGTAAATTGTTGCACCCAAGAGATGTTGCTGAACATGAGGTTGTTGAACAGCCTAAAAGTTCATTGGATGGTGACACAGAGATAGAAGTAACCAAGTGTTGCGAGACCTGTCTGTAACATCCCGGCATTAGAGCTTAGAAATAAGCTGAACACAGATGTGTGCATTGTATTCATGCATAGAAAATCTGAATAATTTTCGCGCTTTTAAATAAAAACTTGTCAAAGTGATTGAAGCTTCTCTTAACCTGATGGAATTGAAGTAGATCATCAAGTTGACTGCGATAAGTTTCAATAGGACATTTGCTAAAACCTTATTTTGGGTAAACATGATTTGATCTAAGGGTATATCAAATGGAATAAAACTAAACCCTAATACATTACTTAATGATTTATATTTGATCCTTAGGTGATCATATCATAGTATTCATTATAATCACTCATGAGTACCAAGTTAAGGATATAACACAAATAATAAGAATGTAACAACTATATCTTAATATTATCTACTTATACCATGTGTATCATGGAAATACCTAACTTTTACTCTTTAGTGAGATTGAGTAGGAAAGAAACCAAGTCAAGATCATTCACCATAAATCTTTCTTTGCATATCAATATTTATCATCTCTATTGAATCCTATCCTTATATTTGTTGTTCATCAATATTGAGTAATCAACTATTGATTCACCAATTCTTAACCTATCAATTCTTGATCTACCAACTCTTGTCCTTATTATAGCATTCACTTAAGGCTTATAAAGAAAGAAGTAAGAAGAGATAAGTAGTGATGCTAGTTCTAGATGTCATCTATAGGATGGGAGTGATTTGAGGAAATCAAAACAATACGGTAACAAAGAAGATTACAAGAATGAAGTCTAAATATAGTTACCAAGAGTAGTTCTATTGGATCAAGTAGGTATAGTCAATGAATTATATCTCTTAATCCAATAGAGCTAAACAGAAAATAATTAGAATACAACTGTAGTGTTGTATTGAAGAAGCCTTGTTTAGTCAACTGGAAACCTGAACCATAAAGGATCAAAGGATCATAATGATCATGCCTTACTCACCAATATTGAATACTTATATCAAGTATAAGTGACATTGGTGGATAAAACATGATTGAACCATAGTATAGATTTATTATCCTAGATTAGTCATTACAAGTCACATTAATATAATGTGAGGTTGTAATGTTAGATACTGGAGTAAAGAAGAGACAATATAGTATGAATAAGATGATGTTAAAATAACATTGGATTATAGAAGTAGTAGTTTTCTCTTGGGAAATACTAAACACTTAAGGAGAGTAGAATTTGATTTAAACATCTACTGGGATAGTATTAGTGGTGGGTGATTAAGGAAGAATATAAGAAGATTATGAAATCTTTAGTGTTAAGCTCATTGGAATTACAAATGGATTTAGAAGAATAAAAGGTGGATAAGAATATTCTATAAAGCAAATCTCATCATGTTAGCACATGAATATGGACATAAAGAAGTAATATATCTAGGAAAGGAATTCCTTAATCAGAAGTCCAGAATTATAAAGTATGGAATATAGGAATCCTTGCTAAACACTAAACCCTAAATCTAAGACCAAACCTAATATCCATATCAAATGATTGAATTATCATTTTATGTCCACAATGGTTAATAGGAATGTTCCCTATATCAACTCACTTAAGCACATTTTTGTTATTTTAAACCATCATTATCAAAGGTGCTTAAGAACTATCTTTATTAATTCTTTCTCATAAGATAGCCTAGAAAACAATCCCACTATTTTACTTTACAGGGTGATAACATTAAAAATTATAAACATAAAGGCAATATATTTCAACCATTCACTTTCATTTATAACTATAAAAGGATATTCCCATATTAAAAACTTCCAGAATTCATGGTAAATACTTATAATTTAAAACCCTAACTTATATTTCAATCATGACTATCAATATATAAGTAATGTCATAACCAAGATCTTTAAAACAACATTCACCTATTTGTGAAATGAGGATAACAAAAGTTAGCATATTAAAAAATTTAATAATTAAAACATCTTATATAATGATTGTTAAACAAACTAAATATGGATATATTGTTTACATACCTTTAAATATCTTAAACCATTCTAATCACACTCATTAAGAGGAAATACTGAAATCATTTTTATAGGATTATAAACAAATCCTAAAGCCCTATACCCTACTTACTCTATTTAATAAAAGAATATCTCTATAATTATAAAGTTAGAAAATCATAAATAAAGCATGCTATCAAAATGTTAAATTCATACCAGAATTTGAAATACATTTTAGTATTCCTACAATTATCCAGCCAATTAATTCTATAAAGAAAACTCAAATCAAATGTAGAAATATAAATCTGAAAAGCAAACAAAATATGGATAAAGAAAACCGAAAGAAAAGAAAAAAAGAACCAGGCCCGAGTAACAGGCCGGCCCAGGTCTTCTCCCTACCTATCCACCGCCCAGTAGCAGCACCCCTCTTCCTCCACTCACTTCACCTGCGGCAACAACAGAAGCCCGGCCCAGATACCGTTTTGTTCCTCCTATCCGTCGTCTTCCTCCCCTGCGGCAAGCAGCTCGGTGGCGCCGCCGTCGCTGTTCGCCAGCTTCGCGATGCCCGCCGTCACCCGCCGTCTTCTGGGGAGGAGATAAGGACGCCGTGGTGAAATGCTTCGATCCCATCTTCATCTCCCCTTCCCAGCAACCTCCCTCTCTTTCGTTCCTCAAACCCGAAACCCTAAGCCGATGAATCGCAGGCATTCCGAGCCTCCCCGGGGCAGTACAAGCACGCAGTGAGAACCGCCTTGCTCCCCTGTGTCGATTAGCCGGAGGAATTGAGGCGAAGCTCTCGGAATCGAACCCCAGATCATTTCTTCCCGAACTCCGACCAAGCTCCGCCGTGGCTCCATCGCCGTTACAGGCCACCACAAGCCTCGCCATCAACCTCTTCTGCTTCCTGGTGAGTTCACGAATCCCCAGCACCCTTTATCTCGTATTCCCGTGATCTCTGAGCATGTTCACGTCGTTCGCTTTGGTGTGCCGCTGCCAACCGTCGCTGTATTCCCCGCTCCGATGACCATCAGTGGGCGGCGCCACCCCATACGGGTTCTGCATCGTCCACTGCATCGAAATGCTCGAACTGCACCCCCTAGAAATCCCTCTACCGCCGTTCCTGAGTGCAACTCCGGTGAGGCTCCGACGTGCACAGGTGGCAGCTGATGTGGCCACGAGCCCATTTGTCTGTCTCTGCGGCTAGAATAGCTAGAGGTGTAAAAAGTATTACTGGTCAATGCCAATGTGGCACACCAACGTGGCCCTAAGCCCCACCAGTCAGTGACTAGGGGTAGAATAGGCTCTGGTGAGAAAAACCTTTCGTTTCATGCTGACATCAGCATTACCTAATAAACACATTTAGTTATTTAATTAAAGAAATTCATAAAATGATTCAATCTTATAAAATCAATAACTCTTGTTTTATAAATCAGAAAAATACCTATAATATATGAAAATGTTTAGAAAAATAAAATCTACAACTTAAAATTATTATTAAAAATTATTATGATGATTATCTAAATAAATATTATTTAATAAAGGTTTTATAAGTAATAAAGCTTTGATAATTAATATTTTAATAATGGTAAATGTTAAAAATATAAATAAAATACCAAAAATCTTGAAAAAATGAAAATAGTACTTCAAAACTATAATTATACATTATTATTACTCTTCATTAAATATTTATTATTTATTAAGTATTTACATAATAATAAACCTTATTAAAATCATATCTTATTATTTATAAATCACCAAAAATAAATGTAATATACCAAAATGATCACAAAAATAATAACTACATGTTAAAAATGTGATATTCCATTTTTGAGTTAAATAAAAAGTTAAACACTTTCATAACTTGAATTTAAACCTATTTCTTTAGTTAATAATTCATAAAATGACAAATAAAATTTGTTAATATTTCTTGAATTAACCAATTAAATATAATAAATAGTATTAATCTTAAATACTAACATTATGAGGTCAAAATGATTTAACACCATTTAAATACAATCCTGTTGAATGATCCTTCAACCATAAGTATAAATTATTTTATAAGACAATCCTTATCTAATATAAAATCTCCAAGAATAATGGTAATGAGATAAACCATTCTTTTACTTTAACCACAAGTTTATAAACAAATGAAAACACTATAGTGAGTTCATAAGTAGTAAATAATATGGTTTACTCATTCATAAACCATAACCACATCCTTATCGGGGAATAAATCCCTTTATACAATTACAATACAAAGAAACCACTACCAAATAAAAGTATAATCCTTCCTCATTAACTCTAAAGAAAACATTATAAAGTAAATAAGTTAAAAATATTATAAGGATAATACCTTAAGTCCATCTATGTCTTTAAAGTTAGCTTTAGTCTATAATACTTTAAATAATGCTAAAGACTTTAATATATACTTTATAGTTAACTTTTGTCTGTTATAATTAATTTATAAAAGTATCTTATTACCAAACCAACCAAGTTAAAAACCAAGATAGATAAGTCTCAAATACTACTAATATCATTATTTCAATAAAGACAATTATTTCTTACTTAAAGACTATAACTAGAAAGAACACCTCCTAAGGTTAACTTAAAAGCTTAAATGCTTCTGCTCAGTTGAGTAAGATTTTCTTCAAAAGTTATTCATTTTGCCACTTCAATCAACATATGACAATTAATAGTAAACACCTTACTTTATACTTTACTTGTATAATAAGATTGTTAATACTTAAATTCTTTATAAGTGACATTACTTGTAAAGTAAAACTTGAAGATAAACAATTAAGATGTAACCAACCTTATGTAGCATTCCATATTATGTATTTTATTGTTGTATAAATACATGTTGTTTTCCACACACTCACAAGCCTTAATAAGAAGCACATGTATGAAACTTAATCTAAAAGGGCAACACATCCCAAGGAAACCCTTTCCAGTATCTAAACCCTAGAACAACTTTATTCTCGGGATTCGTGTTTATCAACTTGCATTACATTACTTATGCATAAAAGCATCTTGCTTCTTTAAACATTAGTCCTTACCGGACCAATGATGCAGATTTCCGCTATTGGATCTTATATTGTCTTGAAGACCGTGAGTGCATAATCTTGCAATCACAAAAGGCAAGTTCACACTTGCTCATGTCCTTTGATTATTTTTTGTAAAGTATTTTGCAAATCCAGTGTTGTCATCACCTGCATTTGAAAAAGGACAAGAAAACACTATTTTCATAATAATGTGATTATAGGTTAATTACCATGAGGTAATAACCTACTATAAGAGTTCCGGTGGTAAAGGAACATATTATCTAGGACTTAATAACCAATGTCGCTAGTGATTCTTGCACCGTATATTACGCGTTGACCATGAGATTTGGAATGGGACGAAGAAGTTAGCTGTATCTTTTCCCTCTCGCATGGAGCTGGATGTGCGGGTCGTGGCTGTTATCACTCGTAGCATGCATATGTTTTATGGTAATTCGTAGAGGATATGCAGCATATGGGTGGGAGCCCTCAACGTCCCACGATAGTTCCGGCATCTGAACGGTATGTACTTCCATTGCCGTTATTCAATAGGTGGGCTGGCGTACACCAAGGAGACATGCGGGGTCACGGAGAAGGCAGTGATTGGCTTGGGTCTTAGTCTGGGCCTCACACCAAGGAAGTGTGAACGGGTTCGCGGCCCGGATGTGCAACAAAGCTAAGATCTCTCATGGGTAAAGTGACGCACCTCTGCAGAGTGTAAGAACTGTAACTTGTTACTCCCTGTTCCGGGAAGGAGCTACGAACGTGGCGGGAAAGGAACCCCGTGAAGGTTCTAGTAAACCCGTGAAGGCTGACGGACATAGCTTTTCAGAATAAAAGCAACCTTTGAAGAAATGTTTATGAAAACTTGCATTGCCTACGACCTATGGTCTGTGGCTGTAGATATAGTGCATCAAACACTCCTTTTCTAGTGAACTTGCTGAGTACGCTCGTACTCAAAGTATCTTCTTAACCCTTGCTAGGTTCTAAAGCCAGTACAGACGACGTCTGCATCAAGTTATGCTCCAGGAATCATCATCAAAAGCTCGAGCTCTTCAATAAAGTTAAGGAAGGCAACATATACATCAACTCAAGTGAAGACAAAGTTTCTAATTAGATAAGAATATAATTTCTAACCATAGAACCTACTTCTGCAGAGTATTGCAATAGCAGCAATGCAAGTCTAGTAGTTCAGTTATTAGTTTTATAAGTATGGTAGCTATGAGTTATTTAATTATAATTCTTCTTTGTAAGAAGTTTCTTTCTCTCTCTTAAACCTAGAGTGTTCTCTGGATCTTGCGTAAAGAGTTGAGTTGTAACCTATAGTCATGTCTTGGACCTGCCGTGTTTCTGTTGTACCACTCTGAGGGATGTAATACTAGTGAATAGTGTTCCATTGGTGTTATGTCAACGACTATATTGTACTACATCATGCAGTGGTATGCTGGGTCACCGCACTGTCTAATTGTACCAATGCAGAAAATTGTTTCAGTCACAAAAAAATCCACATCAACAATGGTTGTTCTCCCAATTCATGGTACACAGTAGGAACCTCAAGAAGTTCAAGCACACCAGACTGAAACACTTCCAGATGGGTTGGCCACCTTGTGCCAAACTTATTAGACCCCAACTGAGAATTCGGTCAAACTTGGAGATCTTGCTGATGGCCAAAGTCAGGATAGCTACAAATCTAAAGATTGGGATATTCATGGGAAGAAGTTCCTGGACTTCATGAGGACAGACATCAAGGATGCAAGGATGCAACATCCAGTATTCAAAACACTTGAGTTCTTCGACATTGAATACCACAAAGGTGCACAAGAAGAGGCAGAATCCATCAACAGAAATCTACGAATGATGAAGCAAGAACCTATTGAAGATGTCTTCTCAAAGAAGGATGAAGGGAGTGCAAGGCAGGAACTGAAGAGCATAATTTCAGAGTTTGTAACACCAAAAATGGTTTCATTAAAAAGGAAGACAGTAACTTTTGCAGATCAGCAACCATCTGGATTAAAAATCCAGGAAAATTCCTCACCTTCACCAAGCAGATACAGAACAAGATCTGTTGCACGGGGAGAACTTGAAAATTCACCCAAGCCCATAGTTCAAGTACAGTCGCCAAGGATACTACCTTCTGCTCAAAGAATGTCAACAAGGCTGAACATTGAAGGGTATGCAACAACTACACTGTCAACCAAAGTGCCTAGCTCTGCAAGAGAAGACTCGATGAACAGGAAATTAAACTTTGATAGCAACACAGAGTCGGACAGGCAGAGACAGAGGTTTGAACAAGCATTGAAATGAGCCCCTGATCCCCCTTCATTTGACCTGGAAACACAAGAAGAGGATAACCAGCAAGAGAAAGTAGAAGATATGGGACAGCTACAAAACAATCAAGTGAACACTGACAATAATAGAAGATATGAGGCAGGTGGAAGCATTACACCTGTGCCACTTGCGCTTGACGAGGATTGTGAAGAAGGGGAGATTTGCAAGGTCACCATTTGTAAACTTCAAAACATAGAAGAACTACAACATCACAAAATCACAAGAAGAGTTGTATAATATGGTGATTCAGCATGGTTCGGGGACTGGTTCCACAGAAAATGAAGGCATTATTTTTGATGATGGAATTCTATTCGCAAATCTTGGACACCTGGCAGATTCAGTGAAACCAGGCCACAAACTGATAAACATAATCGCTGAGGTAGGAATCCATATAATCGCAATGGAGAATGAAAACCCAAAAAATACATCATGCCGCTACGCGTATCGGTAGGTTACTCTCTTTTTATTTATCTTTTCAATTCACATTGGAAGAACATGTAGTTCTAACTTTCTGACATCTTCCATTCTTGTTTTTCTTAGAAGTACCTAATTGATTGCCGGTACCATTTAAAAGATGTCAAAAGATGCTTCCAAAGAACCCCTGGAAACAGGCTCGACCACAAGGAAATAGTGAGTTCCTCTTTTTTACTTTTTCCACTGTATAACAAGCAAATGCACAAAGACTATTTAAATTTCTTGTACCTTTTTTTCCCATTTTTAGGTTTGTAAAGTAGCATTTTTTGATTGTTCACTATCCTTTTTTTGCCACATCAAACGCAGATTTGTTTCCCCACCTTAGAGAAGTTCCCTCAGTTACCGAATGATTCATCCGGACACTATTGGTTGGTTGTCCTAAACATAAAGGCAGGAAGGTTTGAGGTCATCGATTCCCTCGCAAGCAGAGGCCATGCACTATTGATGGAGTCTTGCCACTTACTTATTGCCAATATAAAATTTATGTGGGGCAAGGAGTATGCAGATTCAAAAGTTGATATTGCTGATTGGCCAATTGAAGTAATTGACAGCTCTAAGCAAACCAATGGGTGAGTTCTCCTCTTACCTTTCTACATACATATCTCTCCTGTTCATTTTGCTTTATTTGCATAGGCATTTATCATCTTTTTTTTCTTCATCCAAGGTATGAATGTGGATTCTTCATTCTCCAAAATCTGGAAGAGAAACATGGAAGGACGATCGCATCTTTCACGCAGAAAGATCTAACCAAGATTAGAATACTATTCACAGATCGATTGATTCGCTTTGTGGACAACAAAGCGTCATGGTCACTATTTGTTTAAGCAGATCTTCTGCAGGTATATTTTTCAGAGAACAAAACCATACATGCTCAATTTTCATGTGTTAATTAGTTTCTTTACAGCTTATAAGTTCCATTCTTCGAACAAGATACCAAACTTTCTGTAGTAACAGATAGCACACTTTATTTCTTCAAGTAACTAAAAAACATACAACATATATATAGTACCAGGAAATTACACGTTCATATTTTTCCAAAAACAAAATAACTACTGAAATAGACCTAGGAGAGGAAATTTCTCAGGATTTGCCATCCTAATTGGACAGTTGCATGCATCATGATCCGTCTTATTGCATGCACTGCATTTTGTAGGGTGAGGTTTCTTCAATTGCAGCCCATTTTTCTTCCTTTTAAAACTTGACCTCCCTTTAGTTATCACCACAGGAGGCTCTCTTGCAATTTCATCATGAGCAGAATTACGGTTTGCTTCAACAATTTATGTGTCGGGACTTGCTACAGCTTTACTTCTCTTCTTTCTCTTTGCAGCTTCTGCAGCATTTATTTTTAGTTCGGCCATTTCTTTCTCCATCGCCTTTATGTGATTTTCAGCAATCTCAACTGTCTTCTCTGAAGATGATAGACCTACAGCTAGCCTGGAAAAATTATTGCAGAGGTTGCCATAGAGCAACAACCGCATATCTTTCCTAGAAAGCTTGCAATCAACAGGCTTCACCTGTGTCTCTACATCTGGTACAACTATATCAGGAGATGGCATCGACCACCTAGCTAGGATGTAGCGTTTTGGAATTTCAATGACTGTGCCTAGGTAGCTCATCACTTTAATCACATGGCAGCATAGAATCCCATCTCTATTGAATTTGCAGCACTGACAATTATACGTTTCATTTTTGGGATCAACATCAACAAAGTAACTTCTCCTCCCATACCCAAACATAGAACCCTGAACTGGAAAAACTTCAAACCTGTTAGGATTATCGTTACAAGCCCGGGCATTGTAGGATGTTATATTCCGAAGCTCTAGCTGGAAAATGTTGTAGATAGGTAGAGTGTAAGTCTTTAACATCTGTTTCTCCATTGGAAAATCAGACCACACTCTCACTGTCTTCTCCTCGCCTACAAACTCATGCGCATCTTTAGCAACTTCTATCTTCTCTTGCAATTTCATGTATTGCTTAAAGAAACAAAGAAGGCTGGAATGCGGATCAATATATTTTTCGAGAACTGCATTAAATCCCTCACTTCTAGTAGTAGTTTGCACGAATGGGAAGAATCTATCCTGGAAATAAGCTGGAACAAAGAAAGTCCTCAAGTCATAAAGATCAAGGAAATGCGGGTGATCTGCAACCCCATGTCTCTGAATCATTTCTGTCCACCTTAACTCAAATTCTTCAATAGTGACACTGTGATCAATCACATCATTGAACTCAATCCTCAAATCTTCATGTTGTGCAACAAAAGGACCTAGTTTCTCCTGCACCTTTTGCATAATGTGCCATCTACAATTTCTGTGAACACTATACACCAACACCGCAAGGATAGCACTTCTCATGCCAGCATCCTGATCAGTGATGATGTTCGGGGGATGCAATCCATCCATAGCGTCTAGGAATGCCTCAAACAGCCACACAAAGTTTGCAATTCTCTCATGCCTAATAAAACCACAACCCAACTGAATAGACTGCCCATATCTATTGATCCCAATGCACGGTGCACATGGCATGTTGTACTTCTTCGTCATGAATGTGGTATCGAATGAAATACAATCATTTTAGAACTTGTACACTTCTCTTGCAGCACCACCTACCAAAAATAGGTTCTCAACCCTATCCTCTTCATCAAGACGAAAAGTGTAGTAGAATTTGGGGTCTTGTTTCTGGATTTCTTTGAAATAGGCCAACAAGCCAGGGATGTCCTTCACTTGTTGCGGATCACCAATAGTAGCCATGTAGTTGCTCAGTGATTTAGTGTTGTAAGGCACATTTTTCTTGCTGCCATAAACCTCACCCATGATCTCCATAATTCTCCCAGCACTGAGATTCACCTCATGAAGCAAGTCAATAAATCTCTTTTCTTCCCTAGGAATCTTATTGTGAGATCTGAGGTACTTCTTGAGAGCAAATTTCTGGATAACATCATGTGTGTGCTCTTCAATAAACTGGGTCACTTCCCATCTAGCACCATTCCTTTTGACGCGCATTTTTGCCTTGCAATCTGTGAGCTTGGTGGTAGTACGGTTGCGCTGTTTTATTGGTGTAGGTTCCTCAACATTTTTTCCTGTTTTGTTGCACACATATAAACATTTGTCTCTCTCCCCATCTTTTGCAGATCTCTTGTACGAATCAATCCTAACTGAAAAACCAACATGTTTTGCATAACGATTGTAAATGTGCAAGCGCTGCCTCATCGGAGTCAAATTTCATCCCAACATGCGGAGTTTTAGGAACATACCCCTCTGGCATAGACTGGACCTCACCATCACTACCACTGTCCTCACTAGACAATGTAACACCTGTTCGCGCACCCGAGTGAGTGTCCCGTGCATGCCCTGAAGGTCCAGATGCAGAAGGTGTAGGGATTCGTAGCATGGAAAACAAAAAATTTCTATCGCATACAAACAAACAAGCCAAGATCTATCTACTAGATTGTAGCAACGAGTCGATAGAATAACTCACCCTCGAAGATTCCAAAGTGTTTAACGAGAGCGGATTCTCGTGGGTGATGTAGTCGTACTCTTCCCGATCTCAAGATCGCGTAGACGATCCTTCCGGCGCTGCGTTCCGGCAGCGCTCCCGCAGTCGGTCACACGTTCGGTACTCGATGAAGACCTTCCTCTCCCTTGTTCCAGCAGGCAGCGGAGGTTGTAGCACTCTCCTCACTATTCCGGCAGCACAACGGCGTGGTACCGGAAGTAGAGGGGAGATCTCGCAGGGCTTCGCCTTAAGCCGAAGCGAGTATGGTGGAGTATGAGAGAGTTCCTCGACGATCTAGGGTTTAGACACGCCTAGGAGGAAGCTTGTCCGGCGTCTAGGGTTGCTAGGCGGCGGCGGCTTGACCTAGGGCGGCGGCTTGACCTAGGGCGGCGGCGGCGGCAGCAGGTGGCGGCGTCGGCGGCTTAGGGTTTGGAGGCGGGGATCTTGTGTGTCTAGGAGGGGAGCCCTGCCCCTCCTTTTATAGGTGGAGGGGGCCGGCCAAGGGGAGGGGAGTCCCTCCCCAACTCGGCTTGGTGGTGCGCCGGTGGTGGGGAGGAGGGACTCCTCCCCAACTCGGTTTCCTCCTCCTTCTCCACTTCCCAAAAATAGCCGTTTGACTTTCAAACTTGGCGTTTGACTTTTCAAACAAGGATTTGATTTAATCCTCTATTTTGTTTAGCGATGACACTTAGTTCATAATGCAATCATACGAACTTGATATAACACATTCATGTACCCTTCCCCTCCGGAGTGCCGGACATTCCGGAACCTTCTAGAACATTCCCGATGAAAACACCGGAACCATTCTCCAACTCCGAAACGGGACTTTCCTTATATGAATCTTATTCTCCGGACCATTCCGGATCTCCTCGTGATATCACGAATCCCATCCGAGACTCCGAACAACATTCGGACTCTTTCTCATCATTCCATAACTACTCAAACAACGTCGAATGCTTAAGTGTGTCTCCCTACGGTTCGTGAATTATGCGGACATGATCGAGACACTTCTCCGAACAATAACCAATAGAGGAATCTGGAAATTCATATGGCTCCCACATATTTCTACGATTACTTTGCGATCGAATGAACCACTTACATATGATACCAATTTCCCTTTGTCTCACGATAGTTTACTTATCCGAGGTTATGATCGTCGGTATCTCTGCATACCTAGTTCAACCTCGTTACTGATAAGTACTCTTTTCTAGTTCCCGTGATATGTGATCCCTTGTGAGCCAGTCACATGCTTGCAAGCTAATTGGATGACATTTCACCGAGAGGGCCCAGAGTATATCTATCCGTCATATGGATGGACAAATCCCACTATTGATCCATGTGTCTCAACCAATACTTTCTGAACACTCAATGCCACCTTTATAGCCACCCAGTTACGGTGTGGTGTTTGATGTCATCAAATCATCCATCCGGTAAAGGTGATATGCAAGATCTCATGGTCGAAGGAATTAGGTTACTATGTATCAGAAAGCATATAGCAATTAAACTATTAAAATGACTTGATCTCTATGCTACGCTTATCTATAGGAGTATGTCCATCATATCATTCTCCTAACGATATGATCGTGTTGTTAATAACATCTCAATGTTCATGATAGGGAAACCACAATCATTTATTAACCAACAAGCTAGTATTATGTAGAGGCTTCACTAGGGACTTCAATTTAAGTTTACAGATCACACAAGTATTAATGTTTCCTTGTTAATACTATTATAGCATGAATGTAAACATTTATCATAAACACAAAGATATAATAATAACTATATTTATTATTGCCTCTAGGGCATATCTCCAAAAGTCTCCCACTTGCACTAGAGTCATCTAATCTAGATTACATGGTAATATACCGAACACCCATGGCAGTTTGGTGTTGGTCATGTTTTGCCCTCGGGAGAGGTTTAGTCAACGGATCCGCCACATTCAGATCTGTGTGTACTTTGCAAATCTTTATGTCCCCATCTTGGACATGTTCTCGAATAGCGTGAAAACGTAGCTTGATGTGCTTCAGCTTCTTGTGTGACCTTGGTTCTTGCGCATTGGCTATGGTGCCCATGTTATCACAGTAGATAAACATTGGGTCCAGCGCACTAGGAACCACACCCAGCTCTGTAATGAACTCTTTCATCCATATCGCTTCTTGTGAAGCCTCCGAAGCAGCCATGTATTCCGATTCAATTGAAGATCTCGCCACAACGCTTTGCTTTGCACTCCTCCAGCTAACTGCTGCACCATTCAAATTAAATACGTATCCAGATTGTGATTTAGAATCATCCGGATCGGTGTTCCAACTAGCATCGGTGTAACCATTAACAACGAGTTGTTCATCACCTCCATAAGAAAAAACCATATCCTTAGTTCTTCTCAAGTACTTAAGGATGTTTTTGACCGCTGTCCAATGATCCACTCCTGGATCACTTTGATATCTGCTAGTTAAACTAACAGCATATGCAATGTCGGGTCTAGTACATAGCATGGCATACATTAGAGATCCTATGGCTGAGGCATAGGGAGTCTTACTCATCCTTTCTCTATCTTCTGCCGATGTCGGACTTTGAGTTTTACTCAAGGTCGTATTGGGCAACATGGGCAAGAACCCTTTCTTGCTATCTTCCATTCCAAACCTCTTTAGAACCTTGTCCAAATATGTACTTTGTGACAATGATATTAGGCGTCTCGATCTATCTCTATAAATCTTTATGCCTAATATGTAAGCTGCTTCACCAAGATCTTTCATTGAAAAACTATTATTCAAATATTCCTTGACACTATTAAGAAGGTCTACATCATTCCCAATCAACAATATGTCATCTACACATAGTATTAAGAATGCTACAGAGCTCCCACTCACTTTCTTGTAAATACAAGCTTCTCCATAAGTTTGTATAAAACCAAAACTTTTGATCACCTTATCAAAACGTTGATTCCAACTTCGGGATGCTTGCTTCAATCCATAGATGGACCGTTGAAGTTTGCATACCTTGTTAGCATCTTTAGGATCGACAAAACCTTTGGGTTGCATTATATACAACTCTTCATCAATGTCTCCATTGAGGAATGCTGTTTTGACGTCCATCTGCCATATCTCATAATCATAATATGCAGCGATTGCTAACATAATCCTCACAGACTTTAGCTTCGCTACTGGTGAGAAAGTCTCATCGTAGTCAACTCCTTGAATTTGTCGAAACCCCTTTGCGACAAGTCGAGCTTTATAGACAATAACATTACCATCAGCATATGTTTTCTTCTTGAAAATCCATTTGTTCTCGACAGCCTTCCGGCCATCCGGTAAGTCCACCAAAGTCCATACTTGGTTTTTGTACATGGATCCAATCTCGGATTTCATGGCTTCTTGCCATTTATTGGAATCTGGGCTCATCATCGCTTCCTCATATGTCTCCGGGTCATCGGTGTTGTCCACCAACATGACACTCATAACGGGATCATACCAATCTGGAGTGGTACGAGTTCTCGTTGACTTGCGAGGCTCTGTAGCAACTACAACCGAAGTTTCATGATCATCATCATTAGCTTCCTCTCTTATTGGTGCAGGCACCACAGGAACTTCTTCCGGTGCTGCGCTACTCGCAATTTCGAGAGAAGGTTCAACAACCTCGTCGAGTTCTACTTTCCTTCCAGTCACTTCTTTCTAGAGAAATTCCTTCTCTAGAAAGGATCCATTCTTGGCAACGAAGATTTTGCCTTCGGATCTGTGATAGAAGGTATACCCAATAGTTTCTTTCGGGTCTCCTATGAAGACGCATTTTTCCGCTTTGGGTTCAAGCTTGTCCGGCTGTAACTTCTTTACATAGGCTTCGCAACCCCAAACTTTAAGAAACGACAATTTAGGTTTCTTCCCAAACCATAATTCATACGGTGTCGTTTCAACGGATTTAGATGGTGCCCTATTTAAAGTGAATGCGGCTGTTTCTAATGCATAACCCCAAAATGATAGCGGTAAATCTGTAAGTGACATCATAGAACGAACCCTATCTAAGAGAGTTCGATTACGACGTTCAGACACACCATTACGTTGTGGTGTTCCCGGCGGTGTCAATTGTGAAAGTATTCCGCATTTCTTCAAATGCTCGCCAAACTCGTAACTTAGATATTCACCTCCACGATCAGAACGTAGAAATTTAATCTTCTTGTTACGTTGATTCTCTACCTCACTTTGAAATTCCTTAAACTTCTCGAAAGTTTCGGACTTATGTTTCATGAAATAGATATATGTAGGGTTTCGTAGCATGGAAAACAAAAAATTTCTATTGCATACAAACAAACAAGCCAAGATCTATCTACTAGATTGCAGCAACGAGTCGATGGAATAACTTACCCTCGAAGATTCCAAAGTGTTTAACGAGATCGGATTCTCGTGGGTGATGTAGTCGTACTCTTCCCGATCTCAAGATCGCGTAGACGATCCTTCCGGCGCTGCGTTCCGGCAGCGCTTTCGTAGTCGGTCACACGTTCGGTACTCGACGAAGACCTTCCTCTCCCTTGTTCCAGCAGGAAGCGGAGGTTGTAGCACTCTCCTCAAGATTCCGGCAGCACAACGGCGTGGTACCGGAAGTAGAGGGGAGATCCCGCAGGGCTTCGCCTTAAGCCGGAGCGAGTATGGTGGAGTATGAGAGAGCTCCTCGGCGATCTAGGGTTTAGACACACCAAGGAGGAGGGGCTAGAGCCGGCGGCTAGGGTTCCGGGGACACCCAAGTCGGCGGCTAGGGCAAAACCCTAGGTGGTGGCGGCGGCTATGGAGGGCTGCAGCTTCTAGGGTTTGAGGTGAGGGACTTGTGTGTCTAGAGGAGGGAGCCCTGCCCCTCCTTATATAGGTGGAGGGGCCGGCGCGCCAAGGGGAGGGAGGGGAGTCCCTCCCCAACTCGGCTTGGAGGTGGGCCGCCGGTTGGAGGAGGGATTCCCTCCCCAACTCGGTTTCCCTCCTTCCTCCTCTTTTCCACTTTCCAAAACTTGCCGTTTGACTTTCAAAGTAGCCGTTTGACTTTTCAATTTAGGATTTGATTAAACCCTTTATTTTGGACAGCGAATACACTTAGTATATGATGCAATCATTCCAACTTGTAATGACACACTCATGTACCCCTTCCCCTCCGGAGTGCCGGACATTCCGGAACCTTCTAGAACATTCCCGATGAAAACACCGGAATCATTCCCGAACTCCGAAACGGAACTTTCCTTATATGAATCTTATTCTCCGGACCATTCCGGATCACCTCGTGATATCCCGGATCCTATCCGAGACTCCGAACAACATTCGGTCTCTTTCTCATACTACCATAACTACTCAAACAACGTCGAATCCTTAAGTGTGTCTCCCTACGGTTCGTGAATTATGCGGACATGATCGAGACACTTCTCCGAACAATAACCAATAGAGGAATATGGAAATTCATATAGCTCCCACATATTTCTACGATTACTTTGCGATCGAATGAACCACTTACATACGATACCAATTTCCCTTTGTCTCACGATAGTTTACTTATCCGAGGTTATGATCGTCGGTATCTCTGCATACCTAGTTCAACCTCGTTACCGATAAGTACTCTTTTCTTGTTCCCATGATATGTGATCCCTTGTGATCCAGTCACATGCTTGCAAGCTAATTGGATGACATTCCACCGAGAGGGCCCAGAGTATATCTATCCGTCATATGGATGGACAAATCCCACTCTTGATCCATGTGTCTCAACCAATAATTTCCGAACACTCAATGCCACCTTTATAGCCACCCAGTTACGGTGTGGTGTTTGATGTCATCAAAGCATCCATCCGGTAAAGGTGATATGCATGATCTCATGGTCGAAGGAATTAGGTTACTATGTATCAGAAAGCATATAGCAATTGAACTATTGAAATGACTTGATCTTTATGCTACGCTTATCTATAGGAGTATTTCCATCATATCATTCTCCTAACGATATGATCTTGTTGTTGATAACATCCCAATGTTCATGATAGGGAAACCACAATCATTTATCAACCAACAAGCTAGTGTTGTATAGAGGCTATACTAGGGACTTCAAATTAAGTTTACAAATCACACAAGTATCAATGTTTCCTTGTTAATACTATTATAGCATGAATGTAAACATTTATCATGAACACAAAGATATAATAATAACTTCATTTATTATTGCCTCTAGGGCATATCTCCAAAAGTCTCCCACTTGCACTAGAGTCATCTAATCTAGATTACATGGTAATATACCGAACACCCATGGCAGTTTGGTGCTGGTCATGTTTTGCCCTCGGGAGAGGTTTAGTCAACGGATCCACCACATTCAGATCTGTGTGTACTTTGCAAATCTTTATATCCCCATCCTGGATATGTTCTCGAATAGCGTGAAAACGTAGCTTGATGTGCTTCAGCTTCTTGTGTGACCTTGGTTCTTGCGCATTGGCTATGGCGTCCATGTTATCACAGTAGATAGACATTGGGTCCAGCGCACTAGGAACCACACCCAGATCTGTAATGAACTCTTTCATCCATATCGCTTCTTGTGAAGCCTCCGAAGCAGCCATGTATTCCAATTCAGTTGAAGATCTCGCCACAACGCTTTGCTTTGCACTCCTCCAGCTAACCGCTGCACCATTCAAAATAAATACGTATCCGGATTGTGATTTAGAATCATCCGGATCGGTGTTCCAACTAGCATCGGTGTAACCATTAACACCGAGTTGTTCATCACCTCCATAAGAAAGAACCATATCCTTAGTTCTTCTCAAGTACTTAAGGATGTTTTTGACCGCTGTCCAATGATCCACTCCTGGATCACTTTGATATCTGCTAGTTAAACTAACAGCATATGCAATGTCGGGTCTAGTACATAGCATGGCATACATTAGAGATCCTATGGCTAAGGCATAGGGAGTCTTACTCATCCTTTCTCTATCTTCTGCCGATGTCGGACTTTGAGTTTTACTCAAGGTCGTATTGGGCAACATGGTCAAGAACTCTTTCTTGCTATCTTTCATTCCAAACCTCTTTAGAACTTTGTCAAAATATGTACTCTGTGACAATGATATTAGACGTTTTGATCTATCTCTGTAAATCTTTATGCCTAATATGTAAGCTGCTTCACCAAGATCCTTCATTGAAAAACTATTATTCAAATATTCCTTGACACTATTAAGAAGGTCTACATCATTCCCAATCAACAATATGTCATCCACATATAGTATTAAGAATGCCACAGAGCTCCCACTCACTTTCTTGTAAATACAAGCTTCTCCATAAGTTTGTATAAAACCAAAACTTTTGATTACCTTATCAAAACGTTGATTCCAACTTCGGGATGCTTGCTTCAATCCATAGATGGATCGTTGAAGTTTGCATACCTTGTTAGCATCTTTCGGATCGACAAAACCTTTGGGTTGCATCATATACAACTCTTCATCAATGTCTCCATTGAGGAATGCTGTTTTGACATCCATCTGCCATATCTCATAATCATAATATGCAGCGATTGCTAACATAATCCTGACAGACTTTAGCTTCGCTACTAGTGAGAAAGTCTCATCGTAGTCAACTCCTTGAATTTGTCGAAACCCTTTTGCGACAAGTCGAGCTTCATAGACAATAACTTGGCTTGGAGGTGGGCCGCCGGTTGGAGGAGGGATTCCCTCCCCAACTCGGTTTCCCTCCTTCCTCCTCTTTTCCACTTTCCAAAACTTGCCGTTTGACTTTCAAACTAGCCGTTTGACTTTTCAATTTAGGATTTGATTAAACCCTTTATTTTGGACAGCGAATACACTTAGTACATGATGCAATCATTCCAACTTATAATGACACACTCATGTACCCCTTCCCCTCCGGAGTGCCGGACATTCCGGAACCTTCTAGAACATTCCCGATGAAAACACCGGAATCATTCCCGAACTCCGAAACGGAACTTTCCTTATATGAATCTTATTCTCCGGACCATTCCGGATCACCTCGTGATATCCCGGATCCTATCCGAGACTCCGAACAACATTCGGTCTCTTTCTCATACTACCATAACTACTCAAACAACGTCGAATCCTTAAGTGTGTCTCCCTACGGTTCGTGAATTATGCGGACATGATCGAGACACTTCTCCGAACAATAACCAATAGAGGAATCTGGAAATTCATATGGCTCCCACATATTTCTACGATTACTTTGCGATCGAATGAACCACTTACATATGATACCAATTTCCCTTTGTCTCACGATAGTTTACTTATCCGAGGTTATGATCGTCGGTATCTCTGCATACCTAGTTCAACCTCGTTACCGATAAGTACTCTTTTCTCGTTCCCGTGATATGTGATCCCTTGTGATCTAGTCACATGCTTGCAAGCTAATTGGATGACATTCCACCGAGAGGGCCCAGAGTATATCTATCCGTCATATGGATGGACAAATCCCACTCTTGATCCATGTGTCTCAACCAATACTTTCCGAACACTCAATGCCACCTTTATAGCCACCCAGTTACGGTGTGGTGTTTGATGTCATCAAAGCATCCATCCGGTAAAGGTGATATGCATGATCTCATGGTCGAAGGAATTAGGTTACTATGTATCAGAAAGCATATAGCAATTGAACTATTGAAATGACTTGATCTTTATGCTACGCTTATCTATAGGAGTATGTCCATCATATCATTCTCCTAACGATATGATCTTGTTGTTGATAACATCCCAATGTTCATGATAGGGAAACCACAATCATTTATCAACCAACAAGCTAGTGTTGTATAGAGGCTATACTAGGGACTTCAAATTAAGTTTACAAATCACACAAGTATCAATGTTTCCTTGTTAATACTATTATAGCATGAATGTAAACATTTATCATAAACACAAAGATATAATAATAACTTCATTTATTATTGCCTCTAGGGCATATCTCCAACAATATACCCATATCTACTCAAGTCATCCGTGAAGGTAAGAACATAACGATAACCACCGTGCGATGCTACACTCATTGGACCACACACATCGGTATGTATGATTTCCAATAAGTCCGTAGCTCGCTCCATCATACCAGAAAATGGAGTCTTAGTCATTTTACCCATCAGACATGCTTCGCATCTATCAAGTGATTCGAAATCAAGTGATTCGAGAAGTCCATCAGAATGGAGTTTCTTCATACGCTTCACTCCAATGTGACCAAGACGACAGTGCCACATATAGGTCGAGTTATCACTTGATTTCAAACGTTTAGCCTCAATGTTGTTGATATGTGTATTTCCACTATCGAGATTCAATAAGAATAGACCATCTATCAAAGGTGCATGTGCATAAAACATATTACTCATATAAATCGAACAACCATTATTCTTGGACTTAAACAAGTAACCGTCTCGCAATAAACAAGATCCCGATATAATGTTCATGCTTAACGCAGGCACCAAATAACAATTATTTAAGTATAAAACTAATCCCGATGGTAGATGAAGGGGTAGCGTGTCGACCGCGATCACATCAACCTTTGACCCGTTTCCCACGCGCATCGTCACCTCGTTCTTCGCTAGCTTCCGTTTATTCTGCAGCACCTGTTTCGAGTTACAAATATGAGCAACCGAACCAGTATCAAATACCCAGGCACTACTACGAGTACTAGTGAGATACACATCAATAACATGTATATCGGATATACCTTTCTTCTTGATGTTGTCGTTCTTCAAATCCGCCAAGTACTTTGGGCAATTCCGCTTCCAGTGACCTTCTCCCTTGCAGTAAAAGCACTCAGTATCAGGCTTGGGTCCAGCCTTGGTCTTCTTCGTCGGCGCGGTAACTTTCTTACCACCCTTCTTGAAGTGTCCCTTTTGCTTAGACTTGCCTTTCTTGAATTTGGTGGTCTTATTGACCAACAACACTTGGTGCTCTTTCTTGATCTCCACTTCTGCAGACTTCAACATAGCAAACAGTTCTGGCAACTGCTTGTTCATGTTTTGCATGTTGTAGTTCATCACAAAGTTCTTGTAACTTGGTGGTAGTGATTGGAGGACACGGTAAATCCCCAAAGCATTAGGAATCACTATACCCAAGATTTGAAGTTTACTTGCGTGCCCAGACATCTTAAGAACATGCTCACTGACGGAGCTACCCTCTTCCATCTTGCAGTTAAAGAACTTTTCAGAAGCCTCATAGCTCTCAATTGCCGCGTGAGTCTCAAAGATCAATTTGAGTTCACGGACAATATCATGTGGGTCTGAATTCTCAAACCTTTTCTGAAGCTCCGATTCTAAACCATACAAGATAGCACACTGAACTGTGGAGTACTGAGTCTTCCGAGCGAGGTAAACGTTCTTTACTTCGTCGGTAGCATCAGCTGCAGGCGGGTCACCCAGCGGTGCATCCAGCACATAGGTCAAATTACCAGCTGTGAGGACAATCCTCAAATTGCGGAACCAATCCGCGAAGTTGCTTCCATTGTTTTTCAACTTTTCTTTCTCTAGGAACGTATTAAAATTGATGGTAGGGGCTGCCATTGATCTACAACATATTTGCAATAGTTTAGACTAAGTTTATGACAAATAGAGTTCAAATTACTAATAAAATTAATCTAGGTGAACTCCCACTCAAAACAATATCCCTCACATTGTTTTAGTGATCACATGAACCAAATCCACCACATCAACACCGATCATCACGAGAGTTGATATAGTTTCAATGGCGAACAATCGACATGTTCATCATATCTACTATATGATTCATGCTTTACCTTTCGGTGAACCGTGTTCCGAGACCATGTCTGTACATGCTAGGCTTGTCAAGATCAAACCTTAGTTTCCGCATGAGCAAATCTGGCTTGCTCACGTTGTATACACTTGCGGAATCTAACACACCCGATCATCACGTGGTGCTTCGAAACAACAAGCTTTAGCAACGGTGCTAACTAAGGGTGAACACTTTATGACTTGAAATTCATGTGCATGAGGGATCATCTTATAATGCTACCGTCGTTAACTAAGCAATACAAGATGCATAAAGGATTAACATCACATGCAATTCATAATATGTGATATGATATGGCCTTTCTTCTTCGCGCTTCCGATCTCCATCTTCAAGGACGAACATGATCTCCATCATCACCGACATGGCATCAAGGTCAATGACGCTTCTCCATGGTTGTCGTCCACCGGCTTCAACTATTACAACTACTTTGAATAGACACGCGGGTCTTAACATAAATTAAAGACAACCATATTGCTCGTGCCGGTTGCCAACTTACAATAAGGAACATTGCATACATCAAATATAATCACAATCATGGCCATATCACATCACAGCACACCCTTGCAAAACAAAGTTAGACGCCTCTACTTTCTTTGCATGTTTTACGTGGTTTGGGGCTTCCAATAAGTGTCGTTCTAACTTACGAACAAGAACCACAACATTGATACTAGTATTGTAAATCACCCGTTGTAAATTGGATCTTAACTATGCTAGGAGAAACAGGCACCCGCAAAGCCACTTATGCAATACAAGTTGCATGTAAAGCGTGAGGCAAGTCTCATGAACGATGTCATGTAAGGTTAGCCCGGGCCGCTTCATCCCAACATCCCGCAAGATGCAAAGTACACAAGAAGCAATCGACAATAAAAGCATCAACGCCCACAATGACCATTGTGTTCTACTCGTGCAACAGATCTACATATAGACACGGCTCTGATACCACTGTAGGGATTCATAGCATGGAAAACAAAAAATTTCTATCGCATACAAACAAACAAGCCAAGATCTATCTACTAGATTGTAGCAACGAGTCGATATAATAACTCACCCTCGAAGATTCCAAAGTGTTTAACGAGAGCGGATTCTCGTGGGTGATGTAGTCGTACTCTTCCCGATCTCAAGATCGCGTAGACGATCCTTCCGGCGCTGCGTTCCGGCAGCGCTCCCGCAGTCGGTCACACGTTCGGTACTCGACGAAGACCTTCCTCTCCCTTGTTCCAGCAGGCAGCGGAGTTTGTACACTGGTAGAAAACGTGCCATGCGTCCCGGTTGGTAAGGGGCTTTAGTCCCGGTTACCCAACCGGGACGAGGCAATCGGGACTAAAGCCCGAACCTTTAGTCCCGGTTGCCCCACCAACCGGGACAAAAGGCCACACACGTGGCATCTGCTCCGTGCGAGGGGGGGGGGGCTTTAGTCCCGGTTCGTAACACGAACCGGGACTAATAACCTGCTGCCGCGGCAGAGATTTGGCCCATTTCTCTGCCGCGGCAGAGAATTCATTTTGGCACATTTTGTTGCCGCGACAGCATTTTCGCCACTTTTTGTGCCGGGCAGAGAATTCATTTAGGTTGTTTTATTGTTTATTTAGTGTTTTGCACTTATCAATGAAGGAACCTTATATTACACAAGATCATCATGACAACATTTTACATTCAATACACGGATCGAGTTCATGCACTACATACAAAAGTTGCTATTCGATGCTACCGGCCAATTTCTTGAAAGTTGCTATTTTTGCAATTCCTATTGTCTATACACAGCCGAGTAGTATTCCCCTTGTTTGTTTAGGACTTCTGCATCCAAGAATCCCGCCAATTCCTCCTGTATTGCTCGTATGCGATCCTTTGGCAGAAGACCGTACCGTAGACGTTCGATCTGATTTAAAAAAGGAGTCAGCCTATATGAATATGAAACTAAACACAATTTGATTGTAATTAAAAACTATAGAAATTGTTTACGTACGTGGAGTTGCTCTAAATTTCTGCCCTTCTCATCGCACGTCTGCCGGATGAACTCGCATACATAGTATCCACATAGATTGTTACCTGGTCCCTGCGTCAGGCACTTTACGACAACAGAGTTCAATCAAAATAATAATCAAGCATGATAATAACTGTATCAAAACTAGAATCAAATAGATGCGCGGATATAGCTAGTGGTGCTTACATCTAGTGGTTGAAATGTAAGCTCCTCTTTCCAAACACCCCTAGCCTTCTTGGTGAACCGTTTCCAAGCGCTGTCCGGCGTAGAAAACGAATAAAATAAGTTATTAAGTACTTGATATCATAAAATTCACGAACGTTGCCGATATAGTGTCGTAATGATTAGAATTACCGCTGGAGAAGTATCTGCATGTCCTTCCACGTCTCAAGGGGTTTATGTTTCGAGTCCATGACTAGTACACGCCCTTTGTCAAGTTGAATGATTAACAGAATATAGTGGTACCTGCGAATGCAGAACTAATCAATTATATACTTAACATCGAGTAAGCGAAATAGAAAGTGTATACAAGACAATAACACTCACTGGAAGTTGTAAGGAAATAGTATTTCCCTTTTGGTTTCTTGAAACCTTAACGCGTGTACTATATTATCCTCCGTATCCTGGGGGCTTATTTTGAGATTAGCTTCATGAACCCAATATGGGTCAATGAAGCCAATGTCATAGATTTGTCCTCTGCTGCATTCGAGAATCTTCATTCTGCATATTAAAGTATGATTATATACATGCAATAAACAAAATAATATAGATGGAGACTAAATTAATTACAGAATTAGTACTTACAGACAATAGGCACTCATGATCGATTTGTCCAAGGCGTCTTGATTGAATAATTGAAATAGTTCATCAAATTCAATGGATATCATGTCATCCTTATCTTTCCCATGATGCTTTTTTGTAACCCTCAGCACTATCCAGTTAGCCCCGGCCCTTGTGGCATGCATGTACCAGTTATGCAATCTTCGCATTTTTGTTGGAAGATTGTTTACCTCCTCAGGTTTGACGAGAGGTTTTCCGTACTGGTATTGGTATGCTACTTCACTCACGGGGAAGAACTCTAACTGGGATAAGTACTGGGCAATACTCATACCTTGAGCAGCGACAGCTTCTCCGTATTGTGCAACTACCTCTGGATCATACTGCTCTTCGGCCCCATATTTGCTCGACCCCACATTGGTTTGAGAAATCACCTTGACAGGGGCGCAAGTCTGTTTTGCTTGTTCTCCGAGCTGGGCAACAGATTTCCCGCTTGCATCAGTACTGCTCTTCGAGGCTTTTTGTGCTGCATGTGACTTGAGAATAGAACGCTCATAGTCTGATGACAGCTTTGGCTCGGGTTGATGAAGAGTCTTTAGCATTTTCAACACTTTGGCTTTTTCTTCTTTGGTGCTGGGGAACTCTGGCTCTTTCGGCCGCCTCAGCTTAGCGAAAAACACTGTCGTTTCCGCATCAACGATCGCCGCAGTCTCCTCTTCAGTACAGTCATAAGCTCTCTTGGGAGGAACCGTTGGTACTTTTGGAAGAGGCTCTTGTTTACGTTTCGGCGATCGCTTACGACGCACAGTAGCGGTACGCTTACGCTTTTTATCCTGAGGCGCCGGCGATGGCTCCCGCGGCGATGGCTGCACCGGAGATTGGTGAGGCGACGGAGCCGGGTGAGGCGACGGAGCCGGGTGAGGCGACGAAGACGGCTGCCGTGGCGGCGACGACCTCGCTGGAGACGGGTGAGGCGGCGGCGAAGATGGCCTTGGCGTGTGATTTCGAAGCACGATACAATCCTTCGGCCATAGAATGGTGACGTTTTTTGCGTCACCCAGCACAGTCACATCCCCTTCACCATCAGGGTAGTGAAGATCCAAAACCTCAAAGGTGGGCATGATTTCATCCACGCCGACAACAGCGTAGCCCTCTGGAACCGGACGACTGTGGTAAGTTGGTGTGGGTCCAATTGGTAAGGCATAGCCGACCGCCACCTTCATTGATATGTTCACAACTTTGACATGTAGCTCGCAGTGTGTCATCTCTGTGATATCATCCACTGGGTAGCCAACAGGAGCCATCGTCGGTGCATCATCGGCATCGCCATTGTCATCACCCGGGACCTCGGTGGAAGCCACACTGCTTTTTCGATTATTCGATAGGCCGGTAGCATCGAATGCAGTGTGCTGCTGAGATGGGCCGGTAGTACTTTGCTCTTTAAGTGAGTTAATTTCATCTTGTTGTTGCTTTAATCGTTCTTCAATTAAACGCATTCGCTCTTTCTGACTTTCTGCTTCAACTGCCGCCCTGTCCTTACTCCTCTGACGGCTTCTATCAGGATATTTCTTCCTCTCTTCGGGAAACCCAGTCCTCCATGATTGGGAGCCTATTGTGCCTCGTGTTCGTCCATCATGTTCCTTATTTCCAAGGGCGAGTGTGAGCTCATCATTCTCTCTATCGGGAATGAAGTCCCCATCTTTAACAACCTTTACTGCTTTTCTCATCCTCTCTATTGGCAAGGGGTCTTCTTTATGTCGTATGTTATATATACACCTCCCTTCCGAGTCCAACGTGCCCCCATGCCCGTAAAACCAATTCCTTGCACGTTCTACCCAATCGTCTGTCTCTGGGGTGATATTTTTATCACGCAGTTCCTGCTCAAGTTTCTCCCACTTAGGAATGCCAACCTTGTAGCCACCTTGCCCCATAGTATGGTGATACTTCTTCTTAGCAGCATTCAGCTTATTCGTTTCAGACATTTTCTTAGCTTTTTCTGATTTCTTGTATTCCACAAACTCATCCCAGAATGGTTTTATCTTCTCAAACTGAATATTCTTGAAATTAGGAGTCTTCTCTTTCACAACATAGTCAAGGTGCAATCTTTTCTTCCAGTTGGTGAAACACTGGGCCATCTTCTTCAAAGCCCACTCCCTGACCTTAGCCTCCATGGCTCTCCCATGTTGTAAGGCGTCCTCAACTGGATCCTCCGCATTTGGATCCAGCTCTATCTTCGGTAGTTTGAAAATAACCATGAGCCTCTTCCACAGTAAATCTTTGGCGTGGTTAGGGACAAATAAACATGTTCCCTCTTCATCCGCTTTAGCAGGCCTATTCCAATTTCTAATGGTGATCGGGATTAAGTCCCTAACGATTACTCCGCATTGTGCCACAAATTTGGTTGCGACAACTTCGGGAGCTGTCGGTCTGCCGTCTTCAGCGACATCTTCGATCCTAAACCTCTCATGGTCTTGCAACTTTTTGGTTGGGCCTCGTCTGCTCTTTTCAGTAGATTCCTTCGATCCGGAGGGCTAAAAGAAGAAAGATCGTCGTTACTATTTCTATATAGATAGCAGATGATTAATTAATGAATTGATTTATATTACATGCACCTTGTCGGAGCGGTCGTCTTCTCGATTACACAAGGCATCGCCTTCTCCCTCGCGGAAGGCAACACCTTCAACCTCAAACAAGTTGTCTACTCCGGTAAAAAGAGGATCACCCTCACCGGAGTTGTTCAGAAACGTTGATACGTCTAAATTATCTTCCCCATGGATCACACATTGGATCAACTCTTCCTTTTCTTCGTCTCTGACGTGTGGGTCCATATTTTCTGCATAGGTGGAAAAACGAATAAGTCAAAGCGGCTAAAGGAGAAAGTTAAGGAGAAACCCTAATATATACATACACAATAATAAAAATGAAGAGAAACCCTAAACCTAGCTACAAAAAGGAAACCGTGTAGTAGATAGGTAACTCTAGCTAAAATCAACTAAAATCAATATTCCGGAGTTCCGAGGGGTGTAACCTAGTTCGGAGAAACCTCCGATGCATATGAGAGGGGAACATGAGTATAAGGCTACAAAAGGGAAACTATCCAGCAGATAGGTAACACTAGATACTAACAAAATACCATATTGGAATCGATTTAAGAGGGTTCAGAATGCCCTGGCGAAGGCACATCGTCGAACCCACATGCACCTAAGGGGTATTAATGATTCCTTATCTAACCACAGTGACTGACAATGTTCCTTATCGAAGACCAATAATACCAAACTAATTAATAAACCTAATAATACCTAACTAATAATAAACCTAATAATCGAAACACCGAAAAGAAAGGGAAACAATCAACACATGGCATCGATGCAATGCTCAAGCAAGTATGATGATATGACAAGTTAATTTTCATTGGAATGTAACCCTAAGACATGCTCGACGATTTAATCGGGGTTCCGACGGGTGAAAACCCTAACTCGGGGAAACTCCGGAACATATGAGAGGGGTGCATTTGTTCTTCTAATTATACTTGTCATTTAAATTGTTGAACAATGCATGATTATAGGTTAAATAGATAGGTTTCATTTTTCTGAACAATTTGATATATTATTTGTATTTTTCTGACTTATAAATAAAAAGATATTGAATTTACAAGTTTATATCAATTTCTGGAATTATTAAATCATTTAAAATTGAATTACTGTGTCAATATGACATCAGCAAAGGGTTGGGTATTTTTTTACCAAGACAGAACCTAGCCACTGTCACTGAGTGCTGGGCCCTAGGCCACATCAGCAAGCCACCGTGGGCCACGTCAGCGGGCCCGTGGCCACGTCAGCGTGACGCCGTGGACAAGGACGACGCGGCGGTGGAGGAAACGGCGCCGGCGACGATGCACCACCCGATCGAAGCCGCCGCGCCCACCACCAGCAGCAGAGGGAGGGGGAGGACAGAGAGGGGCAGGGAGGGGCGGCGCCGTACCTGACGCGCGGCGGTGGGGGAAGGGCGCGGTCGTCGACGGGAAGCAGAGAAGCGGGCGGCCGGCGGTCGTCGGGAGAAGGAGACGCGCGGGCGGCGCGGTCGTCGGCGCGCGGGAAGAGACGCGGGTGGCGGCCGGAGGCGGAGGCGTTGACGACGGAGCCGCTACGGGGAGCGCGCGACGGTGGCGGGGGCAGCCTGGCGGCGTCGTCGTCGGCGAGGGCGCGGGCAGAGGCAGAGTGGGGAAGGGAATAAGAAGAGGAGGCACGCGCTGTTATAACTAAAGGGCCTTTAGTCCCGGTTCGTGGCTCCAACCGGGACTAAAGGTGCATACGTCCCGGTTGGAGCCACCAACCGGGACCTATACTCCCCAATTTTCAGCAGACCAAGGGTTGGCGCGCAGTGGGTCTTTAGTCCCGGTTGGTGGCTCCAACCGGGACATATTCCCCTGTTTTCAAAAAATTTCAGGTATTTTCTCTCTGTTCCCGCCTTATTTTTTATTTTGGGGTTTAAATTTGTATTGTTTTTTAAATGATAATTAATTTCGAATTTAGAAAAACTTTAAACATAAAAAGTGTTTGGATTTGAATAAATAATTCAAAACCATTTTCTGTTTTAAAAAATAATTAATGTAACCATTTAAAATATGAACCATTTACAATTAAAAATGAATTAACTTATTTTTTTTAATATCAATTTGGAATTTAGAAAAACTTTAAACATAAGTGTATGGATTTGAATAAATAATTCAAAAACATATTCTATTTTTAAAAAATAATTAATGTAACCTTTTAAAATGAATTAACTTATATTTTTGAATATTAATTTGGAATTTAAAAAACTTTAAACATAAAAAGTGTTTGGATTTGAATAAATAATTCAAAACCATTTTCTGTTTTAAAAAATAATTAATGTAACCATTTAAAATATGAACCATTTACAATTAAAAATGAATTAACTTATATTTTTTTAATATCAATTTGGAATTTAGAAAACTTTAAACATAAGAAGTGTATGGATTTGAATAAATAATTCAAAAACATATTCTATTTTAAAAAAATAATTAATGTAACCTTTAAAATGAATTAACTTATATTTTTGAATATTAATTTGGAATTTAGAAAAAATTTAAACATAAAAAGTGTTTGGATTTAAATAAATAATTCAAAAACATTTTCTGTTTTATAAAATAATTAATGTAACCATTTAAAATATGAACCATTTACAATTAAAAATGAATTAACTTATATTTTTTTTGAATTTATTATGCCCGTTTTGAATTATCTGAATTTCTAACTATGGTCGAACCGGTGTGCATGAAGATAGGGGACGGGCATCGTTAGAACTTGCATTGGATCTCTGAAGAAACCACATATTGCGAGTCTAAAAATGATTTTTTTCAAAAAATCATGGGCGATAGATCATGTACCTGTAGTACAAACCGGACCCACTTCCTGCCGATTTGGCAGACATTTGTCCTTTTTACCCGGGATGGACGAAAAGGTTTGAGATGTACCGGTTGGTATATAGTCCATGTAAGGTGGTCTAGTATTTTAGGAAAATAGGACGGTAGCATTCTGAAACGGCATTTTGGTGGTTACTTCACAAAACGACCCGTTTTTTGCGCTCGGAAAATGGAAAAGGGATTTTCTGTGCGACAAAAAGGAAAACTTCCTCCTGCAACATTGTTCTACATACCAATGTCCACACACATGCATAATATGGGCACAACATCACAAACTATGCCGTGATTCAGCACATAACATCGGTCATTTGGACCGAAAGCCATGAAACCTCGAACATGATAGGTCATTTTGTGAAGGTTTTTTCGAAACATGATCAATATACCAAGTCTGGTATTTTTCCTTTCAACTATGTAACATAATATGACACCACGCGAAGGATTTTCATTGTTCAGATTTTTTTTGAATTTATTATGCCCGTTTTGAATTATCTGAATTTCTAACTATGGTCGAACCGGTGTGCATGAAGATAGGGGACGGGCATCGTTAGAACTTGCATTGGATCTCTGAAGAAACCACATATTGCGAGTCTAAAAATGATTTTTTCAAAAAATCACGGGCGATAGATCATGTACCTGTAGTACAAACCGGACCCACTTCCTGCCGATTCGGCAGACATTTGTCCTTTTTATCCGGGATGGACGAAAAGGTTTGAGATGTACCGGTTGGGATATAGTCCATGTAAGGTGGTCTAGTATTTTAGGAAAATAGGACGGTAGCATTCTGAAACGGCATTTTGGTGGTTACTTCACAAAACGACCCGTTTTTTGCGCTCGGAAAATGGAAAAGGGATTTTCCGTGCGACAAAAAGGAAAACTTCCTCCTGCAACATTGTTCTACATACCAATGTCCACACACATGCATAATATGGGCACAACATCACAAACTATGCCGTGATTCAGCACATAACATCGGTCATTTGGACCGAAAGCCATGAAACCTCGAACATGATAGGTCATTTTGTGAAGGTTTTTTCGAAACATGATCAATATACAAAGTCTGGTATTTTTCCTTTCAACTATGTAACATAATATGACACCACGTGAAGGATTTTCATTGTTCGGATTTTTTTTGAATTTATTATGCCCGTTTTGAATTATCTGAATTTCTAACTATGGTCGAACCGGTGTGCATGAAGATAGGGGACGGGCATCGTTAGAACTTGCATTGGATCTCTGAAGAAACCACATATTGCGAGTATAAAAATGATTTTTTCAAAAAATCACGGGCGATAGATCATGTACCTGTAGTACAAACCGGACCCACTTCCTGCCGATTCGGCAGACATTTGTCCTTTTTACCCGGGATGGACGAAAAGGTTTGAGATGTACCGGTTGGGATATAGTCCATGTAAGGTGGTCTAGTATTTTAGGAAAATAGGACGGTAGCATTCTGAAACGGCATTTTGGTGGTTACTTCACAAAACGACCCGTTTTTTGCGCTCGGAAAATGGAAAAGGGATTTTCCGTGCGACAAAAAGGAAAACTTCCTCCTGCAACATTGTTCTACATACCAATGTCCACACACATGCATAATATGGGCACAACATCACAAACTATGTCGTGATTCAGCACATTACATCGGTCATTTGGACCGAAAGCCATGAAACCTCGAACATGATAGGTCATTTTGTGAAGGTTTTTTCGAAACATGATCATTGTTCGGCACACATTTAGTCCCGGATGTAGTCACAAACCGGGACTAAAGGGATTGCGGCAGAGTGGGCCAGACAACACTAATAATAGGGGTGAGTGTCGACATTATGTCGTGCGGCTTGTACCTTGTCCCGGATGGTGTCACCAACCGGGACTAAAGATGAACCTTTAGTCCCGGTTGGAGACACCAACCGGGACTAAAGATGAGTCAGCACTAATAATAGGGGTGAGTGTCGACATTATGTCGTGAGTGTCGACATTATGCCGAGCTGCTTGTACTATAAATATGCATCCTTGTGAGTCCAGTCCTCCAGCCAGTTTGAGGCATCTCCAAGATGGTTTTAGAGAGCAGGGACACCACTACGGCCAGTTTCAGGGAGATGCCGACGGAGCCCAGTCCTCCGGCATCTCCGAGAAACTGGTCATAGAGGCACTCCCTAATATGTGAAATTAGTTAGCTCCGAGGCGTATTGATCTAGTTAGTGAAGTTACAAGCTGCAAGATGGTTTTCGAGAGCAGGGACACCACTGCGGCCAGTTTCAGGGAGATGCCGACGGAGCCCAGTCCTCCGGCATCTCCGAGAAACTGGTCATAGAGGCACTCCCTAATATGTGAAATTAGTTAGCTTCGAGGCGTATTGATCTAGTTAGTAAAGTTACAAGCTGCAAGATGGTTTTCGAGAGCAGGGACACCACTGCGGCCAGTTTCAGGGAGATGCCGACGGAGCCCAGTCCTCCGGCATCTCTGAGAAACTGGTCATAGAGGCACTCCCTAATATGTGAAATTAGTTAGCTCCGAGGCGTATTGATCTAGTTAGTGAAGTTACAAGCTGCAAGATGGTTTTCGAAAGCAGGGCCACCACTACGACCAGTTTCAGGGAGATGCCGACGGAGCCCAGTCCTCCGGCATCTCCAAGAAACTGGTCATAGAGGCACTCCCACGATGTTTCTTTTCCCGCGAAAGACATGAACTAGAGTTACATAATATGAGCATGAACTTCTTGGCATATGTCATTCCTTATGACCGCTTCAGACGTAACCATGGAGCATCTTCTTTACTTAACGGAATGCTTGGGTCAGTTTTCACTGTGAAGGGCGGAATTTCATCAAACTTATTATAATCTTCTGACATGTCTGTCTTGTCCTCGATTCCCACGATGTTTCTTTTCCCTGAAAGAACTATGTGACGCTTTGGCTCATCATATGATGTATTCGTTTGCATATTTTTTCTTTTTTTCGGTCTGGAGGACATGTCCTTCACATAGAAAACCTGAGACACATCATTGGCTAGGACTAATGGTTCATCTCTATAACCAAGATTGTTGAGATCCACTGTTGTCATTCCGTACAACTGGTCTATCTTTACCCCTTCCCCATTCAGGTTGACCCATTTGCAGCGAAACAAAGGGACCTTAAAAGAGACTCCATAGTCTAGTTCCCATATCTCCTCTATGTAACCATAATATGTGTCCTTTTGTCCATTCTCGTCTATTGCATCAAAGCGGACACCACTATTTTGGTTGGTGCTCTTTTTATCTTGGGCGATCGTGTAGAATGTATTCCCATTTATTTCGTACCCTTGGAAATTCAATACAGTAGAAGATGGTGACGCGGCCAACAAGTATAGCTGATCTCCAACAGTGGTGTCATTCAAGAGATGTGTCCGCATCCAACCACCGAAAGACTTCATGTGTTCATCTGTAATCCATGATTCAGGCTTCCCCGGGTTTTTGGAGCGTACAATATTCTTGTGTTCCTCGATATATGGAGCTGCCAAGGTGGAATTATGTAGAACTGTGTAGTGTGCTTTAGTGAAAGAATCCCCGTCCCTACATATCATTGCTTTCTTTCCCAGCGTGCCTTTTCCACTTAGTCTTCCCTCATGTCGCGAGTCAGAAACACCAATCGGCTTAAGGTCAGGAATAAAGTCAACACAAAACTCAATGACCTCCTCTGTTCCATATCCCTTGGAGATGCTTCCTTCTGGTCTAGCACGGTTATGAACATATTTCTTTAAGACTCCCATGAACCTCTCAAAGGGGAACATATTGTGCAGAAATACCGGACCGAGAATGGCAATCTCTTCCACTAGATGAACCAGGAGATGCGTCATAATATTGAAGAAGGATGGTGGGAACACCAATTCAAAACTAACAAGACATTGTACCACATCCTTCTGTAACCTTGGCAGAATATCTGGATTGATTTCCTTCTGAGATATTGCATTGAGGAATACACACAGCTTCACAATGGGTACTCGAACATTTTCCGGTAGAAGCCCCCTCAATGCAATCGGAAGCAACTGCGTCATAATCACGTGACAGTCATGAGACTTCAGGTTTTGGAACTTTTTCTCTGCCATATTTATTATCCCCTTTATATTAGATGAGAAGCCCGACGGCACCTTGATACTGTAAAGGACTTCAAAAAAGATTTCCTTCTCTGCTTTGGTAAGAGCATAGCTGGCACGACTTAAGTGACACCCTTTATCCGTCTTGTTATCTGTATGCATGTTATTTGGGTCTTTCATAATTTGTTGGTCCTCCCGTGCTTCAGGTGTATCTTTTGTCTTACCATACACGCCTAGGAATCCTAGCAGGTTCACGCAGAGATTCTTCGTCACGTGCATCACGTCGATTGAAGAGCGGACACGCAGGACTTTCCAATATGGCAGCTCCCAAAATATAGATTTCTTCTTCCACATGGGTGCGTGTCCTGTAGCGATGTCGTTCGGAACTGATTGACCGCCGTGACCCTTTCCAAAGATTACTTCTATGTCCTTGACCATACCAAATACATCATCACCAGCAGGGAGTTCAGGCTTCTTCCAATGATCCGCCTCACCTTTAAAATGCTTGCCTTTCTTTCTTACGGGATGATTGGTCGGAAGAAATCGTCGATTCGCTAGGTACACAACCTTCTTGCATTTATGCAAATATGTACCTTCGGTCTTATCTAAACAGTGGGTGCATGACTTATATACTTTGTTTGTCTGTTCTGAAAGGTTACTAAGAGCAGGCCAATCATTGATGGTTACGAATAACAACCCTCGTAGATTAAATGGATCCTGTTTGTTCTCATCCCACGGACGTACACCTGGTTTGCCCCACAACTGTAAGAGTTCTTCAACTAATGGCCTAAGGTACACATCAATGTCGTTGCCAGGTTGCTTCGGGCCTTGGATGAGCACTGGCATCATAATGAACTTACGCTTCATGCACAACCAAGGAGGCAGGTTGTAGATACATAGAGTCACGGGCCAGGTGCTGTGACTGCAGCTCTGCTCCCCAAAAGGATTCATGCCATCCGTACTTAGACCAAACCATAAGTTCCTTGCGTCACCTGCAAAGTCTGGGAAGTCTCTCTCGATTTTTCTCCACTGTGACCCATCAGCAGGGTGTCTCAACTCCCCGTCTTTCTTACGGTCTTCTTTGTGCCATCGCAACAACCTGGCATGCTCTTTGTTTCTGAACATGCGTTTTAACCTTGGTATTATAGGAGCATACCACATAACCTTAGCAGGAACCCTCTTCCGGAGGGGCTCTCCCTCAACATCACCAGGGTCATCTCGTCTGATTTTATACCGCAATGCATTGCATACCGGGCATTTATCTAAATTCTCATACTCCTTACCGCGGTAGAGGATGCAGTCATTAATGCATGCATGTATCTTTTGCACATCTAATCCCAGAGGACAGACAGTCTTCTTTGCTTCGTAGGTACTCTCGGGAAGTTCGTTATGTTTTGGAAACTTCGGCTTCATTATTTTCAGCATCTTTTCAAATGAGGAGTCAGTTAGACCACACTCTGCCTTCCATCGCAACAATTCCAGTGTGGTACCGAGCTTTGTGCTGCCATCTTCACAATTTGGGTACAACAATTTCTTGTGATTCTAACATGCCCTCTAACTTCAACTTCTCATTTTCTGTTTCACAGTCTCGCTTTGCATCAGAAATGACCCTACCAAGTTCATCAGCCGGCTCATCTGATGCCCGTTCTTCACCTTTTTCCTCTCCATTGTCTTCCATTGCAGTATCACTGTATTCAGGAAACATATGATGATAGTTGTTATCATCATCTTCTTCTTCACCATCTTCCATCATAACCCCTCTTTCCCCGTGCTTGGTCCAACAATTATAGTTGGGCATGAAACCTTTCATAATCAGGTGGCCGCGAATGATTTTCGAGGAAGAGTACTCCTTGTTGTTCCGACATTGAACACATGGACAACGTATAAATCCATTCTCTTTGTTTGCCGTAGCCACATCGATAAATTTATCCACGCCTTTGATATACCCGGCTACCCGCCGGTCACCGTACATCCATTCCCGACCGTTCATCTGCATCATATAAGTAAGTTTATCAAAAAACAGGACATCATAAATAGTGAAATAACCAATTCACACCGACACATGAATTGTATCAATGACCTAGAAAAGATAAGATTGCTAACCTCGATCGAGGGAAATAAAGAGGAGAAAGCTCAAGTGCGTCTCGGACACCTTCTATATTTTTGTTCTATGAGAAATTCAACTGGATTTTTCACTCAAACATTTCAACAAACACCTTCAATGCATGCATGAGAAAAAACTAGCACACACCCTCACACCTTACACCATTCGAAAAAACAGAGTGGAGGCAGAGGGGGCTGGGGCATTGCATTTATAGAGGGCAAGGGGTCTTTAGTCCCGGTTGGAGCCAGCAACCGGGACTAAAGGTGCGTGCCACGCCACGTGGTTGTGGCCAAACCTTTAGTCCCGGTTGGTGGCTCCAACCGGGACGCATGCCCCCTTACCAACCGGGACCCATGCCCCCTGGCCCCGTGCCCGCTCCAACCGGGACGCGTGCCAGCATTAGTCCCGGTTGGTGGCGCAACCGGGACTAATGCTCCCAGGGGTCGCGAACGGATGACCCTTTTTCCTCTAGTGGTAGCACTCTCCTCGCTATTCCGGCAGCACAACGGCGTGGTACCGGAAGTAGAGGGGAGATCTCGCAGGGCTTCGCCTTAAGACGGAGCGAGTATGGTGGAGTATGAGAGAGTTCCTCGACGATCTATGGTTTAGACACGCTGAGGAGGAATCTTGGCCGGCGTCTAGGGTTGCTAGGCGGCGGCGGCAGCAGGTGGCGGCGCCGGCGGCTTAGGGTTTGGAGGCGGGGATCTTGTGTGTCTAGGAGGGGAGCCCTGCCCCTCCTTTTATAGGTGGAGGGGGCCGGCCAAGGGGAGGGGATTCCCTCCCCAACTCGGCTTGGTGGTGCGCCGGCGGTGGGGAGGAGGGACTCCTCCCCAACTCGGTTTCCTCCTCCTTCTCCACTTCCCAAAAATAGCCGTTTGACTTTCAAACTTGACGTTTGACTTTTCAAACAAGGATTTGATTTAATCCTCTGTTTTGTTCAGCGATGACACTTAGTTCATAATGCAATCATACCAACTTGATATAACACATTCATGTACCCTTCCCCTCCGGAGTGCCGGACATTCTGGAACTTTCTAGAACATTCCCGATGAAAACACCGGAACCATTCTCCAACTCCGAAACGGGACTTTCCTTATATGAATCTTATTCTCCGGACCATTCCGGATCTCCTCGTGATATCCCGAATCCCATCCGAGACTCCGAACAACATTCGGACTCTTTCTCATCATTCCATAACTACTCAAACAACGTCGAATCCTTAAGTGTGTCTCCCTACGGTTCGTGAATTATGCGGACATGATCGAGACACTTCTCCGAACAATAACCAATAGAGGAATCTGGAAATTCATATGGCTCCCACATATTTCTACGATTACTTTGCGATCGAATGAACCACTTACATACGATACCAATTTCCCTTTGTCTCACGATAGTTTACTTATCCGAGGTTATGATCGTCGGTATCTCTGCATACCTAGTTCAACCTCGTTACCGATAAGTACTCTTTTCTCGTTCCCGTGATATGTGATCCCTTGTGAGCCAGTCACATGCTTGCAAGCTAATTGGATGACATTTCACCAAGAGGGCCCAGAGTATATCTATCCGTCATATGGATGGACAAATCCCACTATTGATCCATGTGTCTCAACCAATACTTTCTGAACACTCAATGCCACCTTTATAGCCACCCAGTTACGGTGTGGTGTTTGATGTCATCAAAGCATCCATCCGGTAAAGGTGATATGCATGATCTCATGGTCGAAGGAATTAGGTTACTATGTATCAGAAAGCATATAGCAATTGAACTATTAAAATGACTTGATCTTTATGCTACGCTTATCTATAGGAGTATGTCCATCATATCATTCTCCTAACGATATGATCTTGTTGTTAATAACATCTCAATGTTCATGATAGGGAAACCACAATCATTTATTAACCAACAAGCTAGTATTATGTAGAGGCTTCACTAGGGACTTCAATTTAAGTTTACTAATCACACAAGTATTAATGTTTCCTTGTTAATACTATTATAGCATGAATGTAAACATTTATCATAAATACAAAGATATAATAATAACTATATTTATTATTGCCTCTAGGGCATATCTCCAACAGAAGGTCCAGCACCTGAATGAGTTTTCATCTCAAAATCCCCTGATGGCACCCCTGTAGAAGTTCCACCCCCAAATGGTCATGTAGAAGTTCTAGCACCATCATCGCGGAAACCACGCAGACTACCTTCCTCGTCATGCACAGAACTGTCTCCCGCTGGCTGGTTTAGGTCTAGCTCCCCAAACCAATAAGCAAAACCTTTAGGCATTTTAAGCAAAACTCCTGCATATGGCAAAAAAACACAAATTACATCAACAAGTTATTTCTTTTTCATTTAGTTCTTAAACTTCATGACATCAACATTTGTGTTTCTGTTCTTAACAGGGAAAAAGGAGTGGTGTGACAGTCAAGCAAAAAAAGGGAGGGACAAGTTCATGTACAAACGGCAGCAAGAACTACCAGGATTTGATGTTCCATCTTCAGAAACTTTCCACTGATGGAATATTTTGTTGCATCTATAAAATCTAGCATGTTTTCTGTGTTTTGTGTTTTTTGTTAATATTCTGTGATTGCTGTCCCTTTTTAACTACTGGAAGTTATATGATGCTATTGGATCTGGGTGTTGTTCCTTTTTAACTACTGGAAGTTAATGGGAAGTTTTATATGATGCTCTTCCATCTGATTTCTTCTACTGGAAGTTATATGATGGTCTTCCATATGATGGTCTTCCATCTGCTTAATGTTCTTTTTTCATTTTCCTGGTATAACTTCCTTTTTGGGCTATAACTTCCTTTTTACCAGGAGATGGGGTGGGGGAGAAGAGACAACATACATGAGGGATATTTTGCAGGTGTCTCTGTCGATGATTTCCTTGGATGGAAGATACAGGGGAGAAGTAATTGCGATTTTGGGCGAGGTGAACTTTCTTGGATGGAAGATATAGGGGGATTGGGATTCTGGGGATGGTATCGGGGGGAGTCTCTGTTGATGAATTTCTTTTCTTACTTCCGTAAAGGGGGGAAGCAATGGCGATGGCGATGGAAGCAATGGAGGTGGCGATGGAAGCAATGGAGGTGGGGCTGTAAGAAATTGGGATCTGGGATCCCGTAAAGGGGGGAAGTAGGAGGTGGCGGCGCGACCAGGTGGGTTTCGGGGCGGTTCCCCTCGTGACCAGCGCTTCCCGCGCACGAAAACGGGAAAACCTGGGGTGAGGTGAACTGCCCAGAATCGGTTTGTCGGAGCGACCTGGGAACTGTCGGAGCAACTTGGGAGTAGCTTAAATCCAGGTTGACCTGGATGTAGTCGTGTCCATATATATATCCAAATTCTCTAGAAGTATAATGTAACAACGCAGGATACATATTATGACTTCTCATGTTTCTAGCGAGTTGTGGAGGGTGGGCCAGGAAGAGGAAGAATGAGAGGGTCCAAGAGCAATACGAATCGGAACATCAAGGACTCTCTAGATTTCTCTCTTAACATTGGAGAGATCAAGTGATATGTTTTTTCGATGCCTCCCATCCCTATCGTTCTTGGGTGCTCCTTTCTCTTCCTTTTGGCTTGCACACTTGTCTTAATACCGAGGGAAGAACCAGTCTATTTAGAAATTTAGATGACATGACTTTACACTAAGCATGGGAAGACAAAGAAAAGAGGGTATACGATCGATTTTTAGTAATGGGAACATTGAGAAAGGCGCAAGCGATTTTTTCATCCCTCTTAATATTAGAGGTGGATAGTTGGCTTGATTTTTTTCCAATGCCACCCATCACTATCGTTCTTTGGTGCTCTTTCGTCTCCTTCTAGCTTGCAATAGTGTGCAAATACATGGTTAAATTGGATTTTCATGCACTAGATATGGTAATGAAAAGGCATGCCTGATCCAAAGCTAAGATGACGGGATGAGCTTAATAAAGTTTCTTTCATATTACAATACTCCCTCTGACCCATATTAGTTGACTCAACTTTGTCTAGATACGAATGCATCTAGACTAAATACTTAACTAGATTCATGTGAATCTAGATAAACTTGAGTCAACTACTATGTGTCGGAGAGAGTAATATAAGTGTTAACATTTGAAAGTATACTCGTGAATCCACGACAAAGGCATGGTCATAATTCAGTTAATATATAATATAAGCATATTTATTTGTACATTATAATGATGCCTAGAATAGACAAATCCATACCAAGCAAAATTTTAGTCATACTAACATATTTATTCCTTGTTGTTTTACTACCAAAATCCATGTATGACCAAGGAGGATGACCGTAGTTGTCGTGGAGGATGGGGAGATGAAAAAACATAGGAAATGCATGTAGTATTAACACTAGATATCCTCTCTTGTATAGTAAGTAGTTATCTGATTAAGGAGCGGGTGGAAATTTATGACTAATTCGCACTAGATAGCTTCCTAGCCAACCAAATTGTGAGTAGTGCAATTATTTTTATTAACCCCCTTTAAGTATAAAATATCCATCACCCTTGCAAAAAAAGGTAACATATCTTGCAACATAGCCCAGGGAGTGTCCTATCTTCCTCCACCATCCCTTTGTTTCTTAAAAAAACCTATATAAATGAATGGTTGGTTTTAGTCATATCTCATTGCCCTTGCTTTAAGTCCACATCCGAGGGTAAATAACTTCAAATATTTCATATGTAGATAAACCCATCTCCAAAAATGTCCTATGTTAACATTAGTAGATGGTACAACACTCAAAAATATTATGATCTATGGCCATCATGCATGCACTATGCGTGTTCAACAACTAGGTCCCATATGCATGCCCATATATCATACATGCATGTATTATGTATACAACATCAACAAGGTTCCATCATTGTTCATAGCACTATAAGGAAGGATTCTATATGTACTCCAAACCTCTGAAAGAACTTTCCAAGAGTTGAAACTTCTTACTATGAGCCTTGAAAAAATGGACTCTTAGTAGGGATGGGTATTTGGGAAGAGGAAGAAAGAGAGTTTCCAAGAGAAGTGGGTGTGGGAACACAGAGGAAACATTAAGTTCTCTATTTTCTCCTCTAACATCGGAGGAGGATATTTGGCTTTGTGTTTTCCCAGTGCCTCCCATTCCTATTGTTCTTGGATACTCCTTCCCCTTCCCTTTGGCTTGCACACTTTTGTCTTGGTAGACAGATACATTTAAGCACATATCAATATGATGGCCCCTTGAGAGTGAGTTTAGGAAGATGAAGAAAATAGGGTCTAAGAGAAATATGAACAGGAACATATAGGAAAGCCCTCCATGACTTCGTCCAATGATGAAGGCCGAGACATTTTCACAATTCTTCCCACTAATGTTGTTCTTAGGTGCTCCATCTTCTTCCTTTGTCTTACAGTATCATCCTAGGGATTTGATGTTGATATCTTTGTTCATCGAATATCTTTGTTTTAGCATGTTTTATTACTATTTGTCTATACACATAGTTGCATTGATGTATGTATCAAGTTATAATGTATCTTGGCCATAGACTGTAGGATCTATTATCGGATTCTTAAATAAAAATGACATGCATGACCGATGAGCATTGATCGAGCACAAGATGGTCAACGGAGAAAGTAACATGTCATAAGAACCTAATACATTTCAAATAAAATGAAAGAACGGATAGTTTTAGTTTATTGAACATATACATTATTGTTTATTTTTTGCACCAAATTCGTGCAGTGTAGATAAATCACAAATTCCAAGGATATATGTTGGAGTAGATTGGAGATAAATACACGAGAATAGTGCATTAACATGAATATTTGATAGCCTATAAAGTTGGCAGCATTTTAGTTGCAAAATAATTGAGGTCGTCTCTACTACTACTCATATTCCTAGTTACCCATAACCTGGAGTCATGCCTCATGGGAAATTGGAAGAAAATGGAGAAATATAATGATTAGTAGGGAAACTAGAGGAATAGCGGTATCTAAATCATCTAAAATTCTACATGCTTCATTGAGAAACTGAGCATAGGCTGGTGGTTTCTATTAATCTCACTTTAAATACTACAATATATACTTGTGGAACTAATATAATTTCTAAAGTGTGCTAAAGACAAAGACCAAGCTAAGCTACCGAGAAATAATAGGCGCTTCAATAGATGTATGCATGGCTTAGAAAAACAATGTCCATGTTGAACCAAAGTGTCAAGATATTTTACGATAGTGGATTTATGTTCGGAGGTGTCACGCTTGGAGATTGGGATAGCACACTGAGACAGATCTTTGTACAAGTTTAGGCTCGGGACGAACAATGTCCGGTAAAAACCCTACTTCTTGTTTGTGATGGATGGAATTATCGTAGTATGCTCTGACGAGATCGAGATATGGCTTGATATCACCTATGGTGGTTGGATGTATAAAACGATCAGAGGGGATTCTCATATCGGCATAAAGTGTACAATAAATATTGACAAAAATCTATGGTTGTTCTTAGTTTGCGTGGAATAATGTTTATTCCTTAGTAACATAAATATATGTATTTGTTTGCTATTCCAATTTTGCTTTCTTGTCAGACGATGTGTTTCCTTCTATATTGTGTACAATCTATCTTGTATTTCCAAACAAACGTAAAATATCAATTAAGTGTGTTCCTTCAATAACTAAGTTTGAATATCAAGGATATTTTGACACTTCAAGGTTCACTTGTCAAACGAGTCATGAGTTGTAGAACAATGGTAAGTCTTGTGCACAAAATCCAACAATTAGGTCCATGACATATCTGATGTCTCATGTTCTCCACTCTGCCTGCTCTCACTCTTAACAAGAAACCGAGAGAGTGAAAGATTCTATTTTCTTGTTTTTTACATTCTTATAAATGCACCACATTAGGTTAAACTATTATATAGTAACAATTTTGTGTACACAGTGGCACCAACTACTATGAAACATAGTGTATCATGCAGTAGGTGCCTTTATTGAGTTGATTTGTTGACAAGGTTCCTGTACAGTCTAGACTGTACAGTAGAGACCTATATATACTTCAGAATACTACAACCTTGTTTAATAGCATGTGCTTTTTATTTTTAAAGTTGTGGACTTTAAGGGCTCAACAGTGAGCATGGAAGAGGAAGTGAGAATCTCTAAGAGCAGTAGGAATAGGAACATGGAGGAAAACTTAGACCTCTATTTTCTCCTCCGATAATGGAGGTAGAGATTTGGTTTCTGTTTCCTGATGCTTCCTATTCCTATCGTTCTTAGGTACTCCATCCCCTTCATTTTTCTTGCAAATGTATTTTTGGGAGAAGATAGAAAGTACCAATGGATATGTTTAGACAATGAGTGTTGGAGGTGTGTCGGGAATACAAGAGTGTCTAAGAGCATTTTTGGCATGGGAACATGGAGGAAAGCCTACACTTCTTTGCCTCTAAAACTAGGAATGGGGTCTGTTTATTATGTTTTCCTAACGCCTCCCATGCCAATTGTTCTCGATGTTCCTTAATTCCTCTTCCTTTTTTCTTGCAAAATATTTTTTTTTTGAGACAACAAAGTATAGTTTGTATCTTACATAGGATGGCTTTAAAGGTGAGGAATATAAAAGTAAAGGGTCTACATACACCGAGCATAGGAAAAGAAGAAGGAATACACGAATTTTTAGGCTCGTGTTTTTCTTTATTTTGGTATTTTCTCAATGCCTCACATGCCTATTATTCATACATGATCCACACTCTTATATTTTGCATGTGTATTTTGTTAGTCGAATGAACAAATACATCTTTGTAGTTCAATAGGTCTTCTTGGAATGCATGATTTCTTTGATGACTAGATAACAAGCAGTTTCATGGTTTTGTTCTTCTTCTTTTTTACTATATGGAAAGAACTAGGTGTGTTATGTTCTTGGCATGTATGAAGTTTTTCATATGACATGGAAAGATGTTGTCTTTGCACAATGTGTGGTTCATACTATTTCCCAACATTGATAACTTTAGTTAGTATTTATTAACTAGTGCACATAATGGCTCATGAATGTTAACGTCCTAGCTTAGGAATATTAGTAATAGTGAAATAAATTATATGGTGAATAAGATGCGAGCTAGTGGTAGTCAACCCCAAAAGATGATAGTCTTTTAAATAAAAAGGTCCATAACATTTTTACAGTTTAGCACATATGCAAGGGTATATTGTACGTAATATGTTATTCCAAGTGCTAGTACCAGTAGTAATATGGTTCTGGTCATGTTTTTCCTATGTTTTCATTTCATATTTCTCTCTTTTGGTAGCTTTTAAGCTTCGGGTAGCTTAGTTTTATGTTTCTTCTTTTGGCGGATTTACCTTGTAACAACTTATGCATATACTGGCATTCTCCATAGTCATGTGTTCGAGAAAAAGGAAAGAAAACGTGATCTAGTTGGAATTAGATTAGTTTGAAGCATTCTAAATTAGTTGTAATAGATTGTAAGATTTCAATGTAATATATAATTTCAATAAGATCCACAGATTTGAAACTAATTCACCTATAAATTGAATGCTACAGACACCTAGTCGTTGGTTCACCATTATTGCGTTGTTTAATCCGCCGCGTACCAACATTGCACGCCACTGTCGGTGTGATGTGCTAGCCAAGGGTAGACATAATTCTGCTAGTGTATTTAACTAGTAGTATGCCGGTCCATACACTATGGATACCTTTGTCACCGGCAGCTACGCGGCGCAATGCTGCATGTACGAGTTACCAATGGCATCTTATTAGTAGTGTGGCGCTTGCATGCCGCTAACGCTGATTTTGCAGTGCCGGCAATGACGCTTCTATTAGTGCCTGGACCTCAAGGGCACAACATATACCGGCGTCGATACTTCCCTAATGACATGTACACTAGTTCTGGCCATGTCGTGCCTTGCACCTGCCGACTATCTAGGCACATGGGTGCGAGGTACTATTGCATGGGATGTTCTAGATTTGTAGTTGTCCTTAGAGGTGTCGGGAACTACTATGACTCGTCCCTGTTGCTTTGAGTCACAATGCGTCGCCAATCTTGGCTGGAGGCCATGCTTGGTGAAGCCTTTCGTTGTTGCGTCCAAAGTTAGGAGCACCTCATTCACCCAGTTGTCGCTTGGTGAGGACGGTGTGTATGTGTGTGTGTGTGTGTGTGTGCGGGGGGGGGGGGGGGGGGGGGGGGGGATGCCTCCTTCTAGAGGCGTTGTACCCCCTGATATCTTCCTCTTTGGTGAAATCAAATGCAAATTCTTTTGCATTTTCTCGAAAAATGATACGTTTGACTATAAAGATCGTTCGAGAAAATTGTACATTAATAACACTTATATCTTAGGATGTGTAACACCCTCAGAATCGGCCCTATGCAAGTTTCAGCGCTTCCCGCCAAAACCCGCATAGAAACGATTCAAAGGTGCCCACCAGGCACTTTCGTGCGGGTGGAAAACGAAGTAATAACATTACACAACAGTCCTCGATGGGACCCACAGAACGGATATATACAACGGCGACTCAATGAGTCAAGAATACAGATATAATGTACAAAGATCCAAATCACCTTAAAAATTGATATAGCGTCCGACTACGGACAAGATGCAAATGGGGCTAAGAGCCCTGAAGAATAACCAATGGCGTCCATAACCCTGCCCAGGCCAAGCCGGAAGGGTAACCCTGCTAACGACGTCGATCTCAAGACCTGCTTAAACAAAAGGGGTGCCGACAAAGGGCAAAGGAAAAAGAGGAGCGTCAGTACTGAGGCCAGTACACGGCGAGACTAGAATTCGGCGGTCCTCGCCTACATAGGTATGGTGGACTGAGCGGCAGCGGCAGCATGCACTAAACAACCTATAGAGACTCGATACAACTGGCGTCAATCAGAGAGGGGGTTGAAAGACCTATTCGGAACCAACCTGATACTACCACCAAACAAACCCATCCTGGCGTTCCCCCTCGAGACCATCGAGGAAGTCAACCGAGGAACTCACACAGTTGGCAGTTTTATTTATTCAGTTATCGTTGCAGCAATTACTAGTCAGGTGTAGATAATCATCCTGATAAAATAAGCAGTAGGTACTTTTAGTTAACCATTCCGTTATAGTGGCAACACTTACTAGTCAGATACAATTAGCATGAGATAACCCCAAAACCCAGCAGTTGTTGGTACTTTTATTTAGCCATTCCGTTGTAGTGAAGCTGATTACTAGTCAAATCGGATACAAGTCAATTTATAACAGTAAACTTTAGTTATAGTTGTCTATGATCAAGCACTGTGCTCCAAGTCGTCCATAACCGCGGACACGGCTTCTCGAAAAGATTTAACCCTGCAGGGATGCACCAAAGTATCCACAAGCACTTCGACCCTTTTTGCCAGATCAGTTAACATACACTCATCGGTATGTCGGCGGGGCCTAAGTCACGACGTTCCCAGACCCAAAGCAAGTACATGGGGGCCACCCCACCAAGTCGACACCCGCAACGAAGTCGGCCGGTCTCCGAGACGGACTTAGGGTTTGCGACAGTGGCGGTAAGCGACAGCAAATCCCCAAACGGGGACTGTCGATACCGCGAAATCACTCCGCTTCCTAAACAGTACAGGTGCTATCTGTCGCACAATTTAAATAAAGCAGTAAAGCATGGCATAAGTACAGGATAGTAAATAAATCCTCAAACTAGTTTGTGGCCCCCAGTACAATACTTTGAAATCAGGTAATAATCAATGGGGGGCCCATATCTCCCCACCTGTGGTTAGCGCGCTCGATCTCGGAACAGGTGTCAAGAACTCGAGTCCTACGGGACACAAGTGGGCGGTCGGAAACCAAATCTTACCTATCACCCACCGATGCCTCTGCTTAATTCAATTTTAGTTGTTAAACAGTAATTAAAGTGAACAATAAATAAAGCCATGGTCTTCTCCAACATTGAACATGCGGCAATTCTCCAACAACTGTGGTACTTGACGACACGCAACAACACTTGAGCAAGCGACTTCGGCGCGCAGGTCCAACTATCTACCAAACAAAAGGTAATAGGATGTGTCCAAGGCAATATAGGGCGGCACAGGATATCACGGGTACGGAACTAGAGCACTGCAACACAGATAGCAATAGATCAACAGGAGGGAATAAATACTATAAAAGTAAGATAGGTAGAAAGGGGGAGATGCTCGCCTGAAAACATTGTCGAAGGTTCAACCGAAGATCGGGTCGACACTCGCATCAACTCAACGGCCTTATCCGCGAAGAAGCAAAACACTAGAATAAACACCGGATGCAATACTTAATACCACGGCAGAAGATCGGCATGATGCATGCATGATGTATGGCATGGCAAAGGTGCAATGCAATTAGGTCAAGTTAAGCGGAACCGGGGTCCCGACATTTAATTAGGTGGTTCAAGTTGTTTAGCTACCCCGCAATTTAAGTGTTGTAATAGCAGGGCAAGATAAGTTACCGGTTCGCTACACCAGTTTAAATGAGGCCAATATAAGGCTAGATTTGCCCGCATATGGGCCCCATATTTAATTATTAGGTGAATCGGCATAAGGCCCCCAAACCACATGAATGTGTATGCGAGATGAATGATTAAATATGCAACAATTCATATAGTTGACCATTTATAAAATAGGGTTCTCGGAAAGGGGTTCACACATTAGGGGTCTCGACGATCTTGGGGTTCCGGGGTTCGGGGTTGGTCTCAGGGTCCAGGGTTCGACGGGAGCGTTCTCGGACTCCGGGATTGTTCTCGGATATCGGGGGTAGTTCTTGTCGTGTCCGGGTGCGGGACTTGGGTCGTGTCAGGGCGCGTCGGGTTCTTCCGGGTCGATGCCGTTCTTGTCGTCGTGAAGGTCTTGTCGGGTCCCACGGGGTCGGTCTTGGCGTCCGGGGTGAGGTGCTTGACGTCCTTCGGTTCCATGACGGAGATCTTGAGGGTCCAAGGGGTTCGACGGGTGTCTTGGCGTCCCCTGAGGAAGATCATGTCGAGCCTTCGGGTTGGTACGGTCTTTGGGTCTGTGGCGGAGTCATCGGTGCTCCACGAACACCTTGTCGTACCGACGTCACCGGATCCTCGGTCTGGCATGCATCACCCCTCGATCACATATCGGCGTACTCGGGGTTCCGGCTCGATGGCGAACTTGGGTTGGTTGCGGTCACTATGGAAGTTGAGCTTGTTTGTCGTCGTTGTATCGCAGAGGTTGTCCCGCGTCTTGTAGTAGCAGTACCACATCAGTACCGCATCGACACAGCAACGACAGCACCCGTCCAGGCGTGGCATGAACCGGGCTGCAGCTGGCTTGCAGGCGACAGAGGGGCCAGAGACGATGGCGTGACGCAGGAAGAGGTGGCTTGGTGCAGAGGTGGCCAGACGCGGCGCCGGGGGTCGGGGTCCAGGCGAGTAAGCTCAGCGGGGGCCGGCCCAGGGATGTGGGGCGCGGCCGCGCGGACGGGGTGGGGCACCGGAGGGCCTGCGAGAGCCACGGCGAGGTCGAGCCCGCGTGGCCGTCGGGACGGGGCCGGCGAGAGGAACCGCAGCGGCGGCGGCCCGCGCTTGGGGAGGTAGTGGCGGAAAGGATGGGCAGGGCGGCTGCTGTGGAAGACGGCCGGGCTCGCGGAGAAGGGCGGTCCTGGCGGCGTCCAGCGACGGAGGGGGCGGTTGCGGGACCGACGCGGAGGGCGAGGCTGGCGGCCGCGGGGAGGAAAAGGGGAAGCAGGGGAGGCGAGTTGGGGCCGGTGGCCGGCGGAGGAGGGGCGGAGCCGGCGGAGGCGGGGCGGTCGCGCAGGTGGAGGCGGGGCGGCTCGGCGAGGAGGAGGAGCACGGCGGCGGGGACGGTGGCGAGGCCCGGCGGGCGAGCGCGGCCGGCGGAGGTGGAGGCCGGTGAGGCGAGCTCGGGAGAGGAGGAGGAGGGTCGGGGGCGAGCGCGGAGAGGCCCGAGGGCGGCGCGCGCAGGCCGGCGGCGGAGGGGAGCGGCGGCGGAGGCTCGCGAGCGCGGGGCGGCCGAGCTTGGGAGAAGAATGGAGGAGGGAGGTAGGATGCGGGCGCGCGCGGGGGGTGAGGAGCGTGCGGCCAGAGAGAGGATGGGAGGTTGGGGACGGAGGGGTGGGTCCCAGGGCACGGGTGGGACCAGGGTGTCAGAGGGGCGTCGGCTGGTCAGGCGCGTGGCGTGCGGGTGTGTAGCGCGTGTGGGGTGAGGGAGTTGTGTGGCCAGGGTGTGCTGGGGTGTGTGGGGCTGGGTTGAGAGGAGAGAGAGGGGGTGAGGTGGCAGTTTGGGGTTGGTTAGGGGGAGGGAGAGGGTGAGGTGTCAGGAGACCATTGGTGGGGGTGATGTGGAGGGGGGTGTGGGTAGATAGGTTGGTAGGTTTAGTAATTAGGTGGACCGATTATATTTCTGGGGCGGTCGTTCGGGTCGATTCGGCCCGTTCGACTGCCCCACTAAAATAATCCAAACTTTTATTTAATTTGGCAATACATTTTTGTAAATAGTTTTTAGACAAACAAAATATCCGGAATCATCCGGGGGTGTAATTTGAAATAGAAGGAGGGTAAATTTAGAAAACGATTGTCTTTCGCAATTAGTTTTTAGGCAAATTAATATGCATGATGATGACGATACTCAAATGCAATGTGGCATGATGACATGAGCATGCGGTCATGATGATGCAATGCACGAAAACAACGCGATTTTCTAGTAGTGGTAATTGCAGGATGCCACAATTCGACACCACTAACAATGGATCTCGCCCTCGAGATCCGCCTCATGGTACCGGAAGGAAAGGTCGTCGATCTGCGTCTTCTCGCTTCGTGTAGATCTTCGCGACACCACTAACAAGGATGCTTTCCTCGTCTTGAAAATGGCGACACCACCAACAATACGTCGTTGATCCCGTTCATCAAGAAAACACTCCGGATAAACAACGAACGAAGTTAAAGGTAGGGCCACCTCTAGCTTCCATGGAAGGAGTAGAATTGCATCGATCCACCGTTCAATATACAAAGCAAATGATAAGAGTAGTGGTATGGTCACGACTCCATCCCGCACTCAAAGCATTACTCTGTACACGAACAGATAGATTATGCAACCAACCCTCAAGATTCAGACTGAAGATCTCGACAAGCGAGGTTCGGATCAAAGGAGTGATGCAGACTCTGCATCGGATCTGGCGTAGATGATGTCGTCGCGTCGGAGAACACCGGAAGGCACAAACAAGGAACAACGAATGGTACCACAGATAAAGGATCACTCAGGCAGCATGAACACCGGATGGTAGAACACCGTTACCAAAGGAGGAAGCGAAACCCTGAAGGTACGACGGAAACCTAACCACGAGAATTCCTGGACTCGAATAAAGAGACTAGAGCGGATTCAAAACACGTAGGGGTAAGAGGAGAACAGCAGAGGGGTAAGGAGTAAAATTAGACCTAATCAGAACTATCCAACCGTTTTTGCAAAATTAGTTTTGACACTCTACTTCGGCCGTTAGCTAGGTTATCCTACAGGCTGGACTTGTGAGGTATCGCAACTGCTGAGCTCTGATACCACTCTGTAACACCCTCAGAATCGGCCCTATGCAAGTTTCAGCGCTTCCCGCCAAAACCCGCATAGAAACGATTCAAAGGTGCCCACCAGGCACTTTCGTGCGGGTGGAAAACGAAGTAATAACATTACACAACAGTCCTCGATGGGACCCACAGAACAGATATATACAACGGCGACTCAATGAGTCAAGAATACAGATATAATGTACAAAGATCCAAATCACCTTGAAAATTGATATAGCGTCCGACTACGGACAAGATGCAAATGGGGCTAAGAGCCCTAAAGAATAACCAATGACGTCCATAACCCTGCCCAGGCCAAGCGGAAGGGTAACCCTGCTAACGACGTCGATCTCAAGACCTGCTTAAACAAAAGGGGTGCCGACAAAGGGCAAAGGAAAAAGAGGAGCGTCCGTACTGAGGCCAGTACACGGCGAGACTAGAATTCGGCGGTCCTCGCCTACATAGGTATGGTGGACTGAGCGGCAGCGGCAGCATGCACTAAACAACCTATAGAGACTCGATACAACTGGCGTCAATCAGAGAGGGGGTTGAAAGACCTATTTGGAACCAACCTGATACTACCACCAAACAAACCCATCCTGGCGTTCCCCCTCGAGACCATCGAGGAAGTCAACCGAGGAACTCACACAGTTGGCAGTTTTATTTATTCAGTTATCGTTGCAGCAATTACTAGTCAGGTGTAGATAATCATCCTGATAAAATAAGCAGTGGGTACTTTTAGTTAACCATTCCGTTATAGTGGCAACACTTACTAGTCAGATACAATTAGCATGAGATAACCCCAAAACACAGCAGTTGTTGGTACTTTTATTTAGCCATTCCGTTGTAGTGAAGCTGATTACTAGTCAAATCGGATACAAGTCAATTTATAACAGTAAACTTTAGTTATAGTTGTCTATGATCAAGCACTGTGCTCCAAGTCGTCCATAACCGCGGACACGGCTTCTCGAAAAGATTTAACCCTGCAGGGGTGCACCAAAGTATCCACAAGCACTTCGACCCTTTTTGCCAGATCAGTTAACATACACCCATCGGTATGTCGGCGGGGCCTAAGTCACGACGTTCCCAGACCCAAAGCAAGTACATGGGGGCCACCCCACCAAGTCGACACCCGCAACGAAGTCGGCCGGTCTCCGAGACGGACTTAGGGTTTGCGACAGTGGCGGTAAGCGACAGCAAATCCCCAAACGGGGACTGTCGATACCACGAAATCACTCCGCTTCCTAAACAGTACAGGTGCTATCTGTCGCACAATTTAAATAAAGCAGTAAAGCATGGCATAAGTACAGGATAGTAAATAAATCCTCAAACTAGTTTGTGGCCCCCAGTACAATACTTTGAAATCAGGTAATAATCAATGGGGGGCCCATATCTCCCCACCTGTGGTTAGCGCGCTCGATCTCGGAACAGGTGTCAAGAACTCGGGTCCTACGGGACACAAGTGGGCGGTCGGAAACCAAATCTTACCTATCACCCACCGATGCCTCTGCTTAATTCAATTTTAGTTGTTAAACAGTAATTAAAGTGAACAATAAATAAAGCCATGGTCTTCTCCAACATTGAACATGCGGCAATTCTCCAACAACTGTGGTACTTGACGACACGCAACAGCACTTGAGCAAGCGACTTCGGCGCGCAGGTCCAACTATCTACCAAACAACAGGTAATAGGATGTGTCCAAGGCAATATAGGGCTGCACAGGATATCACGGGTACGGAACTAGAGCATCGCAACACAGATAGCAATAGATCAACAGGAGGGAATAAATTCTATAAAAGTAAGATAGGTAGAAAGGGGGAGATGCTCGCCTGAAAACATTGTCGAAGGTTCAACCGAAGATCGGGTCGACACTCGCATCAACTCAACGGCCTTATCCGCGAAGAAGCAAAACACTAGAATAAACACCGGATGCAATACTTAATACCACGGCAGAAGATCGGCATGATGCATGCATGATGTATGGCATGGCAAAGGTGCAATGCAATTAGGTCAAGTTAAGCGGAACCGGGGTCCCGACATTTAATTAGGTGGTTCAAGTTGTTTAGCTACCCCGCAATTTAAGTGTTGTAATAGCGGGGCAAGATAAGTTACCGGTTCGCTACACCAGTTGAAATAAGGCCAATATAAGGCTAGATTTGCCCGCATATGTGCCCCATATTTAATTATTAGGTGAATCGGCATAAGGCCCCCAAACCACATGAATGTGTATGCGAGATGAATGATTAAATATGCAACAATTCATATAGTTGACCATTTATAAAATAGGGTTCTCGGAAAGGGGTTCACACATTAGGGGTCTCGACGATCTTGGGGTTCCGGGGTTCGGGGTTGGTCTCAGGGTCCAGGGTTCAACGGGAGCGTTCTCGGACTCCGGGATTGTTCTCGGATATCGGGGGTAGTTCTTGTCGTGTCCGGGTGCGGGACTTGGGTCGTGTCGGGGCGCGTCGGGTTCTTCCGGGTCGATGCCGTTCTTGTCGTCGTGAAGGTCTTGTCGGGTCCCACGGGGTCGGTCTTGGCGTCCGGGGTGAGGTGCTTGACGTCCTTCGGTTCCATGACGGAGATCTTGAGGGTCCAAGGGGTTCGACGGGTGTCTTGGCGTCCCCTGAGGAAGATCATGTCGAGCCTTCGGGTTGGTTCGGTCTTCGGGTCTGTGGCGGAGTCATCGGTGCTCCACGAACACCTTGTCGTACCGACGTCACCGGATCCTCGGTCTGGCATGCATCACCCCTCGATCACATATCGGCGTACTCGGGGTTCCGGCTCGATGGCAAACTTGGATTGGTTGCGGTCACTATGGAAGTTGAGCTTGTTTGTCGTTGTTGTATCGCAAAGGTTGTCCCGCGTCTTGTAGTAGCAGTACCACATCAGTACCGCATCGACACAGCAACGACAGCACCCGTCCAGGCGTGGCATGAACCGGGCTGCAGCTGGCTTGCAGGCGACAGAGGGGCCAGAGACGGTGGCGTGACGCAGGAAGAGGTGGCTTGGTGCAGAGGTGGCCAGATGCGGCGCCGGGGGTCGGGGTCCAGGCGAGTAAGCTCAGCGGGGGCCGGCCCAGGGATGTGGGGCGCGGCCGCGCGGACGGGGTGGGGCACCGGAGGGCCTGCGAGAGCCACGGCGAGGTCGAGCCCGCGTGGCCGTCGGGACGGGGCCGGCGAGAGGAACCGCAGCGGCGGCGGCCCGCGCTTGGGGAGGTAGCGGCGGAAAGGCTGGGCAGGGCGGCTGCTGTGGAAGACGTCCAGGCTCGCGGAGAAGGGCGGTCCTGGCGGCGTCCAGCGACGGAGGGGGCGGTTGCGGGACCGACGCGGAGGGCGAGGCCGGCGGCCGCGGGGAGGAAACGGGGAAGCAGGGGAGGCGAGTTGGGGCCGGTGGCCGGCGGTGGAGGGGCGGAGCCGGCGGAGGCGGGGCGGTCGCGCAGGTGGAGGCGGGGCGGCTCGGCGAGGAGGAGGAGCACGGCGGCGGGGACGGTGGCGAGGCCCGGCGGGCGAGCGCGGCCGGCGGAGGTGGAGGCCGGTGAGGCGAGCTCGGGAGAGGAGGAGGAGGGTCGGGGGCGAGCGCGGAGAGGCCCGAGGGCGGCGCGCGCAGGCCGGCGGCGGAGGGGAGCGGCGGCGGAGGCTCGCGAGCGCGGGGCGGCCGAGCTTGGGAGAAGAATGGAGGAGGGAGGGAGGATGCGGGCGCGCGCGGGGGGTGAGGAGCGTGCGGCCAGAGAGAGGATGGGAGGTTGGGGACGGAGAGGTGGGTCCCAGGGCGCGGGTGGGACCAGGGTGTCAGAGGGGCGTCGGCTGGTCAGGCGCGTGGCGTGCGGGTGTGTAGCGCGTGTGGGGTGAGGGAGTTGTGTGGCCAGGGTGTGCTGGGGTGTGTGGGGCTGGGTTGAGAGGAGAGAGAGGGGGTGAGGTGGCAGTTTGGGGTTGGTTAGGGGGAGGGAGAGGGTGAGGTGTCAGGAGGCCATTGGTGGGGGTGATGTGGAGGGGGTGTGTGGGTAGATAGGTTGGTAGGTTTAGTAATTAGGTGGACCGATTATATTTCTGGGGCGGTCGTTCGGGTCGATTCGGCCCGTTCGACTGCCCCACTAAAATAATCCAAACTTTTATTTAATTTGGCAATACATTTTTGTAAATAGTTTTTAGACAAACAAAATATCCGGAAGCATCCGGGGGTGTAATTTGAAATAGAAGGAGGGTAAATTTAGAAAACGATTGTCTTTCGCAATTAGTTTTTAGGCAAATTAATATGCATGATGATGACGATGCTTAAATGCAATGTGGCATGATAACATGAGCATGCGGTCATGATGATGCAATGCACGAAAACAACTCGATTTTCTAGTAGTGGTAATTGCGGGATGCCACAGGATGACTCTACTGCCAACTACATATATTCATAATAATGCATTAGGGTCATCTAATTATTTCTAACTTTTTTATGGGTAGTTTATAAACTATATTTTATATGAGGTTGGAACATCACATGTTGTTCAGTAAACTCATTAGGAATGTTGTCACACTGAAGACATCCAGTAAAATATTTCTACAGTTATTTGACAAATAGATGTGTTCCATATAATTCAATACAACCATGAATGGTCATATTTAATTGTGAGATTTAATTTCTTCGCTAGGGTGATATTCCGTCACATGGACATTATATGTTCGTGCACCTAGATCTCATTAAATATAATGAATGAATATATTCTTTATTTCTTTATTTTCCTATCTTTTCGTAAATGTAAGATCGTGGCCAACAACAAATCTTCGGTTCTCTTTAGATGAGCATGACAAAAATATCTCCTATATCCTTCCTCCACATGCCAAAAGTAAATGATAGGTGTTCTGGTATGTGCCCATATTAACAATAGATATTTCTTATCCCACTTTTAATCGCTGATACACACTGGTGCACCATGCACATGTGGGTGTGCGGTCACTGATTTCATCTTTCCACTCTGAAGATTAGTATTGTTTACACTCTAGAGAAATTCATAAGAGGCTTATATATACCTTACAAGTACAAAATGCGTACAGTGAAACTTTAATAACGATACTCCTTCATGGTGGTCTAGGAAGAGGAAGAAAATAGTCTAAGAGTAGTGAGAATGGGAACACGGAGGAAATGTTGAGCTATCCGTCTGTGCCTCTAGAAATAGAGGTGGATATATGTCCTCGGTGTTTCCCGATGTCTCCCATTCCTATTGCTCTCAGGTTCTCCTTCCCCTACCTTTTACCTCACAAGTATTTACATGTTGAAAACTTAAGAAAGTCACCATGTATAGTCTAGGTACTTTAGGACATGATACTTTGACAGTGAGCTGGGAAAAACAAGCCATGGATATCTCAGAATGGTGGCGTGGGAACATAGAGGAAATCCTGGATTTTTTTGCCTCTAAATTTAGGGGCCAAGATAGTTTCGCGTTTTTCTGATGCCTCACGTGGCTATTGTTTTTCGGTATTCCTTCCTTTTTCCTATTGGCTTGCAACATTATCTTTAAAATAGCACAAATACGCTTATATGATGGGGATGTGAAGGCGGTAGGGAAGAGGAAGAAAAAGATCCTCTATTTCTCTAAAAGTACTAGAGTTTAACATTTGTTTAGGAATTTTCCTCATGCTTCCCATGCTTATTGTTCTTATGTGGTCCTTCCTCTTCCTTTTTATTTGCAAAATTGTTGTCAAAGGGGGCACACTAGACATCTTCATGACTTCAGTTCTAGTTTCTTGTTTTTGTCTCGGTTTTAGTTGGCTTTGTTTCTTCTGACATATGTTTGAATATAAGCTTTGGCCTTTTTCCGTTTTGTTTGGAGCTCATTTTATGTAGTGTCATCTTAACTCCTTAAAATACAAAATAATACCATATTTTGGTGTGTGTTCAAGAAAACATACATCCTCCTAACTTCATTGTTTGTTACATTGTTTGGTCTCAGAGGTACTCATATGGAATAGATAACTCAACACACACATTGAAAAATTACCATTGAACAAAGTATATGATTTCTGACCAAGACCTAGTCTATGATTTTTTTTCTGAATTTGGTAAATGGTAATCCTGTCATTTTGCAACAAAAATCGCATCATGTACAAACAAGCTATCAAGGAAACAGGAAATCACCTATTGTAGCTATAAAAGAGGAAGAGTTGACGAATAAGAAGAGAACCTCGCAACGTTAACGTAGAGCTCATCCGCCACCTTGTTTTTTTTTCATGGATTTAATGTTTTTGTACCAATAGACATGTGTCGCCGAGTTGGTACGTTCAATCGTATCATGGTACCAAGATCAGCAGAACATGATCGGAATGGCTATGTAGCCGTTTGGCCTGCCCAGAGCGGCTGTGTCTAGGCTTGGGAGGCCTTTGGGATATAACTTTTTCGGCTAAGTGATGGGTTCCGCATGTCAAAGGAAATTTCGACGGTTAGCTCCGCAGCGGCCGTGTGAGATAGACGCGGGACATGTGTACATTATGGATTACATAGTGCATTTTATAAACCATAAGAACGGCCAAAGAAAAAGAAACATCAATCCATTATGATTCTGCTACCAGCACATCTGCACATGCTGGCTGGCAATCGAACGTACCATACTCCACACATATGCGCACTGACGCCACTGCGCTCGCGTCTTCATTCTTCAAGAGCGAACGCACTTGGGTCAGCCGTCGCGCGCTTCCGTCTGCACGTGGTAACATGCACACCGAAGCTAGCTCTCGTGTATCAAAGTCTCCTCTTCAGCCAGCTCCTGACGTGCTACTGCCACAGATTGTCAACTCGGCATCGGCAATGGCGGTACGGAAGCGTCAATGTCTGCTGGTCATCATCCTCGTCCTCGCCGTGATGGCGATCCCGGCGGGCGCCGCCGACGACGTGGACGTCACGGGCGGCTACTCTCTAAGCGACTGCGACCAGCATTCACGGTGGCCGTCCGCCGCCAACGGCAGCGCCTTCCGCGCCAGCCTCGCGCCGCTCCTCGCCGGCCTCCCCTCCGCCGCCGCGCCGACGGGCTTCGCCTCCCTCCGCTCCGGCAACGGCCGCGCGTTCGCCCGCGGCCTCTGCTTCGGCGAGTCCCCGGCGCCGCACGACTGCAGCGAGTGCCTCTCCATCTCCGTCAGCAAGATGCCCCCCTGCAAGGGCAGCCGGCGCGCCGGGTTCTGGAACGCCGGCTGCTTCCTCGCCTACGCCGACACCACCAACGCCTCGTCCTGGGAGGACGAGGAGTTCTTCTCATCGTCCTTCGACGAAGACGGCGGCGTCGTCAACTACGACGTGCAGAAGCTCGTCGACCTGGCGCAGTCCATGGCGCCGCGCGCCGCAAACAGCACCTCGGGCCGGATGGTGGCCACGGCGACCGCGACGGCGGCGCACAGCACGGTGCGCGCGCTGGCGCAGTGCACGGGAGACGTCACGGCGGCGGACTGCGCACGATGCTTGGAGAGATCGGTGCAGGACGTGGCACGGGGCCTCCAGTCAATGCACAAGTCCGGCGGCGTTCAGTCGGCCGGCGTGGCCAGAGTGTTCCGCTATAACTGCTACCTCCAGCTCAAGATATCCGCTCCCATGGGAAAAGGAGCAGGAAAGAAGATGAGAGCTCATCTTGCCGTTGTGGTCGTGGTCGCCGTCGCAATCGTCGTCCTGATCGTCGGAGCAGTTCTTCTCGTACTGAAGCGAATTCGTGCCAGGAAGGCTCCGATCTGAATGCTACGGGACTGTTCTCTGGTTGATCAGATGTGGTCAACGAGGCCTTCTAGTCAACCGCGTGCTTGCTTGCATCTGTGTTTGCCCTTATTAGCCGCCTGGACATGTGCTCATGCTTAATTATGTTATCTTCAGTTAACCCTAGGAGACACGATTTAAACCGAGTCTCTATCCTGGGCTGCCGTGGGCACAAAGGGACTATGTGCCCTGATGTCCGCAGCGTAGATCTAACGTGTTGGATGGATTGAGTTGTACGGGATGTTCGCTTGTCACGAGCGTGTAAATATTTATGCAAAATAAAAAATTCTATCAAATGAATTGAAACGTAGGATTTTTTTCGCCAAAAACTTCGGTTAACCATGTCACCATAGCTTAGATTTAGTTAGTTTTGTTTTCTGTCCGAAATAATGCAGCATGCAGCGTGTACCCGTAGTCAGGACCGTCGTTAGTTTTTCAGTTAAGTTCAGAGTAGACCTTGTTTTTTTAGGGAACGTGTGGGACTTCGTCCCCTGCTAGCTCTATTGATGATCAAACATACTTACATCATTTATCAAAAAAAGCAATGAAACTAGGGGATCATTGTCCTAGGTACAAGAACTAGAAGATTGAAAACTAGACTGGTCCACCACCTAATGTTTCTGTACCAATAGACACGTGTTGCCGAGTTAGTACGATCAATCATATTATGGTACCGAGATCAGCAGAACATGACCGGCATGACTGTGTAGCCGTTTGGCCTATCCAGAGAGGACGTTTCGGGGATTAGGAGGTCTTAGGGATAGACTTTGTTGACCGTTATTTCTCCACTATTGACGAGGCTAAGTGATGGGTTCCACACGTCAGAAGAAATAAAATCTAATTGTTTTTGTCTCTGTAGGTGGGTTGTGTGTTGGGTCCCGCATGTCAGAGGGGTGGCGCTTGGGGGCGGTGGCTAGGGTTTTCCGTGTTCGCCTTGGGAAGAGTGATGTGGGTCGGGGGGGTCAAATGACTTTACTAGATAATAGGTAGGATTTTACTTGCACCATGGGCTTTGCCTCACATGGCAAGGAAACGAGAGATTCAGATCTGTGCGAGACACCGTGGAACGGCTAAACTCTCTAATTTTATGAGCGTACCCTGGACCAAGCACAGTGAATCTATTCAGAAATTTAAAAACTAGACAAACATGCGAGCTTCGTCTCGTCGTCTATATTGCGTTTTGGCATACCATGATAGGTGTGATGGTACTGCAGGAGTTTTAAGTATTTATCTTGTTGGTGTCCTTTGTAAAGCGTTTAGTTTTTTTCTATTTTATTTTAATGCTTCCATAAATAAAATAGAAGATTAGCTTTCTTTGCACTGGTGAAATCTATGTTGTCACGTGCATCACACACTTATCTGGTGATTTCTCAAAACTGAAAGCCATAAAACTAAAAATCTCATATATGGCAAGTTGGCAACTAACTATTAAAGGCGAGAGTAACAGATGGGAATAGAACCTTCTCCTTATGTTTAACCTTCACCTTCCACTTCAAATTAACATCGGCCGAAGCTTTTTACTAATATATGTAAATCGGTGACTCAGAAGAACATGGTATCACGGTTAGTACGATCAATCATATCATGGTACCGAGATCAGCAGAACATGACCGGCATGACTGTATAGCCGTTTGGCCTTTCGGGGATTGGGAGGTCTTAGGGATAGACTTTATTGACCGTTATTTCTCCGCTATTGACGGGGCTAAGTGATGGGTTCCACACGTCAGAAGAAATATAAATCTAATTGTTTTTGTCTCTGTTGGTGGGTTGTGTGTTGGGTCCCGCATGTCAGAGGGGTGGCGCTTGGGGGCGGTGGCTAGGGTTTTCCGTGTTCGCCTTGGGAAGAGTGATGTGGGTCGGGGGGTCAAATGACTTTACTAGATAATAGGTAGGATTTTACTTGCACCATGGGCTTTGCCTCACATGGCAAGGAAACGAGAGATTCAGATCTGTGCGAGGCACCGCGGAACGGCTAAACTCTCTAATTTTATAAGCGTACCCTGGACCAAGCATAGTGAATCTATTCAGAAATTTAAAAACTAGACAAACATGCGAGCTTCGTCTCGTCGTCTATATTGCGTTTTGGCATACCATGATAGGTGTGATGGTACTGCAGGAGTTTTAAGTATTTATCTTGTTGGTGTCCTTTGTAAAGCGTTTAGTTTTTTTCTATTTTATTTTAATGCTTCCATAAATAAAATAGAAGATTAGCTTTCTTTGCACTGGTGAAATCTATGTTGTCACGTGCATCACACACTTATCTGGTGATTTCTCAAAACTGAAAGCCATAAAACTAAAAATCTCATATATGGCAAGTTGGCAACTAACTATTAAAGGCGAGAGTAACAGATGGGAATAGAACCTTCTCCTTATGTTTAACCTTCACCTTCCACTTCAAATTAACATCGGCCGAAGCTTTTTACTAATATATGTAAATCGGTGACTCAGAAGAACATGGTATCACGGTTAGTACGATCAATCATATCATGGTACCGAGATCAGCAGAACATGACCGGCATGACTGTATAGCCGTTTGGCCTTTCGGGGATTGGGAGGTCTTAGGGATAGACTTTATTGACCGTTATTTCTCCGCTATTGACGGGGCTAAGTGATGGGTTCCACACGTCAGAAGAAATATAAATCTAATTGTTTTTGTCTCTGTTGGTGGGTTGTGTGTTGGGTCCCGCATGTCAGAGGGGTGGCGCTTGGGGGCGGTGGCTAGGGTTTTTCGTGTTCGCCTTGGGAAGAGTGATGCGGGTCGGGAGGGTCAAATGACTTTACTAGATAATAGGTAGGATTTTACTTGCACTATGGGCTTTGCCTCACATGGCAAGGAAACGAGAGATTCAGATCTGTGCGAGGCACCATGGAACGGCTAAAATCTCTAATTTTATGAGCGTACCCTGGACCAAGCACAGTGAATCTATTCAGAATTTTAAAAACTAGACAAACATGCGAGCTTCGTCTCGTCGTCTATATTGCGTTTTGGCATACCATGATAGGTGTGATGGTACTGCAGGAGTTTTAAGTATTTATCTTGTTGGTGTCCTTTGTAAAGCGTTTAGTTTTTTCCTATTTTATTTTAATGCTTCTATAAATAAAATAGAAGATTAGCTTTCTTTGCACTGGTGAAATCTATGTTGTCACGTGCATCACACACTTATCTGGTGATTTCTCAAAACTGAAAGCCATAAAACTAAAAATCTCATATATGGCAAGTTGGCAACTAACTATTAAAGGCGAGAGTAACATATGGGAATAGAACCTTCTCCTTATGTTTAACCTTCACCTTCCACTTCAAATTAACATCGGCCGAAGCTTTTTACTAATATATGTAAATCGGTGACTCAGAAGGTTAGACCTGTACTAAAGAGCGCAAGCCTATAAAATAAATAACAGAGAACGCTGTGTGTCTATGTATATCAACAATGTAGTCTTCTTTTTCTAATGTCCATCTTTATAAAAAAGGGTTATAAATATTAACTGTGAGCCGATGAGTGAATTACCAACACCATTACCAAGGAAAGCAAATAAAAAAGGGTTAGAAATAGACTTGCGGATTCTGCCTTAGATTTAAGACTTTTTTGATAGTGGCTTTATGTAATGTCTGACTACTTTTTATTTCCTAGCTCTGTTATTTGTGTGGCTGTGTGCATCCTAGTTATGCAGAGGCCGGATATAATCATTAAACGATTCCGTTAATATATGCACCCATTTCCAAAAAAAATTACCAAGGAAAGCAAATTGTGAACATGGCAATTTATCTTGAATGAAGAAAGAATATAATATTTAAGAAAACTGGACAGTACAAATACCTCGGAAAATATGGGCAGTATAAATATTTATGAAAATCTAAACAACTGAAACTAACTTATGCAGATAAAGGAAGAATTTTTCACAGTTTTTTCTAAGCTAAAGGAAGAAATTTTACACCGATGCTACATGCAGCTTCTAATCATGTTTACAAAAGCCACTATTCAAATTTCCAAACATAAACTACTGTGATCTTGCAAATCAACACATGGCTACGGCTATCGCTTCTCGAACATCAACATCACCCATGACTTCAGGTCGCCTCAACATGGCCTCGTAACCTTCCTGGTCAGATCAAATGGCAGGTATCTCCTCACATGCCCTGAGTGCTGAATTGAGGTCTTTCTCCAGTTAGCAGCCCGGTCTCCATGGCCTCTGCAGATTGCTTGATATTCCTATCCAGTTTGTTCTCTTGTATCTCACTATTTTGGAAGTAAGGGGATAAAAAGAAGAGAGTTCCCGGAACATTGATGTATACCTCTAGAAAAAAGAACATGGATGTATTGTTTCAAGTGCATAAGCACATGTCGAGGAGGGTAGATTATGTAGGACGAACAATAAAGACTTTGCCCAAGAAAATCTAAACTATAACAAATACATTATAAAAACATGCGGAAGTTCTGACATAGTTCTTCAATCGCAAAATACAACTTTGGTCAAAAGGTTTCTGCATGACCATGTTACCAAATTAGGAACACCATTGTTGAAACAACAGAGAACAATTTTGTATAGTAGCTTAGCACGGTCCAATTTTGTGGGGTAACTATTAGATAATGTTGTAGGAGATATCAAATCCAAACTTTATCTAGATTGGTCTAAAAGCATTGGTTTGTCTTAATCCATGGCAGTAGTGACTACTATTATAGGGATATAATTTGAAGAATATAAGTGGCTTTTTTAACCGTATAACATTTTCAAAAATAAAAATGTAGAATACATAGTCCTTTCGAAGTCCGTTTAGAAACAAAATTTTCAAAAGCAATATACTTGATCATTTTTATGCTGAAAATAGACACCTAGGGATTCAGTTACGGCAGCTAGGCCAAGCTATAAACAACCACTATTTCTGGTTTCTTATAATCTAGGTGTATTGCTTTCTTTTTTGTACATACTACTCTTTGACTATAATTTCCATTGATCTGCACATTAATAAGAACATAAAAGAATAAATTTATAGTAGATACAACTATAGTTCAACAATTGGAGCTAGTAAGAATGGTGTATGAAAGTACTTGTGATCTGTAAGAACACTCGAGCACTTCCCTCCAATAGTCCAGTGTATCCGGTATGCTTGTACATATGAACTTCTTAGTTCTTGTTAGCAAGAATGCTTGTACATCCAGTATGTTGTCGTATATCTGCATTGTAGGACAAGTGAACTTGCATACATATACATGATTAGCTTCTATGAAAGCGAGGGAGGTTCGAATTGAGATTATGTACAGGATTCGTTGGAGTAGCTATTGTGGATGAGAGTATTATGGGAGTCCGCCATGGGGTGAAAGCAAGGTGCATAGGGGGAGGACATTGGCATGATAGCCTCTCCAGTATCCTCGATCTACAACTCAACAGCACTGGCGCTACTTCTCTGCTTGGTAATGCTCTTCTCAGTCAACTCAACAATCAGACAAAAGACACCTCGACGTACCACAGGTGCGGCCAACTCGCTTAGGGACAGTACGGCGCAACGAAGGATGACGCTCACCTCAGGCTGAGTCCAAGCACCGAGCTCCACCAACATGAGAGGCATGCCCTCAATCTGGCCCTCCCACCAACCACTCCCATGGTTCTGGACACCCCCATGGCATCAAGGAAGAAGAGGGTTATAGGGAGTGAACTCCAGATCAAGCACCACGTATACAAGGCTGAGAACCACACTGAAGATCCGACGACCATGACTCCCCTCAGAGGCTCCACCTCGGCCTCCATGGACAATGTACAAGAACATGGGAGCAAGGAAACCCAACAACAAAAATCGGGATTATTTGGGGTAAGAAATCTACTTATAAAACCTAAGCAAAAAACAACATGTACATCTCCAATCTCCCTCCCTCCCACCACCGGCCACCTTGGCCGCCAGCGACGGGAAGGAAAGGCCATGATCTGGATCAGGAGGGGAGGAAAAGGGTCAATGGAGAGAGAGGAGAGGTATACCATCGACATGACACAATTGCTTTCTTCGGGAGGGGAGGCGGGGGACACGGTGTCTGGAGTCTTGGGCGGCCAGGGTTTGGCGAGGACGGGTGGCATGCGCTGGCTAGCAGGAGTGGTAGGTGACGGCGTTCCAGGAGCCAGCTACTGGCAGGGCAGTTGCAAAACACCGCCGCCTCCCTTCCTCGATCCCTGGCAACGCTCGGTCCTTCCTCCCTCCTCTCGGTCAACAGTTAACCCAACCGATGGGGCGGACCCGTGGGAACACAAGCGAAGCCAAGGATCCCTGGGCCCGCATGCCAGACTGCCAGAGACACCAGATATGCAAGTGCCCTCATTGCTCTTGCATATAACCATGCTTATGACATAGTATAATATCGAAGAAAATACCTCAAGATTGATAGTAAACTTATACGAGAATTAGTAAAGAACAATCCCTCGGATAGATAATAAACTTGTGAAGGAGTATACACTCATCTCCAGAATATATATGTGAACAACCTAGCTAGTACAATTTATTATATTTGTCACGAACTAAAATATTTATTTCTCTAGAATTAATTTACATATAACCGTCTATTTCTCCGTGGTTTAGTCCTGACTCGGACGTCGTCTTTATCTCATTCGTACGCTCATCCAATTTAATAAATATAAAGTACATCATGTTCTGTCGCAGTACATACATTGTTGCCACGTGATAATATGAAGAACGATATTTTATTACATATTAATGTTCAGGCCGATGCATCTGAACTCGGATAAACGCACCATGTTGGCTCACGCGGATATAAAATACAAAGAAGAGTAAAGTGAATCTTGATTGATTGAGTGCATGTAAGCCTTTATTTTAGACATTAAAAAATACATGTTCTAAGAAAAATCTAAAAAAATAATGCAAATTTTCAATTTGAAATAATTTGTGTTCTACATAGAAAAGACAAAATTAGAGATTTAGGTTTATAAATAGCACATCTTCAATCTTGTCTGACTATACTAGAGAAATATCTGCTATAATAGCTACTGTGTCAACGACTAAGCTATACAGTATTACCTCCGTTTCAAAACTTAAGACGCACACGCTTTCCAAAGCATAATTTGACTGAAAGAATTGAACAACAAAATCTAGATTATATTGTACATAATTAGTACCGTTGGATTCATAGATACTAGTTTTATACTAAAACTCTTTACGTATTTAGAGTAATTATTGGTCAAAGAAAAAACATAAAACGAGGACGCCTTATGCCCTGAAACGGAGAGGGTAGATATTAGGCTGGTCATAGTGAGAAATAACTTAGAGTAGTAATTAGGTTGTAGACACACTTTGTCTTGGTACGTGTGATGTTACAATAACATAGCTACTCCCTCCGTCCTAGAGTGTAAGTCACAATCTCATTTTCATATTGTCCGGCATATGAAGTAAATAAGGCATAATTTTACATTAATTGGAGTTAATTAGCACATGCAGCCCGCACCTTTCTCTCATCCATATGCATCGGTTTGGCACGTCCATCATGCATGCAATAATTATGGGCTGTTTTTATTGGTTGTACCAGATACGAAGCATTTGAGTCCGGCCTAATTAGTCATAATTTTAGCTCCAATCACGTTAAGCCTTGGCTAAGATATTAGAGGATTGTGACTTACACTCTAGGACGGAGGGAGTAGTTACTCAATCCATCTCTTTCTTCATTAAACCATTGTCACATAAGCAACATATTTGGACTCTTAGTTACTAGTGAAGTTACCCCACTATGACCAGCCTTATGTATCGTGCTGACATGCACATGGATGTGAGTATCTTTTTTACGTGCGCTTATATTGTAGTATAAAAAACTACATCCCTCCAAATAAATAAAAGCATTTAACGTAATGGCTAGCGTGGATGGTTAGCGATGAAGAGGTATTCAGTTCAAATCTTTTGCCTAACCAGATTTTTTAATTCTTTGTATGTCTACTGACAGGTGGGTTTACCTCCTTTTCCAAAAAAAAATGGGTTCACCTATCGGTCCGCACCAAGGAGTGCCAGAGAAAAATACAACGTGGTTATTTAAAAAAAAAATGCGACGCCACGTGTGAACAAATTTGGTGAAAAACTGTCAAACTCACTGAAATTTGATTAAATTGGACCCAAATGCTCTCGGGATACAAGGTGTGAGACTAGTATTGCTCACCAAGACGTGAGATTAAAACACTCCCACAATATAAGATGTGAGACTAAAATTGTATATACCTTAACTTTAAAAGTAGGTTAATTCAACCAAACATAAACCAATGGATAAATCAAAATATATATTATGGTGTCATGAAAGTTATATTACAAGACTTCTAACATGAAAATTTTGTAATTTCTTTTTGGTTTATACACGTTTTTCATGTATATGTCCCGTAATTTAGTAGACATGGAAAACTTTTGATTTAGGACACATGCTCTCTGAGGAGAAACAGGGAAACCCTAGGTCGCCCCCGCCGGCCCCTCCTTCTCGCCCCTCCCTCTTTCCCGGCCTTCGTTGGAGGATGCAGCCTGCAAAGCCTGTCTTGCCTACGATGGAGGCCGGGCCTCTCACGGCGCGCAATCCCTCGTCATGGGAGCCGTCTGCCGGGGCAGCGACGACAGATCTTGGTGGCTCATTTGTCTCGCGTCAGCGGCGCGAGGAGGGCGAGTAGATGAGGCGTGGTGGGCACGTCGAGCTGGTTCTGCAGCTCGCGATGGTCGGCACCGATGGATGGAGGTGGTCACGTCCGTCGTTCGGGCCCGATCTAGTCATGGGCGAGCCCACTAGTAGTAAAAGGCTTATAGCAGTCATTTTTATAGTGGCGTCTAAAATAAAATAGACGCCACCACTGCAAGGCGAAATAGTCGTGTCGTTGGGGAAAAGGCGAACGCCGCCACAACATCTTAGTCATGGCGTTCGAGGAACAGTGAATGCCAGCACTAAGTGGGGACCATCAGTCGAGCCAGGACCAATATAGCCCAGGCGTTCAACACTTTCAAATGTCTCAACTACGTTGTAGTAGTGGCGGCTGGTAAATTTGAGAGGCCACCACTATTCCGTCCAAAATTTTCATAAAGGCATCGTCCTCCCCTACGGAGTTCCTCTCTAGTCATTCCGCACCACACACCTTCCTGCTCGTCCCCCCAAAATTGACGCCACCGCCTGCACCGCCCCGCCCGCCTCGATCCAGCACCACCGCTACCGTCCCAACCCCGCGTTGGTCCATCCCAGCCCCGCCTCCACCGACCCGCGCCTCCCCCAAAATCGTTGCCGCCTGCCCATTCCCATCCGCCGCCTCGCCCGGTCCAGCCCCGCCGCCACCGGCCCAGCCTCGCACATGTCCGTGCCGCGATGGATCCACCGACCCCGCGGCAACCCGTCCTCTTTGCATGCGCCTCTTCGAGCATGTCCTCTCCGCCATCGCCGTCACGCCTCCACCGACCCGCGCCTGTTTTTCGACCTCGCGCTGCCACAGGTAGACTCCCGCTCCCAAATTAATTAGTGTATTTAGTTTAGTGATTTTAGGTGATTTTTGTGTAGTGTAGAAATAAGTGATTTTAATTAGGATTTTTTTGTGTATAGAAAATTTAGATAATTGTAGGGGTACAAAATCTAGATGATTTTAGATGGATAGAAAATTTAGATAATTGTAGGGGTACAAAATCTAGATGATTTAGGTTGATTTTTGTTTTATACTTCTATATGGCCAATGATTAAAAATGGTAGGATGTGATCTCGGGGATGGTGTGAGCGAGCCTTGTGAGATGCATAAATAAATAATTTGTATATCTTACTTGGCTCTCTTACTCTGTTCCTAAAAAATTATTTTGCATCCAATGTGAGTATGAGGCTCTACCTTTATGTTTGAGTTTTCAAATATATTTAAACATAGCTATGGATACTTAAACATATTTAATATATTAGGTGAACATGCAGCAAATGCACCACTGCATCAACTGTGGCCATGAAAGTTGTCAAGATAAAAAGTTTATCATAGTGCTTCCCGAAGACTTTGAGCCTATGGTAGTATGTTTAGCTTAATTATGATTTCCATCCTTGCATGCATTTGATATTGATGCTATAATTAGCTATTGTTTTCGTATAACTTTTTCTTAGACCATCCCTCGCCACGCAAGAAAGGACTTTCTTGACCATGTGAACAAACGTTTCAATCACCAGAGATAATTTGAGGTCAACTTGGTGGAAGAGACAATACCTGACAAGACCTACAAGATTATAGTCGTTAATAAGGTGAACCGAACTTACTTTACATGACCACTAGACAAAAGTGGTAGAAAGGTATGTGATGGATGCCGGGATGAGTTTGAGAATATACCTTGACAAAACTTGTGGAGTCATCTTTTTCTCGTACGAGATCCCTGACTCAGAGCATTCTGATTAGAAGATCATTCCCTTAGGTAGAACTAGTCTTCTAACTTTAAAGACCATGCCCTTAGGTAGAACAAGCTAAATAGTCTTCTAAGTTAGTTGTTATATTGTTATATTCTGAATGATATCCAACATTAATTGTTGTATCATGTTGTTGTATTCTGAATGATGTCTAGTATTACTGTATCCTGTTATTTGATATTGCTGCTATAATCAAGATTTTCAGTAGTTCTTTTAATTTTTGAATTACAGTTAATGGCGTTCAGGAGAGCTCGAACTCCACTACAGGTTAACTCACTGGTGGCGTTATGGAACACACCACTAGTATCTAACTTAGTAATGTGTTCTGTCCACACGCCACCACTAGCTGCTACCATTGGCGTGAAGTTAGTGGTATGTGGGTTCAATGCCACGAACTCCCTTTTCTGAATGCCGTCACTAGGCCTTTTCCTACTGGTTGCCTGCCACGGCTCCGGCGCGCATGGATGGCGTGGCTTAAGTGGTGGTTGGCCGGCATGGGGGCCTCCTCATCCGAGCCCATATAGGCTGGTTCTGGAGCCAGTGGTGGCCGATGTGCATCTCTCCTTAGACGGTGAGGCCGGTGGTATATTGTAACACCCTCAGAATCGGACCTATGCAAGTTTTGGCGAAACCCGCCAAACCCGCATAGAAACGATTCAAAGGTGCCCACCAGGCACTTTCGTGCGGGTGGAAAACGAAGTAATAACATTACACAACAGCCCTCGATGGGACCCACAGAACAGATATATATACAACACGACTCCATGAGTCAAGAATACAGATATACAGAACAAAGATCCAAATCACCTTGAAATGCTAGAGCATCCGACTACGGACATGATGCAAATGGGGATAAGAGCCCTGAAGAATAATCAATGGCGTCCATAACCCTTCCCAAGCCAAGCCGGAAGGGTAACCCTGCTAATGGCGTCGATCCCAAAACCTGCTTAAACAAAAGGGGTGCCGACAAAGGGCAAAGGAAAAAAGAGGAGCGTCAGTACTGAGGCCAGTACACGACGAGGCTAGAATTCGGCGGTCCTCGCCTACATAGGTATGGTGGACTGAGCGGCAGCGGCAGCATGCACTGAACAACCTATAGAGACTCGATACAACTAGCGGCAATCAGAGAGGGGTAAGAAAGACCTATCCGGAACCAACCTGATACTACCACCAAACAAAACCATCCTGGTATTTCCCCCTCGAGACCAAACGAGAAAGTCAACTGAGGAACTCACACCATTGGCAATTTTATTTATTCAGTTATCGTGCAGCAATTACTAGTCAAATATAGATAGTCATCCTGATAAAAATAAGCAGTGGGCACTTTTAGTTGATCATTCTGTTGTAGTTGCAACATTTACTAGTCAGATACAATTGGCATGAGATATCCCAAAACCCAGCAGTTGTTGGTACTTTTACTTAGCCATTCCGTTGTAGTGGCAATACTTACTAGTCAGATACAATGGTCGCAAGCGACAACCCAAACAAGCAATTGTGGCCAGTTTTATTTAGCCATTCCATTATAGTGAATCTGATTACTAGTCATTCCGGATACAAGTCAATTTATAACAGTAAACTTTAGTTATAGTTGTCTATGATCATGCACTGTGCTCCAAGTCGTCCATAACCGCGGACACGGCTTCTCGAAAAGATTAAACCCTGCAGGGGTGCACCAAAGTATCCACAAGCACTTCGACCCTTTTTGCTAGATCAATTAACATACACCCATCGGTATGTCGGCGGGGCCTAAGTCACGACGTTTCCAGACCCAAAGCAAGCACGGGGGGCCACCCCACTAAGTACACCCGCAACGAAGTCGGCCGGTCTCCGAGACGGACTCAGGGTTTGCGACAGTGGCTGTAAACGACAGGAAACCCCAAAACTGGGCCTGTCGATACCGCGAAAACACTCCGCTTCCAAAACAATACAGCGTGCTCCTCACACAATCGTAAATAAAGCAGTAAAGCATGGCATAGGTACAGGATAGTAAATAAAACCTCAAACTAGTTGTGGCCCCCAGTACAATACTTTGAAATCAGGTACTAATCAATGGGGGGCCCATATCTCCCCACCTGTGGTTAGCGCGCTCGATCTCGGAACAGGTGTCAAGAACTCAGGGTCCTACGGGACACAAGTGGGCGGTCGGAAACCAGATATTATCTATCACCCACCGGTGCCTCTCCTTACCTACTTCAATTTTAGTTGTTAAACAGTAATTAAAGTGAACAATAAGTAAAGCCATGATCATCTCCAACATTAGACATGCGGCAATACTCCAACAACTGTGGTACTTGACGACACGCAACAGCACTTGATCAAGCGACTACGACGCGCAAGTCCAACTATCTACCAAACAACAGGTAATAGGATGTGTCCAAGGCAATATATGGCTGCAAGGGATATCACGGGTACGGAAACTAGAGCATCGCAACACAGATAGCAGTAGATCAACAGGAGGGAATAAATACTATAAAGTAAGATAGGTAGAAAGGGGGAGATGCTCGCATGAAAAAATTGTCGAAGGTTCATCCGAAGATCGGGGCGAAGCTCACATTGACTCAACGGCCTTATCCGTGAAGAAGCAAAACACTAGAATAAACACCGGATGCACTATTTAATACAACGGCAGAAGATCGGGCATGATGCATGTATGAGGTATGACATGGCAAAGTTGCGATGCAATTAAGCCATATTAAGCGGAACCGGGGTCCCGACAATTAATTAAACGGTTCAAGTTATTTAGATACCCCGCATTTTAAATGTTGTTTCAACAAGGCAAGATTAGGGCAACGGTTCGCTACTCAATTTTAAATGAGGCCAATATAAGACTAGATTTGCCCGCATATGGGCCCCATATTTAATTATGAGGTGAATCGGCATAAGGCCCCCAAACCACAGACAAGTATGCATGCATGAACAATTTAATATGCAACAATTTGATATTTCATTTATAAAATAGGGCTCGAGAAAGGGGTCACACATTAAGGTCGAAGATCTTGGGGTTCCGGGGTTCGGGGTTCGGTCTCAGGGTTCAGGGTTCGACGGGATCGGTCTCGGCAGAAACATTCTCGATCAACGGGTAGATCTTGTCGCATCCGGGTTCTCGGTGAGCTCGGCGTCCGGGAAGAAGAACTTGTCGCATCCGGGGAGATCTTGGTTCGGCTTCGGTCGCAGTGTTCGAAAGCAGATCTTGGTGTAGGGACGGTCCTTGTCGGCGATTCTTCGGGTTCGACACTTCTTCGGGGTCAATCTTCGGTAACAGGGGTCTTCGGTTCTTCGGCACCCCCGATGCATCCGTGAAGGAGGTCTTGATGTTATGTGTCGACGACCTTCGGGCCCGGCTTTTTCCCAAGGTCGACCTTGAATGGATCGAGCACCGATGGCCTTGTGTGGTTCGACTTGTTGCAACCATGCGTCTTCCAGGGAACAACTGGACGAGTTTGGCAAGACGGTGTCTTGCGGGCCTTGACCCCTTGCGGCCACGCATGTGTACCTCGCAACAGAAAATCGGCTTGGAAAACAGGCATGGCACGCAGGGGACACAGCGACGGATGAGCTCGAGCAAAGCAAGCAGAGGATGACGCGGGAGGAACTCCGGCGGCTGGCGCTGCGCTGGCAGAGAGGGGCTGCCGCGACGGTCAGAGGCGACACGGAGGATGCTCGGGGCGAGGCAGAGGGCAACGGGCATGGCGGTGGCGGCCTGAGCGAGCTCGAGGGGCACCGTCGGGAAGGGCGGTCGACGCGGGGAGGGAGAGGGCGGCCGGAGGAGGGAGGCCGGGGCGAGTCACGGAGGAGGCGCGGCCGGAGGCGGGCTCCTGGGCGGCGGGCGGTTGCGGGGAGGAAGGGGCCGGGCTCGGGCCGGCGACGAGGGGAACGGGAGGAGGAGAGGAGGAAGAGGAGGCGCCGGCGGGAGGGGAGCGCGCTGGAGAGGAGGGGCGGAGGAGCGAGCGGCGGGCGCGGAGGCGGAGACGGCCGGAGGCGGGGGAGCCCGCTGGCGGCGGCGGCTCGCCGGAGGAGGAGAAGGGGCGGGGCGCGTCGGTGGCGTGGAAGGTGGGGAGCGGGGAGCGTGCGGGCGAGCGCGGGAGGAGGAGCCGGCGAGGAGGGCGGCGCTCGGCCGGAGGCGGCGGAGCAAGGCGGGGGTGGGCGAGAGCAGAGGGAAGGGAACGCGGGGTCGGGGGCTGCTCGCGTGGGGAGGGAGAGAGAGGAAAGTGGGGTAGGGCAGACGGTGGGGCCGGGGGTGGGTTTGACCGCGTGGGGAGGGGGCTGGTCCCGCGGGACAGGGGGAGAGGCCAGGCGGGTGCGTGTGTACTGGGGTGGGGCCAAGGAGGAGTGGGTCCAGGCGCGGGGTGGGGGTTGAGTGGTGGGTGGCGTGTGAGGAGGGAGTGGCTGTGGGTTGGGGTGGGACCCAGGGAGAGAGAGAGGGGGGTGGGTTTGACCAGGTGGTGGGGCCAGGGTGTAAGAGAGAGGGGGTAGGTGGGGCTGGGGTGAGAGAAGGAGAGAGAGAGAGCTGGGGTAAGGATTGATGATGTGGCAAGGTGGGTAGGGAATTGGGGGAGGGGTGAGGTGGCAAGCTGGGATAGGTGGGTAGGGTAGTTTTGGGTGAACTTAGGACTAGAAATTAGACTAGGGTTTTATTATTTAATTTAAAAGCCTCTTGCAAATTGCTTTTAGACAACTGAGATATCCGGAAACACCGGTGTTAATTTGAAATAAAAAGGAGGGGATTAATATAGAAAACAAAATAGGGTTCTTAGAAAAATAGTTTGAAACAAAATGTGTATGATGATGTCATGATGATGCAATGCACAAAATTCAACGCGATTTTTTAGTAGTGGTTTTTGCGGGATGCCACAATTCGACACCACTAACAATGGATATCGCCCTCGAGATCCGCCTCATGGTATCGGAAAGAAGGCCGGCGATCTGAATCTTCTCGCATCGTGTAGATCCTCGCGACACCACTAACAAGGATGCTTTCTTCGTCTTGAAATCGGCGACACCACCAACAATGATGTCGTTGATCTTGTTCGTCAAGAGAGCACTCCGGATAAACAACGGACGAAGTTAAAGGTAAGGCCACCTCTAACTTTCCTGGAAGGAGTAAGAGTTGCATCGATCCACCATTCAATATACAAAAGCAAATGATAAGAGTAGTGGTATGGTCGCGACTCCATCCCGCACTCAAAGCATTACTCTGTACACGAACAGATAGGTTATGCAACCAACCCTTAGAATTTAGACTGAAGATCTCGACAAACAAGGTTCGGAAACAAAGGAGTGATGCAGACTCTGCATCGGATCTGGCGTAGATGATGTCGTCGCGTCGGAGAACACCAGAAGGCACAAACAAGGAACAAAGAATGGTACCCTAGTAGACGGATTTCTCAGACAGCATGAACACCGGATGGTAGAGCACCGTTATCAAAGGAGGAAGCGAAACCCTGAAGGTACGACGGAACCCAACCACGAGAAATCCTGGACTCGAAGAGAGAGAAGAGAGCGGATTCAAAACACGCAGAGGTGAGAGGAGAGCAGCAGAGGGGTAAGGAGTAAAATTAGACCTAATCAGAACTATCCAACCAATTTTTTTTTTTCAAAAATAGTTTTGACACTCTACTTCGGCCGTTAGCTAGGTTATCCTACAGGCTGGACTTGTGGGGTATCACAACTGCTGAGCTCTGATACCACTCTGTAACACCCTCAGAATCGGACCTATGCAAGTTTTGGCGAAACCCGCCAAACCCGCATAGAAACGATTCAAAGGTGCCCACCAGGCACTTTCGTGCGGGTGGAAAACGAAGTAATAACATTACACAACAGCCCTCGATGGGACCCACAGAACAGATATATATACAACACGACTCCATGAGTCAAGAATACAGATATACAGAACAAAGATCCAAATCACCTTGAAATGCTAGAGCATCCGACTACGGACAAGATGCAAATGGGGCTAAGAGCCCTGAAGAATAATCAATGGCGTCCATAACCCTGCCCAGGCCAAGCCGGAAGGGTAACCCTGCTAACGGCGTCGATCCCAAAACCTGCTTAAACAAAAGGGGTGCCGACAAAGGGCAAAGGAAAAAGAGGAGCGTCAGTACTGAGGCCAGTACACGGCAAGGCTAGAATTCGGCGGTCCTCGCCTACATAGGTATGGTGGACTGAGCGGCAGCGGCAGCATGCACTGAACAACCTATAGAGACTCGATACAACTAGCGGCAATCAGAGAGGGGTAAGAAAGACCTATCCGGAACCAACCTGATACTACCACAAAACAAACCCATCCTGGTATTTCCCCCTCGAGACCAAACGAGGAAGTAAACCGAGGAACTCACACCATTGGCAATTTTATTTATTCAGTTATCGTTGCAGCAATTACTAGTCAAATATAGATAGTCATCCTGATAAAAATAAGCAGTGGGCACTTTTAGTTGATCATTCTGTTGTAGTTGCAACATTTACTAGTCAGATACAATTGGCATGAGATATCCCAAAACCCAGCAGTTGTTGGTACTTTTACTTAGCCATTCCGTTGTAGTGGCAATACTTACTAGTCAGATACAATGGTCGCAAGCGACAACCCAAACAAGCAATTGTGGCCAGTTTTATTTAGCCATTCCATTATAGTGAATCTGATTACTAGTCATTCCGGATACAAGTCAATTTATAACAGTAAACTTTAGTTATAGTTGTCTATGATCATGCACTATGCTCCAAGTCGTCCATAACCGCGGACACGGCTTCTCGAAAAGATTAAACCCTGTAGGGGTGCACCAAAGTATCCACAAGCACTTCGACCCTTTTTGCCAGATCAATTAACATACACCCATCGGTATGTCGGCGGGGCCTAAGTCACGACGTTTCCAGACCCAAAGCAAGCACGGGGGGCCACCCCACTAAGTACACCCGCAACGAAGTCGGCCGGTCTCCGAGACGGACTCAGGGTTTGCGACAGTGGCTGTAAACGACAGGAAACCCCAAAACTGGTCATGTCGATACCGCAAAAACACTCCGCTTCCAAAACAATACAGCGTGCTCCTCACACAATCGTAAATAAAGCAGTAAAGCATGGCATAGGTACATGATAGTAAATAAAACCTCAAACTAGTTGTGGCCCCCAGTACAATACTTTGAAATCAGGTACTAATCAATGGGGGGCCCATATCTCCCCACCTGTGGGCCCATATCTCCCCACCTGTGGTTAGCGCGCCTGATCTCGGAACAGGTGTCAAGAACTCGGGGTCCTACGGGACACAAGTGGGCGGTCGGAAACCAGATATTATCTATCACCCACCGGTGCCTCTCCTTACCTACTTCAATTTTAGTTGTTAAACAGTAATTAAAGTGAACAATAAGTAAAGCCATGATCATCTCCAACATTAGACATGCGGCAATACTCCAACAACTGTGGTACTTGACGACACGCAACAGCACTTGAGCAAGCGACTACGACGCGCAAGTCCAACTATCTACCAAACAACAGGTAATAGGATGTGTCCAAGGCAATATATGGCTGCAAGGGATATCACGGGTACGGAAACTAGAGCATCGCAACACAGATAGCAGTAGATCAACAGGAGGGAATAAATACTATAAAGTAAGATAGGTAGAAAGGGGGAGATGCTCGCCTGAAAACATTGTCGAAGGTTCATCCGAAGATCGGGGCGAAGCTCACATCGACTCAACGGCCTTATCCGCAAAGAAGCAAAACACTAGAATAAACACCGGATGCACTATTTAATACAACGGCAGAAGATCGGGCATGATGCATGTATGAGGTATGACATGGCAAAGCTGCGATGCAATTAAGCCATATTAAGCGGAACCGGGGTCCCGACAATTAATTAAACGGTTCAAGTTATTTAGATACCCCGCATTTTAAATGTTGTTTCAACAAGGCAAGATTAGGGCAACGGTTCGCTACTCAATTTTAAATGAGGCCAATATAAGACTAGATTTGCCCGCATATGGGCCCCATATTTAATTATGAGGTGAATCGGCATAAGGCCCCCAAACCACAGACAAGTATGCATGCATGAACAATTTAATATGCAACAATTTGATATTTCATTTATAAAATAGGGCTCGAGAAAGGGGTCACACATTAAGGTCGAAGATCTTGGGGTTTCGGGGTTCGGGGTTCGGTCTCAGGGTTCAGGGTTCGACGGGATCGGTCTCGGCAGAAACATTCTCGATCAACGGGTAGATCTTGTCGCATCCGGGTTCTCGGCGAGCTCGGCGTCCGGGAAGGAGAACTTGTCGCATCCGGGGAGATCTTGGTTCGGCTTCGGTCGCAGTGTTCGAAAGCAGATCTTGGTGTAGGGACGGTCCTTGTCGGCGATTCTTCGGGTTCGACACTTCTTCGCGGTCAAACTTCGGCAACAGGGGTCTTCGGTTCTTCGGCACCCCCGATGCATCCGTGAAGGAGGTCTTGATGTTATGTGTCGACGACCTTCGGGCCCGGATTTTTCCCAAGGTCGACCTTGAATGGATCGAGCACCGATGGCCTTGTGTGGTTCGACTTGTTGCAACCATGCGTCTTCCAGGGAACAACTGGACGAGTTTGGCAAGACGGTGTCTTGCGGGCCTTGACCCCTTGCGGCCACGCATGTGCACCTCGCAACAGAAAATCGGCTTGGCAAACAGGCATGGCACGCAGGGGACACGACGACGGATGAGCTCGAGCAAAGAAAGCAGAGGATGACGCGGGAGGAACTCCGGCGGCTGGCGCTGCGCTGGCAGAGAGGGGCTGCCGCGACGGTCAGAGGCGACACGGAGGATGCTCGGGGCGAGGCAGAGGGCAACGGGCATGGCGGTGGCGGCCTGAGCGAGCTCGAGGGGCACCGTCGGGAAGGGCGGTCGACGCGGGGAGGGAGAGGGCGGCCGGAGGAGGGAGGCCGGGGCGAGTCACGGAGGAGGCGCGGCCGGAGGCGGGCTCTTGGGCGGCGGGCGGTTGCGGGGAGGAAGGGGCCGGGCTCGGGCCGGTGACGAGGGGAACGGGAGGAGGAGAGGAGGAAGAGGAGGCGCCGGCGGGAGGGGAGCGCGCTGGAGAGGAGGGGCGGAGGAGCGAGCGGCGGGCGCGGAGGCGGAGACGGCCGGAGGCGGGGGAGCCCGCTGGCGGCGGCGGCTCGCCGGAGGAGGAGAAGGGGCGGGGCGCGTCGGTGGCGTGGAAGGTGGGGAGCGGGGAGCGTGCGGGCGAGCGCGGGAGGAGGAGCCGGCGAGGAGGGCGGCGCTCGGCCGGAGGCGGCGGAGCAAGGCGGGGGTGGGCGAGAGCAGAGGGAAGGGAACGCGGGGTCGGGGGCTGCTCGTGTGGGGAGGGAGAGAGAGGAAAGTGGGGTAGGGCAGACGGTGGGGCCGGGGGTGGGTTTGACCGCGTGGGGAGGGGGCTCGTCCCGCGGGACAGGGGGAGAGGCCAGGCGGGTGCGTGTGTACTGGGGTGGGGCCAGGGAGGAGTGGGTCCAGGCGCGGGGTGGGGGTTGAGTGGTGGGTGGCGTGTGAGGAGGGAGTGGCTGTGGGTTGGGGTGGGACCCAGGGAGAGAGAGAGAGGGGGTGGGTTTGACCAGGGGGTGGGGCCAGGGTGTAAGAGAGAGGGGGTAGGTGGGGCTGGGGTGAGAGAAGGAGAGAGAGAGAGCTGGGGTAAGGATTGATGATGTGGCTAGGTGGGTAGGGAATTGGGGGAGGGGTGAGGTGGCAAGCTGGGATAGGTGGGTAGGGTAGTTTTGGGTGAACTTAGGACTAGAAATTAGACTAGGGTTTTATAATTTAATTTAAAAGCCTCTTGCAAATTGTTTTTAGACAACTGAGATATCCGGAAACACCGGTGTTAATTTGAAATAAAAAGGAGGGGATTAATATAGAAAACAAAATAGGGTTCTTAGCAAAATAGTTTGAAACAAAATGTGTATGATGATGTCATGATGATGCAATGCACAAAATTCAACGCGATTTTCTAGTAGTGGTTTTTGCGGGATGCCACATATATCTCTCTTTCCTGTTGTGACGCCTAAAGCTCGAGTCTTGCGTGCTCGCCCACCATCCCCAGCCGGCCCTTTGGGCGGGATTTGGGTCCTTGATCAATGGATAGGGTGAAAATGTTGCTTGGCTGCAGCTATTGCTAGCCACAGCGATTCCTGCGGGTGCCTCTACCTCCTTGGGGCGTGATCATGGAACGTATCGTGTATTCCTCTTCTCGGGTGCCGGGGGAACCCTAGGTTTGTGTCACCAACCCAGGCACCGGCGATGCCATGACGTTGTTATCTTCTTGAAGATGTCGTCAATGCTGCCTAGAAAGTCCCAATGTTTTAGAGTGTGAGGTTGCGAGGTGCTGCCGATGATGGGTGCTGCTCAGGTACATCATGGTGTACGCTTCTTAGTCGACGCCTTCCTCAAGTCTGGCTGGATCCTGCTAACTTCTCGTCGATCTCTTCTAGGCGTATGAGGGGGAGGTACATTGATCTGTGCAGCCTAGGAGTCATGGTCGTGCTACGGTAGAGTCTCTCTTTGATCGTGACACGGTTCGGTTGCTTAGTTCCCCATCTCCTCACCTTAGGTAAGGGACTTGCGTGAGATCTCTAATCGTCGGGTCGTCGTGGAGGGTGTGTTGTAAGCCGTTTGGTATTGTATCGTGTGAGTTATTTCGTGCTGAATGTGTGAAGTTGTAGCCATTTGGTATTGTATCGGCCTCGACCTTTTTTTCTATGTGATTGATGCGTCTTTCCAAGATGTATCCTAGAAAAAAAATTATAGGACATATATCAACTTGCAGTCATCAAGCATTTATGTTTAGACCTTTTGATTTCTTCTTTTGTACTTTAACTCTTTGGATAGTTTTTGTAGCAGCTGATAATGTATTTACTAGGTACGTGAACTGAGTAGATTTACTCCGTGTTGGGCGTCCACGATAATTCCTCTTCAGCTAGATTATTCTCCATTTCATTCCCGTCTTGAGCTAGATTTCATTCAAACTAAAACGCCCGACACATTCTTCTTGAGATTAAATTAAGGTTACTTTTAGACGGTAGGCTCGAAACTAGTCCGGCTTTGAATTAAGAAGCCAACAAATAATACTAGTTGATCTGAATGTTATGCTGATTTCACTTATGAGAAGCCAAAGTCAGAAAACTGACCGGTCAATTAGGATTGTTCAGCATCACTAAAAAAATCTACATATACATTTGAACATTTTATGTTGGTTCACAAGTTTTCGGGATGAATGAACATTTTATGTGTTGTGTATAAAAAGACAAAAAATGATAGTCATATTCCTATGATACATTTTTTTATACACGACACATGGATTGTGTATAAAAAGACAAAAATGATAGTCATGTCACTTGGATTGTGAGTTTGAGTAGGTTAGGTTTATGAGTCGTGGAGTCGTCAAGTTAGCTTAGTTTTATGTGATTGATCTATGGACAAAATCCAATATACCTGTATCTCTCACCACATGCCTAGATTAAGTTATCAACTTGTCAGATATGTAGATAAGCAATTAAAAAATCAACTTCCTAAAACTAATTGTTGGTATGCAATAATACCATATGTTTCGTGTATCTCTCGAGAAAAACACTCAAGATTCATGGTCCCACTATCACCTACTGCTATGTCCTATGGTGTACTACTAGGTGCATGCATTACTCGTATACCAACCCGCACTAACAACTCCACATGCATATCTATATATGTCCAAATTATCTAGAAGTATAACGCAACAACGCATGATACTTCTTATGAGTTCCCATGTTTCTTGGGAGTTAGTTGTGGAGGGTGAGTCGGGAAGAGGAAGAATAAGTAGGTCCAAGAGCAATACGAATGGGAACATTGAGGAAAGCACGAACTCTCTAGATTCCTCTCTTAACATTAGAGAGATCAAGTGCCATGTTTTTCCGATGCCTTCCATTCCTATCGTTTTTGGATGCTCCTTTCCCTTCCTTTTGTCTTGCACACTTGTCTTAATACCGAGGGAAGAACAAGTCTATTTAGACACTTTTGTGACCTCACGTTTACACTAAGCATGGGAAGACAAAGAAAATAGGTATAAGAGTTGTAGTAATGGGAATATTGAGAAAGGCGCAAGCGATTTTTCATCCCTCTTAACACTAGAGGTGGATAGTTGGGTTCATTTTTCCAATGTCTCCCATCACTATCGTTCTTCGGTGCTCTTTTGTCTCCTTGCTTGCAACAGTGTGCAAATACATGGTTGAATTGGATTTTCATGCACTAAATATCATAATGACAAGGCATACCTAATCCAAAGCTAAGATGACGGGATGAGCTTAATGAAGTTTCTTTCATATTACAATAATATAAATGTTAACATTTGAAAGTATACTCGTGAATCCACGACAAAGGCATGATCATAATTCAGTTAAGATATAATATAAGCATATTTTCTGGACATTATAATGATGCCTAGAAAAGACAAATCCATACCAAGAAAAATTGTAGTCATACTAACATATTTATTCCTTGTTCTTTTACTGCCAAAATCCATGTATGACCAAGGAAGATGACCGTAAACACACTCTTGTTAAGAATAATAGTTGTCGCGGAGGATGGGGAGATGAGAAAAATATAGGAAATGCATGTATTATTAACACTAGATATCCTCTTTTGTATAGTAAGTAGTTATAAGCAACTTAGACAAATTAGGAAATGACACATATATCACCCACTAAGTAACCGTATGATGGTGAGGAAACAATTATCAGCTTGCGTCTTAGAATCTAGCATTTGAAATGATTTAGATAGACATGGGTTATTCACTTCTAGTAAAACTTCACACAAGGCATGGCATATAACTAATATGAAAATTATTAGTGACACCGGGAAATTCAAACTATTTCATGTTGCAGCTACTAGCATTCTATGTTTAGTGAGAAGACAATGATTGATATTGGTGTTCCATATATACAAGAAGGCACATGTAAATAAGTAAAATGAAGATATATTCAACAAAAAATAAAAATAAAGATAATATGCTGGTAATGTAGAGACAAACAACACAATCTATGATTCCTAGTCCCATTCTTATTTCAGATTAAGACTTTCATATAGCTGAAAGGAATATGTTTATTCTAAACCAATATAACCAGAGGCTATTTAGATTATGTGTGGCAAGAAAGCAAAAAATTATCAGTTAATGAGTGTCACAATTCTTATTACGGGTTTGTGGTTAATGTTTCCTAATATTTCTTCTCTTATAAATTTACACAACTATCTTGCTCTGCTCTCCTATGGATGTGAGTAAAGTGAAGGGAATCTGCCCGAGAGGCAATAATAAAGTGGTTATTATCGTATTCTTTATTTATGATAAATATTTATTTTGCATGCTATAATTGTATTAATACGGAAACGTTAATACATGTGTGTTTAATAAATAAAAAAGAAGTTCCTAGTTATGCCTCTCTTATAAACTAGCTCGTTAATTAACAAGATGATCAAAGGTTTCCTGATCATGGACATTGGATGTTTTTAATAACGAGGTCACAACATTGTTGGAATAATGTGATGAACATTCATCCGAAGTATATCATTACGATCAAGGTCATTGTGTTTATATTGCTATAACATCATACAAAGTAATCTTAGTCCTTAGACCATGAGATCATGTCAATCACTAACACCGGAAGAGTATCTTGATAACATCAAACATCACACCGTAACAGGGTGACTATAAAGATGGGTTCAGTGCTACGAAGGTGTTATGTTGAGGCTCATGGATCAAGAGTGGAATTTGTCCATCCCGATGACGGATAGATATAAATACTCTGGACCATCTCGGTGATATCACATTAGTTAGCTTGCAAGCAAGTGATTTGATCACTAGAATGTTATATCACGGGAACGAGAAAAGAGTATATGTCGGTAACAACATCAAACTAGGTATGGGGATACCGATGATCGAATCTCGGACATGTAATATATCGCGAGACAAAGGGATTGAGTTACATGTGTATAAGGTTCACACGATCACATAAGTCATCGTTGAATATGTGGGAGTCAGTATGGATCTCTAGGTCCCGCTGCTGATTATTGATTGAAGAGGGGTCTCGATCATGTTTGTATTATTCGCAAACCGTAGGGTGACACACTTAAGGGATCCTAACACCATTTGGAGCAAATTATATGCCAGAGACAGAAAAAGAAAGCGCGGGAATTTATTTCACTAGACACCGGAATCGTTTCGGTTAAAATTGCTGAAACTGGTTCTACATGTGAAATTGAAATGTTGTAAGGGGATTTATGTGAATGTTTGTTAATTAAAGTAATTAAAAAATTCTGAATAAATAAATAAAATAGTTTTATTTAAAGAGAGATTACATTAAATTTGGTGGAAATTTAATGGGAATTTTAGTGGAGAAAATGGAGGGTCATATTTATGCGAGTGGAGCTTCCACCACATGAATGAGGGAGAGGTGGGGGAACCCTGCATGGCCGGCGGCCATGCCCCCTTGGGCTTCCCCCACCCCTATATAAGGAGCCCCTCCTTCTCATGCACTCACACACCTCCTCGCGAAGGATCTCTCTCCCTGATACGTCGGAAACATATCTATAATTTTTGATGCTCCATGCTTGTTTTATATCCACTTTGCTTTGCTTAGTCTATACTTTGAGGTATTTTTATATGTTTTTCTGGACTAACCTATTAACAAGATGCCACAGTACCAGTTGTCTGTTTTCTTCTGTTTTTTGGTTCCAGAAAAGGCAGAAAAACAATATTCTCGGAATTGGACGGGACAAAAGCCAAAGTTATTATTTTTCCCGGAGCAACATGGAACCACGAATCAGAGACGGGGTAGGGCACCAGGGTGGCCGCACCCCCCAGGCACGGGAAAGCCCTGGTGGCGCCTACAGGGGGTGTGGGCCCCCTGGCCCTCCATCGACCTTGCCTCCTTCGCCTATAAGAACCCCCAACTCAGAAACCCTAAATAATCCATCATACTTCCAGAAAAACCTCCGTAGCGCCACCGCCACCAAAAGGGAGATTCGGGGGACAGAAAGTCTCTGTTCCTGCACCCTGCCGGGACGGGGAAGCGCTCCCGGAGACATCTCCATCGATCTCCATGATATGTCGGAAAAGTATCTATAATTTTTGATGCTCCATGCTTGTTTAGTATCTACTTTGCTTTTCTTTGTCTACACTTTGAGGTGCTTTTTACATCTTTTCTGGTACTAACCTATTAACAAGTTGCCACAATGCCAGCTGCCTGTTTTTTGCTGTTTTTGGTTTCAGAAAAGTTAGTAAAGAAATATTCTCGGAATTGGACGGGACAAACGTCAAAGTCAATTACTTTCCGTGGGGAACAAGAAGTCCAGAGGGGAGCCAGAGAGGCGGGCTAGGGCGCCCAGACCCCCCCCCCCGGCGCGGGTGGGCCCTGCCCCACGCCTGAGAGGGGTGTAGGGCCCCTGTTCGCCTCCTCAGCCTCCCCCTTCTCCTATAAGAAGCCCCCGATGCAGAAACCCTAAGAACCCGATCAAATATCCACGAAACCGTCTGTAGCCTCCGCCACTATCGTCCCTAGATTGGGTGGATCTCAAGTTCTTCCCGGCACCCTGCCGGAGGGGAGATCATCCCGGAGGCCTTCTCTCCGGTATGATGCGTGAGTAGTTCCACCTTGGACTATGGGTCCATGTAGTAGCTAGATGGTTGTATCTCCTCCTTTGTGCTTTCATGTATAGATCTTGTGATCTCCTTTCATGATCAAGATCTAATCTATTTGTAATCATGCATGTTGTGTTTGCGGGGATCCGATGGATATTGAGATTATTATGTTGGTTTGATTAATGATTTTGTCTTTATGATTCTATCATGTCTGTGTTGTTTGTGATCTTGCATGCTCTCCGTTGTTAGTAGCTATCTTGGCCAAGTAGTTGCTAGTGACTCTAAGAGGGGGTATTTATGCTCGATAGTGGGTTCATGCCTCTAGTTTCCAAGAGAAGTGAGAATAATATCTTCGGTTGTAGATGTGTTGTTGCTACTAGGGATAAAACAACGGTCTCTTGTTCATGGAACATGTGGACTTTTTACCTTACACACTTTGCTTAAAGCAGTTGTCTATTGCTTGCAACTTAATACTTGAGGGGGTTCGGATGATAACCTGAAGGTGGACTTCTAGTCATAGATGCAGTTGGATGGCGGTCTATTTATCTTGTTGTATTGCCCAATCGAATCTCATAGGATCTTTCTGACTAGTAATTGCATTGTTATGCCTTGCTCAGTTCCTGTCAATTGCCCTGCTGTAATTTGTTTACCCTTCATGCCATGTTGTTTATCTAAGGAGAGCACCTCTAGTGAACTATGGACCCCGGTCCAATCTTTACCATTGATACATCTTCCACTGTTACTTGTTTACTTGCTGCAAACCATTACCTTCCACACCATATGTTTAATACTTTGTTATAGCAAACCGGTGAGCTTGACAACCTTACTGATTCGTTGGGGCAAAGTCTTGAGTTTGTGTTGTGCAGGTCTCCGCGTTGGTTGCAACACCTGTGTGACGTTTCCTTCCTCCTACTGGTTCGATAACCTCGGTTTCTTATTGAGGGAAACTTGATGTTGTGCTGCTTCATACCTTTCTCTTGGGGTTTCCAACGAAGCGTCCCACGACAAGTGGTGGGCGCCATCAAGCTATTTTCTGGCACCATTGCCGGGGAGGCTAAGGACGTCTTCACTAGGGGAGTCCTTCACTTCCTTTATCTTTACTTTGTTTTTAGTTTGCTTTATTTATTTTGCTTGGTTTTGTTTGCCTCTTTTAAAAAAAAACCCAAAAAATCAGTCTAGTTTGGTTTGCTTTCTTTATTCAAAAACACAAAAAAAATAGTTATTGCTCTAGTTGCCACCATGTCTGGTTTTGGACCAACCTTTATTTCCCCTATGGTATAAATCTCCACTTTTAAGCAAAAATGTGAAGAAAGTTTTAAAGAAGCTTGGTCTAGAATCTCTGCTTTCCAGAGGGAAACTGAGCCTAAGGTAAGCCTTAGCTTGGTTATTGATAGTTTCTACTGCGGTATTGCTCTTCGTTATAGATATGCTTTGGATGCTGTGGCTGAGAAAGATATTTTTCTATGTACCGAGGATGAAACTTTTTATGCCATAAAAAGTTGATTACAATTTATAATACACCTGGCAAGTCTGATTCCTCTTTCACAAATATTTTTGCCAGGTTGAACACTCTTGAGACTAGTATTGCTGCTATGAATAGTGGCGATCACACGCTTAGGGCTTACCATGATTATGTTCCCATAAATTTTGAGCCTTCAAAGTGGTTTCCCACAATCAAAGTCTCAATAAACACTACATTTTTTTATGCTCGCTGTGATATCATGTCTGAATTTTGCCTCATGCCTGAAGATATTTATGATTCCTTGAGTCTTTGGGGGCTTACTTAAGGAGGATAGGAAATCTCTCTTACCAACAATGCCACTATACTGCCCATTGGAATAGTTGAAGGTGTGTTTACAAAAATCTCAGGGAAAATGGTGTCTACTGATTATCTTATTATTGAATGTGTAGGCAAGAGACAGATTACACTTGGAAGATCCCTACTGAAACACCTTAGGGCAGTAGTAGATGTGGGAAAAGTCATTATGTATTTTGCCCCTCCGGTAAGCAATCATATCTTCCCTAAATAGAAGAAGAAAGGTAAGAAAGGAAAGAACAAGAGGGGTAATGCTTCTTCATTTGAAAATACTTGATTCTTCTTTCTTCTTATGCCTAACTTAAAGGCGTTAAAGAAAAGTACTTGTTGGGAGATAACCCAAGAGTTTCCTTGAGTTTTGGAAGTTATTACTTTAGTAATGACCTCTCCTTATCCTTTTTGTTTGCTTTTTGTACCAAGAATGACCTCTAATGAGAGGAAAGTAAGATTTGGGGGGTTGCTGTCCCGAAACAGATTTCTGTCCTCCACCAAAAAATTTCGTGAGGAGTCTCTGTAACTCGGATTGAGCTCAAAATTTTCGAATAAATCCCCCAGTATGTTATATAACTTTCATTAGTTCAACACTTTTTGATTTGAGCAACATAAGATGTTCAAAAAAATGGTTTCTATCTGTTGGTCTGTTTTGACATATTTCTGCCTTTATTTGCATTTGCTTCTTATTGATTCCTTTTTGAGTTCTCTTTAGGTGAATTGAGATTTTTGAAGGATTTGCTATCGTATCTTGTGTTTTTAATGAAAAGCCTTGCCGCTCCAAATCTTTGCCAGGGGTCTAATATCTTTTGAATACACTAATGTTGCTAATGAATATTGTGTGAAGTTTTGTATGAAGGAAAAATTTCAGGTGTAGAGAGAGAATGATGCAATGAGGTGAAGAATGGAAAAAAGCTCAAGCTTGGGGATGCCACCATGGTGTCACCCCAAGAAATATCCAAGAAGTACAAGCATCAAAGCTTGGGGATGCCCAAGGCATCCCCTTCTTCATCAATAAAAAGCTTAGGTCTGTCTAGACACTTTGTTTTTTATTGTTTCATGCACAGTTGTGTTATTCTTAGAGCGTCTTAGTTTTTGTTTTCTTTGCTTAGGTTGTTTAGTTTGCTTGAATAAAGTAGTTTGGACCCCGTTCTTGCTGTGTTGTTTTGCAAATAAGTTGCTTGGTGTTGGAAAGGAGTAGTAAGTTCTTGCTTGAAGTGCAAGAGGAGCTTGCATTGACTGTGACTTAGACTTTAGCATGACATGCTAGGTGTTGTTTTGACCTTATGCTTAGTGATTATTGCTGTAGCATGTATTGTTCCAAACAATTTGGATTGCTTAGTGTGCCTTGAAGAAATTATGCGTTGTTTTAGCATGCAAAAGCATAGTATTGTGATATTCTCCTTTGATGCTTTGATTGGGTTGACTTGGCACATGCTCACACCATGTTATGACTATGACAAGTCACCATTAGCTTCTATGATCATTTAGTCCTTGACTTGTAGTACCACTCTATGCTTTGATTGGTAATGCTTTGTTGCATTGCATGATTATGGCCATTATGCTCTCTTAGTTGGTTGCTCCCAGTCTCTTGCTATCCTCCACTTGTATGAGTAAGTTCTACTCATGCTTCCAACTCCCAAGAAACCAAGTTATTCCAAAGTGTCCACTATAAACTCCTATGCATGGTGTGTTACACCATTCCAAGTATATTCTTGTTTTCATCTATCTTCCAATTAAAAACTATTTTGTTATGTGAAAAATTAGTGATTAAAGCCCTCACGAACTTGATGGCACACTTTATATTCTTTGCCCCTAATTAACTTGAACCATTGTGACATCTATGTTGCGTATGCTTGCACTTATACGTTGGAATTAACAGAACCGTGCTATCACGGGGAATGTTTTCAACATTGCACTTGTACTTTGTACTCAGTTGATATCATGCTCTTTTGTCTATGGATGTCACCGGTGTGAAATAAAGAGGGAACTTGTAAGTCCATGGAGTTTGTATCCTGTGTTAGAGAAACGTCTGGGCCGCTAGCCTAAGCCATGCCTAATCATGGTGGAAACTTGCAGCATCACCATAGTGAGCTATCTATGAAGCATCCTCAATAAAAAGCTATGCATATAGTAAATAAAAAGATTGTTGAGATGCTCATTGTATGCTTGCCTTGTCATTGTGGTTATGGCATAGCTCCTGTACCATGTGCAAGGGGTACCCCGTTGGCGGTTCTCAACTATATGCAAATACTTACAATGACAAGAACTTACCTGGGCCGGAAGTTGAGTATGCATGAGGTGCGGACCTCGTATTCAAGGGACTTGAGATTGCCAACTTATACTTCATCAAGCATATACTCCATATTTGTCACTTTAACCTTAATCACTTCAAGATGCTTATGATAGGGGCAATGAGGGCTGAAAGCTAACAAGTACCATAATATTTGGAAGCTCCTTTTGAAACTTGTAATCCCTGCTTCCTTTAAAAAAAGGCATTTCTTTTACCATTATGTTGAGTCTCCACCTTCTAACTTTAGGCACCATTAAGAGAGCATAGTTTTCATGCTGTGTGTAGTGTTCCAAAGATTATTGATTGATGCATATTGTGATATTACTTGTTCTTGTGCTATTTGTTTCTAGTCACCCTTGTGAACTTTGAAGGTGTCCTATGCGTCTATATTGCTACTCTATGAGGGACAAGGTGATTGCCACTATGCTATGTTTTCTGTATGTGAAACAAACAAACGTTTTTCAATGCATGTTATTCATGATCTTTGTTTGTAGCTTGTCATGTTGCATGCATAGTTACGTTGTCCTATTGTTAGAACTCCATCTTTCATGCACATGTTTAGAGTTCTTTGATCCCAGCTTTCAATGCTTGCAAATGGTTGGATCTTTATTGTGAGGGTGCATGTCACCTCAAAAATTATTTTTTTTATCACTTACCTACTCGAGGATGAGCAGGAGTTAAGCTTGGGGATGTTGATACGTCGGAAACATATCTATAATTTTTGATGCTCCATGCTTATTTAGTATCTACTTTGATTTGCTTTGTCTACACTTTGAGGTGCTTTTTACATGTTTTCTGGTACTAACCTATTAACAAGTTGCCACAGTGCCAGTTGCCTATTTTCTGTTGTTTTTGGTTTCAGAAAAGTTAGTAAAGAAACATTATCGGAATTGGACGGTACAAACGTCAAAGTCAATTACTTCCCGTGGGGAATAAGAAGTCCAGAGGGGAGCCAGAGAGGCGGGCTAGGGTGCCCAGACCCCCCCCCCACTAGGCGCGGGTGGGCCCTGCCCCGCGCCTGGGAGGGGTGTGGGGCCCCTGGTCGCCTCCTCGGCCTCCCTCTTCGCCTATAAGAAGCCCCCGATGCAGAAACCCTAAGCACCCGAGCAAATCTCCACGAAACCGTCTGTAGCCACCGCCACAATCGTCCCTAGATCGGGGGATCTGAAGTTCTTCCTGGCACCCTACCGGAGGGGAGATCATCCCGGAGGCCTTCTCTCTGGTATGATGCGTGAGTATTTCCACCTTGGACTATGGGTCCATGTAGTATCTAGATGGTTGTATCTCCTCCTTTGTGCTTTCATGTCTAGATCTTGTGAGCTCCGTTCATGATCAAGATCTCATCTATTTGTAATCATGCATGTTGTGTTTGCGGGGATCCGATGGATATTGAGATTATTATGTTGGTTTGATTAATGATTTTGTCTTTATGATTCTATCATGTCTGTGTTGTTTGTGATCTTGCATGCTCTCCGTTGTTAGTAGCTATCTTGGCCAAGTAGTTGCTAGTGACTCTAAGAGGGGGTATTTATGCTCAATAGTGGGTTCATGCCTCTAGTTTACAAGAGACGTGAGAATAATCTCTTCGGTTGTAGATGTGTTGTTGCTACTAGGGATAAAACAACGGTCTCTTGTTCATGGAACATGTGGACTGTTTACCTTACACACTTTGCTTAAAGCAGTTGTCTATTGCTTGCAACTTAATACTGGAGGGGGTTCGGATGATAACCTGAAGGTGGACTTCTAGTCATAGATGCAGTTGGATGGCGGTCTATGTATCTTGTTGTATTGCCCAATCGAATCTCATAGGATCTTTCTGACTAGTAATTGCATTGTTATGCCTTGCTCAGTTCCTGTCAATTGCCCTGCTGTAATTTGTTTACCCTTCATGCCATGTTGTTTATCTAAGGAGAGCACCTCTAGTGAACTATGGACCCTGGTCCAATCTTTACCATTGATACATCTTCCACTGTTACTTGTTTACTTGCTGCAAACCATTACCTTCCACACCATATGTTTAATCCTTTGTTACAGCAAACCGGTGAGATTGACAACCTCACTTATTCGTTGGGGCAAAGTCTTGAGTTTGTGTTGTGCAGGTCTCCGCGTTGCTTGCAACACCTATGTGATGTTTCCTTCCTCCTACTGGTTCAATAACCTCGGTTTCTTACTGTGGGAAACTTGCTGCTGTGCTGCTTCATACCTTGCTCTTGGGGTTTCCAACGAAGCGTCCCACGACAAGTGGTGGGCGCCATCACTCCACCACCATCTCCATCACCGTTGTTGATTTCCATGATGAGGAGGGAGTAGTTCTCTCTCATGGCTAAGGGCTCTACTGGTAGCTATATGTTCATCTCTCTCTCTATGCATGGTCATATTGTGATCATGAGCTTTGTAATCAAGTAGATCTACCTTGCTAGTCAAGTGCTTTAATAGATCTCTGCTCTCCCCATGTGTGTGAAAGTGACAGCGTGCACGCCACGGTGGCACTTAGGTTTGAGTCTACAAAAATACTCTTTGTGCTTTAATAGATCTATGCTTTTCCCCACGTGTGTGAAAGTGACAGTGTGCATACCGTGTGTGGCACTTTGGCTAGATTGAATATTTGTTATGAGTTATATTTGGAGTCGGATGTCTTTATGAAATTGTGGTGTTTGTTGGAACCATCTAGAACTCAAGGTGACAGTGTGGGGTTATCTAGATTGGGGAAGGCAGACTTTGAGGAGTGTTGTTATAGCGCTACCGATGATTAGAGTGTCCAACCGGAGAGTAGTTAAGAGTAGTATCATGAAGAGAGGATATTTATATGAGAGAGTCTTCACTAGTGAAAGTATGATCCCTAGGCCTTGTTTCTAAACATTGAAACACCGTTTGCATCTAGATCTGTTGCATGTTTGCTTGCTTTAGTCTTTACCTCACCGTCAACATATTTTCTGGCACCATTACCATTTGTATTTCACTATCTCTTCGCCGAACTAGTGCACCTATACACCTGACAAGTGTATTGGGTCTGTTGGGGACACAAGAGACTTCTTGTATCTTGATTACAGGATTGCTTGAGAGGGATACCTTTGACCACTTCCTCCCTGAGTTCGATAAACCTTGGGTAATCCACTTAAGGGAAACTTGCTGCTGTTCTACAAACCTCTGCACTTGGAGGCCCAACAACTGTCTACAAGAATAGAAGTGCATAGACATCAAGCTCTTTTCTGGCGCCGTTGCCGGGGAGGTTTTGGGATTTTACCTTTCCTCCACGTCAAGCTCCATCAAAAGTATTTTCTGGCACCGTTGCCGGGGAGGTAAGGTAAAAGGTACTCACATCCTCCGGTGTGAGTGCTCGAAATTATTTCCTTTAGATTCTACAATTTTGTCTTTTTGTTTCTTGTTTTCACTAGTTAGGCTTAATGGAAAACAACAACAAAATTAGAGAGCTTTATAGTGTTTATCTTGAGTTAGGACATGAAGTGTTTGAAGAGAAAATTAAAAAACCTATGGAACTTTATTTGCATGCTAATAGCAATGTTATTAGTATGAATTTTTTGAACACCATTGTTGCTAATGCTATGGAAAAGTCCAAGCTTGGGGAAGCTAGTTTTGATGAAAATGATCTTTTTAGTCCCCCAGCTTTGGAAGATAGATATTCTATTGCTTATGATGATACCAAACCTCCAATATATTATGATTACAATGATGAATATGATATTTTCAGTCCACCTACTATTGAGGAGAAAGTTTATTGTGATTACAATATGCCTCCTATATTTGATGATTATGGTTATGAGAATAATAATGATAGCTATTTTATTGAATTTTCTCCCACTACAATTAATAAGAATGACTATGCTTATGTGGAGAGTAATAATCATCATATGCATGTGGCTCATGATAAGAATGTTTTATGTGATAGTTATATTGTTAATTTTGTTCATGTTGCTACTGAAAGTTATTATGAGAGAGGGAAACATGGTTTTATGCATCTCAATAATATTAAGTTTCCCCTTTTTATGTTGAAAATCTTGAAGTTGCACTTGTTTTGCTTTCCTATGCTTGTTGCTTTGTGCTTTCATGACTTGTTTCTTTACAAGACTCCTATGCATAGGAAGTGGGTTAGACTTAAATGTGTTTTGAATTTTCTTCTTGATGCTCTTTTTTTACTTCAATTCATATTTCTTATGTGAGCATCTCCTCAAACTATCAAGCCTAACTTAAAGGCGTTAAATAAAAGTACTTGTTGGGAGATAACCCAAGAGTTTTCTTGAGTCTTGGAAGTTATTACTTTTGTAATGACCTCTACTTATCTTTTTTGTTTGTTTTTTGTGCAAAGAATGACCTCTAGTGAGAGGGAAGTAAGATTTGGGGAGTTGCTGTCCCGAAACAGATTTCTATCCTCCACCATAAAAAATCGTGAGGCGTCTATGTAAGCCGGATTGAGCTGAATATTTACGAATACATCCCCCAAAAAGTTAGCTAACTTTCATTAGTTCAATACTTTTTTATTTGAGCAATAGAAGGTCTTCGAAAAAAATCGGTTTCTACCTGTTGGTCTGTTTTAACAGATTTCTTCCATTATTTGCATTTGATTCTTATTGATTCCTTTTTGGGTTCTTTTTGGGAAATTGAGCTTTTTGATGGAGTTGCTACAGTAGCTTGTGTCTTTAGTGAAAGTTTTGCTGTTTTGAAACTAAACCCAAAGGTCTTTTATCTTTTGAATACACTAATGATGTAATGAGATGAAGAATGGACAAAAGCTCAAGCTTGGGGATGCCACCCCGTGTCACCGCAAGAAATATTCAAGAGGTACAATCATCAAAGCTTGGGGATGCCCAAGGCATCCCCTTCATCAATAAAAATCTTAGGTCTTTCTAGACGCTTCGTTTTTATTGTTTCATGCATTGTTGTGTTATTCATGGAGCGTCTTAGTTTTCGTTTTTGGTTTTCATTTGCTTAGTTTGATTGAGTAAGTTGGTTGGTCACACCACACTTCTTTTGGAGAGATACACACTCTGTTTCCATTGCCTAGAACACTCTAGTTTTCACTCTTATTGTTTTGTGAGTGTTCACTTTTGCTAGCACTGCGTTTTGTCTTAGTTTTCTTGTGCTTTCAGCTTAGAACTTTTTAGTTCTTCTTTGTGGATTTGTGAGACAAGCTCACTGATATTTATTGATTATTATCTTTGTGAGTTGTTTCAAATAAGTTGTTTGGTGTTGGAAAAGAGTAGAAAGTTTCATGCTTATAGTGGTACAAAATGGAGCTTGTTTTGACTGTGGCTTAGACTTTATCATGTCATGCCAGATTTTGTTTGCACCTTATGCTTAGTGATTATTGTTGTAGCATGACTTGTTCCAAACAATTGGATTGCTTAGTGTGCCTTGAAGGAATCATGCATTGTTTTAGCATACAAAAGCATAGTATTGCGGTATTCTCCTTTGATGCTTTGTTTGGGTTGACTTGGCACATGCTCACACCATGTTATGACTATGAACAAGTCACCATAGACTCTATGATCATTTAGTCCTTGACTTGTACTACCACTCTATGCTTTGATTAGTAATGTTTTGTTGCTCTGCATGATTATGGTCATTATTGCTCTCTTAGTTGGTTGCTCCCAGTCTTTTGCTAGCCTCCACTTGTATGATTAAGCTCTACTCATGCTTCAAACTCCCAAGAAACCAAGTTATTCCAAAGTTTCCACTATAAACTCCTATGCATGGTGTGTTACACCATTCCAAGTATATTCTTGTTTTCATCTATCTTCCAATTAAAAACTATTTTGTTATGTGAATACTTAGTGATTAAAGCTCTCACGAACTTGATGGCACACTTTATACTATTTGCCACTAATAAACTTGGACCATTGTGTCGTATATGTTGTATATGCTTGCACTTATACGTTGGAATTAGCAGAACCGTGCTATCACGGGGAACGTTTTCAACATTGCACTTGTACTTTGTACTTAGTTGATATCATTCTCTATTGTCTATGGATGTCACCGGTGTGAAATAAAGAGGGAACTTGTAAGTCCATGGAGTATGTATTTTGTGTTAGAGAAACGCCTGGGCCGCTAGCCTAAGCCATGCCTAATCATGGCGGAAACTTGCAGCATCACCATAGAGAGCTATCTATGAAGCATCCTCAATAAAAAGCTATGCATATAGTAAATAAAAATATTGCTGAGATGCTCATTGTCTGCTTGCCTTGTCATTTTGGTTATGAGATAGCTCCTGTACCATGTGCAAGGGGTACCCCGTTGACGGTTCTCTATGATACGCATGTACTTACAATGACAAGAACTTACAGGTGACTAAAGTTGAGTAGCATGAGGTGTGGCCCTCGTATTCAAGGGACTTGAGATTGCCAACTTATACTTTATCAAGCATATACTCCATAGTTTGTTCACTTTAACCTTAACCACTTCAAGATGCTTATGATAGGGGCAATGAGGGATGAAAGCTAACAAGTACCATAATTTTTGGAAGCTCTTTTTGAAACTTGAAATCCCTGCTTCCCTTTGTGAAGGGCCTGTCTTCCACTATTATTTGAGTCTCCACCTTCTACTTTTAGGCACCATTAAGAGAGCATAGTTTCCATTCTATGTGCAGTAACCCAAAACTTATTAATTGATGCATATTGTGATATTAATTGTTCATGTGCTACTTGTTTCTAGTCACCTTTGTGAACTTTGAAGGTGTCCTATGCATCTATTTGCTAATCTATGAGGGACAAGTTGATTGCCGCTATGCCATGTTTTCTGTATGTGAAACAAACAAACGGTTTTCAATGCATGTTATTCATGATCTTTGTTTGTAGCCTTTCATGTTGCATGCATAGTTACTATGTCCTATTGTTCGAACTCCATATTTCAGGCTCATCTTTAGAGTTCTTTGATCCCAGCTTTCAATGCTTGCAAATGGTTTGATCTTGGATTTGATGGTGCATGTCACCTAAAAAATTATTCTTTTATCACTTATCTACTCGAGGACGAGCAGGAGTTAAGCTTGGGGATGCTTGATACGTCGGAAACATATCTATAATTTTTGATGCTCCATGCTTGTTTTATATCCACTTTGCTTTGCTTAGTCTACACTTTGAGGTATTTTTATATGTTTTTCTGGACTAACCTATTAACAAGATGCCACAGTGCCAGTTGCTTGTTTTCTTCTGTTTTTGGTTCCAGAAAAGGCAGAAAATCAATATTCTCGAAATTGGACGGGATAAAAGCAAAAGTTATTATTTTTCCTGGAGTAACACGGAACCACAAAGCAGAGACGGAGTAGGGCACCAGGGTGGCCACACCCTCCTCCCAGGCGCGGGCAAGCCCTGGTGGCGCCTATAGGGGTTGTGGGGCCCCTGTCCCTTCACCGACCTTGCCTCCTTCGCCTATAAGAAGCCCCCGACTCAGAAACCCTAAATAATCCATCATACTTCCAGAAAAACCTCTGTAGCGCCATCGCCACCAAAAAGGAGACTCGGGGGACAGAAAGTCTCTGTTCTGGCACCCTGCCGGGATGAGGAAGTGCCCCGGAGCCATCTCCATCGATCTCCACCACCATCTCCATCACCGTTGTTGATTCCCATGATGAGGAGGGAGTAGTTCTCTCTCGAGGCTAAGGGCTCTACCGGTAGCTATGTGTTCATCTCTCTCTCTCTCTCTCTCTCTCTCTCTCTCTCTCTCTCTCTGCATGGTCATATTGTGATCATGGTCTTTTTAATCAAGTAGATCTACCTTTCTACTCAAGTGCTTTAATAGATCTCTGCTCTCCCCATGTGTGTGAAAGTGACAGCGTGCACGCCATGGTGGCACTTATGTTTGAGTCTACATAAATACTCTTTGTGCTTTAATAGATCTATGCTTTTCCCCATGTGTGTGATAGTGACAGCGTGTATACCATGTGTGGCACTTTGGCTAGATTGAATATTTGTTATGAGTTATATTTGGAGTTGGATGTCTCTATGAAATTATGGTGTTTGTTGAAACCATATAGCGCTCAAGGTCACAGTGTGGGGTTATCTAGATTGGGGAAGGCGGACTTTGAGGAGTGTTGTTATAGCCCTACCGATGATTAGAGTGTCCAACCGGAGAGTAGTTAAGAGTAGTATCATGAAGAGAGGATATTTATATGAGAGAGTGTTCACTAGTGAAAGTATGATCCCTAGGCCTTGTTTCTAAACATTGAAACATCGTTTGCATCTAGATATGTTGCAAGTTTGCTTGCTTTAGTCTTTGCCTCACCGTCAAGCTACCACTTGTATTTCACTATCTCTTCGCCGAACTAGTGCACCTATACACCTGACAAGTGTATTGGGTATGTTGGGGACACAAGAGACTTCTTGTATATTGATTGCAGGGTTGCTTGAGAGGGATACCTTTGACCACTTCCTCCCTGAGTTCGATAAACCTTGGGTAATCCAATTAAGGGAAACTTGCTGCTGTTCTACAAACCTCTGCACTTGGAGGCCCAACAACTGTCTACAAGAATAGAAGTGCGTAGACATCACTCCCCCTTTAGAATTTCCCCATGGTCTCGGATCGGCGAGATACATGTTCCCGGTGTATTTTTCTGGAAGGATTTGTTTCTTCCACTGCTTTGTTGGAGCGAGGGCCCGGAGGTTGTCGGGGTACCCGGACGTGTGTGCGATCACGGATGCACCACTGCTTTGCGGTGCTGGACTTGATGGTGCTAGACCGGCTGGACCAGATGGACTTCATCATGATCTTGAGATCGGAAAGTGTTCGACTACATCATCCATGTGTACAACCTAGTTAACGCTATTCGGTCTTCGAGGGTATGTATTCTATGGATGTATATCCACCCGTTGCTTGTATCTAGTAGATAGATCTTGGTACTTAGTTGTTCCCATCATAGGAATTTTTTTGTTTTCTATGCCGCGAACCCTTCAGTGATATCAGAGCCGGATCTATGCGTAGATGCTTTGCACGGGTAGTACACATACGAATATGTGGGCGCTGATGGTCATGTTATTACTTCTTCCTTGTACTTTGGATATTGGTGGCATAGTGGGATGAAGCGGCCTAGACAAACTTTACATGTCCTCGCACATGAGACCTGTTCCATGCTTGACATGCAACTAGTTTTGCATAAGTGGATTGTGGGTGTCTGTCTCTCCTAATATAGTCAATATCTGATTTACAACGAGTTGTCAATAATTTGATTATCATCGTTGTGGTTCCATGCTCGTAGGTAAGAACAGTTCTATCTCCGAAAGCCCTCAGCCACGTAAAACTTGCGATGGATAAATTAGAAGCGTCTAGTTTAAATTGTTGCTGGACTAGTGTCATGATATGGTGATGTTGTAAGTAAAAGTATAAGTTGATACTCTTACAAAACACATAACGTGTAAGTTCCATAGACCTTGGCGTTACACATAAAGGAATGATGAAGATCATACCACGATGCACATGATAACGATCAAGTCCAAGGACCATATCATTTCACTTTTCACATATGATGTTTGTTTATATCTTATATTGCTTGTTTGGTGTTTTATTAGCATTATAATATGATCCCTCATTTATATATCAAGATAAAAATGTGTTCTTACTTAAGTATGCACCGACAATGTTTCGCCGCTTCAAGACATCACGTGATGATCGGTTGTACTTGAATCCACGAGCATATCTCGGGTGTAAGACAGTTTTACACACACGAATACTAAGGCTCTTACTTGGCGAGCCTAGCATGTATAGACATGCCCTCGGAACACAGACCGAAAGGTTAAGCATGAGTCATATGTTTGGTATGATCACCATATAGATGCTCTCCTTTGAAGCTACACCGACTCACGTGATGATCGGACTTGGTGTAGTGGATTTGGTTCATGTAATCACTAAAAAGACACGAGGAATGTCGTTTTTTGAGTGGGAGTTTATTTATAATTTGGATTAGTAGAACTCAGCTTATCATAAATTAAATCAAAATGAATTTGCATAATTTGTTGTAGTCATTGGCATTCGTTCACCACCTTATGCTTAATTGTAATTGAGGTAATAGAACTATAGAATTCTGGATATTTAATTTACGAACTGGTATCGTATTATATTGAGTGTCAGTCTAAAGTTTAAAGTCCTATTGCAAACTTTCAGCAAACTCTATTTACTCCATGAAGTTTAATAATTAGTATTAAATCGAGAGTGAGAATTCCAGTGTTAGTATCTAAAGTATCATGTTTGCCTCCACAATTCTTGATTTAAATATCGAGATTATCTAGGAGCTGAAAGAATTGTTTCAAAAACCATCATGTGTGGCAGATATAACGATATTTGAAACAATGTTTTGGTTGCAATATGATAGAGTATAATATATGTTCTCATATTGGATGATAATTTGCAAAGTTTGGAGATGTTAGACATCCTAATCATCCAAAAGGGTTTTGGAAAGTAACGTTATAATCAAGATTCGCCTTTATAAGATGCATTAGCTTGATCATGAAAGTCGTCATGATAAGGATGAATAGAAGATGTATGTAAAGTGTTTACTACACTAAAAGATTACTAAAGGATGGATTTTGAAAGAACGCCATTCATTTGATAATGGTGATCTACTTCAAAGTGCAAGTCCAAAGGTATTAGTATTTAAATATACACGCTTTGGACTATGTGTCATGTATATGTCACCACTTTTGATGTTGATAGATTCTTTTAAAAGGAAAAGGAAATGCTGAAAGAGAATCTATAAAATATATTTGGTAGGAAAGAAAAGATTGGAAATATCCAGTTAAGGTATATAGATGATATACATGTTATGGTTGTACTCTTTGCTTGTTAAATAATGTGGTTCTTAGGTATTGAATACCGAATTGGTTGGTATAAAATTTCATACAGAACGACGCAATCCATGAACCACAATGGCCTAAGTAACTAGCAAGAGAATATGTGATGATGTTCATAGAAAACAAACAAACTGTTGTTTGTATTTCTTGTTGACATCAAAGCTTGCCTTCGAGATTTATTTTAATAATATTTATTTAAATCGGGTATTATGAGAACAAATATTGTTCAAATACTTACCGTATTCCATATAAGATGGATGATTTACAAATCTAGTTGGAGAAATCACATCCATAAAACTAATGCTAAAATGTCGCGAGACAAATGATTGGAAGATCACTTACGAAGTGACATCGTCGTTTAAATTATATTGGAAAGAAAACATGAAGAAAGTCCATATTCATGGATTTTTGGAGTCTTTGATTTGATCAAGTGACGCTTGTGAGACTTTCCTCGGGATCGTTCAAAGGCCAAAGAAGAACGATCAACTAAATTATTGAAATTTATAAATATCGATGTATATAGTCCATTATGTGCAGTCGTAAGCGATGGATTTCAAGTTAATATGCTTTCTCCAGAAATTTGAGTGAATATTCACTTAATGAGAAATAAGTATGAAATATTTGAAAAACGTTCAAACACTTTCAAGATGAAGTGAAAAATCATTATAACAAGAAAATAAATAATTTATGATTTTATTATATAGGGATTTATTTGAGTTGCAAGTTTAGCAAAACATCTAGATTTACATCTCCCGAAACACCATAGGAATATGGAGTGTTTGAGATTTGTAATGAAACCTTGTTTGACATGGTTGGATCAAAGGTGCTATTTATAAAACTATCATTATGTTTTAAAAGATTAAATCTTTAGAGAATGTCGCTTTTTCACTGAAAAGAGCTCCATCTTGATCCGTTGAAATGACACCATGTAAGTTATGGTTTGGGGTAAAACCCAAGTTGTCCTTTCTTAAATTTTGATATGCTAAGAATAAGTAAGATGTTTACAACCAAAGTCGGATGAGCATGTCTTTGTAGGTTATTTCGAATAACCGTTGGGTATTCCTCCATAACACCAAAGACAAAAGCGTTTGTCGCTTAGAACGTCAAGTTTCTTGAAAAGGGAATTTTTCGCAAAAGTTAAGTGGGAGGACAATAGAACTTTAATAAGGTCAACGAACCTTAGCTATATGTGCTGAGTTGCGCAGTGCCATAAAATGTTCCGGAGGCAGCCACAATGCTCATGGCTCACGTGCCTCAAAGGTTGTGGTCACGGAGTTCTAAGTTCCTATTGGACCAATTAGGTCGGATAAACAATCAAATGCTAATATTTGAGAGTAAATCATTTTTATTTGATAATTATGAACCGAGTACATGCAAAGACGCGACGATGGGCCCTGACTCCGTCAAATGGCTTGAAGCCATAAAATCCATGATAGTTTCATACACGAGAAATCAAGTTTTTTTGAACTTGGAAGACCCTCCAGAAAGGTGTAAAAACCTAACGGTTGTATTTGGATCTATAAAGAAACAAACATGGATATTTCACATCTATGAAATAGTCGAAATGTCGATAAAGTTTTTACGACAATGTTCAAGGAGTTGGCTATGACAAGATTTGATCTTTCATAACGATATTTAGTCTGGACGGATTAATGTAGCAACCACTACATATAATTTTGGTATATGGTAGATGAATAAAAAAAAATTCTTATAATAGAATAGTTACCTAGGATGTGTACAAGACACGGTCCAAAGGGTTTTGTTAATTCAAAGGATGCTAAAAAGTTCATGCAAACTTCAATGGTTGAAGTAAGCATCGCAGAGTTGGAATCTTCACCGTGATGAAACTGTTAAAGGATTTTTCATCAGGAGACGATGAAGATGCTTGCATTTGCAAGAAATTAAGTGGGAGCGCTAAGACATATTTCTAATACATTATGTGGAGGACATATTGTTGATTGGAAATAATGTATCTTTTATTGACAAAGGTTAAGAATTTCATTTCAATGAAAGACTTAGGCAAAACCCGAATATTTAGCATGAATGTCTACATGGATAGACAGTGATGCTAATATGGTCATGTAAAACGTACATATATGAGATATTGAAGGGATTCAATAAATAAACGACGAGAAAAGGATCTTGTCGTATGGAAAAGAATTGAATCAAGATTCAAGTGTATTGACACTTGATAAGTGAAACAAGATTCAAGTGCTTTGACACTTGATGAGTGAAATCACAAGAATGTTTTGATCAATCATACCATGATATGTACACATCCAGATATGTCATATGCTCTAAGTGTTATGATCATATACCAGAATGAATCATAAAATGATCATTGGACGATAGTAAGGATATCCTTATATTCTTTTGGAAGAATTAAGAATATATTCCATTTGTATAAGAGACAAATAGTTCATTGAAAAATTATACTAGTTTTGTCACAAGATACAAATTAAGTTTATCTCAATTTAAACTATGGGTGGTACAATGTAATGGAAAGGATGGATTTGGATAAATTCCAAAGTTAAGACATTGTGGCGGATACTACAACAAAAGGCCAAGTATATGACTGCTATAGTAGCAGAAAAGGAGGGCATTTGTGTCAAGTAGTTTGTTATCAAACTAAGGTGTGGTTCGCAACAGGCTAACACTAAAGATAGATTGTACGACAATAATATCGACATGATTTTACCCCAAGGAACTAAAGGTCTCACCAAAATACCAAATTTATACAATGCCATCTCATTTGAGAATGAGTGATGCATGGAGACGCAAAGACGTGCAAATACACACGGACCTAAAAGTTTCAGATCTGTAGATTATGTTAACCACTTGCAATCGCTTATATGGAACACCAGAAAGCCGTAGGTGTTCAATACGCAAAGTTTCTAAACTAGATTATTGTCTCTAGTCCAAGTGGGAAACTGAAGGGAATATGTCCGAGAGGCAATAATAAAGTGGTTATTATCATATTCCTTATTTATGATAAATGTTTATTTTGCATGCTATAATTGTATTAATACAAAAACGTTAATACATGTGTGTTTAATAAACAAAAAGGAAGTTCCTAGTTATGCCTGTCTTATAAAGTAGCTCGTTGATTAACAAGATGATCAAAGGTTTCCTGATCATGGACATTGGATGTTGTTAATAACAAGGTCACAACATTGTTGGAATGATGTGATGAACATTCATCCGAAGTATAGCATTACGATCAAGGTTATTGTGTTTATATTGCTATAACATCATACAAAGTAATCTTAGTCCTTAGGCCTTGAGATCATGTCAATCACTAACACCGGAAGAGTATCTTGATAACATCAAACATCACACCATAACAGGATGAATATAAAGATGGGTTCAGTGCTACGAAGGTGTTATGTTGAGGCTCATGGATGAAGAGTGGAATTTTTCCATCCCGATGACGGATAGATATACTATAGGATCTCTCGGTGATATCACATTAGTTAGCTTGCAAGAAAGTGATTTGATCACTAGAATGTTATATCATAGGAACGAGAAAAGAGTACATGTCGGTAACGAGATCAAACTAGGTATGGGGATACCGATGATCGAATCTCGGACATGTAATATATCGCGAGACAAAGGGATTGAGTTACATGCGTATAAGGTTCACACGATCACAAAAGTCATCATTGAATATGTGGGAGTCAGTACGGATCTCCAGGTATCGCTGTTGATTATTGATAGGAGAGGGTCTCTGTCATGTCTGCATTATTCGTGAACCGTATGGTGACACACTTAAGGGATACCGACACCATTTGGAGCAAATTATGCCAGAGAAAGAAAAATAAAGCGCGGGAATTTATTTCACTAGACACCGGAATCGTTTCGGTTGAAATTGTTGAAACTGGTTCTTCATGTGAAATTGAAATGTTGTAAGGGGCTTTATGTGAATGTTTGTTAATTAGAGTAATTAAAAAATTCTGAATAAATAAATAAAGGAGTTTTATTTAAAGAGATATTACATTAAATTTGGTGGAAATTTAATGGGAATTTGAGTGGAGAAAATGGAGGGTCATATTTATGTGAGTGAAGCTTCCACCACATGAATGAGGGCGAGGTGGCGGCACCCTCCATGGCCGGCGTCCATGCCCCCTTGGGCTGCCCCCCTGCGGTGACCCAGCATACCACCGCATGTGTAGTACACTATAGTCGTTGACATGACATCCACAGAACACCGTTCTGTAAATATCACATCCCTCAGAGTGGTACAACAGAAACATTGCGGGTCCATATTACAAAAGTACACACATTATTATTATTACAATACCGGAAGTTTAAGACTTCCAAAAGATCCAACTTACAAACTAAACTATAAAGTGTTCAGCAGAAATTTAAAAGTAACAACTCCGACTAGGAGTGGGGCTCAACAGCTTATTCTATAGAGTTCATGCTGCTCGGCTCCGTTAGTTACTACTAACTAGATACTTAAGTGGACTCGTTCTCATCGACACCGTAGCGGATCTCGTAATCCACGCCTTCAACTCCTACGGATAGATCGGGTTCCTCGTAGAACACATCTTCTTGGTATTCAGCTGCATATATTGGCACGTCTTCGGGATCCTCAGAGTCCAAGCAAGGGATCAAAGGAAAGAATGAGTAACAGTGTTACCCAACAAGTTCATTATATGCAAGGTGGGTAGTTTAGCTCTAATTACCACCTCGGATTATAAATCCTTGGCACTATGAAGTTTTTGTAAATCTTTCTTCAAAGATTGATTTTATTCCAAAAAAACTATGACACTCAGCCTTCACAGGTTGACCAGAACTTTCATGGTGTTCCTTTCCTGCCGCGTTCGTAGCTCCTTCCCGGAACAGGGAGTAACAAGTTACAGTTCTTACACTCTGCAGAGGTGCGTTACTTTACCCATGAGAGATCAACTCCTTGTTGCACAACCCGGCGTACTTTCCCGTCCACAATTCCATGATGTGGGGCCCAGTAGTTGGTCCAAGCCAATCACTGTCCCCTTCGCGACCCCTCATGCCTCCTTGGTGTACACCATGCCCACATAATGAATTACGGCAATGGTTTGTACAAACTGTTATATGCCAGAACTATCGTGGGATGATGAGGGTTCCCACCCATATGCTGCATATCCTCTATGAATTACCAATTAATATGCACGCTACAAGGATAACAGCCACGACCTGCACATCCGGCTTCATGCGAGAGGAAGAAGATACAGCTGACTTCTCTGTCCCATTCCAAATCTCATGGCTAACGCGTAATATACGGCGCTAGAATCACTGATGTTAGGGGTTATTAAGTCCCTACTTGATCATTATTGTTGCCAGTAGGACCCTAAGTTCTATTGCTCCATTATATCACCACTTAGGATGATATCTATGATTTCTTTGTTTATGAAAATATTATTTTCTTTCTTTTATAGCATCTATGATAACACACAATTTGCAAATACTTTGATAAAGACTCTTCAAAGGACATGAGCAAGTGATGAACTTGCCTTGTGATGTAAGGTAGTGAAGTCTGATGCTTGCACTGGACCTTGAGCTTCTAGTTCTACAAAAACATCATTATTGCCTGGTAAGGACAATATTTAAAGAAGCAAAATGATTATGCAAGTAATGTAATGCATTATTTAATTCTATATGCATTTTCCCTATATAAGGTGTCTTTAATAAAGCATTTATAAATATATTTTTTAATATTTATTGTATATATTGAATTATTTTATTTGATTTCCCTTCTTATTTGACTTTTATTAATTTAATAATTCTTTTAGGAATTATTAATTATACATTAAATTTATTACTAAATATTTATTTAGTATTTTTCAAAAATACTATAATATTAATAAATAATGAAAGTGATTTTTATTTATTTTTATCACTTTTCAAAGATTTTGTAAAATTCTATAAAGAATATATAAATTACAAAATTCTTATAAGAGTTTAAATGTCCAAAATTTTATATCTAATTTTATTTGGACAGAGTGGATTATTGTGAATCCAAAAATATTTTATTTATAATTTTTGTACTTTTATTTTATTTTCTAGAATTTTATTGAGGTCAAGGGCATTTTGGTCTTTTCCAATTGATCAAAAAAATCTATTAAACAACTTGGGCTGGCCCCTTGGGCTTATTGTGCCAGGGTGGCCCAATAGGGCAGGGTCAAAATATCCCCCCGAGGGGTTTTGGCCCACCCAACCCACGCTCTCTGCCTACCTCTCTCCCTCGACCTTATCCTCTCCTCCTCTGACCCGACCCCGCGGCCGGCGATGCTGCCACCGTCGATTCCCGCTGCCGTCGGCCGTTCTGGCCGCCATCGTGGTGCGAGTTGGGGTTGTCGACGATGCTCGTTTGTTCTATCCAATTGGATTTGACTCCGGGGCTTCCCCGTGGCCAGGTCTACCTTGTTCCCGAACCCTAGGGTTGAGGAAAGGTGTTGTCGCCGCCGCCACGATCCCGCATGCGATGGTGTGCTGGCTCGTGTGCTATTGCAGCCGCCGTCGTGGTAGGTGCAGGTTGTAGTGCCCCTCTGGGTGCTCCCTGTGCCATCGCGGTTCGTCGGCTACTATGTTTCCTCTTCGATTCATCAGCGAGGACCTCGGGTAAGTTGTCTCTATGGTCCTTGTTCATGCTACTGCCATGATTCTCTGTGTGTGTATCTAGTGGCTTCTCATGCCTAGTGACTATGTGCTGATTGGGTTCATCTCTGGATTAGGGTTCTTGCTCTGATTAGGGTTCATAACCCCATGTTGATCATTTCCATGTTGCTTTTAGATTTACTGATGATCATACTTGAGCATGAAGAATGATTGTCTGCTGTGGTTAATGATTGGTAGTGACTTTGATGATGCTAGTTGCTTGTCAGCTTTATTCTAGTGATGATTCCCTATGATCCATGCTAGTGTTTCAATGGAATCCTTGATTGGATTATGGTGTTGATTTGACAGTTTACTCTACTGTCAGAATGCTTATACTGACAGTAGTTTTCTCTCAGTAGTTGCTTACTGCAATTATAATGTTGGCTTGTATGAGATTATACATACTGAATCAAATCATTACATGTAATGATTTATGTGGATGTATAGATGAATTTAATGTTGATTCCTCGCACTTGGCTTCAGGGAAATGATATGTAGTGGTTTGTCCCTTTTATCTATGGAAATTAAGCATAGATTGTGTTTTGGTTCATTTAAAACCTGTCCTTGTGATACCATTATGATCTGGCACACAAGTGATGGAGTTTTATTTCTGGGCTTAGCTTGATAATGCTTATGATTAAAACTGGTAAGATGAAATGAAAGCTTTTCTTATCTTTCCTGCCTATGATGTTGGTCTGAGGCTCTAGGATTTAATTCCTAGTTAATTGGGCAATAGTTTGTTTGAAACTTATAGGATTAGAGGTGCTACTCTCTTTGAGAGATGTGCCCTGATCTGATAAGATCAAATGAAGAATGATCTAAGTTGCAAAAGTAACACTAAACTCAGTGATGCTGGTCTGAGAGTTTAGTGCTTTTGGTTGAGTTTGTTTTCTTATCTTATATTTGAAATCTCTAGGATAGATTCACCTCTCTTGGGTGATTATTGAGAGATCATTTCATAAAGCAACACATGCTTTTGTTTGGATAATATGATGAAATCATGTGATGGTTTTATGAGACTCACCACAAAGTTTGATGGTGTAGTAGATTGATGATGATCTTGATCTTGATCTTGATCTGCTTTTGCTGGGCTCCTGAGCTTGCTCTTGAGCTTGCCTGCTCCTCCTAGCTCCTGGGCTTGACCTTGCTGTCCACCAGATCCATCCCCCTCCTTATGTCACCATCCTGGTGATGTTTGGGTTGATCTGGGTGGTTTGATTTGGATGTTGTTCTTGGTTTACCCTGGCTGTGCTGGTATGTTGTGTAGTGGAGAGATGCACTGATGTGCTCCTCCATGGCTGTGTTGTGGTTTTGTGATATTTGGATGTGCTTGTGAAGTCGACAGCACACCATCTGCATGCTTGTGTGTGTCCAGCTTGTGTGCTTGCTATGTACTTGTGGATAGGTTTAGAAAGTTTGAACTTACTATTACTAGCTTACTTTCACCTGGCTAGTGAATTGATCCCTCTTGGCTGTCATTTGCATTCTGGCTGTGAATTTATGAAAGATAAAATCTTTCATATTGGTGAAACTTGCCCCTTTTATAACATTTCTCAATGATGAGTTTGTCAAGTGCACTTCACTGACATATCTAAGAGAAATATACTAACACTAATCTTATTTGTTTCTATAAGTGTGGATTTGCTGCCAAGGGGGATAGCTGCCCCCAAGCCAACACCGTACGATCCGTGCTGAGATATGTACATGCATATGGCTGTCATTTGTTGTATTCCCGACGATGTGACACTAATCAGTGATTAGAGTGTGTTTGGACTGTCAGACCTTGTAAGTAGTCTGCATGCGCCCTCTCGGTAGCTACACGTGTCCCAGTACTAGACAGGGCTAGCTAGTATAAGCCTGAAAACACATGCGAGCTAGTCGGCTAATGCTTAGTCGGGAATACCTTTGGATGTATATTAAGTTGCCCAGCCGTCCCCGTTGGTCCTCCTCTTGCATGCGAGCTAGCCAGCTAGCTTTTTTTACGTTGGTTAGTTCCTGATTATTACATCCTTTAAGCAGCTCCTCTTTCTTGACCTCACCCCCGTCTCCTTATTTTTTTTAGTTTCAAATAGTTTATCACTCCAAACCTACATACGAGTTCCGAGAAACTAGAAAAAAAGAACTTAACATTGTTAAGACAATGTAATTGCAACATTATATATGCTAGACACATACCAAGACTAGACACATCCCAAGATTAGAAAATCTACACTCAGGAGCAAATCCATACTCGCTGATTAAAGAGTTCCGGGACTGTGGCCCTTCCTAGCTAGCATGTTTTGTTTTTTAATGGTAGCTCTTGTTGCAGTTAGGCTACATAGCCTACACAAGAATTAGGCCTATTTTTTTGATACTTTCACGTACGCATGTATGTCTGACAAGTTAGGAGTAGCTTGTCCATATTTGTACGGTCTCTCTGTGTGCTAGCTTCGTCGTTAATGTGGTTGCTTCAATCTACTTGATTAGCCTCATGTTCGTGTCCTGATACTTCTAGCGTACCACAGGCTCACATGTCTCTAGATTCGGTCACGCGGTCATGCAGTGGTCATGCATGCTTAGAAAAAACAAAAATTGCTACTGACGGTGGCTATGCATGTAGCGTGTCAGCTTTGGAAATATTGTTGTTGTGTCCTGTCAGACTGCTTATTAAACTATCTAGCTTATGGTTATTTCGCACGTATCTCAGTGCACAAGATGGCAGGCATCCAGGGGGAGGGCAGCTATCCCCCTGGGCAGCATACTATTAACCTTGTTTCTATTTAGTCTTTGTTTTGCAGGTACAAAGATAAAGATAAAGATTTAGTATAGATTTAGATGTAGGATAGTTAGTAGATGTAATTTTCTTATTCTTTTGTAATTTTTCTTTTATAATTCTTGTAGTATTTATTTTATTCAGTTGTAATAAAGATTATATTATTATTAATAAAGAATATTTTTTATTCTTTACTCTTTTGTAAATTGTGAAGTTTGGAATGACTTCAGTAGTTACATTCTTTGTAACTTGTTTATGTGCTAATGAAATAAATTTCATATTCAATATTGTTTTTGGATAAGATTTAAGTTATAATACTTATCTCTTAATTAATTTAAGATTCAAATCTTATATCTAAATTATTGAAATTATTATTCAAACACTCAAGTTTAAAATTCAAATTCATTTTTAAAACACACATAATTCCTTTAAGATCATATCAAAGTTTATAGCAATCCTCCTTTAAGACTAAACCTAATCTCAAAGTAAGAAAGAAACATTGATCAATCAAGGTTTTATTTGGCGAAAATTTTACCCACATTTTTTTACAAATGAATGCATGCACAAATTCATATTCCTAATTCTACCCTTTGTTAGGTCTTATATACTGGGATGTTACACCCCCTCCCCTATATAAGGAGCCCCTCCTCCTCCACTCACACACCTCCTCGCGAAGGATCTCTCTCCCCTTTAGAATTTCTCCATGGTCACGGATCAGCGAGATACATATTTCCGGTGGTTTTTTCTGAAAGGATTTGTTGCTTCCGCTGCTTTGCTGGAGCGAGGGCGCGGAGGTTGTCGGGGTATCCAAACGTGTGTGCGATCATGAATGCACCACTGCTTTGCGGTGCTGGACTTGATGGTTCTAGACCGGCTGGACCAGATGGACTTCATCACGATCTTGAGATCGGCAAGTGTTCGACTACATCATCCACGAGTACAACCTCGTTAACGCTTTTCGGTCTTCGAGGGTATGTATTCTATGGATGTATATCTACCCGTTGCTTGTATCTAGTAGATAGATCTTGGTACTTAGTTGTTCCCAACATAGGAAATTTTTTGTTTTCTATGCTGCGAAGCCTTCATAAAGTTCGTTAAGCCTTCCATACATTTGGACAAAGATATAAGGACATGCTTCTTAACTATATTTTCAAACCATGTTGATTAGCTACAGTCTCTAATTAAGGAGCGGGTGGAAATTTATGACTAATTCACACTAGATAGCTTCCTAGCCAACCAAATTGTGAGTAGTGCAATTATTTTATTAACCCCCTTTAAGTATAAAATGAGGCCCGTCTCTAGGATTTCGGGCCCTAGATCGACTTGTAAAAATAGGGCCTTAATTTTTTACACATTCAAGAACTAGTATAACAAAATCGCACGTTTAATTTATATTGTATAACTTCCGAATATGCTATGACATATATGTACAAAAAATATCAAGTATTCATTCTAAAATAATAAATATAGCATCAATGAAATAAAATGAACCTCATAATCTACCAAAAAGCATCATCCGCCGGGTATTTCTTAAAATAAAATCTTCAATCATAGCATTATAGTTTATCTTCTCCAAAATATCACACTCGAGTGCTATAGTCGCCAATCCATTGAGTCTTTCTTGTGTCATAGTAGAACACATGTAGAACGCCGCTTCTAATCTCTGTCTTTTCTTTTTCTTCTTGTAACCTGATTGACACTTTGTCCTTCTCATGATTTGCATGTCTCGGTTAGAAATTTAAAAATTAATACTCCCTCCGACCCATATTAGTTGATCAACTTTGTCTAGATACGGATGCATCTAGACTAGCTAGATACATATAAATCTAGAAAAACATGAGTCAACTAATATGCACTTAAAAGACATTAAATATTTTCTACTAGTTCCGTACAGAAGTGTGAGTACTGAGTAAATTATTTTTTACTAGTTCCATTACTTCCGAATGTACTCAAAATCTCCAACAGATCTTAGTTTCTTACCTGCGACGGCTCACATCTTCCTCGCTGTGGCGCATGCGCTATCAGGAAGCAGGTAGAAGGGAGGTTGCAGGTCAGGTCGGGCTGAGGCGCTGAGCGGTGATTGCCTGATTGGCTGGGCGGCGGCGAGCCGGCGAGCAGAGAGCAAACGGGCCGGCACGCGGCGATCGGAGGTCAAGAGTCGAGAACAACTGAACAGGCCGGCATGTAAGGAGCAATCTCCGATCTCACCATCTGCTCGGACGCCAGGCGACGCGAGGGGAACAACTTCTGCTGGAGTGGTGGGCCTGGACCGCGATGGTCGACGGAATACTAGGGGACTGCAAAAAATCGGGGGCCTTCCAAAATCAGGGGCCCTGTTCAGTCGAGCACATCGAACATGTCCATCGACGGGCCTTTATAAAATATCCATCACCTTTGCAAAAAAGTTAAAATATCTTGCAACATAGCCCAGGGAGTGTCCTATCTTCCTCCACCATCCCTTTGTTTCTTAAAAGGACCTAAATAAATAAATGGTTGGTTTTAGTTAGATCTCATTGCCCTTGCTTTAAGTCCACATCCGAGGGTAAATAACTTCTAATATTGCATATGTAGATAAACCCATATCCAAAACTGTCCTATGTTAACATTAGTAGATGGTACAACAATCAAAAATATTATGATCTATGGTCATCATGCATGCACTATGCGTATTCAACAACTAGGTCCCGTATGCATGCCCATATATCATACATGCATGTATTATGTATACAACATGGACAAGGTGCCATCATTATTCATAGCACTACAAGGAAGGATTCTATATGTACTCCAAACCTCTGAAAGAACTTTCCAAGAGTTGAAACTTCTTACTATGAGCCTTGAAAAAATGGACTCTTAGTAGGGATGGGTATTCAGGAAGAGGAAGAAAGAGAATTTCCAAGAGCAGTGGGTGTGGGAACACAGATGAAATATTAAGTTCTCTATTTTATCCTCTAGCATCATAGGACGATATTGGGCTTTGTGTTTTCCTAGTGCCTCCCATTCCTATTGTTCTTGGATATTCCTTCCCCTTCCCTTTGCCTTGCACACTTTTGTCTTAGTAGACAGAGACATTTAAGAACATATCAATATGATGGCCCCTTGAGAGTGAGTTTAGGAAGATGAAGAAAAGAGGGTCTAAGAGAAATATGAACAGGAACATATAGGAAAGCCCTCCATGACTTCGTCCAATGATGAAGGCCGAGACATTTTCATAATTCTTCCCACTAATGTTGTTCTTAGGTGCTCCATCTTCTTCCTGTGTCTTACAGTAGCATGCTAGGGAGTTGATGTTGATATCTTCGTACACCGAATATCTTTGTTTTAGCATGTTTTATTACTATTCATCTGTACACATAGTTGCATCGATATATGTATCCAGTTATAATGTATCTTGGCCATAGACTGTAGGATCTATTATCGGATTCTTAAAAAAATGACATTATGCATGACGAATGAACATTAATCGAGCACAAGATGGTCAACGGAGAAAGTAACATGTCATAAGAACCTAATACAGTTCAAATAAAATGAAAGAACAGATAGTTTTATTTTATAGAACATATTCATTATTGTTTCTTTTTTTGCACCAAAGTCGTGTAGTGTAGATAAAACACAAATTCCAAGGATATATGTTGGAGTAGAGTCGAGATAAATACACGAGAATAGTGCATTAACATGAATGTTTGATAGCCTATGAAGTTGTCAGCATTTTAATTGCAAAATCATTCAGGTTGTCTCTACTACTACTCATATTCCTAGTTACCCATAATCTGGAGTCATGCCTCATGGAAAATTGGAAGAAAATAGAGAAATATAACGGTTAGTAGGGAAACTAGAGGAATAGCGGTGTCTGAATCATCTAAAATTCTACATGCTTCATTGAGAAACTGAGCATAGGCTGGTGGTTTTTATTAATCTCACTTTAAATACTACAATATATACTTGATGAACTAATATAATCTCTAAAGTGTGCTAAATAAAAAAACCAAGATAAGCTACCAAGAAATAATAGGATCTTCAATAGATGTACGATGTCCATGCTGAACCAAAGTGTCAAGGTATTTTACGATAGTAGATTTATGTTCAGAGGGGTCATGCTTGGAGATCGGGATGGTAGCACACTGAGACAGAGCTTTATATAGGTTTAGGCCCGGGACGAACAATGTCCGGTAAAAACCCTACTTCATGTTTGTGGTGAATGGAATCATCATAGTATTCTCTGACGAGATCGAGATATGGCTTGATATCACCTATGGTGGTTGGAGGTAGAAGACGATCAGAGGGGATTCTCATATCGACACAAAGTGTACAATAAATATTGACAAAAATCTATGTTTGTTCTTAGTTCGCGTGGAATAATGTTTATTCTTTAGTAACATAAATATATGTATTTTTTTGCTAATCCAATTTTGCTTTCTTGTCAGACGATCTGTTTCCTTCTATATTGTGTACAATCTAGATTGTATTTTCCAAACAAACGTAATAATATCAATTAAGTGTGTTCCTTCACTAACTAAGTTCGAAAATCAACGATATTTTGACACTTGAAGGTTCACTTGTCAAACAAGTCATGAGTGGTAGAAAGATGGTGAAAGTCTTGTGCACAAACTCCAACAATTAGGTCCATGACATATCTGATGTGTCATGTTCTCCACTCTGCCTGCTCTCACTCTTAACAATAAACTCAGAGAGTGAAAGATTCTATTTTCTTGTTTCTTATGTTCTTATAAACGCACCACATTAGGTTAAACTATTATACATTAATAATTTTGTGTACGCAGTGGCACCAACTACTATGAAACATGGTGTACCATGCAGTAGGTGCCTTTATTAAGTTGATTTGTTGACAAGGTTCCTGTACAGTCTAGAGTGGTACATTAGAGGCCTATATATACTTCAAAATACTACAACCTTGTTCAATAGCATATGCTTTTTTTATTTTTGAAGTTGTGTACTTTAAGGGTTCGACAATGAGCATGGAAGAGGAAGAGAGAATCTCTAAGAGCAGTAGGAATAGGAACATGGAGGAAAGCTTAGACCTCTATTTTCTCCTCCGATAATGGAGGTAGAGATTTGGTTTTTGTTTTCCTGATGCCTCCTATTCCTATCGTCCTTAGGTACTCCATCCCCTTCATTTTTCTTGCAAATGTATTTTTTGGTGAGAAGATAGAAAGTACCAATGGATATGTTTAGATGGTGAGTGTTGGAGGTGTGTGGGGGACACGAGAGTGTCTAAGAGCATTTTTTGGCATGGGAACATGGAGGAAAGCCAACACTTCTTTGCCTCTAAAACTAGGAATGAGATCTGTTTATTTATGTTTTCCTAAGGCCTCCCATGCCAATTGTTCTCGATGTTCCTTAATTCCTCTTCCTTTTTTCTTGAAAAATATTTTTTTGAGACAACAAATTATAGTTTGTATTTTACATAGGATGGCTTTAAAGATGAGGAATATAAAAATGGAGGGTCTACATGCACTGAGCATAGGATCAGAGGAAGGAATACATAAATTTCGAGGCTTGTGTTTTTCTTTATTTTGGTATTTTCTCAATGCCTCACATGCCTATTATTCATACATGCTCCACACTCTTATATTTTGCATGTGTATTTCGTTAGTCGAATGAACAAAAGAAATCTTTGTAGTTCAATAGGTCTTCTTGGAATGCCCGATTTCTTTGATGACTAGATAGCAAGCAGTTTCATGGTTTTGTTCTTCTTCTTCTTCTTTACAATATGGAAAGAACTAGGTGTGTTCTGTTCTTGGCATGTATGAAGTTTTTCATATGACATGCAAAGATGTTGTCTTTGGATAGTGTGTGGTTCATACTATTTCCCGACATTGATAACTTTAGTTAGTATTTATTAACTAGTACGCATAATGACTCATGAATGTTAACGTCCTATCTTAGAAATATTAGTAATAGTGAAATAAATTATATGGTGAATAAGATGCGAGCTAGTGGTAGTCAACTCCAAAAGATGAGTCTTTTAAATAAAAAGGTCCATAACATTTTTGCAGCTTTGCACATATGCAAGGGTACATTGTAATGTTTATTGTAAGATGTTATTCCAAGTGCGTGTACTAGTAGTAATATGGTTACGTCATGTTTTTTCCTATGTTTTCATTTCATATTTCTCTCTTTTGGTAGCTTTTAAGCTTCGGGTAGCTTAGTTTTATATTTCTTCTTTTGGCGGGTTTACCTTGTAACTTGTGCATATACTGGCATTCTTCATAGTCATGTGTTCGAGAAAAAGGAAAGAAAACGAGATCTAGTTGGAATTAGATTAGTTTGAAGCGTTCTAAATTAGTTGTAATAGATTGTAAGTTTTCAATATAATATATAATTTTAATAAGATCCACATATTTGAAACTAATTCATCTATAAATTGAATGCTACGGACACCTAGTCATTGGTTCAGCATTACTGCGTCATTTGATCTGCCGCGTACCAACATATTGCACGCCACTGTTAGTGTGATGTGTTAGTGGCGTGTAGACAAAATTCTGCTAATGTGTTTAACTGGTAGTGTGCCGGTCCATACGCTATGGGTACCTTTGTTACCGGCAGCTTCGCGGCGCAATGCTGCATGTACGAGTTACCAGTGTCATCTTATTAGTAGTGTGGCGCTTGCATGCCGCTAACGATGATTTTGCAGTGCCGCCAATGACGTTTTTCTACTAGTGCGTGGACCTCTAGGGCGCAACATACACCGGCGTCGACACTTCCCTAATATAATGACATGTACACTAGTTTTGGCCATGTCGTGCCTTGCACCTGCCCACTATCTAGGCACATGGGTGCGAGGTACTTTGGCATGGGATGTCTTAGCTTTGTAGTTATCCTTGGAGGTGTCGGTAACGACTATGACTCGTTCATGTTGCTCCGAGTCGCGACGCGTCGCCAATCTTAGCTGGAGGCCATGCTTGGTGAAGGTGAAGCCTTTCGTTGTTGCGTCCAAAGTTAGGAGCACCTCATTCACCCAGTGGTCGCTTGGTGAGGACGGTCGTGTATGTGTGTGTGTATGTGTGTATGTGTATGTGTATGTGTGTGTGTACCCCTTCTAGAGGCGTTGTACCCCTGATGCCTTACTCTTTAGTGAAATCAAATGCAAATTCTTTTGCATTTTCTCAAAAAAAGGTACGTTTGACAGTAAAGATCGTTCAAGAAAATTGTACATTAATAACACTTATATCTTAGGATCACTCTACTGCCAACTACATATGTTCATAATAATGCATTAGGGTCATCTAATTATTTCTAAATTTTGTTCTGTAGTTTACAAACTATATTTTATATGAGGTTGTAACATCACATGCTGTTTGGTAAACTCATTAGGAAGGTTGTCACACTGAAGACATCCGGTGAAATATTTCTACAATTATTTGACAAATAGATGTGTTCCATATAATTCAATACAACCATGAATAGTGCGAGTCATGTTTAATTGTGAGATTTAATTTCTTCGGTACGGGGTGATCTTCCGTCACATGGACATTATATGTTCGTGCACTAGCTCTCATTAAATATACTAAATGAATGTATGCTTTATTTCTTTATTTTCCTATCTTTTCCTAAATGTAAGATCGTGGCCAACAACAAATCTTCAGTTCTCTTTAGATGAGCATGACAAAAAGATCTCCTATATCCTTCCTCCACATGCCAAAAGTAATAATAGGTGTTCTTGTATGTGCCCATATTAACAATAGATATTCCTTACCTCACTTTTAATCGTTGATACACTGGTGCACCATGCACATGTGGGTGTGCCGTCACTGATTTCATATTTCCACTCTCAAGATTAGTATTGTTTACACTCTAGATAAATTTATAAGAGGCCTATAAATACCTCACAAGTACAAACTGCATACAGTGAAACTTTTCTAACAATACTCCTTCATGGTGGTCTAGGAAGAGGAAGAAAATAGTCTAAGAGTAGTGAGAATGGGAACACAGAGGAAATGTTGAGCTATCCGTCTGTGCCTCTAGAAATAGAGGTGGATATATGTCCTCGATGTTTCTCGATGCCTCCCATTGCTATTGCTCTTAGGTTCTCCTTCCCCTACCTTTACCTCACAAGTATTACATGCTGAAAACTTAAGAAAATCGCCATTTCCTCTGTGTTCTGGCCACCCCCAATCACTCACATGGTTCTGGCCACCCCCATGGCATCAAGGAAGAAGAGGGTTATAGGGAGTGAACTCCAGATCAAGCACCGGGTATAAAAGGCTGAGAACCACACTGAAGATCCGACGACCATGACTCCCCTCACAGGCTCCACCTCGGCCTCCATGGACAATGTAAAAGAACATGGGAGCAAGGAAACCCAACAACACAAATCGGGATTTGGGGTAAGAAATCTACTTATAAAACCTAAGCAAAAAAAACAACATGTACATCTCCAGTCTCCCTCCCTCCCACCACCGGCCACCTTGGCTGCCAGCGACGGGAAGGAGAAAGGCCATGATCTGGATCAGGAGGGGAGGAAAAGGGTCAATTGAGAGAGAGGAGAGGTATACCATCGACATGACACAATTGCTTTCTCCGGGAGGGGAGGCGGGAGACACGGTGTCTGGAGTCTTGGGCGGCCAGGGTTTGGCGAGGACGGGTGGCGTGCGCTGGCTGGGAGGCATGGTAGGAGGTGGCGGTCCAGGAGCCAGCTGCTGGCAGGGCAGTTGCAAAACACCGTCGCCTCCCTTCCTCGATCCCTGGAAACGCTCGACCCTTCCTCCCTCCTCTCGATCAACAGTTAACCCAACCGATGGGACGGACCCGTGGGAACAACAGCGAAGCCAAAGATCCCTGGACCCGCACGCCAGACTACCAGAGACACCAGATATGAAGTGCCCTCATTGCCCTTGCATCTAACCATGCTTATGACATAGTATAATATCGAAGGAAATACCTCAAGATCGATAGTAAACTTACACGAGAATTAGTAAAGAAAAATCCCTCGGATAGATAATAAACTTGTGCAGGAGTATACTCATGTCCAGAATATATGTGTGAACAACCTAGCTAGTACAATTTATTATATTTGTCATGAACTAAAATATTTGTTTCTCTAGAATTAATTTACATATAACTGTCTATTTCTCCGTGGTTTAGTCCTGACTCGGACGTCGTCTTTATCTCTTTCATACTCTCATCCAATTTAATAAATAAAGTATATCATGTGCAGGGGACGACATCTATGCCTGATCCGATTAATCCATGCATGCAAGCAGTAAAGTGAAATTAGATTATTGAGATAAGGTACTCCCTCCGTCCAAGAATAGATGTCTTAGTATTTTCAAATTTTGGATGAATCTATTATATATACTAAATAGTGTCTAGATTCATTAATTTAAGACATCTATTTTTGGGACAGAAGGGATAGTTTTTTTTTTGCTAGCTTGCCGCTTGATAGAGCCCGGAGGAACCTCACCTTGTGCTCTGTCGCATGATTGTCCGTATATCTAGATCAACTCCTTCTTGAACAACCTGATATAGAATATGGGACGGACTGGATGAGGCATTCTCATGGCCAATAGCATGATCGCGAGATATAATTTTTCGTTCATGTTGTAAACAAGCTACCACTATTCTAGAATTTTCAGTGAATTCAAACCACTATAATTTAGTATGTAAAAGAATAAAGGAATCATTGTTCATAAAAAGAGGAAAAAGTGTACTTGCAAACTTGGCCAGAAAGTGCAACAAACACTAGTGCAGAGCCCCCCCCCTTTAACTCCGGTTGGGAGGGCCCTCTAACAGCGGTTCCCCAACCGATGTTGAGGGTTCGGTGTTAGAGGGGGGGGGGCCTTTAACACCGGTTCTTATACGAACCGGTGTTAAAGGGTGGCGCATGTGGGGCTGCCGCAGGCCTCAGCCCCCCCCCCCCCCCCCCCCCCTTTAACACCGGTTCGTATCTGGAACCGGTGTTAAAGGTTCTTCTGCCGCGGCAGAGATTTAGGCCGTTTTCCTGCCGCGGCAGAACTCTGCCGCGGCAGGAAAACGGCCTAAATCTCTGCCGCGGCAGACTTCTGCCTCTGCCCCGTTATGGGCGTATTTCTGCGGGAGGGGGGAGCGAGGGGGAATCGATCGGGAGCGGTATACACATAAATCGTCATCGGTACATACGAGTACATGAATAATTAAGCAACTATTATTATACACAAACATCGTCATCGGCACATACATCGTCATCGGCACATACATCGTCATCGTTCATTTTGGTGGATATCTAAAGAGTTCTCCGCCAGGCGTGACGACCTCATCAAGTATGAACCCCGCCAATTCCTCTTGAATGGCTCGTATGCGTTCAAATGGTAGGAGTTGGTCCCGCATCCGTTCGATCTGAATATATATGAAGAATGGGTCGTCAATATATATATAAGAATAAAACTCAACACAATTGATGGTAATAAAATAATGTTGTGGACTTTGTTTACTTACTCTAAGTTGTTCTAGTGCGGCTTGGCCCGAACTCGCAAACATAGTACCCACATAAGTTATTGCCGTATCCCTGATGCGCGCACTTTACGAGAATAGAGAGTTCAATCAAAATAATAATCAATAAAGCATGATATAATGGAATTGGAAGCTAGCTAGTATTACTTACATTTTGGTCTACAAATTTTAGTTCTTCTGACCATTCACCCACGGCCCTGCCCGTGAACATTTTCCAAACCCTGTTCGACAAAGAAAATGGATAAAGGAGTAATTAATTACTTATTGTCACGAAAGTTGCCGATCTAGTGCGATAATATGATTGAAATTACCTCTGGAGCATCTCTCTAAAGTCTGCCCATAGCTCTTTTTCTTTTCGTAACGAGTCCATGACAAGGACTTTTCCTGAGTCGGGTTGAATGACTAGCAGAATAAAGTGGAACCTACGCACGCATAACTCATCATCAGTTACACTTAACATCGAGTAAGCCGAAACAGAATGTGTACAAGAGAGAGGGTAACAGTACTCACGAGAAGTTGTAAGGCAATAGTATTTCCCTTTTGGTTTGTTGTCTCAGTAAAGACTTTAGCAAGTAATCTTCTGTTTGCCCAGGTTTGTCCCTTACCACTTCTTCATGAACTCTATTTGGGTCAACGAGCCCAATGTCAAAAGGGCCTCCTTTCATGCATTCCATAACCTTTTTCCTGCATAATAGTATATACATATATGGTGAGCATATATATATACATGCAATTAATGAAGTGAATGAGATGAGATAAAAATTACAGAAATAGTACTTACACACAATAAAGGCTGATGGCAGATTTGTCGAGTTCCTTCTGATTGAATAGAAAATGCAAGTCTTGAATGTTGAAGTCGACCGCGTCGTCTCCGCACAAGAAAATCTGATCTCTTATATGCGTCGTGATCCATTCTTCTTTTCTCGTCTTGCAGAAATGAAGGTACCACTTGTGCAATTTTCGCATCTTTGTTGGTAGATTCTTGAGCTCCTCTTTCTTGACTAGATTCTTCCCATACTTCCATGGCTGTATGGGGTTGACATCGCATTTGGGCAAGTTGTCTCCCATGACGTTCAAGTATCCAATGTAAGTCATCCCCATCTCATTGGCCTTTCTTTGTAGCTCTGCCTCGTAATCATCTACGGGAGGAGCGTCCCGTTTGTCAAACATTTGGAGCGGGGCGCATGATTGGTTTTCCTGCTCTCCGAGCATGGGAACTGTTTTCTGGAGTGCCTCACGACTGCTACTTTCAGTCTCCCTACGGCGCCTTGCATCCGCCTTCAAAATCTGGCGCTCGTAGTCCGGCACAAGTGGGGTTTCAGGTTTCAAAAGATTTTTGTAAAACTTCTCCACCACCGCCGGATCTATTTTCTCCTTTGGCTCGGCCCGTCTAGGTGCAAAGAATTTCTTGACCTGTTCTCCCGAGATCCTATTGGTCTCCTCGTCGCTGCGATTCCACGGTAAAACCGGCAATGGCTTGGCGGAAGGCTGCGGGACGTAGTTTTTTGAACTCTTTGGCGTACGGTTTCCTGCGGATTTCTTTGTGGCAGTGCTACTGATGCTCCTCGTGGCAGTGCTCTTCCGCTTACGCTGAGGAGATGGCTGAAGCACCGGAGATGGCTGACGGGCCGGAGATGGCTGCCGCGCAGGAGATGGCTGACGGGCCGGAGATGGCTGCCGCGCAGGAGATGGCTGACGGGCCGGAGATGGCTGCCGCGCAGGAGATAGCTGAAGCGGCTCAGACTGCTGACGCTGCGGAGACGGCGGGGGTGCCAGTGACCTCCAATTTGGAAGCACAATGTGTTCCTTCTTCCAAAGAATGGTTGTTTTCACTGCAAATTTGAGTTGAGTTTCCCCTTCACCTGTAGCATGGTCAAGCTGTGCTTCCTCATATTCCTTCACAACCTCATCCACCCCGACAATAGCATAGCCATCTGGAATCGGTCGGTAGTGGTAAGTTCCACCAGCTACAGGAGGTAAGGCATAGCCGACAGCCACCTTAATGGATAAGCCCATTAATCTCACATGCAGCTCAGCGTGTTCGCTCTCCGTGATCTCATCAACGGGGTATCGAGGACCCGTCATTTCAAGCGTGGGCTGCACGCTCTCCGTGGAAGCCACACTGCTTTTCCGCGCAGAGTCTGGGCCGCGGGCAGCTTCCAATGCAGGCTCTTCGTGCCGCTGAGATGGGACGGTAGCTTGATGGCTCTGTTGTGCATTCACTTGCGTCTGCAGCGCCGCAAGTGCATGTTCTATCTGTGTCATCCGCTTTGTACGCTCTTTTTCTTTTCTGCCGCGCCATCTGTAAGAGTCGCTCCAGTCGGCAAACCCATCCTTCCATGTCATACCCCCTGTGCCTCGTGCATGTCCAGGGTGTTCTTTTTTACCGATGGCGCGTGTGAGCTGGTCATTCTCTCTGTCGGGATGGAAGGTCCTGGCGGATGTTTCCTCGTATGCCGTGATGAGTTCAGTGACGGGTTTGGCAAGGATGGTTGGGAAGATACACAATCCTGTTTCTGGGTCCAACCTTGCCCCGATTCCGTAGAACCAAGTCTTTGCACGTAGGTCCCACCCATCTGTCTGGGGTGTGATCCCTCTCTCGCGCAGGGCCCTCTCAGCTTCCTCCCACTTAGGCCTCTGAGATATGTAGCCACCTGACCCCGTCCTCTGGTGATATTCCTTCTTCAGGGCATTAAGCGTATTGGTTTCTAACCTCTTTTTAGCTATACCACTTTTTTTATATGTCTCAAATTCGGGCCAGTGAGGTCTTATCTTCGCATAATATGTGTCTTCGAAATATGGAGTCTCGCCAGATTTGACAAATTTGTTCAATTTTGTCTTCCAGTTGCGGAAAGCCTCAGCCATCTTCTTTAGAGTCCACTCTTTGACCTTTTTCTTTATAACCGGGTTGTTTTCATCCTCCTCTGGCGGAAGGGTGAAATTTACCAACAACGAATTCCAAAGCGTTTCTTTGGATCTGTCATCGACAAAGGTACCGTCGCCCTTCTTTGGCTTATTCCAATTTTCAATTATGATTGGGATTTGGTCCGTAACAAGAACTCCAGCCTGACGTACAAATTTGTCTGCGGCCTTCTTGGGCTCCATCGGCCTGTCATCAACATGGACTGCTTCGATCGTGAACTTTGCACGATCTTTCAACCGCTGGCTCGCGCCTCGCTTGCTCTTTTTCGTAGAAGAAGATGGTTGCTGGCTGGTCGATCCAGAGGGCTAAAAGAAGAAAGAAGCGTTAATTAATACATGTAGAAGAAGATTGTTGGTGGAAGTCAGCTGAGGCTTAATCAATGCATATACCTCGCCGGACTTTGTAACCATTAAATTGCATTCACCGGAGTCTTCATCTTCTCCATGACTAGTACTTGAGCTGTCGTCGTCATGTCCCTCCAAGTTCAGATATTGTGAGGTGTCCTCATCAATAATGTTCTCCATTATTTCTTCTTCTTCAAGGTTTCTACTAAGTGGATCCATAGTTTCTAAAACAATAATATTATCTAGAGTAAGAGTGTAAACATTCAAGTGGACTTGGATTCATACACAAATATACATATTATTCATACCAAAATACACAAATAAATACACAAATGAGTCAGAGGTCCAATTTGTATACAAGTTTTAATCTATGCATGTAGTACAATTTATCGAGCAAACAAGTTTTAATCAGGATGAGTCAGAAATCATACACGTGGCAGACACGTGGCGCTCACCGGTGGGGTGACGTTGTTCTCGTCGGGCGGCGGTGCTCGTCGGGCGGATGCGGCGGTCTCGTCGGGCGGCGGTGCTAGCGGCGGGCTCGTCGGGCGGCGGGCGGCGTCGGCGTTTAGGCGTGGCCTATGAGCTCCGAAGCGGCGGCGGCGAGACGCTCCTGCACGGGGAAGAGAGCGAGGTGGTCAGTTAGGGTTTAGGCGTGGCCTATTATAATATCTTTGCTATAAGCTATTTTATTTTTACTCCACATGCTTCTAATTCACATGTGCACGGTTTAGATCGTCGGGGGTCGATGTCACTACGTTCATCTCGCCCATCTTTGGCACCCTGGAATTGCTCCGAAGGGGTAGTCATGAGTGTGAGTGGTGGGCTACAGCATCCCCCCTGTGGAGTGGAGTGGAGTCGAGAGCAGCGAGGAGCTGGCGCCAAGAGTGTGTGTGTGTGTGTGTGCTGACTTTTCCCTTTCAAGAAATGCTACTAACACTGGACGGTGACATGACTAGTATTTCCAGCACTCCCCACACCAGCCGCCTGTGGGACAGAACGGCCAGGCTGCCATGCCGCTGCTCGGGATGGACTCCCTCAAGGATAAACACTGCAGCTGTGCAGCAACCACAGATCCCGAGTGCAAAGAAGCATGGACAAGATCATCACAAAGCATGGACGATGAGAAAAGTTGGATTCTTTTCTTGCACAAGATCTGGAGCAACTGAGGGATGATGAGATTGTTGATCACAAAGCTCTTCTTACACATTGCAATGTCACTACTTCACACTAACATACTACTAGTCCTACTACGACTACTACTACTTGGGCAAGAACAAAGCTGAACAAGAACAGCTACTGCATCGCCATCCATTATTAACTCGCCGATTATCATCACCGAACCAACTAATTAGCCGGGAAAACTAAGCATACGACCAGGGGGAAAAAAGGATCCCATCTTTCGTTTCCGCCTTCGATCTTGGTTTCTGGAGGCATGGGGAGGGGGGCTCAGGAGGCGTAGATGACGCCGGAGGAGAGCGCCATGAGGAGGATGGCGGCCTTCTCCTCCTCGCCAAGGCGCCTCCTGTGCCGCATCCGCCGCCGCTGCTTCAGCACCACCTCCTTGCCGAACCCCACCATGCGCAGCTCCACCGTCACCGCGTCCTGCCCGCCCACGCGCTTGCTCTTCTTCGTCTTCGCCTGCTGCTGCTGCTGTTCTACCCCAGGCGCGGCAATATCCGGCTTGAGCACGAAGGGCAGCGTCCCGCTAGGCCCGCGGGAGGAGAAGGCAACGAAACAGAGAAGGGGGGCGCCGGCGACGAAACAGAGAAGGGGAGGAAACAGAGCATGCTCACCACGGCGTCGGCGTCGGGCAGCTGCAACGGCGGCCGGACAGAGGCGGTGGCGGTCGTCGGCTTTGGTGGCGCGCGAGGACGATGAGGGGTGGCGGTCGTCGGCTTCGGTGGCGCGCGAGGACGACGAGGCGATGGCGGTCGTCGGCTTCGGTGGTGGCGAGGACAATGGCGAGGGGTTCGGGCTCTGGCGGCGGTGGCGCGATCTGGCTCTGGGGGGAAGAAAGGAGCAAAGTGGCGCATTTAATACCCCCCCCCCCTTTAACACCGGTTCGTGGCAGGAACCAGTGTTAAAGGGGGGGAGGAATTCGTTTGCGCGCGTATTTATTACCCCCCCCCCTTTAACACCGGTTCCTGCCACGAACCGGTGTTAAAGGGGGGGTGCGCGTGGGAAACGAAATAAATGCCCCCCCTAACACCGGTTCCTGCCACGAACCGGTGTTAAAGGGGGGGGTGTACACCGGTTCCTGTCTGGAACCGGTGTTAAAGGGGGGCATTTATTTCAAGCATTAAAGGGGCTTTTTTAATTCAAAAAATATGATATGAATTTAGAAAATTCATATCTTTTTCATTTCAACTCAGAAAAATATGAATAATATATCATAATTTTCAGAAAAATAATATCTATCCATTCATGTAAATCATTTTATATTTACTTTACATGAAATTTTTTAAAATAATTAAAACACTTATTTCATGCATTAAAGGGCCTTTTTTAATTCAAAAAATATGATATGAATTTAGAAAATTCATATCTTTTTCATTTCAACTCAGAAAAATATGAATAGTATATCATAATTTTCAGAAAAATAATATCTATCCATTCATGTAAATGATTTTTATTAGATCAAATCATATTTTAATGCCGCATCTTTTGTATTAACATTTTTGAATTGATTGGATATTTAAATGTCGCATCTTTTGTATACACTTGAATCTCACCAAGCCTCTCTCAACTTGCATTGTTTTTTGATCAATGTGTTGGTGGTTTTTTGAATTAGCCATTTGGTGGTTGCTTCACAAAACCGTCCGTTTTTTATGCTCGGAAAATGGAAAATGCCTTTTTGGTGCGATAAAAAGGAAAACTCCTCTTGCAAACTATGCCTTGATTTTAGCCATAACATTGGTCATTTGACCCGAAAGCCAAGAAACCTCGAATGAGATAGGTCATTTTGAGACAGTTACATAAAGCCGAACTGGAACTGAAAATTAAGATACATAAAAGAACTGAAAATTAAGATACATGGCCAGATTAAGTAACAATCGGCCGAACTTGTTTCGGAATGTTGGAGTGATTCAGTCATGCTCCTGCCTACACCTGTAATACTCGCCACTGTAGTCGTCGTACTCGCCGCCGCCGTCATCGCTGTCGTCGTCGGGGTCGCCGTAATTGAACCTCTGGAGAGTACGCGTGGGCTAGACTTGAGGGTAGCGTGTGGGCTGGACTTGAGGGTAGCGCAGACGGGGGTTAGAGTCGGCGGCAGTGTCATAGGCCATGACGCTCTGGAGAGTCCGACCGCGCCACCATAGCCGACGGCCGGCCTCATTGAAGTTAGGAGGAGGTGGGCCATCCTCCTCGTGCCTGGCGAGCGCCCTCTCATGCCGATCCACGAAGAAGGCTTCCCAAGTAGGGAAATAGTCGGGATGCCATCTGGGATTCCTCCGCTGCTCCGGCGTGAGCTCGAAGTAGTAGTGGTTCGTGATGGCCATCCGGCGCGCCACACCTAGAGGGACAGGAGGAACCGGCACGCCTCCGACGCTCAGCATCTAGCCGACGGGGACACAGTAGCCCGGCGGGCAGGGGTAGTTCGAGGCGCAAAGCGCCTCCGCCTCCCTGTGGGTTAGTGCTACGGTGGAAGCCATGGGAAAGAGTGATGAGGTTGCAGATATGAGTCTAGAGATGTGCAATGACAATGGAGGCCAACCCCCTACATATATATATATAGTGAACTAGCGGGAAGAACTGGAGGGAAGAACTGGCGGGAAGAAAAATGGCGGGAAGAAAAATGGCGGGAAAAAATGGCGGGATGAACCTTTAGTCCCGGTTGGAGACACCAACCGGGACTAAAGATGAACCTTTAGTCCCGGTTGGAGACACCAACCGGGACAAAACACGAGTCAGCACTAATAATAGGGGTGAGTGCATGTCGACATTATGTCGTGCGGCGTGTACCTTGTCCCGAATTGTGCCACCAACCGGGACTAAAGATGAACCTTTAGTCCTGGTTGGTGACACCAACCGGGACTAAAGATGAGTCAATACTAATAATAGGGGTGAGTGTCGACATTATGTCGTGAGTGTCGACATTATGCCGAGCTGCTTGTACTATAAATAGGCATCCTTGTGAGTCCAGTCCTCCAGCCAGTTTGAGGCATCTCCAAGATGGTTTTTGAGAGGAGGGACACCACTGCGGCCAGTTTCAGGGATATGCCGACGGAGCCCAGTCCTCCGGCATCTCCTTGAAACTGGTCATAGAGGCACTCCCTAATATGTGAAATTAGTTAGCTCCGAGGCGTATTGATCTAGATAGAGAAGTTACAAGCTGCAAGATGGTTTTCGAGAGCAGGGACACCACTGCGGCCAGTTTCAGGGAGATGCCGACGGAGCCCAGTCCTCCGGCATCTCCTAGAAACTGGTCATAGAGGCACTCCCTAATATGTGAAATTAGTTAGCTCCGAGGCGTATTGATCTAGTTAGAGAAGTTACAAGCTGCAAGATGGTTTTCGAGAGCAGGGACACCACTGCGGTCAAGCAAAAAATAATAGGGAGATGACCATTTATATATATAGTAGATCAATGACACATGAAACTATAGTTGCCGACCTCGACCGAGACGGAAAGAGCAACAAGAAAGCTTATTTTGAGCTCTCGGGCATTTCACCGAACACCTCTAGTGCATATGAAAAAAACACAAACTAGCACTCTTCACACCCTCTTGCTAGGCTCCAAAATGTGAAAGAATGGAAGAGTGGGGTGTGTGTGGGCTGGGGTGGTGTCTTATATAGCCCCCCCCCCCCCTTTAACACCGGTGTTAAAGGGGGGGCTTTCGCGGGTCAAATGACCAATGTTATGACCAATGTTAATACAAAATATGCGGCATTAAAATATGATTTGATCTAATAAAAATCATTTTTTAGATGCTTAATATTTCTTATGTTCAAAGTTTTAGGATTTAACAATTTATTTTTGTTTGAATTGAATAATCAAAATTTATATGTAAGTGCTTTAATTATTTTGAAAATTTTCATGTAAAGTAAATATAAAATGATTTACATGAATGGATAGAAATTATTTTTATGAAAATTATGATATATTATTCATATTTTTCTGAGTTGAAATGAAAAAGATATGAATTTTCTAAATTCATATCATATTTTTGAATTAAAAATGCCCCTTTAATGCATGAAATAAATGCCCCACCTTTAACACCGGTTCCAGACAGGAACCGGTGTTAAAGGGTGGGGCATTTATTTCGTTTCCCGCGCGCACCACCCAGCCCCCTTTAACACCGGTTCCAGCCACGAACCGGTGTTAAAGGGGGGGCTCCTTTAATGCCGCAGGGGCCACGCTGGTACGCCCCCCCCCCCCCTTTAACACCGGTTCATAGAAGAACCGGTGTTAAAGCCCCTTTTCGGAATCAACAAAAGACCTCGTTTCCACTAGTGATAATAGTTTGTCAGCCCTTCTCGAATAATAGAATACCAATGTATCAGATTTTCATTCGATAATTTTGGTCCTAGATATTGCCGAATATTACTTATTCAACTATAGAACATGAGGACACATCTTAACATGATGTCATTCAGCTATGCAGAATGCAAAGAATAAACCTGGGTGATTTGGTTCAATGTAATAAAGAATAAACAACAGTGCGCCTGCTGCATGTACCTTGGCCGAGCAAAGCTAGCTTCTGAAGTAGCCGAGCTTGTCCAACTTCTCAGTTTTGGTGTCTGCATCTGAACAATCATTACAACTTTCCATGGATAGCATCAGGATTATAGGCTTCTGAGAGTACATAATTATGATATAAACAAGAATGCAACAATCTCGGTACATAATTATGATATAAATAAGAATGCAACAATCTCGTATATTTGTACAGATAGGTCATACGATTAATCTAATCCTACACCCACAGAAAATCCTAGAAAATGCCAGGGAAAATAACAACAATCTTTTATAATTAGGATTCCTAGCAGTAAGTAGTCAAGCAGTAGAAAGTTAAAAACAACAATAATTTCCACTGAGGTGGATTGGTGAAAAAATAGCAAGTACATCTAATAAGTACCGAGAACACTTCGGTACCTTGATAAACAGCACACCACAAGTTCATAGGGACATCCATGCCCGCCAACCCATCTCAGCGGAGAAGTAGTGTGGCTGAATCAGAGGTCCCGTCTAACGATGCATCCTATACAAATGACGGCTCCGGCTACCCCGTGGATGGAATTAAGGAGCAGATACCTTGTGAGCTACATAATAAATTGAAGAACGTATTTGTGAAGGTGGCGGTCGGATCGGCTTTGCCTTGTCCGTCTGACGCACGTTGGCATGGCCGTGAGATTCCACCTGACTATGCTAAAGTCGGGGTGGATCAAATCGTAAAGGAGTGGGAGTCAATGGAGCTTGACATCCCTGGACCTAAAGGTGAGATCACACTCGGAGAAGTACTTGGTGGAATCATTCTATGGGACAAGAACAACATACGGTTTCCAGGCTCGGCCCCAAGGATAACACTACCGCCTCCAAGTCGTCGCAGGTCTCCTTCACCTCCAAGAAGCCCACCCCATGATGACTACGACCACCACATCCTGAGTACATCTCGATCTCCACCACAGGGTCAGCAGTCTTCGCCGCCCGCTAAGGACAATAAGCGAAAGCGTGCTCCGTCAGTGAGTACTAAAGGACGCGGCAACCCAAAATGGAAAATATCGCCCCTCCCAACAGTGCCTCATAAGAATATTTCCATCAGACCTTACGATCGTACTGATGCGGAATCTGCAGCGATAGCAAAGGCCGAAGTGGCGGCACATTTTGATAAGAAGAACCCGAGCCCTCTCCGGTATACACCGAGAAGCAAAAGGCATATGCACTTGATTTTCTGAACACAAAATCTCAATATGAGTTGCACCGTAAGCCAGATGACTATCTACGCACACTTCAGAAAGAAGTGGCGAAGATCAAATCAAGCAAATCAAGTGCAAGCACAGGTGCAAGCAGGACCAAAACTGCAGTCAGTAAAAAATTAGACGTTCCCCTTCTCAGACAACAGGCAAAACAAACGGTCGCACCCCTCAAGGTGGTTTCACAAAACGTTTCACACCTCGCACAACAACCAGTATATATGTCAATAGTTGTGGAGTTGGCGGCCAGCATGGAAATTAGTCTTGATGAACTGTTAGGCCCCCAACTCGGCCTTCTACCCAAGATGCCAATAGCCCCTAAATATGTCTCAGGTGAGGATTTGGTCAGCAAAGAGAGGCTGAGAGAACTGCCAACACAAATGCGGAATCTCCATCAATGGTACTCGGCGGTCATGAAGCAGGGGAGAATAATGATCGTAGCCAAAGTCCCACCTGAGTAGTACTTCAGATCCGAAGAGGTACATATTGAGTTTTCAGAACTGTCCCAGTTATACCATCTCGACGCCCTGGACAAATCCATCATCAGCTGTTATTGTCTGTAAGTTGTTGAATTTATTTTCTACATGTTTAGTTTTTTAGTTGTTTAGTTCAGAACATGTAATTATTCTTATTATGAAGAATGAAGATCCTGGAATGTAAAAGAAAACAAATCTACAATATTGGGTTCATTGACCTAGATAAAGTGATATAACCACGCTAGCGGATAACCCCGAGGAGACGGAGGAAAACATTCTAAGGTTTCTAATGGAGCAAAATTTCTCTTACCACATACCGTTTCCTTACAATTTCAGGTGAGGGTCTTACTCTGTTGTACACATTCACTTTTGATTAGTCGATGCTAATAAGTGTAAATGATGAGTTACTGATGTGTATATAAATGTTTGCAGCTTCCAATGGGTTCTGCTAGACATTCAACTTGATAAGGGAAGAGTTGATGGCATGGACCCATCAAAGAGAAACCTGGAAGATTTCCGCGGCATGCAGGACATGCTCCAGAAGTAAGTTTCGCGCTATATCGGTCTCTTTCGTTGATTTCCTGAGATATCAGGTAATGAATAACTCATTCATTCATTTTCTTCATCGGGCAGGGTTTGGATCTGGTTCAAGCATGAGGTTACCGGTGTATTTAGTGAGAAGCTGACGTTTAGGGCGGTCTCGGTAAGTAGCACGTGATATGTCCGCGCATCTCTTTACTTCTAGTTTCAATACAATAATGATGCTAGATTATTATTTTGATTGAATTCTATTCTTGTAAAGTGCGCGAGGCAGCCACAGGGGTCGAATCTATGTGGATTCTATGTATGCGAGTTCATTCGCACGTTTACCGCCGAACACAATGATTATAGAGTTGATGTAAGCAATGCATTCACACCATCATTTTATTGCCGTCACATTTTGTTGTCATGACTGATATTCATACTGATCTCCTTTTTCTTATATATAGTTCGAGAGAATGCGAGATCAACTACTACCAGCGCAACGCGTACTAGCAATTGCGGAGGAGCTGGTGGGATTTATTGTCAAAGAGATCATAGACGATGCCGGAGAATTTAGTGTGAATAGGCGCTACCGATCTCCATGTAATCGAACAGACGTGCTCTAGTCCCAAGATTTTGTGATCTCCATGTAATTATGTAAATTATATATATTTGTATGCTTGATATCGTAATACAAGTTATCTTATATATGCACGAATGTGTGCGATATGTGGTGGCGTAGAAATATTCAAAAAATATGTTGAAATGAAAAATAAGTAAATAAAACAATAAAAAATGAAATCTCTACCGCGGCAGAGAAATGGCACAAAATGCTGTCGCGGCAGAGAACCACTAGTCCAAGGTAATGCCCTGCCGCGTCGGAGAAAAGGGGCAAAATGCTGCCGCGGCAGAGACCCACTAGTCCCGGTCCTTAACACCAACTAGGACTAGTGGGGGTGCACCACAAGCGCGCAGGGACAACCACGTGGACATCCACTAGTCACGGCTGGTAACTGGGCCGGGACTAGTGGTGAGCCTCTAGTCCCGCTTGATTAGTCCCGGTTCAAAAACCGGGACTAAAGGCCCTTACGGCCCGGGACTAGAGGCCTTGTTTCCACTAGTGTCCCCCAGCTTTTAGAGAAGTAATGAAGATTTTTTTTACAACACATAAAATAGGAAAAATACTGGAAATGCACCTAATCCGTCTTATTACGTATGTACCCCCTCGTGTCGTCCTCCTCCTAGCGACCGAGGGGCCTATCCCTAGCGTCGCCGCCACCTCCCCCCTCCTTGCCCCTCCCTCCTCGTCGCCCCCGGAGGCCCTCCAGCCTAAGAGCATGGCGCCGGTGATGGGGGCGGCGGGGATCCATCCTCCCGGCCCCAGCGTCGCGGAAGGGAGGGATTCCTCGGTGTTGGATGGGGTCTGCGTATGGAGCTAGTGCGGTGGCTGCTCTTAGCGAGGTGGTGGGGTGGCGGTTGGGGTGGAGCGGCGATGTGGTGGCCTCAGATCCGGTTGGCGGCACGACGGACTAGCGGACCATTTGATCCGATATGGGACGGTGGGTTGCGGGTCGGTGCTCGTTCATCTAGTATCCACCTGCGTTGTTGTCTCTTCGTCGAGCTAGCGGTCATGGCGGCCTGGGCACCATGGATCTGCCGTTTTTCTGGTGGGTCTTGGTGACCGGTGAAGACCGGTGGTGTGGGGGCTTCCGGTCTGGCTTTGAATAAAGGTTGTTGGTCCTAGGATCCCTCTCGCGCTAGGACAGAGATCTACCTGCTCCATGAATTCATCGATCTGGTCGGAGTGTTGTGTTCCGGAAGATTCCGCTGGTGAACTCCAATGGACGACATGCCGGAGTTCGCCAGATTGGATGGATCTCGGTCGCATGCAACCATGTTTTATCTGACCGTTTGGTTTCAGAGGGAGTTTTGTGAAGCTTTACAGACCGTTGACATCAAGGACATGTCATTAGTCCCATGGTGAAGTCAGTCGTGGAGAATGACATGAAAGCCAAGGTCTGAAGAATGGTAATGGTGGTGTGAATCTTGTTTGCGATGAGATTTTGGCTTGGTGTTCTAGGTCTTGGAGCAGCAACATTGGAAAGTGGGGGCGATAGTACAGGAGATTTTCAGGGTTCAAGCTGTAGGGTGAAAATCCAAGGTATGGCCTTAATTGGTTGTGTCTGGCAATGACCTTGTTAAAGACATTGTTTTGTCAGCGCGGAGTTTCTCCAGGGTGAAAACCTATGATTGATGATCAGGGCGATGACGGTGCTAGTGCATTATTCCCTTCTTGGAGGCGTCGCTTTTGGAGATGATGGATTTCTGGTGCTGCCTTGATGGTGTTTGGTCGCTGTTGTAGGGCATAGATCACTAAAGCGGGACTTTTGTCTATAATTCTTTTTTCGTTTTTTCGCTGTGTGCATTCGTAATGCCATTAGGGTAATGCGTTATTGGAGAGACTGGGTGTAATTGGTATCTTGCGATATTAATATATGCTCCTTTCCAAAAAAAAAAATATGATAAAACATATTTAAAATGTCAAAAAATTCAAAAAAAATCTACATATATATTCGAACATTTTATGTTGATTCACAAATTTTCGGGATGAAAGAACATTATGTGTTGTATATAAAAAGACAAAAAATGATAATCGTATTCCTGTGATACATTTTTTAATACACGACACATGGATTGTGCATAAAAACACAAAAAATGATAGTCGTGTCACTTGGATTGTGAGTTTGAGTAGGTTAGGTTTATGAGTCATGGAGTCGTCATGTTATCTTAGAGTTATGTGATCGATCTATGGGGAAAATTCAACATACATGTATCTCTCACCTCATGTCTATATTAAGTTATCAACTTGTCAGATATGTAGATATAAGCAATTAAAAAATCAACTTCCTAAAACTAATTGTTGGTATGCAATAATAACATATGTTTCATGTATCTCTCGAGAAAAACACTCAAGATTCATGGTCCCACTATCACCTACTGATATGTCCTATGGTGTACTACTAGGTGCATGCATTACTCGTATATCGACCCGTACTAACAACTCCACATGCATATCTATATATGTCAAAATTATCTAGAAGTATAACGCAACAACGCAGGATACTTATGAGTTCTCATGTTTCTAGGGAGTTAGTTGTGGAGGGTGGGTCGGGAAGAGGAAGAATGAGTGGGTCCAAGAGCAATACGAATGGGAACATTGAGGAAAACACGAACTCTCTAGGTTCCTCTCTTAACATTACAGAGATCAAGTGCTATGTTTTTCTGATACCTCCCATTCCTATCGTTCTTGAATGCTCCTTTCCCTTCCGTTTGGCTTGCGCACTTATCTTAATACCGATGGAAGAACCGGTCTATTTGGACATTTAGATGACATGATGTAACACCCTCAGAATCGACCCTATGCAAGTTTTAGCGAAACCCGCCAAACCCGCATAGAAACGATTCAAAGGTGCCCACCAGGCACTTTCGTGCGGGTGGAAAACGAAGTAATAACATTACACAACAGTCCTCGATGGGACCCACAGAACAGATATATACAACAGCGACTCAGAGAGTCAAGAATACAGATATAATATACAAAGATCCAAATCACCTTGAAAATGATAGAGCGTCCGACTACGGACAAGATGCAAATGGGGCTAAGAGCCCTGAAGAATAACCAATGGCGTCCATAACCCTGCCCAGGACAAGCCGGAAGGGTAACCCTGCTAACGACGTCGATCTCAAAACCTGCTTAAACAAAAGGGGTGCCGACAAAGGGCAAAGGAAAAAGAGGAGCGTCAGTACTGACACGGCGAGGCTAGAATTCGGCGGTCCTCGCCTACATAGGTATGGTGGACTGAGCGGCAGCGGCAGCATGCACTGAACATCCTATAGAGACTCGATACAACTGGCGGCAATCAGAGAGGGGTAAGAAAGACCTACTCGGAACCAAGCTGATACTAACACCAAACAATCCCATCCTGGTATTCCCCCTCGAGACCAAACGAGGAAGTCAACCGAGGAACTCACGCAGTTGGCAGTTTTATTTATTCGGTTATCGTTGCAGCAATTACTAGTCAAGTATAGATGATCATCCTGATAAAATAAGCAGTGGGCACTTTTAGTTAACCATTCCGTTGTAGTTGCGACACTTACTAATCAGATACAAATAGCATGAGATAACCCAAAACCCAGCAGTTGTTGGTACTTTTATTTAGCCATTCCGTTATAGTTGCAATACTTACTAGTCAGGTACAATTGTCGCAAGCGACACATCAAACAAGCAATTGTTGGCAGTTTTAATTAGCCATTCCGTTGTAGTTGAAGCTGATTACTAGTCATAGCAGATACAAGTCAATTTATAACAGTAAGCTTTAGTTATAGTTGTCTATGATCGAGATACTGTGCTCCAAGTCGTCCATAACCGCGGACACGGCTTTCAGAAAGTTTTAACCCGGCCGGGGTGCACAAATAGCAACACACACACGATCGACCTCGAAAAAACCAAATCAAAACCCAACGAGGCTTTCACGACAGAGCAATCACAAGATTCAGAAATATTTCATGGGGGGCACCCCTTAAAGTAGACCCGCAACGAAGCCGGATGGCTCCGAGACGGACTCAAGGTTATGGGGACGGCTGTAAACGACTGGGAACCCGAAAGTGTGACTGGGCTTGTCGATACCGCGGAATCGTGCCACGATCCTAAACAGTACAGTGTGCTCCTCGCACAATCGTAAATACAGTAATAAAGCATGGCATAAGTACAGGATAGTAACAAAACCTCAAACTAGTTTGTGGCCCCAAGAAATAAGACGGAATCAAGCTCTGGCTAAGGGGGGTCCCATAATACCCCGTATGTGGATAGCGCGATAAATCAAGGAACAGGTATCAAGTACTCGGGGTCCTACGGGACACAAGTGGGCGGTCGGAAACCAAATGTTATCTATCACCCACCGATGCCTCTGCTTACTTACTTCAGTTTTAGTTGTTAAGCAGGAATTAAAGTGAACGATAAATAAAGCCGAGATCATCACCAACATCAAACAGGTGGCAATACTCCAACAACAGTGGTACATGGCGACACGCAACAGCACTTGAGCAAGCGACTACGACGCGCAAGTCCAACTATCTACCAAACAACAGGTAATAGGAGGTGGCCATGGCAATATAAGGCGGCAAGGGATATCTCGGGTACGAAAACTAGAGCATCGCAACACAGATAGCAATAGATCAACAGGAGGGAATAAATGCTATAAAAGTAAGATAGGTAGAAAGGGGGAGATGCTCGCCTGAAAACATTGTCGAAGGTTCAACCGAAGATCGGGTCGACACTCGCATCAACTCAACGGCCTTATCCGCGAAGAAGCAAAACGCTAGAACAAACATCGGATGCAATATTTAATACAACGGCAGAAGATCGGCATGATGCATGTATGATGTATGACATGGCAGAAGTGCGATGCAATTAGGCCAGATTAAGCGGAACCGGGGTCCCGACAATCATTCAAGTGGTTCAAGTTGTTTAGCTACCCCGCAAATTAAATGTTGTTTAACAAGGCAGAATATATCACCGGTTCGCTACACAAATTTAAATGAGGACAATATGAGACTAGATTTGCCCGCATATGGGCCCCATATTTAATTATGAGGTGAATCGGCATAAGGCCCCCAAACCACACAAATATGCATGCGAGATGAATGATTAATATGCGACAAGTTGTGTTATATTATAAAATAGGGTTTTCGGGAAGGGGGTTCACACATTGAGGGGTCTCGGCGATCTTGGTTCCGGGGTTCGGGGTTCGGTCTCAGGGTTCAGGGTTCGACGAGCTCGGACTCGGCAGAACATTCTCGAACAACGGGGCAGATCTTGTCGCATCCGGGTTCTCCGGGTCATGTCGATGGTCATGGCGTTCGGGATGAAGTACTCGGCGTCCTCGAGGGAGTACTTGTCGCCCATGTGGTCTTCGGGCTCCATGACGATAATCTTGTCGTTTCGATGTCGGGGTCTTGAAATCCGTGAAGAAGGCATTGTCGCCCTTGGGTGAAGATCTTGTCATCCCGAGGGTCCGTGGCTTCGGCGGGACGTTCTATGGATCCGGGGTCGAAGAACTTGGTGTCCGCGAAGGGGCACTCGGCGTTTCAGTGTCGGCGGCCTTGGCGGTATCGGGTTCGGTCTCCGGATCCAGGCACGGTCTTAGCGTTCCGTCTTCGGTGTCGATGGCGAACTTGGGCTCGATACCGGGGGTCCATCGGAGTTATCTCGATCGATGTCGATCTTGGGGAAGCCTCGGGTTCAGTCGTCGCGGGGCGATTCCACTTATCCATCAACCACAACATAGTAACTAGCCGCCACCGGACAACACCAACCCGACCTGGTACCAAGCAGAGGACGCACGACGCTGGGATGAAGCCAAAAAAGCCAGAGGAGGGCGTCCTGCAGCGGGTCCATCGCCGGAGAGCTCTTGGCTGGAACGGCCGGCCGGAGGCAGACGAGGATCGCCGGGGAGGCGCGGTGGAGAGGCCACGGCGGCAGCGCAGGTCGGGGAAGGGCTCGCGGGGGAGGAGGAGGACGGCCGGAGGGAGGCGCTCGGGAGGTTGGGGCAGGAGGGCGGGGCGGCGCAGGAGGGGTCCGGGGTCGGCGAGGCGGAGGAGGGGCGCCGTCAGCGACGCGGCTCGCAGAGGGAGGCGGTCGAGGGCCGGGGCCGGGGTCGGTGAGGGGATGGCCGCGGTGGCGGTCAGGGGCAGACGGAGGCGGCGGGGCGGAGAGGATGAGGACGACGGGGAGGAGCCACGCGGGGACGGCGGGACGCGGCCGGAGGCGGGGCCTGCCGCAGACGGAGGGTGGCGCAGGAGACGAGGCGACTGGCGGCGGAGGGGTCTCAGGCGCGGGTGGAGGCGGCCGCACGGGAGCGAGCGAGCGGGGAGGACGGGGCGGCGGGGTCGGCGAGGGGGAGGAGGGGCGTGGCGGCGCTCTGGCCGAGGCCGAGGTCGGAGAGGGGCGAAGAGGGGGAGAAGGCGGACGGCGTCGATAGGTGGGGGGAGGACGCGGGGAGGAAGGGAGGAAGGAGAAGAGAAACAGGGAGAGGGGCGGGGTCGGTAGGTGGCAGGTGGGTAGGAAATGGGTGAGAGGGTGAGGTGGCGAGCTGTGAGTGGTGGGTAGGATAGATTTGGGTGGGGATAGGATTTAGAGGGGGCTGTTTTAGAATGTGTGTTTGTTTGGTCTTGCCTATTTTAAAACTAGGCCATTTTGCAAACAGTTTTTAGACAAATAAAATCTCCGATGCGATCGGGGTTTTGTGTTTGAAAATAAGAGGGGTATTTGTATAAATCAAAACTAGGCTTCTCAAAATAATGCAGACAAACAATACATGATGATGACGATGCAATGCACAAAAACAACGCGATTTTCTAGTAGTGGTTTTGCGGGATGCCACAATTCGACACCACTAACAATGGATCTCGCCCTCGAGATCCGCCTCATGGTACCGGAAGGAAGGTCGGCGATCTGATCCTTCTCGCTTCGTGTAGATCCTCGCGACACCACTAACAAGAGGTCGTTGTCCGTGATCGTCGGGAGAACACTCTGGGAACAAAAGGTCGAAGGTAGAGGTATCAGCAAATAAAGCCACCTCTAGCTTCCGGGAACGGAGCAAAGTTGCTGGATCCACTGATTCGATGTACAAGGGCGAATGATAAGAGTAGTGGTATGGTAGCTACTCCATCCCGCACTCAAACCATTACTCTGCACACGAATAGGCGGATTATGCAACCAACTCTCGGAATCAGACTGGAGATCTCGACAATCAAGGTTCAGGAACAAAGGAGTGATGCAGACTCTGCATCGGATCTGGCGTAGATGATGTCGTCGCGCCGGAAACACCGGAAGGCACAAACAAGGAATAAAGAATGGTAACACCGTAGACGGATTCATCAGGCAGCTTGAACACCGGATGGTAGAACACCGTTAACCAAGGAGGAAGCGAAACCCTGAAGGTACGACGTAACCCAACCACGAGAAATCCTGGATTCGAAGAAGGAGAAGAGAGCGGATTCAAAACATGTAGAGGTAAGAGGAGAATAGCAGAGGGATAAGGAGTAAAACCAGACCTAATCAGAACTATCCAACCGATTTTCAAAAATAGTTTTGACACTCTACTTCGGCTGTTAGCTAGGTTATCCTACAGGCTGGACTTGTGGGGTATCGCAACTGCTGAGCTCTGATACCACTCTGTAACACCCTCAGAATCGACCCTATGCAAGTTTTAGCGAAACCCGCCAAACCCGCATAGAAACGATTCAAAGGTGCCCACCAGGCACTTTCGTGCGGGTGGAAAACGAAGTAATAACATTACACAATAGTCCTCGATGGGACCCACAGAACAGATATATACAACAGCGACTCAGAGAGTCAAGAATACAGATATAATATACAAAGATCCAAATCACCTTGAAAATGATAGAGCGTCCGACTACGGACAAGATGCAAATGGGGCTAAGAGCCCTGAAGAATAACCAATGGCGTCCATAACCCTGCCCAGGCCAAGCCGGAAGGGTAACCCTGCTAACGACGTCGATCTCAAAACCTGCTTAAACAAAAGGGGTGCCGACAAAGGGCAAAGGAAAAAGAGGAGCGTCAGTACTGACACGGCGAGGCTAGAATTCGGCGGTCCTCGCCTACATAGGTATGGTGGACTGAGCGGCAGCGGCAGCATGCACTGAACATCCTATAGAGACTCGATACAACTGGCGGCAATCAGAGAGGGGTAAGAAAGACCTACTTGGAACCAAGCTGATACTAACACCAAACAATCCCATCCTGGTATTCCCCCTCGAGACCAAACGAGGAAGTCAACCGAGGAACTCACACAGTTGGCAGTTTTATTTATTTGGTTATCGTTGCAGCAATTACTAGTCAAGTATAGATGATTATCCTGATAAAATAAGCAGTGGGGACTTTTAGTTAACCATTCCGTTGTAGTTGCGACACTTACTAATCAGATACAAATAGCATGAGATAACCCAAAACCCAGCAGTTGTTGGTACTTTTATTTAGCCATTCCGTTATAGCTGCAATACTTACTAGTCAGGTACAATTGTCGCAAGCGACACATCAAACAAGCAATTGTTGGCAGTTTTAATTAGCCATTCCGTTGTAGTTGAAGCTGATTACTAGTCATAGCAGATACAAGTCAATTTATAACAGTAAGCTTTAGTTATAGTTGTCTATGATCGAGATACTGTGCTCCAAGTCGTCCATAACCGCGGACACGGCTTTCAGAAAGTTTTAACCCGGCCGGGGTGCACAAATAGCAACACACACACGATCGACCTCGGAAAAACCAAATCAAAACCCAACGAGGCTTTCACGACAGAGCAATCACAAGATTCAGAAATATTTCAGGGGGCCACCCCTTAAAGTAGACCCGCAACAAAGCCGGCCGGCTCCGAGACGGACTCAAGGTTGTGGGGACGGCTGTAAACGACTGGGAACCCGAAAGTGTGACTGGGCTTGTCGATACCGCGGAATCGTGCCACGATCCTAAAAAGTACAGTGTGCTCCTCGCACAATCGTAAATACAGTAATAAAGCATGGCATAAGTACAGGATAGTAACAAAACCTCAAACTAGTTTGTGGCCCCAAGAAATAAGACGGAATCAAGCTCTGGCTAAGGGGGGTCCCATAATACCCCGTATGTGGATAGCGCGATAAATCAAGGAACAGGTATCAAGTACTCGGGGTCCTACGGGACACAAGTGGGCGGTCGGAAACCAAATGTTATCTATCACCCACCGATGCCTCTGCTTACTTACTTCAGTTTTAGTTGTTAAGCAGGAATTAAAGTGAACGATAAATAAAGCCGAGATCATCACCAACATCAAACAGGTGGCAATACTCCAACAACAGTGGTACATGGCGACACGCAACAGCACTTGAGCAAGCGACTACGACGCGCAAGTCCAACTATCTACCAAACAACAGGTAATAGGAGGTGGCCATGGCAATATAAGGCGGCAAGGGATATCTCGGGTACGAAAACTAGAGCATCGCAACACAGATAGCAATAGATCAACAGGAGGGAATAAATGCTATAAAAGTAAGATAGGTAGAAAGGGGGAGATGCTCGCCTGAAAACATTGTCGAAGGTTCAACCGAAGATCGGGTCGACACTCGCATCAACTCAACGGCCTTATCCGCGAAGAAGCAAAACGCTAGAACAAACATCGGATGCAATATTTAATACAACGGCAGAAGATCGGCATGATGCATGTATGATGTATGACATGGCAGAAGTGCGATGCAATTAGGCCAGATTAAGCGGAACCGGGGTCCCGACAATCATTCAAGTGGTTCAAGTTGTTTAGCTACCCCGCAAATTAAATGTTGTTTAACAAGGCAGAATATATCACCGGTTCGCTACACAAATTTAAATGAGGACAATATGAGACTAGATTTGCCCGCATATGGGCCCCATATTTAATTATGAGGTGAATCGGCATAAGGCCCCCAAACCACACAAATATGCATGCGAGATGAATGATTAATATGCGACAAGTTGTGTTATATTATAAAATAGGGTTTTCGGGAAGGGGGTTCACACATTGAGGGGTCTCGGCGATCTTGGTTCCGGGGTTCGGGGTTCGGTCTCAGGGTTCAGGGTTCGACGGGCTCAGACTCGGCAGAACATTCTCAAACAACGGGGCAGATCTTGTCGCATCCGGGTTCTCCGGGTCATGTCGACGGTCATGGCGTTCGGGATGAAGTACTCGGCGTCCTCGAGGGAGTACTTGTCGCCCATGTGGTCTTCGGGCTCCATGACGATGATCTTGTCGTTGCGATGTCGGGGTCTTGAAATCCGTGAAGAAGGCATTGTCGCCCTTGGGTGAAGATCTTGTCATCCCGAGGGTCCGTGGCTTCGGCGGGACGTTCTATGGATCCGGGGTCGAAGAACTTGGTGTCCGCGAAGGGGCACTCGGCGTTTCCGTGTCGGCGGCCTTGGCGGTATCGGGTTCGGTCTCCGGATCCGAGCACGGTCTTAGCGTTCCGTCTTCGGTGTCGATGGCGAACTTGGGCTCGATACCGGGGGTCCATCGGAGTTATCTCGATCGATGTCGATCTTGGGGAAGCCTCGGGTTCAGTCGTCGCGGGGCGATTCCACTTATCCATCAACCACAACATAGTAACTAGCCGACACCGGACAACACCAACCCAACCTGGTACCAAGAAGAGGACGCACGACGCTGGGATGAAGCCAAAACGGCCAGAGGAGGGCGTCCTGCAGCGGGTCCATCGCCGGAGAGCTCTTGGCTGGAACGGCCGGCCGGAGGCAAACGAGGATCGCCGGGGAGGCGCGGTGGAGAGGCCACGGCGGCAGCGCAGGTCGGGGAAGGGCTCGCGGGGGAGGAGGAGGACGGCCGGAGGGAGGCGCTCGGGAGGTTGGGGCAGGAGGGCGGGGCGGCGCAGGAGGGGGCCGGGGTCGGCGAGGCGGAGGAGGGGCGCCGTCGGCGACGCGGCTCGCAGAGGAAGGCGGTCGAGGGCCGGGGCCGGGGTCGGTGAGGGGATGGCCGCGGTGGCGGTCAGGGGCAGACGGAGGCGGCTGGGCGGAGAGGATGAGGCCGACGGGGAGGAGCCACGCGGGGACGGCGGGACGCGGCCGGAGGCGGGGCCTGCCGCAGACGGAGGGTGGCGCAGGAGACGAGGCGACTGGCGGCGGAGGGGTCTCAGGCGCGGGTGGAGGCGGCCGCACGGGAGCGAGCGAGCGGGTAGGACGGGGCGGCGGGGTCGGCGAGGGGGAGGAGGGGCGTGGCGGCGCTCTGGCCGGGGCCGAGGTCGGAGAGGGGCGAAGAGGGGGAGAAGGCGGACGGCGTCGGTAGGTGGGGGGGAGGACGCGTGGAGGAAGGGAGGAAGGAGAAGAGAAACAGGGAGAGGGGCGGGGTCGGTAGGTGGCAGGTGGGTAGGAAATGGGTGAGAGGGTGAGGTGGCGAGCTATGAGTGGTGGGTAGGATAGATTTGGGTGGGGATAGGATTTAGAGGGGGCTGTTTTAGAATGTGTGTTTGTTTGGTCTTGCTTATTTTAAAACTAGGCCATTTTGCAAACGGTTTTTAGACAAATAAAATCTCCGATGCGATCGGGGTTTTGTGTTTGAAAATAAAAGGGGTATTTGTATAAATCAAAACTAGGCTTCTCAAAATAATGCAGACAAACAATACATGATGATGACGATGCAATGCACAAAAACAACGCGATTTTCTAGTAGTGGTTTTGCGGGATGCCACACATGACGTTTACACTAAGCATGGGAAGACAAAGAAAATAGGTATAAGAGTTGTAGTAATGGGAATGTTGAGAAAGGTGCAAGCGATTTTTCATCCCTCTTAACATTAGAGGTGGATAGTTGGGTTCATTTTTTCCAATGTCTCCCATCACTATCTTCTTCGGTGCTCTTTTGTATCCTTCTAGCTTGCAATAGTGTGCAAATGCATTGTTGAATTGGATTTTCATGCACTAGATATCGTAATGACAAGGCATACCTGATCCAAAGCTAAGATGACGGGATGAGCTTAATAAAGTTTCTTTCATATTACAATAATATAAATATTATCATTTGAAAGTATACTCATGAATCCACGACAAAGGCATGATCATAATTCAGTTAAGATATAATATAAGCATATTTTTTTGGACATTACAATGATGCCTAGAATAGACAAATCCATACCAAGCAAAATTTTAGTCATACTAACATATTTATTCCTTGTTGTTTTACTACCAAAATCCATGTATGGCCAAGGAGGATGACCGTAAAAAACACTCCTGTTAAGAATAATAGTTGTCGTGGAGGATGGGGAGATGGGAAAAACATAGGAAATGCATGTAGTATTAACACTATTTTTTCAACGGTAAATGGGTCTAGAAGACCCTAGAAGCTTCTTAAAGACACGTGTGTACAATATGCAAGGAGGCCACTAGCGCTAAGCACCCTAGCAAAACTAGAAATAACAGATAAGGGCCTCCTAAAAACGGTAAACACCTCAGGACTAGAATATAAAAAGCAATCGAGTCCCTGGGCGCCGCCGCCGGCGACCTCTAGCCGACAGAATTGGTGAGATCATTATTAACACTATATACCGTCTCTTATATAGTAAGTAGCTAGCAACAACTTAAACAAATTAGGAAATGACACATATATCATCCACTAAGTAACTCTATGATGATGAGGAACCAATTATCAGGTTGCGCTCTTAAAATCTAGAATTTGAAATGATTTAGATCGATATAGGTGCTTCACTTCTAGTAAAATTGCACGCAAGGCATGGAATATATCCTTAACTAATATCAAAATTATTAGTGACACCAGAAAAATCAAACTTTCATGTTGTAGCTACTAGCATTCTATGTTTAGTGAGAACACAATGATTGATATTTTTGTTCCATATGTACAAGAAGACACATGTAAATAAGTAAAATGAAGATATATTCAACAAAAAATAAAAATAAGGATAATACACTGGTAATGTAGAGACAAACAACACAATCAATGATTCCTAGTCCCATTCTTATTTTAGATTAAGATTGTCATACAACTGAAAGGAATATGTTTATCCTAAACCAATATAACGAGAGGCTTTGTAGATTATGTGTCACAAGAAGGCAAAAATAATATCAGTTAATGAGTGTCACAATTCTTATTACGGGTTTGTGGTTAATGTTTCCTAATATTTCTTCACTTATAAATTTAGACAATTATCTTTCCTTGCTCTCCTATGGATGTGAATAAAGTTTGTTAAGCCTTCCATACCTTTGGATAAAGATATAGGGGCATGCTTATTAACTATATTTTCAAACCATGTTGATTAACTACAGTCTCAGATTAAGGAGAGGGTGAAAAATTATGACTCATTCACACTAGATAGCTTCCTAGCCAACCAAATTGTGAGTAGTGAAATTATTATTTTTAACCCCTTTAAGTATAAAATACCCATTGACCTTGCAAAAGGTAAAATATCTTGCAACATAGCCCAGGGACTGTCCTATCTTCCTCCACACCATCCCTTTTCTTATTAAAAACCATGAATAAATGAATGGTTGGTTTTATTAGATCTCATTGCCCTTGCTTTAAGTTCGCATCCGAGGGTAAATAACTTTTAATATTGCATAGGTAGATAAATTCATGTTCAAACATGTCCTATGTTAACATTAGTAGATGGTACCACAATCAAAAATATTATGATCTTTGGTCGTCATGCATGCACTATGCGTATTCAACAACTAGGTCCCACATGCATGTATTATGTATACAACATGGACAAGGTGGCATCATTGTTCATAGCAATACAGGGAAGGCTTCTATATGTACTCCAAAGCTCTGAAAGAACTTCCCAAGAGTTGAAACTTCTTACTATGAGCTCTGAAAAATGGATTCTTAGTAGGGATGGCTATTCGGGAAGAGGAAGAAAGAGAGTTTCCAAGAGCAGTGGGTGTGGGAACACAGAGGAAACATTAAGTTCTCTATTTTCTCTTCTAGCATCGGAGAGGAAATTTGGCTTTGTTTTCCCAGTGCCTCCCATTCCTATTGTTCTTGGGTACTCCTTCCCCTTCCCTTTGGCTTGCACACTTGTGTCTTAGTAGATAGACACATTTAAGCACATATCAATATGATGGCCCCCTGAGAGTGAGTTTAGGAAGAGGAATAAAAGAGGGTCTGAGAGAAATATGAATGGGACATATAGGAAATACCTCCATGACTTCATCCAATGATGAAGGTCGGGACATTTTCACAATGCTTCCCACTAATGTTGTTCTTAGGTGCTCCTTCTTCTTCTTTGGCTTACACTAGCATGCTAGGGAGTGGCTGTTGATATCTTTGTACACCTAGTATCTTTGTTTTAGCATGTTTCATTATTATTCTCCTATACACATAGTTGTATCGATATATGCCTCAAGTTCTAATGTAGCTTAGCCATAGACTATAGGATGTATTATTGGATTCTTAAATAAAAATTGCATGCATGATCGATGAGCATTGATCGAGCACAAGATGGTCAATAGAGAAAGTAACAGGTCATAAGAAACTAATACCGTTCAAATAAAATGAAAGAACAAATAATTTTAGTTGATAGAACACATTCATTATTGTTTCTTTTTTTGCACCAAAGTCATGAAGTGTAGATAAAACACAAGTTCTAAGGATAGAGGTTGGAGCAGAGTGGACATAAATACATGAGAATAGTGAATTAACATGAATATTTGATAGCCTATGAAGTTTTCAGCATTTTAGTTGCAAAATCATTCAGGCCGGCTCTACTACTGCTCCTATTCCTAGTTACCCATAATATGGAGTCATGCCTCATGGGAAATAGGAGGAAAATGAAGAAATAAAATGATTAGTAGGGAAACTAGAGGAATAGCGGTATTTGAATCATCTAAGATTCAAAATGCTTCAATGAGAAACTGATCATAGGTCGGTGGTTGCTATTACTCTCACCGTAAATACTACAATATATACTTGTTGAAATAATATAATATCTAAAGTGTGGTGAAGGCAGAGACCAAGCTAAGCTACCTAGAAATAATAGGTGCTTATGCATGGATTAGAAAAACGATGTCCATGTTTAACCAAAGTGTCGAGGTATTTTACAACAGTAGATTTATGTTCGGAGGAGTCATGCTCGGAGATCGCGATGGTAGCACACTGAGACATCGCTTTATACAGGTTTAGGCCCTGTATGAACAGTGTTCGGTAAAAACCCTACTTCCTGTTTGTGGTGGATGGAATTATCATAGTACGCTCTGATGAGATTAAGATATGACTTGATATCACCTATGGTGGTTGGAGGTATAAGATGATCAGAGGGCCAGGATTCTCATATCGAAGATGCCCGTCCGATCAGAGGGATCGGCCGGGGGTTATAGATTCTAGGTTAACCTGCCTCTATCATTCGGTGTCCCTCCCCCTTATATATATGGTCGGGGCTAGGGTTACAAGATTGCCGAGATGATTTACAAATGGCGGCCCCTATATGAGATCCTAACAATAATATCAAATCTAATCATGATGACATAATCACAATATCCTCAAAATCCGTTCAACTAAATGCCCTGGCTTGGCCGCCAAGGCTTCCTCATTCGGGCCTCCTCCTAAGGGTTGAGCTTTCATGCTAGGCCACGACGGTCCCGGGTGGGCCCCTTTTGATGATCTGGTCCTACCTAGTTCCGGTGACCTCGACACAAAGTGTAAAATAAATATTGAAAAAAAGCTATGTTTGTTCTTACTAGGCGTGGAATAATGTTTATTCTTTAGTAACATACATATATGTATTTGTTTTCTATTACAATTTTGCTTTCTTGTCAGACAATCTGGTTCCTTCTATATTGTGCAAAATCTAGCTTATATTTTCCATACAAAAATAATAGTATCATTTAAGTGTGTTCCTTCATTAACTAAATTTCAAAATCAACGATATTTTGATAATTGAAGGTTTGCTTGTCAAACGAGTCATGAATCATAGAACAATGGTGAAAGTTTTGTGCACAAACTCCAGCAATTAGGTCCACGATATATCTGATGTCTCATGTTCTCCACTCTTCCTTATCTCACTCTTAACAAGAATCCGAGAGAGTGAAAGATTCGATTTTATTGTTTCTTACGTTTTTACAAACGCACCACCTTGGATTAAACTATTATACATTAACAATTTTGTGTACAAAGTGGCACCGACTACTATGACACATGGTGTACCATGCAGTAGGTGCCTTTATTAAGTTGATTTGTTGACAGGTTTCTGTACAATCTAGAGTGGTGCAGTAGAGGCCTATATATACTTCAGAATACTATAACCTTGTTCAATAGCATATGATTTTTATTGTTAAAGTTGTGGACTTTAAGGGCTTGATAATGAGCATGGAAGAGGAAGAGAGAGTCTCTAAGAGCAGTAGGAATAGGAACATGGAGGAAATCTTAGAGCTCTATTTTCTCCTCCGGTAATGGAGGTAGATATTTGGTTTCTGTTTTCATGATGCCTCCTATTCCTATCGTTCTTAGGTACTCCTTCCCCTTCATTTTTCTTGCAAATATATTTTAGGAGAAGATAGAAAGTACCAATGTATATATTTAGACGATGAGTGTTGGAGGTGTGTCAGGAAGATGACAAAAAAGAGCGTCTAAGAGCATTGGGCACGGGAACATGGAGGAAAGTCAACACTTATTTGCCTCTAAAACTAGGAATGAGATTTGTCTATTATGTTTTCCTGAGGCCTCCCATGACAATTTTTCTTGGATGTTCCTTCATCTTCCTTTCCTCTTTCAAAATATTTTTTTGAGACAAGAAATTATAGTTTGTATCTTACACAGGGTGGCTTTAAATGTGAGGAATATAAAATGGAGAGTCTACATGCACTGAGCATAGGAGCATATGAAGGCATACACAAATAACTCCTGAATTTTGAGGCTTGTGTTTTTCTTTATTTTGGTATTTTCTCAACGCCTCACATGCCTATTATTCACACGTGCTCCATACTCTTATCTTTTGCATGTGTATTCTTTAGTCAAATGAACGAAAGACATCTTTGTAGTTCAATCGGTCTTCTTGGAATGCATGATTTCTTTGATGACTAGATAACAAGCAGTTTCATGGTTTTGTTGTTCTTCTGATTTTTTACAATATTGAAAGAACTAGGTGTCTTCTGTTCTTGGATGTATGAAGTTTTGCATACTGCAAAGATGTTGTCTTTGAGTTAGTATTTATTAACTAATGCATATAATGGCCCGTGAATGTTAACGTCCTATCTTGGGAATATTAGTAATAGTGAAATAAATTATATGGTGAATAAGATGCTTAGCTAGTGGTAGTCAACCCCAAAAGATTATACTCTTTTAAATAAAAAGGTCCAAAACATTTTTGCAGATTAGCACATATGCAAGGGTACATTGTAATGTTTATTGTAAGATTAGCACATACTTTTTTGCCTCTAAATTTAGGGGCCAAGATAATTTCGCGTTTTTCTGATGCCTCACATGCCTATTGTCCTTAGGTATTCCTTTCTTTTCCTATTGGCTTGCAACATTATCTTAAGATATCATGGATACGCTTAGATGATGGGGATGTGAAGGCGGTCGAGAAGAGGAAGAAAAAGATCCTCTATTTGCAAAATTGTTGTCAAAGGGGGCACACTAGACATCTTTATGACTTTAGTTCCAGTTTCTTGTTTTTATCTCGGCTTAGTTTGCTTTGTTTCTTATGACATATGTTTGAATATAAGCTTTGGCCTTTTCGATTTTTTTTGGAGCTTTTCTTATGCAGGGTCGTCTTAACACCTTCTTCAAATACAAAATAACATCATATTTGGGTGTGTGCTCAAGAAAACGTACATCCTCCTAACTTCATTGTGTGTTACATTGCTTGGTCTCAGAGGCACTCATATGGAATAGATAACTCAATACACATTGAAAAATTACCATTGAACAGAGTTATATGATTTCTGACCAAGGACCTAGTCTATGATTATTTTTTTTGAATTTGATAAACTGTATTCCTATCATTTTGCAACAAAAATCGCATCATGTAAAAAACAAGCTACCATGGAAACGGGAAATCACATATTGTAGCTATAGAAGAGGAAGAGTTGAAGAATAAGAGAACCTCCCAACATTAACATAAGAGCTCATCTTCCACCTCCTTTCTTTTCATGGATCTAATGTTTTTCTACCAATAGACAAGTATTGCTGAGTTGGTATGTTTATGTCATGGTACCAAGATCAGCAGAACCTGACCGACATGGCTATGTAGTTGTTTGGCTTGCCCAAAACAGCTGTCTCGGGGCTCGGAAGATCTTGGGGATAGATTTTATTGACTGTTATTTGTCCGTTGTTGATGGAGCTAAGTGATGCGTCACGTGAGAAGAAATAGAAATCTAGAATATTTCCTTTTCGGCTGGTGGGTTATGTGCGGGGTCCTGCTTATCAGGAGGGGTGGTGCTTTGGAAAGGGGAGTTGTTAGCATAAAACTACCGTATTGATAGCCAAAAAATTTAAAAGGTAACAGTCGATTTCCGAATCGCACACAGAAAACTACCAAATCAAAACGAGTTGTGGCGAAAAGCATTGATTGTTTGATCACGAATTGACACGGTAACTAACCATGAATGAGACCCACGTAACAGGTCGACGTGACAACCAATTAACAACTCTCCGACACATATATGCGCAGTGACGCCATCGCGCTCGCGTCTTCACTCTTCAAGATCGAACGCACTTGGGTCAGCGTGCGCGCGCTTCCGTCTGCACGTGGTAACATGCACACCGAAGCTAGCTCTCGTGTATCAAAGTCCCCTCTTCAGCCAGCTCCTGATGACGTGCTACTACCACAGATTATTGTCAACTCGGGGACAGGTCATGGCGCTAGCGACGCGTCAATGCCTGCTGGTCATCATCCACGCTCTCGCCGTGATGGCGATCTCGGTGGGCGCCGCCGACATCACGGGTGGCTCCTTCGTGAGCGACTGCGACCAGCGTTCACAGGTTCCGTCCGCCGCCAACGGCACCGCCTTCCGCGCCAGCCTCGCGCCGCTCCTCGCCGCCCTCCCCTCCGCCGCCGCGCCGACGGGCTTCGCCTCCCTCCAATCCGGCAACGGCCGCGCGTTCGCCCGCGGCCTCTGCTTCGACGAGTCCCCGGCGCCGCACGACTGCCGCGAGTGCCTCTCCATATCCATCGGCCGGATGCCCCCCTGCAAGGGCAGCCGACGCGCCGGGATCTGGAACACTGGCTGCTTCCTCGCCTACGCGGACACCACCAACGCCTCGTCCTGGGAGGCGGACGAGTTCTTCGCATCGTCGTTCGACTACGAGGGGAACGTCGCCAACTACTACCCCGACTTCTACGACGTGCAGAGACTCGTCGAACTGGCGCAGTCCCTGGCGCCGCGCGCCGCAAACAGCGCGTCGGGGCGGATGCTGGCCACGGCGAGCGCGGCGGCGCAGGCGAACAGCACGGTGCGCGCGCTGGCGCAGTGCCCGGGGAACGTCACGGCGGCGGACTGCGCGCGGTGCCTGGAGAGATCGGCGGAGGAGGTGGCACCGTGCCTCCGGTCAGCGTACAAGCACGACGGCGTTCAGTCGGCAGGCGCGGCCCACGTGTTCCGCTACGGCTGCTTCCTCCGGCTCGAGATATCCGCTCCCATGGGAAAAGGAGCAAGGCTTCGTGAGTTCCCTAACGATCCTTCGTCATGCTGTGGTCTCTATACTGGTGGTGGAAGAATGACGTGACGATCGTATTTGTGTGTGCAGGGAGGAAGATGAGAGATCATCTCGCCGTTGTGGTGGTGGTCGCCGTCGCAATCGTCGTCGTTATCGTCGGAGCAGCGTTTCTCGTAGTGAAGCGAGTTCGTAGCAGGAAAGCTCAAGCTGCCTTGCCCTTGCCCGCCATCTCGACAGCTAGCTAGGGACGCTACGGGAGTATTGCCGGACTGCTTGCTCTCCGGTTGATCAGATGTGGTCAACGGCGTCCAGTCAACCCTTTGCTTTCTCTAACGCGCTTGCTTGCTTGCATTTGTGGGTGCCCATAGGCCATAGCTGGCTGGACAAGTGGGCATCTTAATTAGGCTGGTCGAGAAATGGTTGTATAGTATACTACTACAGGTTATTTAATGACAAATAGTTCTTGTGTAAGTTTCTCACAAAAATCTACTCTGACACCGATGCTTACTAGGCTCGCTGGTTTCGCCGGCTGGTCTGCCACGTGAGACCTGGACTATCCTCACTCTCTTGACACCCCCATCTGAAAAGATATTATGGCCGTTCTAAGCTCCTTCCAATCCATCTCCATTGTCAACATTGGGGACGGGTCTTCCGCTGCGTTCTCGCTCGACAATTGGCTTAGGGACACCACTCTTAGCTAACACTACCCAACTCTCTTCTCGCACTCTACCAAGCAGCACATCTCTGTTCGGAAGGTTCTCCTCCACGGGCGGCTGGAACACTCGCTCGTCCCGCATCTCAACCATATGCGGCTGACGCAGACATGAATTCCCTTGCCTCTGATCTTCTCTCCATCCAACTACAACTACAAACGCCGGACTCTAAATTATGCCAATTTGCTAACAAAAAACTTTCAAACAAAAGTTTATATGTCAACTCTTTCAGGCACATGCAGCTAGACGAGAGAGCGAAAAAAATTTGGACACAGTATCGCCCCTGAGTGCAAGATCTTTGGCTGGCTGGAGATTACAAACAAATGAGAGAAGGTCCAGGCACGGCCTTTCCTCCTCCGCCAAGTGCCCCTCCTGCACAGAAGACGAGGATATTGATCGCATGCTTGCTTGCTGTATTAGAGCCTGGGAAGCACTGCGGGAAAATATGTCCCTGCCATGTAGACACGGCTTTGCCGTGCGCCAAATAGACCGGAATACGGTAAAGTTTGTCTTTGCCGATCTTTGTCGTGTGTAACCCAGAAAACACACGGCAAAATACACGAACACGGTAAATTTTAAAAAAAGAACACGACAAAGAAATATATACATCAAAGACCCACAAAGAAGCACGGCAAAGAAAAAACATTCGGCAAAGTCTAGGACAGTTTTGCTGAAGTTTAGGGCTCTCTTCTGCCATCGACCACCCTTCCAGACAGTTTTGCTAAAATCTAGGAACCTAGCACCAAACCATGCAGGAAAACACAATTCGTACTGCGATTGCATGGAATATTTGAAAAAAAAAGAAACGCCCTTGTGTTCAACCAGGTTGACGTACGAACACCTTACGATGATCCAACGTAGGTACATTGAAGACCTTCGCCTTTGGGCGTTCCGCTGTACTACGCCACACTCCTCTCTCTTAATCAATACGTGGTGTAATAGTTTATCTCCCTTGAACCTTCTGATCCGGATATATCTCTCGCTCCTCTAAAATTGTAAAGAATTATACTAGTTTGATTGATATAAAATGGTTCAGGCCGGCGTACGACCGCCGTAATCCCGCTCAAAAAAAATAGTTCTTGTGCATTAATTTGCATCGAGATTTCATGCTATAAATATTAATATTTTTAAAAAAAAACTTGGTTAAATGTTTGATTTTTGGAAAAAAATATAAGGGTTAAAATTTAGGACGCGAGGTAGTATATTATATGCATGATACTAATGTAGCTACTATGGTACAACATAGTATGCTACTCTTCACCATGGCTAGCCTTATATAGCTACTCTTACATGGTTTTGGGCATTCCTATCTTGTATTCTTCTCCAGTTCTTAGCTAGCGTTAGGTCGATTCTCCTAAAAGATTACTTACTAATGCGGTCATCAAGTGGCATGGTATCTTCTTCAGAATCAAAGGGCCAAAGTCCCTTTCTGCTGCATTGAAACGAAACAATGCAATACAAGCAGCTAAATTATGCATGCTACGGTTGCACAAGATAAATAAGATATTTAAAGGGTCTGACTAATTGTCAATCGACTCATAATCGACTTACTACTTAGCCAGGTGATGTCATCGAGTCTCAGTTGCACTTCATGACTGCGCAAATCACTAAGCAAATTTAGTGATCGAGGGTATTTTTCTCTCGATTGCCCATACTTGATTGGGTTTGACAAAGAGAGGTGTAATGGAGATCTCATTCGGCTAACAAACAAGTAATACGGGACACGAGGTTTACCCAGGTTTAGACTTCCGGAGGGAAAGCCACGCTCCTGCTTGTTTGTTCTTGATTATTGGCGAAACCGAAAATAACAAGGGTGTGTAGATGAGATCTGGCGGGTGTGTATGCTAGGGTTGAGGTATGTCCTTCTTGTCGTTCCCTTCTGGCCTTTATATAGGAAGGTCAGGTCGGGATAGGGCCAAGTCGATTACAGATCGATCAGGGTTTGCCTTTCAAACTTTCTATCTAAAGCTAGCCGTATCCTTCAAGGAATCGCGCTCTTGATGGGTCTGGGTCATCCGAATTATTCCTGGGCTTCGTCATTAGATACGGGTTATCACGTGGGCACTCGCATGGCCAAACCGGATAGGCCAATATTGGGTGTCCGTAGGACATACCCATGTCATAGCCCAACTTGCAACGCATGCACGAATCTCAATGCAAATTCAACGTTGTAGGGCTTGTTTGAGCACTAACTAGGTTAATTCTCAGCTAGACGAGAATTATCAATTCTAATTTTTAAAATGCTAGTAGATCTCATTTTAAACACAAAGGAGCATGGAGATAGGCACAATCGTTTTAGAGCTTGGGCTATTGGTAGACCTATATATTTTGAATCTAAAAATTGATTTTAAAGTATTAAAATTACGAAAACTAATTTTAGACATAGTAATGATGTATTCTGCCAAACACACAAAGTAAAATGACAAAATCTAACATAAATTGGTCGTTTGAAATTTGGTATTGTTCACTATTTTAAATGTCATATTTTGACATTTTTCTACAGTCCCAAATACCGGGTATTTTGAGTTGTGAGTTTTCCAAGTTTGTAGAGTACATTATTTTCTACGTCTAGAAGTTTTGGTCGAATTTTTTTGAAACTTCAAAACGCCATTTTTGAATGGTGCAAAATAACAGACTACCCAAACTTCCTCATTCCATGGAAATATGAAAAGGAAAAAACATTGTTGTTGTGTAGAGCAGGCGCCCAACGACATCATTTGTTTCTATGCTTTCCATGATTTAGGGTGTGTTCGGTTCGGCCGACGCCCGTTTCTCGCATGACGCGGGGAAAAATAAGACCGTTTGGAGAGCTGGGCTGCATGGAGTTGCTGTACTGCATGATTCTTAAAGCATGCCAAAACTTGGCCCGCTGGGAACACTGAAATCGCCGTTTCCACGCATTCAGGCCCTAGCGAGCGCCGTGTGCCTACCACTTGTACGCGTGGAGAAGCATAGGAGACGGGATGTTTTTGGCTTAACCCCCAGGCCACTCCGCTCACCGCCCAGTCCCACTCCCCTCACCATGATCCCCGACCATGGTCGCCGCTCCTCCGCCTCCCCTCATCCTCTGTTCCACGGCCTCAGCATCGGCAAGGTGAGTGCGCATAGCATATGGGCTGTAGTTCAACTCGAGAATCTTGCTGGCGACGACGAGGCGGCCCTCCCAAGGACGCTCAGGGCTCCCGAGCCCATCTGCGCATGCGGAACCAGGGCGGCCACGACGGCGTCCGCGGCGGTGGTTGTGTCGCCTACAACCGCAGAGAAACCTGTATTTGCGGCCAGGCAGGCCGAAAAATCCCTCGCCAGAGTCGGGGTTACCCTCGACTCGTTGGATAGGGTTTTTCCGCCCGTGTCGGTGGCCCCAATCCCCGCGCCTAGATCTTCTTCTCTCGCTCTGGTGGCGTATTCTACGGCTCCCTCGTCATCGATGGCTGATGGTGCTTGACGTGGCACTTTGTTGGTAACCCCAAGCGCAGGGTGTGAAGAGCAAGCAGCAAGTTTTCCCTCAGTTGAGACCGAGGTTATCGAACCAGAAGGAGGAAGGAAATGTCACGCAGGTGTTGCAAGCAACATGGAGACCTGCACAACACAAACTCAAGACTTTGCCCCAACGAACATTGAGGTTGTCAAGCTCACTGGTTTTCTGTAATAAAGGATTAAACATATGGTATGGAAGGTAATGGTTTGCAGCAACTAAACAAGTAATAGTGGAAGATGTATCAATGATAAAGATTGGATCGGGGTCCATAGTTCAGTAGAGGTTCTCTCCTTAGATAAACAACATGGCATGAAGGGTAAAAAAATTACAGCAGGGCAATTGATAGGAACTGAGCAAGGCATAACAATGCAATTACTAGTCAGAAAGATCCTATGAGGTTGATTGGGCAATACAACAAGATACATAGACCACCATCCAACTGCATCTATGACTAGAAGTCCACCTTCAGGTTATCATCCGAACCCCCTCTAGTATTAAGTTGCAAGCAACAAACAACTTCTTTAAGGAAAGTGTGTAAGGTAAATATTCCACATGTTCCATGAACAAGAGACCGTTGTTTTCTCCCTAGTAGCAACAACACATCTACAACCAAAGAGATTTCTGTCACTTCCCTTGGAAACTAGAGGCATGAACCCACTATCGAGCATAAATACCCCCTCTTGGAGTCACTAGCAACTACTTGGCCAAGATAGCTACTAACAACGGAGAGCATGCAAGATCACAAACAACACAAACATGATAGAATCATAAAGATAAAACCATTAATCAAACCAACATAATAATCTCAATATCCATCGGATCCCCGCAAACACAACATGCATGATTACAAATAGATTAGATCTTGATCATGAACGGAGCTCACAAGATCTATACATGAAAGCACAAAGGAGGATATACAGCCATCTAGCTACTACATGGACCCATAGTCCAAGGTGGAACTACTCACGCATCATACTGGAGAGAAGGCCTCCGGGATAATCTCCCCTCCGGCAGGGTGCCGGGAAGAACTTCAGATCCCCCCGATCTAGGGACGATGGTGGCGGCGGCTACAGACGATTTCGTGGAGATTTTATCGGGTACTCAGGGTTTCTGCATCAGGGGCTTCTTATAGGCGAAGGGGAGACCGAGGCGGCGGCCAGGGCAGGCAAACCCTAGCTAGGCGCGGGCTAGGGCCCACCCGCGCCTAGGGTGGATCTCGCCTTCTTGGCTGGCCTCCCGGGCTCTCCTCTTGACTTCTTGTTCCCCAAGGAAAGTAATTGACTTTGTCCTTTGTCCCGTCCAATTCCGAGAATATTTCTTTACCAACTTTTCTGAAACCAAAAACAGCAGAAAATAGGCATCTGGCACTGTTGCAACTTGTTATTAGGTTAGTACCAGAAAACATGTAAAAAGTACCTCAAAGTGTGGACAAGTAAAGCAAAGTAGATACTAAACAAGCATGGAGCATCAAAAATTATAGATATGTTTCCAACGTATCAACATCTCCAAGCTTAACTTCTGCTCGTCCTCGAGTAGGTAAGTGATAAACAGAATAATTTTTGAGGTGACATGCACCCTCACAATAAAGATCCAACCATTACAAGCATTGAAAGCTAGGATCAAAAAACTCTAAACATGTGCATGAAAGATGGAGTTCTAACAATAGGACATAGTAATTATGCATGCAACATGACAAGCTACAAACAAAGATCATGAATAACATGCATTGAAAAACGTGTTGGGGAGGTGACCCCGGGTAGGGTCAAGACAGAGGAAATACGAAAGGAATCTCCCATGTCATGGGCCGAATTACTGATTGTGTCGGCCGAATCATATAAGAGTCGGCCGAGATAACCAGGGCCATGACGAATGACGAATGAGTAACACCTTATCCGGCCGACATATGAATTAAGTCGGCCAAATGAGTCTGACTAACCTGAATATAGGTGAAGGCCGAGCCGAGTTATGCGAGACAAGGCCGAATAACATGAAGCTTGCAGGAGAAGGAGGTGCCTATAGTCAAACCCTAGTCACTGGCTAGGAGGAATCAAGATAGAGCCAAGCACAAAGGACAGGGAGCAGAGATGCAGAAGGGCAGATGAACGTCACGGAGGTGACAGTGAGGAAGCCCGAGGCACGCATGTGAAGGTCTCTGGAACATTGCCGTCGATAGAAGGGAGACACATAAAGGAGTCCGCCGAGTTACCACTTTGGGACAATCATATTCCAAGAATATGCTTGCCACGTCAGCCCTAGAAGGAACCAAGGAACCCCCTTTATAAGGAGGGGCATGGGCTCCTGAGAGGGGGATCGATTGATTCCATACCAAAGGGCTCGTGTAGTAGCTCTCTTCTTCCTTGATACAGCTCAAGGAGCATTTGTTGTTCTTAAGAGGAGGAATAAAGATCTACTTGTTAGTCATTTGAGTGTAGAAATCACTACATATTCCCTCCCCGGATCCCTCTAGCATCCATTGGCCCCATACTTTAGCCTACCCATGGCATTTGCCGTGCCACCACCACGACAGTTGGCGCCCACCGTGGGGCCAGCAGCGGTGCTAGCTGGAGTCAAGATCCGGACGGGAAACTTCATCCACACCGGCGAGCGGGTTGTCTCTGGCTTAGTCTAGAGATTTGATCTCTGGGACTATGTCAGTGATAACACAGGTAGCTTCAGGAGGAAAGCGCCTCCGCGCAACGGCGTCTTCATCAACCTGGGCGCACACAAGGTCTACATCGACGTCGACACGTCCTGCGTCTATCCGTGCCGAGTCGTTGAGGCAGGAGAACCTCCCCTCAGCGCTGCTAACGGTCCGCGTGGCGAACGCCCCGTCGACAGCGTCGAGGTGATGGTGGCAGCCGCAGCACCGGCGGTAGGGGCAGACGCCGGGCCAAGCAACGACCCAGCAGCAGGAGGATAGATGGCAGCGAAGCAGACGTCTCCACAGCCCACCGAGGTAAATCCGTCAGCAGCCAAGTCAGCCGAGGTACAGGAGACAACCCCAAAGGCGGCAAGGGTAAGATGGTCACCTCTCGAGAGACCTGAGAATATTCTCCAGGCAACTATAGATAATCTAACCACGCCTGTGGCACCGATACTTGATCCGGCTAACGCCCATGCGGAGTTAGAAGAAACTAGACAAAAAGTACTAGTAGAGGCAAAAATGGTGTTGGCCTTGCGGGAGTCCTTGAACAGGACCCTGCGAGAATATGCTAAGGCAAACAAACTGGATGTTGCCCCCGAGCGGGTAGATGAATTGAGATTGAGAGGAAAGAACCTCATGAATGATATCAACAAAGAGCATGAGGCTCACGAAGGTGATTCAGTCGACCTAGGCTTGCCGAGGTATAGTACCCCGGCAAAGAACCTGAGGGCGGCAAATGCCACAGTCCTGGAGTTGGAAGGATTAAGCGGGGAAGCCCGGCAAATACAGCAAGAAAGAGTGAATGAGCTGGTGTGCATTGCGAACCAGCAGAATGAGGAAATGCTTAGGGCTGACCCGGCAAGACCGGGAGCTTCGCGTATGGTTCATTCGGCCGGAGTAGCACCTGCACTATCTGCGGCAGCAGCATCCTCACCCGGAAACAACGCGCGAAAAGATAGAGCAGTGACTTCAAGAAAAAGAAATAAGAAGATTGTTCCGTATGATCCGACAGTAGCCGGAAAGGTCAATGAAAACAAAGGCAATGGAAGCCGAGGTAACAGTGGCGATAGAAACCCCGGTCGTGCCAACAAAGGCAATGGAAGCCGAGGTAACGAGGACCTCGGAAGGAGAGATCATGAGAACAATAACCCGACGGAGGGCAGGAGAAATCCTCCGCCAGATCCTCGGCCGAGGTATGAACCTCGGCAAGAGCGAGAAGTGAGATCAGCTCACTATGATCAGGCAAATGAGAGGTACAATGATGGGTACTCGGATATGGAGAATGCAGGGCATGGTGGGAATTATCATTGTGGAATACAGGAGAGGATCATATACAGAAACTTGCCATCAAATGATGCGAGACTAAAACTGGACAGGTTATATCGGTCCGAGTTGTTGGAGGAACAAGGTCCGCCTGGTCCAGCGTGCTTCGGACCACGGATCATGGGCGAACCATCGGTGTCGAACTTTCAATTGGCAAGGGGCACGAAAACATACAATGGGAGCACAAAACCACAAGATTGGTTAATTGATTATGCCACTGCGGTGAAGATAGCTGGCGGAAACCTGCGATGGGCGGTGAGATACGTCCCACAGATGCTGGAAGGACCAGCCAGAGTATGGTTGAACAATCTGCCAGCAGGCAGTATCAATTGTTGGTTAGATTTTGAAGAAATGTTTGTCAGCAACTTCACCAGTACCTATAAAAGACCAAACAGGCCACAGCAGCTCGCTATGTGCAAGCAGAGGCGAACGAAACGGATAGAGAATTCTTGACTCGGTGGTGTAACCTCAGAAACTCATGCGAAGGAGTCATAGAGTCTCAAGCGATAGCTTGGTTTGCTCAAGGCTGCCGATATGCAAGTGTATTATGGCAAAGGCTGCAAAGAGATATGCCAACCACGTTGGCAGAGACCATCAGGATAGCAGATTCGTATGCTTTAGGGGATCCGACGCAACTAGAATTAATGTCGGCAGAGCATCGGGAGCACCAGGATCAATATGCAAGAGATGCAGCCGGATAATCGAGGCACAACGAATTCCGAGGTAGAAGAAGGGAGGAGAGGCCAGACTACATATATGCTTCCAACCAGGTGGCAGCGGTGGTACAAGATCAGCCGAGTCACGGAAACAGTCAGCGACAGAAAAATGGTCCTCAGCAGTGGACACCGAGGAATGAAGGAAGAGACAGTGGACACCAGAACAGAAGAATCAGTGGCAGGAAAGGCCAAAGTACACGTTTGAATCCATGTTGGATCAACCGTGTAAGTTCCACACTCCAAACCCGGCCAAGCCGGCTAATCATACAACTCGTCAATGTGCTTGGATGAAAAATGCAATGGGGAACCCGGCGGGCATGCAAGCGCCTCCTCATCAAGCGCATCAGCAGCAGCAGCAGCAACCATAGCTAACCGGAGCAAATGCGCAGCAGTTAATGTTACCGCCACCTCCTCCGAGGTATGATAACTCGGACCGGAGGGATGCAGTGCATCAAGTGATAAATCAAGGTCAAGATGGAAGGGCAAACCCTGGAAACAATGGACGTAATGATTACAGGGAGCATCATCAATCATATTGTGTGTTCACAACAGAACAGCAGGACAGGCAGAGCGTACAATGCCGGCGTATGGAAGTGAGCGTTGTTATGCAGGCAGTACCAAGATACGTGCATTGGTCTGATCAGGAAATAACCTGGAGCATAAAAGACCACCCGAAGATAATGCCGAATCCAGGGTCGTATGCACTGGAACTAGATCCGACATTTGTCGGACCCAGCATTAATGTGAAATTCTCAAAAGTACTCATTGATAATGGGAGTAGTATCAACATTATGTACAAGGACACAATGCACAAACTTGGAATTGCGCAGAATATGTTACAATCCACAAGAACCACGTTCCATGGGATAGTGTCGGGTCTCGTGCGAACCCATTGGGAAAGTCCGGGTAGATGTGTTATTCGGCACAAGGGAGAATTGCAGAGCAGAGAATTTGGAGTTCGAGGTGGTGGACCTAGAGAGTTGCTATCATGCTTTACTCGGACGTCCAGCATTGGCTAAATTCATGAGCAGTTGCCACATTACTTATTTGAAAATGAAATTACCCGGCCCACAGGGGGTGATAACAGTAGCCGGAGATTATAGAAAATCAATGGAGTGTGCCTCGGCCGGATCAAACCTGGCCGAGTCGTTGGTGATAGCAAGAGAAAAGAGGAGGATTCAGGAAGTAGCAGCTCTGGCTCAGTCGGCACAGCTGAATATGCCGGCATTAGCCAACCCCCATGGAAGTGTCTCTTTCCAGCCGACTAAAGAGACGAAAAAGATCCAGATAGATGAGCAATTCCTAGAGCGCACCATCACGATTGGTGTCAGCCTAGATGTCAAATAAGAAGGCGATCTCACCAACTTCCTCCGTGAGAATCGGGATATCTTTGCATGGTCGACTCAAGACCTTCAAGGTGTGCCGAGGGAGTTGGCTGAGCACTCTCTGCATGTAAGGCTAGGAGCAAGGCCGGTGAAGCAACCTATCCGCCGCTTCGCCGAAGACAGGAGAAAAATAATAGGGGATGAGATAGCTCGGCTCCTTGCAGCCGGGTTCATCATGGAAGTGCTTCATCCGGATTGGCTATCAAATCCAGTGTTTGTAGAAAAGAAAAAATATGACCCGAATGTGGCCATAGTATGGCGAATGTGTATCGATTACACGAACCTAAACAAGGCGTGTCCTAAAGATCCTTTTCCTTTATCTAGGATAGATCAAGTCATTGATTCAACCGCTGGTTGTGAGCTGTTGTCATTTGTAGACGCGTATTCTGGCTTCCACCAGATACCGTTGAATCCGACTGATCAAATAAAGACTGCCTTTATTACCCCGTACGGGGCTTATTGTTATCGCACCATGCCATTCGGCCTGCGTAATGCAGGAGCAACATAACAAAGATGCATGCAAAAGTGTCTACATGACCAGATAGGAAAAAATGTATAAGTGTATGTAGATGATGTGGTTATAAAAATAAAAGAGAGCAAAACGCTCCTTGATGATATTCGGCAGACATTCGCAAACTTGAGAAGATTCCGGATGAAGCTTAATCCGGAAAGATGTACCTTCGGCGTGCCGGCTGGAAAATTACTCGGCTTCCTCGTGTCCAGCCGGGGTACAGAGGCAAATCCAACCAAAATCCGCGCAGTTGAAAGAATGGAACTGCCGAGGTGTCTAAACGATGTACAAAAGTTTACAGGATGCTTGGCTTCGCTGAGTAGATTCGTATGTCGACTAGGGAAGAAGGCATTGCCTCTATATCAACTGATGAAAAAATCTGATAAATTCATCTGGACACCACAGGCTGATAATGCATTTCATGAGTTAAAGAAGATGTTGGTCACAACACCGATCTTGGCTTCTCCATTATCAAAAGAACCCATGTTACCTTATGTAGCCGCCACTAACAGAGTGGTAAGTGCGGTGGTTGTCGTGGAGCGGAATGAAGGGGATAAGTCAATACAAAGACCGGTATATTACCTAAGCGAGGTATTATCGGCCTCAAAACAGAACTACCCGCATTACCAGAAAATAGCTTATGGAGTGTACGTGTCGGCGAAAAAACTCAAACACTACTTTGAAGAACATCCGATAAAAGTAATTTGTGAAGCGCCCATAGCCGAAATATTGAGCAACAAAGATGCAAGTGGCCGAATAGCAAAATGGGCAATCGAGTTATCACCTTATGCTCCGCAGTTCGATAGGCGGGATGCAATTAAATCTCAGGCAGTGGCCGACTTCTTTGTGGATTGGGCCGAGGTACAATATGAACCACCATTACCAGATCCGAATTATTGGACAATGAATTTTAACGGATCCAAGCTAAGAAATGGTTTGGGGGTAGGGATAGTATTGATTTCGCCGAAAAAAGATCAGCCGAAGTATGTGCTGCAAATACATTTCACCGCGCCAAACAATGTAGCCGAGTATGAAACACTCGTCCATGGGTTAAAAATAGCAAAGAGATTGGTATACGTCGGATCCTATGCTATGGGGATTCGGATCTGGTAGTACAGCAGGTATCAGGCAATTGGGACGCACTAGATGCGAATATGGCCCTATATAGATTTCATGTGCAAAAAATCAGTGGTTATTTCGATGGATGAGAATTTCACCATATACCTCGGGCAGAAAATGATGCTGCAGATACATTGTCAAAGCTCGGATCAACCAGGCAATCAATTCCCCCGGGCATTGCCCTAGAGCACCTGAGAAAACCATCAATTACACCATCACCGGAATCCGAGTCAATTCGTATCTCGGCGGAACTGATAGAAGGAAGTGTGCCAATGGAAATTGACAAGGAATATGACCCGGGTTTTCTAAAGATAAACCCAGCCGTAGAACGAGCAAACACAGTAAGATCCGAAGCAGTTATGTCGGCATAAAATATGGAAATCGATAGTGAGACTATCCGAGAGAAAATCACGCTGATGTGGGCGCAACCCATATTTTCATTCCGTAAGGACGCAATCTTGCCGAGTGATGAGGTACTGGCTAGACAGACAGTAAGAAGAGCAAAATCTTATACAATCATAAACAATGAGCTGTATAAGAGAAGCGTCACAAGCGTACTGCAAAGATGTGTTGACTCGGCAGAAGGGAAGGAAATACTCCTGGATATACATCAGGGAGAATGTGGGCATCACACCTCGTCCAGAGCTTTAGTGGACAAAGCATTTAGGCATGGATTTTATTGGCCGACGGCATTGAAGGAGGCAAAAGAATTAGTAGAAAAATGTAACGGTTGCTAGAGATACACCATCAGGATACATATGCCCTCGTCTGAATTAAAGACAATACCAATTACTTGGCTTTTTTCTGTATGGTGCTTGGATATGGTAGGTCCGTTCAAGCCAGCCCGGGGCGGAATGACTCACATTCTAGTCATAGTGGATAAATTCACAAAGTGGATCGAGGTGAAACCAATAAGAAAGTGTGATGGATCAACAGCGGTAAAATTCCTCAAAGATATTATCTTGAGATATGGATATCCACACAGTGTTATCACGGATAATGGCACAAATTTTGCTGAAGGAGCCTTTGCTAGATTCTGCCAAGAGAAACACATAAGACTAGATGTTGCCTCGGTGGCTCACCCAGCATCAAACGGGCAAGTAGAAAGATCAAATGGGCTGGTATTGTCCGGAATAAAACCCCGGCTTATCGAACCGCTGCAAAGGTCGGCAGGATGCTGGATCGAGGAACTTCCAGCAGTACTGTGGACCCTCAGAACTACCCCGAACAGGTCAACAGGATATACCCCATTCTTTCTAGTATACGGGGCAGAAGCTGTTCTTCCAGCCGACATAATGCATGATTCGCCAAGAGTGATCCAGTACACAACTGCCGAGGTAAATGAAGTAGCTCGGCAAGACGATGTTGATTTGCTAGAAGAGGCCAGGGAATTGGCATTATCAAGATCAGCTATTTATCAGCAAGACCTCCGACGATATCACAGCAAGAAAGTCAATCCAAGAGTTTTTAAAGAAGGAGATTTGGTTCTTCGGCTAGTGCAGCGCACAGCCGGCATGCACAAACTCTCACCCCCATGGGAAGGACCATTCATCGTGAGTAAAGCATTGCACAATGATGCATATTACCTAATCGATGCTCAGTCACCAGAAAAGAACAAGGCAAACAAAGCCGGCGACGAATCAAAAAGACCGTGGAACATAGACTTACTACGTCCGTTTTACACTTAGAAGCCATATATTGCATGTCACGATGTGACGCGCCAAGTCAGACTATCGAGCATGTATTAGACCTCGGCACCCCGAGCAGCGACTCGGGGACTGCATCATATTGTATCTTATTTTGAATTATGTATCAAACCTCGGCACCCCGAGCAGCGACTCGGGGACTGCCTCATATTGTATCTTATTTTGAATTATGTATCAAACCTCGATACCCCGAGCAGTAACTCGGGGGCTGCCCCATGTTGTATCTTATTTGGAATTATGTATTAAATCTCGGCACCCCGAGCAGTGACTCGGGGACTACCCCATGTTGCTTCGTATTTTTAAGTTGTGTATTAAAACCTCGGAGCCACGAAAAATAACTCGGGGACTCCCCCGTGACGCTCTCAACATTGAATTATGCATTATGTTTTGATGACCCAAATAATAACTCGGGGACTGCTGCATGATTTTAGATATTTTTTTAGCACACACAAGAACTCAGTAACCCGAGTGATAACTCGGGGAATGACTTATATCATCCACTGTTTGTCGCCAGACACATAAAAGCTCCATAGCTCAACTAGAGACTCGGGGACTCCCAAAAATTGTTGATCATAACTTGCAAGATATGATATAAGCTTGCCTCGGTCATCAAAGGAACAGCAAAGCGGAAACAAACAAAGATCTCTAAGGATAATGGAAACAAGAATAACAACCCCAGCAAATCGAAGTATGATAAGGGATGCAACCTATTTTATCACTTTACTATATATGGGCTTCGAGCATGGTACTTCAGGTAGAAGTTGAGAACACAACAGCTACGCAACCAAGTTTACAAAGGGCAAGCAAGATAAATGCCGAACGAAGGTCAGCCACATAGAAGAATACAATCCGAATTTACGAAATTAAAGCTCACCAAAGCAAAGATATAAAGCAATGAGATTTGCTTAGATGGAATAATAATAATTACCATCATGAATGCCTCAGCGGCGCAAGGCAAAAAGGTTCACACCACACCAAAAGCCGGACAATTGTTCCACAGACATCATACGCCCGGCATACCGGGGACTGAAAACAACTTAGAGTTTTTTGAACCTAACTAACGAAAAGAGCCAGATCACCCTTAAGGGGCAGTAGCATGGTCAGGAGCATCGGGAATGGGTATCTCGGATGATAGCAGAGCGACCTCGGTCTCCTGCGCAGGGGTATTTTCAGGAACTAGGCGCTCCAAGGTAGCTGGCGCCTAAGCCGAAGTTACTTCGGCTTCAACAGAAGCAATAGTAACCTCGGGGACAAGCTCCGGCTGCTAAGAAACATCAGGTTGAGCTCGAGAATTCTCAGTCCCTTTAGAGGACGATCGCGCGTCGCCATCCTCATCCGAGCTTGTATTTGAGTCACGGGAGTTATCCGAGTCACCCTCCGCTTCATCCTGATCGACCGAATCATCACCGGATTCATCTTCAACTTCGACATCATCCGCCGGATTGGGAAGAAAACTCGGCCCTTCGATCCAATTATGCAAGTCGGCATACTCGATAAGCTGAAAAGCACGAGCCTGATGGCGAGCAATAAACTCTGGATTTTCCACTCAAGGAGAGCCAGTGCGTAGATGCATCAGAGTATCGAGGGAGATATCTTCATACCAAGACAACACGGTCGTAAGGGCCATGTCAGCACCAGCCCTCCCAGCAGATTCCCTCCAGAGGTTAAGTTGGGTTTGAGATGCCATCAGCCTTGACACAAGCACTTCAATCTCATCAATTTCAGGCGTTCCAGAGGTGTTCGGCCAAAGAACATGGTAGGCCCGGGTAGCTGCTTGCACCATATCTCTTCCCATGATCTTATTGGTCCAATAGCAACAGCGACCGCAATCAGAAAGTCCTCAACAGAGTATTCCTAATCTGAGGTAACGGGAACACCTCGGCAAGCGCGAGCAGTCACCACTACCTTGGAGCTCACCGGTTTAGCTTCGGGGAAATGATCTACAAATAAAGGCACCATATAAGATAAGACGAGCAAAAGAAAAATGTAAGTCGGCAAAGACTAGAGACTTACGGTGAATATAATTCAGCATCTTATGCAGATCCTGGGTCCAGTCGGCCTTATTCTTCTCAAAGCGAGTGATTTCCTTGCTCATCATCCGGTTCTTCAGCTCGGCAGCGTCGAGGAGTTTCTTATCTTTCTGCAACTACAGGCTCAGTCGATTCTTTTTTTAAGAAAATTCTTGATCAACTTTTTCCAATTCGGATTTTTGGGAAAGCTTGAGAGAATCAACCTCGGCGCGTAACCGGGTTATCTCATCATCCTTCTCTTTGAGTTGCGCCGAATGATTGACAGCTTGCTCTAAAAAATGCAGCATCATATCAGGCATAGGTATGCATTCTTGATGGGATGCTGCAAATGTGTGCAAATCGGCTATACCAAAGCCGGAAGGTTGTAAGAAACCCAATATTTATCTCAGACAGAAATTAACAAGTTAAAAACCAAAAACGAGGAACCAACCTTCAAGAGTGTCAACTTTCTTGGTAAGGCGGGTATTCAGATTATTGATACTAGCTGCACACCAGCAAAAAGTGAATTAGCACGACAAGCCAAAAATGTTAAGAACTTAAGGAACAATACAAAGATTTATTAAATTACCAGTTTTATTCACTACGGGAACAACCTTCTCAAACTTTTCTTGCAGTTTCTTGTGGGCAAAGAGCAACCTTTGAAATTCAGCAGTCCACCGATCATGGGAAACCTAGACATAATAGAAGGTTACAAAATTGGATATTCAAAGTTAAAACAGATCCGAATCAAGTGAAACTTCACTCGGATCTAGGTGGCTGGATATCCAAAGTTGAAGCAAATCCGAATCAAATAAAACTTGACTCAGATTTGAGAGGCTGGATATTCAAAGTTAAAGCATATCCGAATCAAGTGAAACTTGACTTGGATCTAGGTGGCTGGATATTCAAAGTTGAAGCAGATCCGAATCAAATAAAACTTGAATCAGATCTGAGTGGCTGGATATTCAAAGTTAAAGCAGATCCGAATTAAATAAAATTTGACTCGGATCTGAGTGGCTGGATATTCAAAGTTAAAGCAGATCCGAATTAAATAAAATTTGACTCGAATCTAGGTGGCTGGATATTCAAAGTTAAAGCAGACCCAGCTTAAGTGTAACTTGACTTATATCAAAATAGCTAGATATTTAAAGCTAAAGCAAATCCGAACTGAGTGAAACTTGATTCGAATATCACGGCTAATCCGAGTCATGACATTTGAAGCCTGACAAAGCTTCCAAATGATAAACAAGTTATCCGGTTGCAAGCTTCGGGGACTAGTATGTATATAATACCATTTGAATGATAAACAAAATATCAACGAAAGCACTTACCACATTCATCTTGTCACTATCAAGGACAATCTTAGTAGCCATGTGCAAGCGACTGCTGATGTCGGAAAGCTGGAATGGCTAGCTACTCGGATTGCCTTCAAGTTGATCCGCGGTGTTTCAGTTATTGGCATACTCCACCAAGGATCCGAGACCGTTTCCGCTCTCAATGCGAGTCAACACTTTACCTTGGGCCCGTTGCGTGACCATCGTCGTTGTCAGACTCTTGTGAAGAGTAAGTTGAGTGTCGGCAGCAGGGGTGACAACAGGCTCAGCAGAGGAAGCTCCCTTGCAAAGTGCATCGGCTGTGTTGGCCTGAGAAGAGGAGGCTGACCCTTTCTGAGATGCTGAAGGTTTAGAAACGACAGTCTTCCTACTTTTAGTAGAGACTTCGTCAGGGGCAGCAACCTCAGCACTAGGAATCATGCCCTAGGGGGCAGGAGGAACTGAAATCTCCGACAGGGACGAGGTGGTGATATCCTCGGATGGAATTGGAGTAGCAGCTGGGATTGTGGTGATCAAAGGGTCATTGGGGGAAACTTTGGTGGTCATGGAAGGAGAAAAAGGCTCAACCGGATGATCCGGTGTGGGAGTTATGTCGGCACTGACGGTGGGGGCAACAGGCAAATCTCGTCCATGCGACATATGTGTCAGCGCAGGAGGAGAGTCAACACGAGGGGGTTGGGAACCCGAGTATCTTCTGGAGGAGGAGAAGGCGGTCGAGTGGTATGGGTCGTCATACTCGGACCGCTAGGCTGTGCGGAAAGAGGAGCACTGCGAAAGACAAAAAAAAGGAGGTCGAGTCAATGGCCAGAAAGAGAGAAACAAGAAATACGAATGAAAGTAAACTCACCCAGTAACCGCGGGCATGGTCTTACGCCTCGGAATATGCTGGACAGACTTCTTCACTCGCTTCTTGGGGGCAGCATCGGAGGGATCTGCCGCAGCGGTGCGCTTCTTCGAGGTAGCAGGAGCTTGAGAAGCAAGAGGCTCGACGTCATGCACCTGACCGGCTGGATTAGCTGGGAAAGTAGGAGACGGAAAGGCGTAAGAGATAGGCACCGTGGCAACTACCTCAAGAATTTGGACGTCGTCCGAGTCACCTTCATTCGCGTGGGCCGAGGTCTTGCCACGGGCGCGAACCGGAGCAGCATCCGACTTAGGGACAAACTCTTCTGAGTCAGGTTCCCCGTTGTCCGGGGTATTCCGATATGCAGTCCATGAAAGAGCCAGAACCTCGGCATCCTCGGTCTTTTGCTCCGCAAACCTCTACGAGAGAAGAAACAAAGTAGGATTAGCAAAAGAACAGTCACAAAGGCAACTCGAAATCAAACACCAATGCGTAAATTTACCTGAGGAGGGGGATTCCCGTGAGTGAATGGCTTCAATCCCCATGCCCACTCCTCCGGCATATCGGTCTTGAAGATAGCTCGGACACGCTTATAAATGTGATCGAGAGTACCATTCATGTAGCAAAGCTTGTGAGAACGAAGCTGAAAAGGGCAAATTCGGCTGCTGATGAATGCGGTCATCAGATCCTCACCTCGGAGCCCGGCGTGGATTAACTCCTTGAGCCGAATCTCAAATGCCTCGGCCAGAGCATGGCTTTTCCTAGGGTTGTAGTTCCAATTCTTCTTGGAAGGGGGGCCGATAGAAAAAGCGGGGAGCCGAATCTTATCTTCTTTCCCAGTGTTTTTGACATAGAAAAATGATCTGTGCCTTTTCTTGCAAGACTCGAGGCCGGGGACACGAGGGAACTCGGAGTTTATCCGAGGTGTAATAGACACAGCCCCGCATTGGGTAAGGGATTTCTCGGAAGGGTGAAGAGATTTGTCCGGAACAACATTAGATCGTATTTGGAAGAATTTAGACCAGACTGGAACGGAGGGCCAAAGACCGAAGTACCCCCCCTCCGAAGCTGAGATAAAACCCCACAAAGAGGCGATAGCATTGGCCGGTAGATGATGCGGCTGGAGGCCGAAGTAATCGAGGAACCCCCTAGCAAAATCACTAAGGGGGAGGCCGAACCCACGAGCAAAGTGGGACATGAAAACTACATACTCTCCCTCGTTGAGTACGGGAGAGGATTCTTGTCGGGCAAGCGACAGCTTACCTCGGCGGGGATCCGGCACGTCTTAATTAACCATTCTACCTCACGGTGAGTGACAGTGGAACCCTGCCAAGAACCCCGTTCTGGACCGGACGCAAAGTCATCCTCCTCGACGAGGGCTCCGCTGGCAGAACTGGACATGGGCTCGTCGGAGGAATCAACGGAGGAGAAACTAGCGGCGGGGAGAGGCCTAGAGGTGCAGGGCCCCATCATGATTCTAACGAGCGGGGCGGCGAAACAAAGAAGAACCGCCACGAGGAATCTAGGAAGGCAGAGGGAATGCCTAGGGCGGAAACCTAGTGGCGGTGCCATAGGATAACTCACCGGCGAAGGCAACGGAGCGAGGGCATCGCGGTGAGGTCGTCGGAGCAGAAGAACTGTAGCGTCACCGTCGAGGACATCAACAATGGCGCAGCCGCTAGCGCACGAACGGAGGCACGGGCGTGAGGAGGAAGATCGAAGGGCACACGAAGGGGGAAAGTAAATCCTCTAGCCCCGTTCCCCTCCTTATAACCGCGCAGTTTTAGCGGTAGTTAGATCGTGGGTATGCCACGATAACCGTGTAATCACACGCGTGGAGGAACCGTTCGCAACTAGTGGAGCCACACCACAGGCCACACGGCACAGGAGAGGATCGGGCCAACTGACCGATGCGGTACTCGAGGCGTCACTGTGCCGACGCGACGGGCGCAGTAATCACTGTAGCTTGTCAGTGAGCACTATAGAGGAACAAAAAACTAGAAGAATAATGATGAGTGGTACACGTAGGACGAGGCGTGCTCATGAAGCTGCGCGGATACCTCGAACAGAAAAGAACTAACTCGGAAAGAAAGAAAGAAGTAAATTGGGAAACTGATGTGGCCCGGCCAAGGTTACGGGAAGGACCACACCAGCTTCGGGGACTAATGTTGGGGAGGTGACCCCGGGTAGGGTCAAGACAGAGGAAAGACGAAAGGAATCTCCCATGTCGTGGGCCGAATTACTGATTGTGTCGGCCGAATCATATAAGAGTCGGCCGAGATAACCAGGGCCATGATGAATGACGAATGAGTAACACCTTATCCGGCCGACATATGAATTAAGTCAGCCAAATGAGTCTGACTAACCTGAATACAGGTGAAGGCCGAGCCGAGTTATGCGAGACAAGGCCGAATAACATGAAGCTTGCATGAGAAGGAGGTGCCTATAGTCAAACCCTAGTCACTGGCTAGGAGGAATCTAGATAGAGCCAAGCACAAAGGACAAGGAGCAGAGATGCAGAAGGGCAGATGAACGTCACGGAGGTGACAGTGTGGAAGCCCGAGGCGCGCATGTGAAGGTCTCTGGAACGTTGCCGTCGATAGAAGGGAGACACAGAAAGGAGTACGCCGAGTTACCACTTTGGGACAAACATATTCCAAGAATATGCTTGCCACGTCAGCCCTAGAAGGAACCAAGGAACCCCTTTATAAGGAGGGGCACGGGCTCCTGAGAGGGGGATCGATTGATTCCATACCAAAGGGCTCGTGTAGTAGCTCTCTTCTTCCTTGATATAGCTCAATGAGCATTTGTAGTTCTTAAGAGGAGGAATAAAGATCTACTTGTTAGTCATTTGAGTGTAGAAATCACTACATCTTCCCTCCCCGGATCCCTCTAGCATCCATTGGCCCCATACTTTAGCCTACCCATGGCATCTGCCGTGCCACCACCACGACAAAACGTTTGTTTGTTTCATATGCAGAAAACATAGCATAGTGGCAATCATCTTGTCCCTCATAGAGTAGCAATTAAATGCACAGGACACCTGCAAAGTTCACAAGGGTGACTAGAAACAAATAGCACAAGAGCAAGTAATAACACAATATGCATCGATTAATAAGCTTTGGAACACTGCACACAGAATGACAACTATGCTCTCTTAATGGTGCCTAAAGGTAGAAGGTGGAGACTCAATAGTGGTGGAAGAAAGGCCTTCTTGTAAAAGGATTAGGGATTACAAGTTTCAAAAAGAGCTTCCAAAAATTATGGTACTTGTTATCTTTAAGCCCTCATTGTCCCTATCATAAGCATCTTGAAGTGATTAAGGTAAGTGGCAAAGCTGGAGTATATGCTTGACGAAGTATAAGTTGGCAATCTCAAGTCCCTTGAATACGAGGGCCACACCTCATGCATACTCAACTTTGGGTCCAGGTAAGTTCTTGTCACTATAAGTGTTTGCATATCATTGAGAACCGCCAACGGGTACCCCTTGCACATGGTACATGAGCTTTCCCATAACCAAAATGACAAGGCGAGCACACAATGAGTATCTCGGCAATCTTTTTATTTACCATATGCATAACTTTTTATTGAGGATGCTTCATAGATAGCTCATTATGGTGATGCTGCAAGTTTCCACCATGATTAGGCATGGCTTAGGCTAGCGGCCCAGGCGTTTCTCTAACACATAATACAAACTCCATGGACTTACAAGTCCCCTCTTTATTTCACACCGGTGACATCCATAGACAAAAGAACATGATATCAACTGAGTACAACAAGGTACAAGTGCAATGTTAAAAACGGTCCCCATGACAGCACGGTTCTGCTAATTCCAACTTATAAGTGCAAGCATATACAACAAAGTTGTCACAATGGTTCAAGTTTATTAGGGGCAAAGAATAAAGCGTGCCATCAAGTTCGTGAGGGCTTTAATCACTAAGTTTTCACATAATAAAATAGTTTTTAATTGGAAGATAGTTGAAAACAAAAATATACTTGGAATGGTGTAACACACCATGCATAGGAGTTTATAGTGGACATTTTGAAATAACTTGGTTTCTTGGGAGTTGGAGGCATGATTAGAACTTACTCATACAAGTGGAGGCTAGCAAAAGACTGGGAGCAACCAACTAAGAGAGCAATAATGGCCAAAATCATGCAGTGCAACAAAGCATACTAATCAAAGCAAAGAGTGGTACTACAAGTCAAGGACTAAATGATCATAGAGGCTAATGGTGACTTTTGAGAGTCATAACATGGTGTGAGCATGTGGCAAGTCAACCCAAGCAAAACATCAAAGGAGAATACCACAATACTATGCTTTTGCATGCTAAAACAACGCATAATTTCTTCAACGCACACTAAGCAATCTCAATTGTTTGGAACAAGACATGCTACAGCAATAATCACTAAGCATAATGCTAAAACAACACCTAGCATGTCATGCTAAAGTCTAAGTCACAGTCAATGCAAGCTCCTCTTGCACTTACAAGCAAGAACTTACTACTCCTTTCCAACACCAAGCAACTTATTTGCAAAAGAACACAGCGAGAACGGGGGTCCAAACTTCTTTATTCAAGCAAACTAAACAATCTAAGCAGACGAAAACTAAGACGCTCCAAGAACAACACAACTGCGCATGAAACAATAAAAACGAAGTGTCTAGACAGACCTGAGCTTTTTATTGATGAAGAAGGGGATTTCTTGGACATCCCCAAGCTTTGACGCTTGTACCTCTTGGATATTTCTTGGGGTGACACCATGGTGTCATCCCCAAGATTGAGCTTTTGTCCATTCTTCATCTCATTGCACCATTCTCTCTCTACACCTGAAATTTTTCCTTCATACAAAACTTCACACAATCTTCATTAGCAACATTAGTGTATTCAAAAGATATTAGACCACTGGAAAAGCTTTGGAACAGCAAGACTTTTCACTAAAAAAACAAGCTATTGTAGTAACTCCTTCAAAAATCTCAATTTACCTGAAGAGAACTCAAAAGGAAAAAATAAGAAGCAAATGCAAATAATGGCATAAATCTGTCACAACAGACAACAGGTAGAAACCGATTTTTTTGAACATCTTCTGTTGCTCAAATCAAAAAGTGTTGAACTAACAAATGTTAGCTAACATACAGGGGGATTTATTCGTACATTTTGAGCTCAATCCGAGTTACAGAGTCTCCTCACGATTTTTTTTGGTGGAGGACAGAAATCTGTTCCGGGACAGCAACTCCCCAAATCTTACTTCCCTCTCATTAGAGGTCATTCTTGGCACAAAAAGCAAACAAAAAGGATAAGGAGAGGTCATTACTGAACTAATAACTTCCAATACTCAAGGAAACTCTTGGGTTATCTCCCAACAAGTACTTTTTTAACGCCTTTAAGTTAGGCATGATAGCTTGAGATGATGCTCACATAATAAATATGAATTGAAGTCAAAGAGAGCATCAAGAAGAAAATTCAAAATACATTTAAGTCTAACCCTCTTCCTATGCATCGGAATCTTGTACACAAATAGATTCACAAAGAACAAAGTGACAAGCATAGGAAGATAAAACAAGAGTAACTTCAAAAAAATTAGCACATAGAGAGATGTTTCAGTACCATGAAAATTTCTACAACCATACTTTCCTATCTCATAATAATTTTCAGTAGCATCATGAATAAACTCAATAATATAGCTATCACGTAAAGCATGCTTTTCATGATCTACAAACACATAATTTCTATCAAGCTCAAAAATAGTGGGATTAAAACCTTCACAGGTTTTACCCAAAGTAGATATTTCAAAAGGATCCACAGGAACATAACATTCATCCTCCTTTGGTAAGCATGGGGGACAATCAAATAATGTAAGGGATAAAGAGTTACTCTCATTAGAAGGTAGGCATGGGTAGATAATCTATTCTTCCTCCTTTTGTTCATCACTCTCTCCCTCTTTTTCATCTAATGAGCTTCCAATTTTAACAATTTCTTCTTCCATAGGCTTCTGCAAGGCATTAGACTCTTCCATTTGTGGAAAGCATCTATTGAAATATTCAAGAATATAGCCATATTCTTACTTGTAATTATCAAAGCAAAATTTAAGTATCTCATAAACCTCATATTCATAAGGTGCGTCATCGGTATTTTCAAGCAAACTAGCAAGTTCAAATGCACCCTTGAAAGCAATAAATTCTTCAATTTGTTCCACATCATCAAAGTCATAATTTCCTTTAACATAAGAGGATATGGTAACATTATCATTATACTCACAATGAAACTGGAGGTGTTTATACCTCCTACAACAACAAGCTTTATCAAAGCAATAAGTAATATTATAAGTAGAGCACACGTCTCTAGCAATAGTATTCAACTTATCAATTTGTTCCCATAAGTGTTTCCCTCTTTGTGACAAACGGTGTTCCTTATAATAATACTTTTGTTCCTCCGTGAACCAACCTTGCAAATAAGAACTAGTTTCAAAGAAACCATCCATTGATAGAAAGCATGACCAATCAAGGCAATTAGATACCACCAACTAGAGTAGGAACTAATTTTTTGTGTTTTTGAATAAAGAAAGCAAACCAAACTAAACTATTTTTTTTGGGTTTTTTGGAAAGAGGCAAACAAAACCAAGCAAAACAAACAAAGCAAACTAAAAACAAAGTAAAGAGAAAGGAAGTGAAGGACTCCCCTAGTGAAGACGTCCTTAGCCTCCCTGGCAACGGCGCCAGAAAGACTTGATGGTGCTCGACGTGGCACTTTGTTGGTAACCCCAAGCGCAGGGTGTGAAGAGCAAGCAACAAGTTTTCCCTCAGTTGAGACCGAGGTTATCGAACCAGAAGGAGGAAGGAAACGTCACACAGGTGTTGCAAGCAACGTGGAGACCTACACAACACAAACTAAAGACTTTGCCCCAACAAACAGTGAGGTTGTCAAGCTCATCGGTTTGCTATAACAAAGGATTAAACATATGGTGTGGAAGGTAATGGTTTGCAACAACTAAACAAGTAACAGTGGAAGATGTATCAATGGTAAAGATTGGACCGGGGTCCATAGTTCACTAGAGGTGCTCTCCTTAGATAAACAACATGGCATGAAGGGTAAACAAATTACAGCAGGGCAATTGACAGGAACTGAGCAAGGCATAACAATGCAATTACTAGTCAGAAAGATACTATGAGGTTGATTTGGCAATACAACAAGATACATAGACCGCCATCCAACTGCATCTATGACTAGAAGTCCACCTTCAGGTTATCATCCGAACCCCCTCTAGTATTAAGTTGCAAGCAACAAACAACTTCTTTAAGGAAAGTGTGTAAGGTAAATATTCCACATGTTCCATGAACAAGAGACCGTTGTTTTCTCCCTAGTAGCAACAACACATCTACAACCAAAGAGATTTCTGTCACTTCCCTTGGAAACTAGAGGCATGAACCCACTATCGAGCATAAATACCCCCTCTTGGAGTCACTAGCAACTACTTGGCCAAGATAGCTACTAACAACGGAGAGCATGCAAGATCACAAACAACACAAACATGATAGAATCATAAAGATAAAACCATTAATCAAACCAACATAATAATCTCAATATCCATCGGATCCCCGCAAACACAACATGCATGATTACAAATAGATTAGATCTTGATCATGAACGGAGCTCACCAGATCTATACATGAAAGCACAAAGGAGGAGATACAGCCATCTAGCTACTACATGGACCCATAGTCCAAGGTGGAACTACTCACGCATCATACCGGAGAGAAGGCCTCCAGGATTATCTCCCCTCCGGCAGGGTGCCGGGAAGAACTTTAGATCCCCCCCCCCCCGATCTAGTGACGATGGTGGCGGCGGCAAAAGACGGTTTCATGGAGATTTGATCGGGTACTTAGGGTTTCTGCATCGGGGGCTTATTATAGGCGAAGGGGGAGACCGAGGCGGCATCCAGGGCAGGAAAAGCCTAGCTAGGTGCGGGCTAGGGCCCACCCGTGCCTAGGGTGGGTCTGGCCCCCGTGGATGGCCTCCCGGGCTCTCCTCTGGACTTCTTGTTCTCCACAGAAAGTAATTGACTTTGTCCTTTGTCCCGTCCAATTCCGAGAATATTTATTTACTAACTTTTCTGAAACCAAAAACAGCAGAAAACAGGTATCTGGCACTATTGCAACTTGTTAGTAGGTTAGTACCAGAAAACATGTAAAAAGCACCTCAAAGTGTGGACAAGTAAAGCAAAGTAGATACTAAACAAGCATGGAGCATCAAAAATTATAGATACGTTTCCAACGTATCAATGGCGCCACCGCCGACCAGGGTAAGTTTCTGATCTACATAGCGGTTAGGGTTTGGACCCAATTAGACAGCGGTTAAGGCTTGATCTTCCGTAGTTGTAGAGCTATGTGAGGCTTTAGGTAGTATGTAACAACAGATTTCATAGTGTGCACACAATTTTTGGGATTTATTTTAACCGATTCCTCAATTTAGGTGTTGTCCTAGGGCAATGCCCGATTGGGGAACATGGCAGATTCCTCAATTTGGGTGCTGTCCTGGGGCATTGCCGATTGGGGATACTAGTGCATGTTTCTACCATGATTCATCTATGTTTGTACCATGTGCATTGCCAAATTTGGCAATGTTGCTTGCTCCCAATTTGCTTCTGACCTTGTTTAGCTTCCTGCCAAGGTGGTTAAGTTCGATTGCGAGACTGTGGGGAGGGGCTGGAACCCCCCACCCCTCCCCCCCACGGGGTTATCAGGACGTTCCCCTGACCAACCGCTGGCAATTCAAGTCGGTGGTCCTCGACAGGGTGGAGGCGGCTTCGCGGCCGCAGAGCAAGAAGGGCTGGCAGCCGAAGCTTGGCCACTATCCTATCGTCAAGGTCCCACATCGGTTCATCATCCAGCTGGACTCGGCGGACCTCCACATGCTGGTGATCTCGTCGGTGTTCTAGTTTAGCCTAAGGACCTCGATCAAGCAGCCGCTGTCGCGCGTCGTGCAGGTCACCGCGTGTTGGTGGTGCACCAAATGGGTGCAGGAGGACTAGTTCTCTGGCAAGGTCGCCTTCAGGAAGAACTGGCCGGAGCTGGTCTACAAGTATGACCTAGAGCACGACGACGTCATCGAGTTCAAGCTGAATCCCTTCATCATCAAGATGACGATTTACAAGGCGGGCTCCTCCAGCGCCAGGAAGTACACCTGCCCGGACCATGGCTAGCCGGCGGCACCCTTCATGTCGATGCTTCTGTAAGTTTGTATGTAGTACTGGTAGTTGTTGATGGACAACTAGTTATGGTGAACTAAGTAGGCTAATGTCTCTTTTGATCAGGGGTGAAAACCCCTGGTGGTGGTTCAGGGGCACGGTATTCCCCTATTGATGGTTAGTTTCATCAGGTGTTAAGCCCTTGGTGGTGGTTCAGGGGCATGGGATGCCCCTCTTGATGGTTCTTTTAATTAGTGGTGAAGTTTAGAACCCCTGATTGCTACCTGTTATGGTGACTATTAAGACTCTTATGGTGATCATTTGAATGTGTAGGTAACAATGTTTATGTCTGCATATGGATTTTATGTTGATCATCTGAATGTGTTTTGTGTGCATATGAATGTTCTTGTAATCATGTATTTTGTGTGTGTTGGGGTGGTAAGATCACCAAATTTGAAATGGATGATCATAACCCATGTGATCAGATGCAAAGCACCACACCAAACATATGTCAAATGCATCATCAGGAAAAAAGACAAGAATCTGGACAACCAAACAACTGGACATATTTGCAGGAAATGAGAATGCAGGAGTCCAAACAACTGGCCCAAGTTGGCCCAAGTCCAATCTCCCTCCATGCAGTACCCAACGGACCAAGTGGGAAAAAATGAAAATCTTGGGCCGGGCAACCAAACACTCCTTTAGTAGTTTTGATCGTCTAGTTTCTAGCTTTCAATTGTTTCTTTTCTTTTACCCATGCCATCAAAGTTTTTTCTTTACACGTGTTACTATTTAAGTTATTTATACATGTTACTATTTAACGTATAGACAAGGTTTAGCCCGCCAAGTAAGCAGAATCCATTGATTTGAGACAAATGGGGCATGTATTTGTATGGTGCACTTGCATGTACTCATTCTAAGCTCAGAATTCCTATGGATGAGAAGATTCATAGGCATGAGCAATAGGTCGAAGAACATAAACGAGCACATGATAACGGCGAATGTTATCGATGTTGAATACAAGGACAAAAATGTCATGATTGCCTTACAGTGACGAAACAATAAGTTTTATTCGTTTATTTTTACTTAACAACAAACATGGCACTTTGACAGTCACATGCAAATTGCACAAGTAGAACATTATATTGTTCCGGTGTAGCTAAAGTTGGTAATTAGGACATGAATCTTCACGAAATCATTAGTGCTACAATGTCACGCGGTAAAGAATTAGAGAGGGGAAATCAGTAGTATGTGGTCCATGTATTAAAAAAGTACGAGTGATAGCAATGAATATTACCCTTTTGTTTCTCCTGCACCACACAAGTTATCAATGTACTGCTAAAACCTTGTACACTTATATTACACTATATGTAAACTTATTTTTGAAACTTTAAGAAGACCAAAAATATCTCAAATGATTTCGGGATGTATGTACACCCGAGTTTAGAGAAAAACATTTTTGCTATATATTATTCATGGGCTTCAAAATGAGTATCTATAATTAAAAGAAAATAGCAAGTCGATATTAAGAACCATATAATGTAAACATTAATCTCGCACAAGTACAAATTGATGAAAATATCATCATATACCGGATGCAAATGTCGGAATAACTATTTTTATACTTATCATTTGAGAAATAGACAGATAGTCACTCCCGTAGAAAAACTCCTCTCGCGTTGGTAAGTGTAAATACCACACCTATTAAATTAACTACAAAAGCTAACCGCAAAAAAAACTACAAAAGCAATTGTAACATTTTCCATGAGATTGCAAGAGGAGTAACTTAATTGGCGAAGACTCTGTTTCTTTAGGTTCCGCGGGCCAAGCCCCTGCTCCATTGAAACGAAACAAGAACAGAGGAGTGGTTGCTGTCGTTATAACTTTGTAGCTAAACATCCCATCATATCCAGTAACCCATTCTTAAAAAAAACACTATGTAGCTGTTGACCCACTTCCTTCAAACTGTATCATGTGCTAGCACACCTTTCCTTCATTGATTCATTACATACGCAATTGCACGTACATACCAACTGTTCGTAGTTACACAGATAAATAGTTAAGCACAAGACCAAAACTTAATCAGTCATCAGAAGATTCAGAAACAGAATGGCATCCATGGAGATGCACTTTTATGGATCGACCACGTACGCGTTGTACCATATATATGCGCCTAGATCTCGGCGGTGAGGCCTTCCACCTCGAGCTGGAACTTCTCCATGGCGTCCTTGGGCAGGCAGATGGGCACCACGGTGCCTTCCTCCCCCTTGCCGTTCCTGGACCTGGAGAAGTAGTTGGTGACGCCGGGCAACGGCCCCTCGCCGCCCTTGGCCGGCCCGCCGTACACGGGCGCGCCCCACCCGAAGTCGACGCTCTTGAACCCGGCGTGGCTTACATCGGAGACGATGTACGTCCTTGCGAGCGCGAACAGGGGCCGGCCGCGGAGCACCATCAGGTCCGCCACGGACAGCAGGTAGTCGTACGTGACCGCCGACTTGGCCTTCTTCACCAGCTCCAGCGCGTAGCCCAGCCCGCCCGCGCACAGCTCGCCCGCCGTGGTGGCCGCCACGGAGTAGGCGAACGCGTTCCCGTAGAAGCCCTCGGGCAGCGGCACGTCGGGGCGGCCCCGCGCGTTGACGATGAAGGAGAGGCGCACCTCCTCGTCGGCGCCGTACCCGAGCGCCGCCGTGCGGCCCAGCCAGATGCAGGCCGCCACCAGCTCGAACCGCGAGCTGCGGCCCACGTGCGGCGGCGCGCGCTGCCGCAGCCCCGCGATCTCGCGGGGCCCGAAGAAGAAGGGCACGCGGGCCATCTCGCTTGCCGGGGTGGAGAGCATCCGGTCCGCGCCGCCCGCGGGGTCGCTGTACTCGGGGTGCGGGTAGGAGGGTTGAGGGGGATCCCGCGCCATGAACATCTCCCTGCCCCATGCTGGGGGCACGGATGGACCGGCCTCGCCGCGGGCCAGCTCGCAGATGACCTTCTCGAACTCCATGCCGCCTGGGGCGTCCACGACGCAGTGGCAGAACCGCTGCCCGAAGATGAAGCCGCCGCACTTGAGCCTCGTCACCTGCACGTCACGTACGTTAATTGCACAGCGCTATGGTTTCTCTGACCGGCCGATGACAGCGACACGTGTACACACGTACGTACCTGAATGTAGAGCAAGGGGCGGTCGATGACGGGCTCGACGCCGGCGACGGAGGTGGCCTCGAGAATGAACTGCTCGAAGCAGGGGAAGGGCGGGCTCTGCACGTCCCCGAAGTCTTCCGCCGTGAGGTCGGCGTCGGCGTCGACGAACATGACGCCCTGCGCCTCGCAGTCGACGACGAGCTTCCTGCCGGGCTCCTCGCGGATGCGGCCGGCGAGCGGGTAGTAGGGGACGAGCGCCCTGGCGAGCGCCTCCCGGATGACGGCGGCCGGGTCCACGCCCCGCTTGGCCGGGTCGGCGCGGTACAGGTGGATGCCCGAGCTGTAGAACCGCATGCCCTCGGCGTCGTCGAGGTCCGAGAGCGGCTTGGTCTCACGCGGGGTCGGGGACGCCGGGGACACCAGCACCGGCTCGCCCCGCCGCACCGTGAACGCCGGGAGGATCGGCGACGCCATCTGTGAGCTCGGGGTGGGATGCTGGAGGTTTTGAGTACGTACGTGTGCTACGTAGGAGGTGTGGAGGTGTGGTGCTGCTGAGTGGAGTGTGGTTTTGGGTGCGTTTTATAGGGCGGGGAGGGAACAGGATGGGTTTTGGGGGTTGGTGCCATGGTCGTCCAATTCCACGGTGCAGTGGGATTAGTGGTGGGCACAGATGGATTAATTTGTCTATTCGGGCTCGCAAAGACGCGACGCGCATACGATCAAAGTCATAATTAAGGCTAGAAACAACTGATCGATCGGCAATGATAGCAAGCAATTGCTAATGAAGATCACACTACTCTACCGTTGTTACTCTCGGATTTGTTTATTTAGATACGGATATATTAAATACTATTAAAATATGACTTTTTGTCTGTCTACTACAATAACCTCTACTACACGAAGTTTTGTTCGGCTCCGATGATGAAAGACGAGGACAGCCGCGCGTCTTTGGCTCACATTAGTGTTTGTAGTCGTCGCTAAGTGATCCGGTGACCTATTTTTAATTTTTATTACTCTTGGATCTTTTTGTACTGTTATTAATAATTATTAATAGATCGGTGAAATTTGGAAAAACATCGTGACTAGATAAATACAAATTTAAACAAATCTGAGTAGTACATTAACGGATTTGCTAGTTCTCAGGCGCCTGAGAACTTCTTAAGTCTCAGTCGCCTCTTAACCATTTAATTTACCTCGTGATTCGTGCTATACATGAGTTGCAACTTAGGTGTAACTGAGAATTTAATGAGTTGCAACTAGTTGTAACTGAGAACTAAATTTTATGGTTGCAACTGAAAATTAGCAAATATTAGGATGACATTAACTAATTCTCATGCGCCTGAGATCTAGGCACTCCCGTACATTAATTTAGACCTTTGTGGGACGTGCCACCTATCCCGGCTCACATTTTGGCCAACTTTTCGTATCCCCTTTTTCTGCGATCTCGCTCGTTGGTCAAATTAGTCGCACGGGAAAACCTTGAACAAAACTCTCAACGAGAAGGACGGCTGAGCCGTGACACCACACCAGTTCAGATTCGACCCACCCTGCACGCAGAGTGTCAGCGTGTGCGCTGAGAGTGAGTGGCGTTTGGTGGCCGTTTTTGCCCGGAGACTTTATATCATCATCGGGTCGCCAGGTTCATTCATACGTGTGAACCAGACCTAATCTTTTTTGACCGGAGGAGGCCGTAGAATAGGAGAAGAAAAATGGTACGGTGGACATTCATGCATGGGAAGCTTATATAGACGTGTTTGGTTCACCATTTTGTAACGTAACTTAATTCTGGAGGCAGCAGATACCTTTAAAACATGTTTGGCTCGACTTCTCCGTAATCAAATTCCCTGTAAACAAGTCCCGCCTCTTTACAAAAGTGATACCGCTCAGACCCCTCCGTTAACAGATCCGTTCCCGAGTCCTCCCTCCAGCGAGTCCTCCACCAAGTCCCGTCTCCAGCGAGTACTCCACCAAGTCCCGCCGCTGGCGTCGGGGCCGCCGCCGGGAACGGTGCAGGCCGCGACCCCTCCCTCGATCTCCAGCAGAGGCGGCACGTGAGGGCACTGGTGGACCGGCAGCACCACGAGGAGAAGCTGCGTCCATGGATCCCCAACCTTGATCTACGTCTTGCTACTTCTCTTGATCCCTTCACCTCATCTCTCTGGCTGTTTTGGAGCCCCTCTCTCCAGATCTTTTTTTAGATCAGGTTTTTTTTCTTGGGATTTTATGTGTTCGTGAACTGAAGATATGGTGGAGGGAGAAAAGATTGTGCTGTATCCTATCCTTTTTTCCGTTACCCGAGTATGAACCAAACAAATTTAGAAATTTTCCATTTCTTTACCATTACCGTCCGTGAATTGATTCCGGTGCTGTTTACGTTTACAGAATTGAACCAAACACATCGAAGTTTTAGTTCTGTTTCTCTAACGTGGCATTATTAGCCGGTGCCGGCCGGCCCGTAGGCGTCAAATCGAAGACAGAGATTATGCGGCATGCATTGCATGACAAACGACCCGCGAGCGCGCGTGAGATTGACACGGAGTTTGTTAATAATTATAGTCCGAATTTAACACACCTACCCACTTACCCGCTAGCTATCACTTGTTCGTTTTTCTTTCAACGAACACTTGTGAGACTTATATATCAGCATCAGTCAGAGAACAAAATTAGTGCGTCCCGTCGACATGATCGACATATCTTGACTAATCGTCCACGAAGCCAGTGTTCAGTTGCGTGTGATTTTGCAGCTCGCTCTCTTCTTCGTACATGCACGCACTGACGACCAATACCCGCTCTCACCTGTTACATACTTTATCGTGCAAAAAAAAACCTGTTCCATACTTTATGTTTGACTACCCCATGCATGCATGTACAAATATTGTGCACCGTGTCGAGCTAATCGCGATCTTGGACAGGATGGGATGGGGCTAGCTGCACGAGTGCATGCACCGTACCAATGATTAGTGGGAGCAGCAGACTAGATAGGTTTGTTGCACCAACTCCTCCCTAGTTGCACCAAATCCTCTCTCGCTACGCTTAGGCTACTAGCTAGGGCTAGCTAGCCTACTAGTACTGCCGTACACTGCCTCCACGCCGGAGAAATTATCTACTTCCACACGTGCATTTTCGATCAGCTGTGTGTACGTAGAAATTAGGATAGTATACCTAGGGTTGGCATCTTTAAACTCTGATGAGTTGACTCTACCAAACAGTCGCTGCGTCACTCTAGTCAACTTACACGTTCAGAGAGAGAGAGAGAGAGAGAGAGAGAGAGAGAGAGAGCATTTGGTACACGACATGTGCCGCTGCGTATACGACAATGCGTAGACCGTACGTAGACGCGACACAGCTCGACAACGACCCTACTACGTCTACTTTTTTTTTTGTTTTTTGAGAATTCACGTCTACTGATATGTGCACTGCACCATGCACGCATAAAGGGAGAAAAAAAGGAACCACTGATTTGTTCTCTGTACTGCGCCAACCAAAAAGGTCGAGGGACGGACGACTTGTGTCCTGGTACATCTACACGGAGCGCTTGTGCAGCAGCAAGAGTCTTCCTTGCCGGAACTCAACAAAATCCCGGCAGATTTGGTTGGTGGAAATGTGAGTGGATCTTTGACCATATGAAACCTACCTGATCCTATCCTACGTGGCCTACTGGGCTCCATTCGTACCACACTGCCGGACACGGGTGCGTGCCACAATTTCGCTCACGGTCTGTCCTTTGACACATTTCGTTCACTGTCTGTCGTCCTTTGACAGTCGCGTGCCACAATTAATGGCGTCCCTATCAACGTCATCTCGTCTAACCTAGCGAGTCTGGCGGTGCAAGCTGGCGTGACGAATGCTGACGTGGATATGACGAAGCAAGATTTGCATCCTGGTGCTTTGCCGCGACTAATCGGTACTCTCTTCGTTTTAAAATATATAAGATATTTTAATTTTATAAAACAAATATATCTAGACTTATTTTTCGAACATGTGAAGTAACAACCAACATACGAAGGTACATGTGAAGTAACAACCAACATACGAAGGTTCATCTATGTGTGTGTGGCTCCGTATGCACAATCGATGTCCAGCCCCTCACCCTTCTTCCCTTGCCTAGGAGCAGCTGTTCGACAAGATAAGTTCACAGTCCACATGAACGCCTAGTAGGGTAACTCCAATGGCTTTTATGATCATTCTAATTTTACCGGAGATAGGCCCTGCTTTAGAGTTCGACACAAGGCTCGGCATTTTCCATGCACTGTCTGATTGTGTTTGCGGGAAATTGATGTGCACACAATGACACAATTCTAACTATACGTGGCTAATTCTAACTATATCGGGCTTCGATTCGTACCACGCAGCCAGACACAGGTGCATGTCCATGTTTCATATGCACATTATATTGATTGTCTGTCCTTTCACAGTGCCACAATTAATGGTGTCACTATCCACATCATCGTCTAAGCGAGACTCTGGCGGTGCAAGCTGGAGTGACGGATGCTGATGTGGATATGATGAAGCAAGATTTGCCTCTTCGTACTTGCCGCAGCTAATTTGTGTAGGATACATCTCTAACTTTTTCTTGGACAAGTGGATTCATCTCCAACTTTATCATGGTTTATGAAAAACCACTAAGCCGATCGAGGCACTCGTCGGTTTGGTTACCGCTCTGGGTTTTTCGAACCATGTGAAGCAACCGGCATACAATGGTTCATCCACATCTGTGGCTCCGTACAGCGTGCGATCGCTGTCTAGCCGTTCACACCTTCTTCCCTCGCCTAGGAGCAGCAATTCGATAGGTAAGTTTGCAGTCCGCATCAACACCTAGCAGGGTAACTCCAATGGCTGTTATGATTACTCTAATTTTACCGAAGGTAGGTCCTGCTTTAGAGTTTGACACAAGTCCCGTATTTTACCGGCGCAGCATGATTATGTCTGCACGAAATTGTTGTGCACACTATGTTTTCTACTTTCTTCGATCCATATTACTTGGAGAATCCTATTACTTGATATATGACATGCGCACAACACTTATACATGCCCTAATTCCAACGTCGGACGAGTGTCGTGCAGAAACACAGCGTGCATAGCAGAACTATTATGTTTGACAAATGCTTAGTTCCATAGACTTTGGCCAGTAGACGCGATGACACATAAGCCTAAGCCTAGGCAAACCCGGTTTGAACGGTTTGATCAGTTTGGACTAGTTTAAAATTTTATACTAGCTCCAAAATTCAGATTGGATTTATGAAAAAAGATTGAACTATAATTTTTTTGGATAGTTTGGACGGTTTGACTTTTTGCACACCCTTACATAAGCCGGATTTGTGCGCTGCGCTGTAAATTAAAGTGATAGGAACGACTAACTAGCTTGATCGATCAGTTGCGTCCTACTCGTACACGATCGAGCGAGCTGTGCAGCAAGAGTCTTCTCGCCGGGATATTAAATTCAGGGACCAGGATTTTGGTTGGTGGAAATGTGAGCGGGATCTTTGACTATGTGTGTACCTACTTGATCGTCCGTTAGGTCATCACCACACACGGTGTCATGGTTTAAATTACGGTAGCATTCCGTCTCGATCACTCCCCTTTTGATCCCGTGACCATATGCCGACGGGCCGTCATCTTCTGCTGGCAGACTTGATCGCCGGTGCGAGCTGGATACGATGAAAGCGAGGCTTCAAACCACCACATGGTAAAATTTACTAAATGACACCGATCGGACGTTTTAATTGCCAAAAGCTACCATATTTTGTCGAAGTATTGGCAAAAAAACACTAATTGGTTGAACATGAACTAACGCCGAATCTAACAGGTGGGACCCACTTGTCTACTTACGTGAACTAGGTCCCACATGTTAGCCCAAATTAAAAGTACGAAAATGTCCTAAAATAAAAAATTCATTTCTCTCTCCTCGACCTCTCTCTCACCACGGCGACGGTGGTACTCCGGTGGTCATGCGGGATGGCGGAGGAGCCAGTCAGAGGCCAGCACAACGCCGGCGACACCATGGAGGTCCAAAGGCCGAGCACATCGCCCATGACCCTCTCTCGCTCGCAATCACTCGTGCAAGCGCGCCATCGCCATTGCTCCGGTGAGCAATTGTCGTCAGAGCAACCTTCCCCAAGCCGCGCTGACCACCCTCGGAGAAGTAACAAGACGTGACCAGCCTTCTATACCGCTACAGAGAGCCTAGAGTCTACTGGAGCTACGTCTTTCACAAGCCCAACCGTGCAACGCGGTTCTTCTTTGATTACGGTGGCGATACGTCGCTCCTCAGTCGCGGCAGAAGCGAGCCCCTCGACGACTCCGTCAACTGTGGCCTCTAGCAGAACTACATCAACAGGACGAGCTGCGGAGGTCCTCGTCGCCGATGTTGTCTGGCAGCCGCACCCGCCTGGGACATGGCCGAGCGCGGTGGAGGGGAGGGGTCGGGGAGTTGGGCCAGCCAACCAGGTGCTCGGCCACGCGCGGCGCAATGTCCAGGACGTGGTTGTGGAGGAGGAGAGCCCTTGGCCATGGCCGACGGCGGGGACAGGCCGTGACCTGGGAGATTTTTTTTTTGATATATTTAATTTTGAGTTTTTATATATTGGCTGAAATGTGGTACCACCTATGGAAATTGCTCAAGTTATTCCACGTCAAGCTTACAAGTGGATCCCCTTGTCAGATTCGTCATCGCTTAAGGGCAGCCACAGCGTTGGTTTGGCTAAATCTGACAGAACAAACAATTTGACAACGAGGAAAAATTTGGCAAGTACTCCACATCGTTGGCAATAGCTAAATCTCTGTACTATGGGTCCCAATGCCACATGAAACAAATCAAGAAAAGGCATTCTATCTCCTCACCCCAGTCTTCGTGCGAGTTCGCCGGCCGTGGGAAATTCCCCATTCTCTGTCCACTTTTCCTCCATGGATCTTGCTCTATGTTTCTGCTTGTTCTCTAGTCCATGGTGCCGGCCATCCTCCTCTGGTGAATCCCGACGCAGTAGTCCACCACCGCTTCGCTGTTGACATCAGGCTTCCGCGGCCTGCCGAAGTACGCCTCGCAGTCGTCCATTTCTAAAGCGGAACTGTCGAGCGGCCGGCCTGGCGCCGCGGTGCTGGTGTGACATGGTAGGCATTAGCAGATCGATTCGGACTCCAGCAGGAGATGTGGTTAACCTCTGCAAGAGGAAGCACCAGGAGGTAGGCAGGGTAGGTGACAACACAAACTCGGAGGCGCTGGTCAATTTGAACTGCGCATGGCCGCGGTCAATCTCGAGAGGAATCCAGCGAGGAGTAACCCAGGAGAGGCCACGAACGACTTGAGCGGCAGCTTTGCGGTGGCGGGCGACACGAGCGGCGGCTCTGTGGTGGATGGCGAATCGAGCGATGGCTCTGCGGTGGCGGGCATGTCTACCGGCGCCGAGCGACAGGAGTGTCGCACGGCTGAGTTCGTCCTCCAGCAGCAGTACTCAGCAAACTCCGGCAGCGGTTTCGACAGAGTCTTCTAAGCGGCAGCGCGAGAGGTTGAAGGCACACTGAGACAATGCTTTTTTAATTCCGTTTAATTTAAAACTACCCTCACAATGTTGGGAACTATACACTAAAAGATATCTAGATACATCTTCTTTATAAAACTAAAACATCTTATATTTCTAAACGGAGGAAGTAGTTACAAATGCCAAAAAGTCAATTTAAAACCACTTATGGCTACACATTGTGGGTGCCCTTAGTTGTCAATTCACATTTAGTGTTTTTCTATAAAAACTTTGGTAAATATGGTGGTTTTGTGCGATTAAAGCGTCGACTGATAACAGTTGGTAAATTTTGCCAGGAAAATTGTGGTTTTATGCTAACTACTCGGCTTCGCATTCACAGGCCGCTGCCGTACGTGTGCTCTTAGCCACTGAAATTTCGTGTCCCTGCTGATAAGTGCTAACACTAATTAATCCGCCAACTAGATGAGGATACAGGTAGCGTGGACTACGTATTCGTGCTCGGTTGGTGTCTTCTTCGATGACGCGAGCCGGTTTGCGTTTCCGGTTACTGTTTCTCTCCCACCCATTCCTCTCCAGCCTCCACGCAGCTCCCAACCCCTGTGAGCCAGCTAGCTAGCGAGCGCGCGCGCGCTCAAATCTCCATGGATGTTCACTACCTCGTCCGCCGCCACATTCAACCGCCGCTCCAGCTTCCTCCCCTGCAGCTTCTGCCTCTCCGCCGCCGATGCCGCGGCGGCGGCGTAACCCTCTCCGTCGCCTGCTGCTCCACCGCGGCAAACGACCACCAGGAGCGTCCGTGGGAGTCCTACGACCGCGACATCCAGTCCCACGCGAGCTCCGACCTTTCCCGCTCCCTCCACCTCCTCGCGGACATGCAGGCGGCCGGGATGCGCGCCAGCGCCGCCGCCTACGCGCGCCTCATCCGGGCGCTGGCCCGCGCCGGCCGCGCGCTCGAGGCCGAGGCGCTCCTCCTCGAGATGCGCCACCAGGGGATCCACCCCGACGCCGCGCACTACAACGCGCTCCTCGAGGGCCTCCTCGCCCGGGCGCACCTCCGCCTCGCCGACCGCCTCCTCCTCCAGATGGCCGACGACGGGGTCCCGCGGAACGGGCGCACGTACATGCTCCTCCTCGACGCCTACGCGCGCGCGGGGCGCCTCGAGGACTCGTGGTGGGTCCTCGGCGAGATGAAGCGCCGCGGCATACGGCTCGACACCGCCGGGTACACCACGCTGGTGCGGCTCTACAGGGACAACGGCATGTGGAAGAAGGCCACCGACCTCGTCATGGAGATGCAGGAGGTCGGGGTAAGGCTCGATGTCAAGATATACAACGGCTTGATCGACACGTTCGGCAAGTATGGGCAGCTTGCCGATGCGCGCAAGGTGTTTGAGAAAATGCGTGCGGAGGGGATCAAGCCGGACATCGCTACGTGGAATGCTCTGATTCGGTGGCACTGCCGGGTTGGGAACATGAAGCGCGCTCTGCGATACTTCGCTGTGATGCAGGAGGAAGGGATGTACCCTGACCCGAAGATCTTCGTTACGATCATCAGCAGGTTAGGGGAGCAAGGGAAGTGGGATGAGCTCAGGAGGCTGTTTGATAAGATGAGGAATCGTGGGTTCAAGGACAGTGGTGCAGTATATGCAGTTTTAGTTGACATTTACGGGCAGTATGGCCATTTTCGTGATGCCCGCGAGTGTGTAGCTGCTCTTAAAGCTGAAAAACTGCGGCTTACACCTAGTATCTTCTGTGTTCTGGCGAATGCTTATGCTCAACAGGTTAGTTCTGCTGACATGGAGGAAATCTACTTTGCATAACTGAATGTTTGATGCTGCCTTTTTAATTTTTCCAGTGCATGCTAAATTTTCCTGTCAAAACAATGATTATAAATCTCTAGAACAATTAATAAAACAAGCCACGGTTCTACTATCTGATATAATGAAAATCCACAAAAATAATTCACTAGAAGTCCAACTTTTTTATTCAAATGTGTTACATCAAAGTAATAAAACTGCCATGATAAATATTATGTTTGCTATGTACATTTTACATTTTGTGTTATCCAGAAATCATAAGTGAGCGAACCTGCAAGAAGTTCCTCTTTTTCTTTTCATGTGGTTTATAGCGCTATATCTGAATGGAGATTTCCCAAGAGCAAGCAATTTGGCATACTTGCTACTTTAGGTTTGTAAATGATATAGAGATCTACAAATACATTTGATGTTGTAGTTTTTTTCTCGTACGAAGAACCTTAATGGGTTTCATCATAATAATTTCTGCATGCTGTGTCACCTATCATCAGTGAGACGATTTACATGAACTATTCTTCCATCTGGTTTAGCGCTTTAGCTCACCCAGGATTATACAAGAGTGTGTAGTTATTATTTGGGATTTGGACACAGAAACTGTACATGAATTATTGTTCTAGCTTTGTTAGTTTAGTCCCCTTCTCCTTGAGAAGAAGCTTAGTTGGTCTCTGAACCATCAATATCCATCTGTACTTTTCAGCTTGTGAGCATCATGTTCTTATGGCTATCACTTTTCAGGGTTTGTGTGAACAAACTGTAAGTGTTCTTCAGTTAATGGAGGCAGAAGGAATTGAGCCCAATCTTGTTATGCTGAATTTGTTAATAAATGCTTTTAGTACTGCTGGAAGGCATTTGGAGGCACTAGCTGTATTCCAGCATATCAAGGACAGTGTATGTACTTTCTCAGTTTCTCCTGAATGAGAATGCTGTTATTTTTATGGATTCTTGTTTGCTTCCATGATTTAACTTTCTCTCCACTATCTGGTAACAGTGCTTGTTCTTTCTCAGGGTATGAGCCCAGATGTTGTGACTTACACTACACTTATGAAGGCTTTCATGAGAGTAAAAAGATTTGAAAAGGTTCTCCTGCTATATTTCTACCTTCTGTTACTTCAGTAGCTTAAATATCCATGCTTTTTTGCAAAAAAGAAAACCTTGTTGGTCAAAATAAGGTGCATTTTTTAGCTCTTAACTGTAACTGTTAAAAGAGGTTCACGCAACTCTCCTTAGAGAACGAAGATTTGATTATCCTGGTAAATATGGTGCTAATTAAGATTATCTTATTAACTGAAATGTATTTTGCTGGATAAATTTGAGATTCAAATCTGGGTTCTTATATATCTTGTAGGGCTTGTTTTCTTAAGAAAAAGTACTCCCTCTGTCCCAAAATAAGTGACTTGGATTTGACTAGATTCGCATGTATCTAGACACGTTTTAGTGTATAGATACATGCGAATCTAGACAAATTCAAGTCACTATTTCCGGACGGAGGGAGTATGAGTCATTGAGATTTTGAAACATTAGAGATATCTATGTGCCAGGCAATTTGGCGAGCTTACATTTGCACATTTTCTTGAATAGGTTTCAGAGGTATATAACGAAATGGAGCGTGCTGGTTGTACCCCAGATAGAAAAGCTAGAGAAATGTTACATGACGCCACTGTTACAATGGAACAAATGGGGTGTAAGTGTTTCATTTGCAGCTGTCCTCTTTCTTTTCGAGGATGTATTTGCTGATGCATGCTTTGGCAGGTTATTGAAATTGAGACCCTGATAAGTCTGAATTCGCTGATACATCAATGCCTATAACTTCGAGAATCCCTACTTCGTCTGCACATGCTTGATGGGTATCTTGTAAGAGTAAATGTAAGTGAGCTGATATTATTTACTCTGAAATTTGCATATAAGTAGTTATCCTAATCTCTTAACACTGTACAATGTTCTTTTGCAGTAAGTTGCTCCAAATATATTTTAGATTTGCTTATAGTTCACAGCTGAATTTGATGAAATAGCTCAAATAGTACCTTTTCTATGAAGCATAACAAGAAGTTGAGCAGATGTTCTTTTATCACTTCCTCATTTGATTTTTTTTGACACTGTTTCCTCAACAGTAGTAATTGATTCTTTGGCCCTGTTTTTGAATGGCAGAACATCAGACAACAGCCACTGCACAAAGGAAGTTCTGATCCACATGATGCATTTTGCGGCATATGACAAATTCATGGAATCTGGAGAATTCCCCTCTAGCATTTTTACATTGGAGGTTCTCTGTTGTACGATAACAATGAGCAGGCAAACACTGACAGTTGCTAGACTGGAGTTTTGAGGTTAGGCAGAAAGTCATATTATACGGTGGCTCTGCATATTTCTGGCTCCAGAATGCAGGTAAGAAAAAGCAAACAAATAAACAGACATCTGGTTGCTGTTTGCATTCATTTACAGCGAAGGATCAACCCATTTTCTTCATACTGAAGTGCAGGTCCCATTGTCAGGGAAACAGTTACACAAGACTTTCAGGCATCAGAACTAGGAAGGGTTTGGAAGAGAACTTGAAACCATGATAGTGAGATGGGAATACAAATATCTGTGGAGATGGTGAAGTGTCCCGTACGCTTTGCAGGTTCCATGTATTTATCTCTTCCTGAGTCACATTGCATCCTTTTCACGATAAAGACAATATTAGGTGTTCTGAGCATTGACTTGTATAACACTTATTTCACCCAAGGATAGCTTATGTAAACAAGCATCTTTTTTTTTTGAAGTAGACAGCTAAGACAATTCTTTGTAACCATTTTCCTAAAGCTACCTTTTTGTCTTTACTATACATTCCTTCTGCTCTCACCTCTCAGCCGACGGACTGTAAACCCGAAACAGGATCAATCAATTAGGTCTAGTGTCACATCCTGTGTTTCTTGCGTCACTGTCCTGTGTTTGTTTATGTACTAGTACAATCTTATTGCCATTGTTCTTCCGGTTGCCAATTATTTGGGCACAAGTTGTGCCCAGCTTCTACTGAATTGTTTTAGAAGCAAGTGTGTGCATGTCATGGTGGCTATAGTTTGTAAGTTCAGACCAAGAAAAAGGGACAGAGATTTTACAAACCGCAATAGAGTCACTTTTATCTGCAGTTCAACTCATATGACTACTACACACTAAAACCTTAACACCTTCATAGTTTGTACAATCTTTTGCATTTTCTAGTTCTCATTGCTGTTGTTCTAATCTTCTAAATTGTCAAGACAGACAGTAAACTGGAAATTCTATGAAATCAATTAGCTCTGCCAATGTCATTTCTTTGTCTGCGTACTACAATCTCTTGAATCGTCAAGTCTTGTTGCTGATATTCTAATCTTTTGAACTGCCACCTTTACTGCCATTGTTCTTCAGGTTACTTTGCACCCCCAGTTGTGTCCAACTTCTACTGAACCTATTTTACAAGCTGGTCTGTATATTTAGATTAAAGAAACAGGGACGGAAGAGCAAACTGTAGCTTCATACATCTATCTCTGTTCCTCCATCTCATGCACACAAACACACACACACCAAAAAAGTAAAATTTATACCCTTCTCTTTGAAGTTCAACTCATATAACTACTATGCATTGTAAACCTAAACATCTTCATAGTTTGTCTGAAAACGAAAGCAGAAGCTCCTGGAGACGACGAGCAAAGCAGAGCAGATTTCCGTTCACTTGAGCTCGACGTCGTCGTCGTCGAGGTCGCTGAGCAGGTCGTCGATGGCATCGGTGTGCGTCATGCGCGCGGAGGCCTGCTTGACCCATCGCGCCATCTTGGCCGTCTCCCTGCTGACCTTGACCTGCTCCTCCAGCGCCTTCTTGAGCCTTCGCTGCTCCTCCTTGAGCCCCGTGACGATCCGCTTGTTCTCGTCGCCCCACTCGCCGGTGCTGATGCCGAGCACGTCGTCGTCGTCGTCCCGGTCCCCTCCGGCGTGGGTCTTGCTGCTTCTCCTCGTCGCCGGGGTCTTCTTAGGGGAGAAGGGGAAGCAGCACGCCAGGCGCTGCGGGGACGGGGAGTCGTCGTGGCTCCGCCTGTTCCGCTCCTTCAGCGTCGGCCGGCCGCGCCGTGGCCCGAACAGCCGCTCCAGGTCCTCCTCCTCCTCTTCGTCTTCCTCTCGGACCGCGGGGACGGTCGGCTGCGCCTTCGGAGGACGAGTCTGCGGCTGAGGCTGGGGCGGAGGGCTCTCCTCCTTCTTCTGCGCTTCCTCCGGCGCAGGCGCAGGAGGGTTCGCTTGAGGGGGCGGGTCGGCGGCAGGATCTTCCCGGCGCTGCGGCGGCGCGGTGACACTGCGCGCCAGGGCCTTGACGGGCGGCGGCGCGGCGGGGAGGGACTTGAGCTTGCGGAAGCGGGACTCGAGGCTGGAGGGCAGCGCGGCCGAGTCATCGAGGTGCGCCGTGTTTAGCCTCGCGATCTGCTCCAGCGCGACCAAGTCGGCCGCCTCCGCGAGGATGGCGTCCACGGCCGACATCCCGCCGTTGGCCATGGCCGGAACCGAACGGCGGCGCGAGGTGGGGAAGGGATCAGGACGGGGAGTGAGCTAGGAGTGAAGGACAGAAAGAGTGTGGCTCGGCTTGGCGTGGCGTGGGCGCAGCTGGTCAGTGATTGCGTCCGGCCGGTGCGGTTTTGTCACGTCCGGCGCGTGGTGGGGGGGCCCGCCCCGGTCCGCTCCTCCTCGGATGCCTCGGCTGTTGACCGTTGAGGCCTGGACCGTGTCTACGCGCGGAAAGGCGCGCCACCGCCTTCTCAGGCAACGGCCGGCCTGGCGCACGCACTGCTCCGGCGGCCGTACGAAGACTGTCGGCGTTTTCGTCCCGCAACGCCGCCACGAGCACTCCGGCTTATATGGGCGCAGCGCACGCACGATGGGGAGGCTTTTTTTCCTTGGGAGTGCCTAGATCTCAGGCGCCTGAGAACTTCTTAGGTCTAAATCGCTGACGTCATCCTAATATTTGTGTTAATTCTCAGTTGCAATCTAGTTGCAACTCATAAGATTTGTACTAATTCTCAGTTACAACCTAGTTGCAACTCATTAAATTCTCAGTTACACCCTAGTTGCAACTTATGTGGAATTTCCACTTTGCACGAATCACGAGGTAAATCGAACGGTGAAAGAGGCGACTGAGACCTAAGAAGTTCTCAGGCGCCTGAGAACTAGCAAAACCGTTTTTCCTTTGGTAAAAAGATGATAAAAATGGAAGGCTCGAGAGATCCAGATACACACGTTAATGCACCGATTGATACGTATCCATGTGATTAAAGAGAGATATGGTCGTGCTCCGGTTCAATCGCTGTCCAGATCCTGCCTTGTCCCAATCGCACCGAGATGGTAAATGCAGATTTGGTAGTGGGCACAAATTTTATGGAAAAATATGACGTGCCAGATGTTGCTTCGTTTTATGTTTCGAGCAACCAAAAAAACACGGTGCAAATTTGACGGTCATAGATTCCTAGAACTTATCGACCTAGAATTAGCAAAGGAGAAAAGAAAAAAAATAAACCGGCGCTGAAATTAATATCAGCTCACTGGTGTAGATGAACCTATTGAATGGGAGCATCCTGATTCAGAACCCTTCTCTATACCTAACTCCTCCGCCAAAATAAGAGATCCAACACATGTCATCGCTTCTAGAGTAGTGTGGTCAGAAACACCAATGATCGTCCTCGTCGAGGCTCCTACAAACTTCCCCTTTGCATCCCGGCACACCGCACTTGATGGAATACTTGAATTCTCGATGGAATCCTAATCTTCCAAAGAGAACACTAGTTCTTTGCTTCTCCAGCTGCATTAGATGTCGTCGACAAATTATCTATCCCAAAACTTCTCTCCTTCTCTTCATGACCCACCAGTGAATTAGATGACTAGGCAACCAAACTCCGAGGGATCTTTATCACTTCATGTGTGTCGCATGACCACGGATTTTTCTACAGATAACCAACCCTCCAGCTAGTTGTGTTATGATCAGTAATATCTGAAACTTTCACTAGTTCAGAATCCCTCCGAGTGGTACTTGTCTACTTATGTTCATTCCTTGGAGTCCAGTTCTGATTACAAATGCTCATAGACCTTACATTCCTTGGTAATCTGAGTTTCAAGACGGCAATTCCTTCGTGTATCGCTCGCCAGACTTGTGGCAGAAAACTGCCAACTCCCACTCAACGTTTTTGCGTCATGCGAGATCCTCCACGCTTAACGAGCCAACATATAGCAATATTAAATAACTATATCTTCATATCATGAAAACCGAGGTCTCCTATATATTTTGGTTGAATCATTATATCCCATGATACCAAGGAAGTCTTCTTTTTTCCTTCTTTACTTTGCCACCAAAATCTCCTAATAAAGGAATTTATATGCTCACATAGACCCTTGTGAAGTTTAAAATAAGACATAGCAAAAACTGGGCCAGATTCTTCCACAATTGCCCCTAGATACGAATAAATTCTAGCCGCCCTTGATTTTTCTTCCACACTCTATCTTTCAGGTATTTAAGGACACCATTTTTTTGATCTACCAAACATCAAAAGGAAGACCCAAACATCTCTCATTTAGAGATGCATTAGTAACCTGCAGGATACCTTTTACCACTAATTTCACCCCATTTAGACAACCTTTGTTAAAAGAAACAGATGACTTATCTCCATTTATGCGGAGTCCCGTTGCTGTATAATATAACTAGGGTGTCTCATCCGATTCTATCGTTGTTTCTTGGTTTCCTTTATAAAGAATGAAAGACTGTCTCTACAAATAAGAGATGATTTATGGATGATGCCTGATCCGACACCACTAACCCTTTGAGTTTCCCTGTTATCCCCCTATGTTGGAGCAAGCACGATAGCCCTTCAACCGCTAGCAAAAACAAGTTAGGTGATACAGGATCACCCTGCCCCTTTTGTACTGCTTCATGATATGTTGATCCGAGACACTCCTTAGACCTTGCGCTGAAGAGCCTGCGGCTTTAGGGAATGTACAATGCAGACACTTAGAGCGGATGCCAGGGTATTTTCCCCGTCCGGTGGTTTCCACTAATTCTTGGTTGATCGCGGGATTTGGTCTTGCAACGCTCCAAATCTTTGCGTCAAGAGCTTGGCAACTTTTTTTTTCCTCCAAGTGATTTCCTAGGAGACGGTCGCTTAGGGCATGTATAATGTTTTTTTAGGACAGTCTTATCTTATACGTGGCAATGTAATCTTGATCGATGATGAAACATTATGTATAATGGGCCATTTTTTAGTTTTATTTTCAGCGACATATATCAGTAAATATGTGGTGATATATATTGTGCTAAAAGATCATCTTTTGGCTAAGAGAAAACAAGTGTATTTTTTTTTTGTTCTTCTCTTCTCTAACTCAGCAATCATTTTATGTGGCACAAGATAAAACTGTTGTACATGTCCTTATACGTGCGACTACATCTCAGCTAGTTTTATGGAGGGAGCCGCGGCTGTGCAGGTGCAGGTGCAGGCTCATGCTACGATTTAATATTTTTTTCCTTATTAAGCGCCTACATAGGCGCCTCTGCAATGTATACATGTCCTTATGGGCTGGGATAGCCTTTTCGTCTTAGGCTGGGCTGGGCTGGGCTGGGCATTCTCTCGCGTGTAGTGCGTGCGGTTGGTAGGTTTTTTTTGTGGAAACACACGTGCGCATAAAACCTCTACTACTATTCATCTAGAAACATGTTGGATGCACGTAGTCTGCGACTGAATCAATTGTCGCATATACACGAGGACTAGGAGGCATGGAATCTCTATATCCATCTAGTAGAATCTAGAAAAAAATGTTTGGGTGCACGAGGTAGTCGGCGACCGGATCAATTAATTGTCTGTCCTTGCTAGCTAGTAGAGAATAATCAACTTTGTACTGGTACATATATACCGGCCTTCTTTTGCACGCGATATTTGAACAGGACCAAGCCCGTGCAAAAGGGAAGCGGGTTTGGTTCGGTGTGGCACCTACCTGCCTTTCCTTGCCTGGTCTTTAACAATTCAGCTTCGTAAATAAAACCAGTACACCTACCTAACCTCGTCCTCGGCGGTTGTTGGCTTGGCTTGTTAGTTAACCACGGAGCTTAGCTTGCCACTGGCTACCCGCACTGTACCCGCCGTGTCTCCGTTCCAGATTTTAGCTACGGAAGAGACCGCGACAGGCCGATCCACAGCGTCGTGGTGCTGGAACGTGTGACAAGGAAGGAAGGAAGGAAGGATACGGTGGAGCGCCCTGGTGATGGTGCCGGAGCTTAACCGGACGTACGTCAAGAGGTGGGCAACTAAACCGAAAGCGGAAATTGAAGACCGCGCACCAGGCCACCGACGCAGAGACAAAGCGTGGAGATGTTTTTTTTTTTCTGGGGTCATAGCAACTAACTAAACACGCATGAGTTCTGATTAATTAGGAGCGTGACAAAACTGCCAAGGCGGTGGTGTGTTAATGGCGAGCGATGCTGCCTGCCATCATCACGAGACACTCTATATTTGGTTTGGTCCACAACTTGTCAGTGACATGTCTAACCACGTTTTCGTTCTGGTTATCACGTTTACACATACTCAAGCGACATGATTTCTTTGCGTGCTGCCATTTCTCTCCCGGTAAGGTCGAATGACGCACGCGCATACAGCATTGATTAACGTCAGCAGCAGCGAGAAACGGGCGCATTATTGCTGCACAGTAAATAATAAAGGAACCATAAAAGACCAAGTAGTATACTATTTCGCAAAAAATAAAATAATGAAAGACCAAATATAAGAGAAAAGAACTAATGGAGTGCCTAGATCTCGGGCGTCTGAGAATTAGTTATGTCTAATTCGCTGATGTCATCCTAATATTTGTGCTAATTCTCAGTTGCAACCTACTTGCAACTCATAAGATTTGTACTAGTTCTCAGTTACAACCTAGTTGTAACTCGTTAAATTCTCAGTTACACCCAAGTTACAACTCATGTGTAGCACGAATCACGAGGTAAATCAAACGGTAAAAGAGGCGACTGAGACTTAAGAAGTTCTCAGGCGCCTGAGAACTAGCAAATCCGAAGAACTAATCTTAAAGGTCACCCCCTCCGCCTCCGGCAAGACAAGTTATCGAACGGCTAGCTACCGAACTGTCGGTGAAGTACAGTAGAAGCATAAAAGATACAACATGTCAAGCTTCATGTACTAGCCAACACAACCAAAAGTCCGAACTGATGAAAAGGGCTAGTGCAATCCACTTATACACTTTAACACCCCCTCTCACGTGTGACAGGGAGAAGTCAACACGTGCAACCGGAAGAGAGCGACGGCGCGCGAAACTCACGTATGACTCAAGAGGCCTATACGTGGACACAGACGGGTCAACATCAATTTTAGGATAAACTGCGAAAGCTAGGACTCGAACTCGAGACCTTAGACTCTGATACCATGTCAAGCTTCATGCACTAGGAAACACAACCAAAAGCCCGAACTGATGGAAAGGGCTAGTGCAATCCACTTATACACTTTAACACAACATACACCTCGTGTCGGGGGATGACCCCCGATAGGGTCATAAAAGGCAAAACTCAATGGGCCGAGTCTGGTTGACACGGGCCGAGTAACGATGGCCGAGTCATCTTGCCAATACATGCCGCCATAAGAAGTAAGTCGGCTCGTAAAGGACAAGGACTCACAATCTGCAGGTAACGACAGTCTGAGTCTCGCAAAGGGAAGCCGAGTGAAGGAAGACTCGTGGCTCCTTTCCGAGTAAGATTCGGAAAGGACCACGCTAAATCGGAGTCAAAATAGAAGGGCACCGTCGGATGGCAACCAAAAGAGCCGGGTGACGTCAAAAGCACCAAGTGACGTATAAAGCGAAGTATGATGCCAGAGGAGCTGGCATCTACGTACAAGAAGACCGTTGACTACATACCTTTGCTGAATGGGTCAAGGGCCGATGGTTGGACCATTGACCCGGCCCGTAAGATAATGACAAGGTCCAAGCAGTAAACCCTAGGATCCAAAACTGTAACCTAGCTATTCCCGTTGCCTATATAAGAAGGGGCATAGCTAGGGTTAGAGATAAACGCGACTAGTGTTCCAAGGCTGGCATTCTTCCTTCTTGCCAATAGCTTCTAGGCAAACATCTCGAGGAGCACTTGAAAGTTAGAAGGTGAAATAAAATCACAAGTCTTTGGTGGTTCTTCGTGTTTTTCGTGTGTGGCTACACCGCGCACAACCTCCCCGGATTCCTCAAGCCTCCATCCGGCCCCAACTCAAACGTATCCATGGCATCTGCCGTGACACCACCACGACACCTCACGCCACCGTTTCCGTCACTACCACTAAGGCATAACAAAGCGTCGGCCTTCGCAAGATAGAGAGCCGTTAGAACACCACAGACTCTCCAGCGTTGAACACACTGACTATCCATGACGGGGAAAAATTGTGATTTTATTTCTGTAGTATGTCGATCCCACCGTCATCATGGCGAAGTCGGTAAGGACACATCAACATATTCACGTGAAGAAAAACTACAACTCTCCCCAACATCAATTTATGGTTCCCCTCACTCGTCTTCTGATGGCTGAGTGGGCAACTGAGACAAGGGGAAGAAACAACCATAGTATGTAAGATATTCTCTTAGTTGGGTAGGTTATTTTTTTAGATATATGAAAGACGACGAGTGCCTGATTTTGAACTCCGACATTAACAACCGATTTGCTGAGGTAATCAGCCTGAGTTTACAAATCAGAAAGAACAAAAACGAAGATAACAACCACCACCTTTCTAACCATCCAAGGGCTAAGGGTTTCATCATTCCATTTCCTTTATCTTACACATTTGACCAATGAATGCAAGTTGTTTTTTCAGCCAGCCACGCATGATCCTGAGCTAACGAAATCAAGATGACTAATTAGTCTGAGAACCAAAATTATACTAGTAGGTTAGATGGTAGTAGAAAGTTAGTTATACCTTCCAAATCTCATGTTCGACGACGTGAACATATAAATTTGAATAGTAAGCGATCTTCCTTTGATTCACCACGTTTGGTGCAATTTCGTTAATTTTGAATTAGAAACGCGTTAGGCGTGTGTATGTCGTTATGACCATATAGTAGTATTTTTAAAACCACGGTCAATTGGTCTACCGTGTGGGCGGGATGACGTTGCGGCATATCTTGTTTTCTATAGCCGAGCCAGCTTTGGGAGTAGTTTACTCGCAAGTAAGTACAAAGACGAGCGAAAACAGAAAGGAGGAACACGACGACGACGAAGAGCAAGAGCCAAGAGGAAAGAGACCATCAGGTTGGACCGGCCTCCGCGGCGCAGCTACCGGATTGGACCTCTTCGCCTCCCCCAGCCCGCGTCCTCAAAGTCCCCCTCCCACCTCTCTTCGTCAATCCCCCTCTCCAGTCTCCACCCGTCTCCAATCCAAGTCTCCAACACGCACGGAAAGCCAAACCTCCCCCAACTCCTCGCCGCCGCAGCCAGCTCCCGGCTTCCGTCCGTCTCCTTTAAATCGTCCACGGCATCTTGGTAGTAGTAGTTACGAGTCAAAATTCTGCTGCTTTACCGTTCCTGCGGTAGTAGCTGCGGAGGAGGAGGAGGAGGAGGAGAGGGGTAGGTGGTCGGTCTGCGGTCGCCGGCCGGCGATGGGCGAGGAAGCCAGAGAGCGCCGGGCGGTCAACCCGGCCTGCCCCAACGCCGACAACCCCTTCCACCGCTGCGCCGAGTACTGCCCCGTCGCCGCCCCCGCTCCGGCGGCCAGCAAGCCTCGGCCTGCCCGCGCCGCCCAGAACGGCGAGGAGGCCGAGGCGGGAGGGAGGCAGCGGCAGGCGGTGAACCCGGCCTGCCCCAACGCCGAGAACCCCTTCCACCGCTGCGCCGAGTACTGCCCCGTCCCGGCCCCCGCCCCCGCGCCGGCGGCGAGGACCTTTCCGCTGCCGCCGGGGCCGGGCCGTGAAATTGGTCAGAACGGGAGGACCCAGAGCGACGGCGACCTTCAGCCCCCGGAGCGCCGCCGCGACAGGGCAGCCGGCGGCTCTGGGGGCCTCCCCCTCTACGTCTTCCGTGAGCGACCAACCAACCCTTTCCCTTTCCCTTTCCTCCCCCAAATTCCTGTGATGATGGTAGCTGTCTTTACACGTTCATATCTGACAAACTGTAAAAATCTGATTTTCAACTCTACTGCTGCAGTGCGCGAAGAAGGCAAGAAGGTGGATCCCCGGTGCCCCAACGCGGCCAACCCGTTCCACGTCTGCACCAACCACTGCCTCCCCAAGATGGTCGAAGGTGGCCGCTCCTCGGAGGGCGGCAAGTCCCCCATGTCCCTCTTCTCCCGCCACTCCAGCCGCTCTTCGTCCTCCTCAGAAGGTTGTTCCTTTGCTTCATCACTTGCTACTGGTAGCCGCATACATACATATGTTGTATCAATGCGTTTGCTTGAATCTTGGGCCTTGGTGTTGATGCATGATCGTGACAATAATTACCGCGCTTTCTCGGTTGATAGGTGGCAGCGTCAAGTCCGGGGGCAGTAAGAAGGCGAATCCCAAGTGCCCGAATGCCGGCAATCCATTTCATGAATGTGGGGAGCACTGTACTGCCAAGATTAAGGAGGCGGAGAAGCAGAAGAAAATCGATAAGAAGTTAGCGCGCAAGAAAGGTAGAAAAAATACTAGTACAGGGCCTTCCTCTAGTTGATTTGGATTTGTTATATCTTAATTTGTCGGATTGCAATGCTGCGCTCAGTTATGATATTAACTCTTCCATTGCAATTCCGGTGGTTCTCTGATGAGAAATTTGCAAACTGTTAGGAATTTTATGTTCCTCGGACTAGTGAATTTTTGTTGCATTCGCGCCTGTCCCACCTAAATATGATATCTTTCTTTCTGGACAAAATGCTGAATGGATGCTCTCTATGATTCTTTCTAGCTGAAGATGCTCATTGGGTTAATTTTCACATTTCAGTTTTTACTGGTTTAACTGATATTACCGCCCTTGCAGGTGGGAAGGATAATTCACCGGTGCAAAATTGGAAGGTCGATCCGAGGTGTCCACATGCGGGCAACCCATTCCATATATGCGCCCAGTACTGCTTCGATTCTTTGAATGAAGCAGCACCGACTGCTCCAAGCAAGCCAGGTGCGTTCTTTTAGTTACCCTCAAACTTCTAGTGTTCTATGCATAGATATGACACATTGATTTAAGGTCCACTTGGCATCCATATTTATGCTTCTATATTTCTGTTTATGTTTAGACTCGAGGAAAGGAAAGGCTGTCATGAAAGCGGAGCCAACAGGAGAAATCAACCCTGATTGTGCCAATGCATCCAATCCCTACCACAAATGTGGAGAATATTGCAAAAGAAATGGCAACAGATAGACAAGGTACATTCATAAGTTCACTCTTTTATTGTGTGAGAATAATTGGTCATTAGTGTGAACTGAAGTTATCTTATAAAATGTAATTCCTCGATTTCTGCATATTAAGCAAATATACTATACTAAAGTTGTGTGGTATTTTATAAAGCCAAGATTTCATATTTGCATTTTCAACATCCCTAGTCATTTTGACCGAGCTCACCTCCTTGTCTCAACCCCTGGTGGCTTAAAATTTAGTGGTTGTCATATTAAGCAAACATACTTTATTTAACTTCTGTAGTATTTTATAAAGCCAAGATTTCATATTTGCATTTTCAACATCCCGGGTCATTTTGACCGAGCTCACCTCCTGGTCTGAACCCCTGGTGGCTTAAAATTTAGTGGTTGTAGAATGTCAAGTATCCCAATTCCTTTTGACAGAGTCCGCCCTCCATGAATGTCAAGTATCCCAATTCCTTTTGACAGAGTCCACCCTCCATGTAATTTGTCATCTTTCAGTCACCTGCTAAGTTAATGTTCTGCTCTTAGTTACTCAACCAATGTAAACATAGCTGTGGGCTCATGTTTCCAGGCTCCCTGAAAAACCACTAATAGGGTCTCTCATCATCTGCAATCTTTTTCAGCGGCACTTTTATTGCTGTTGTTGAGAGAAATGCTTTCAGGAGATTAATAGGCATCACACACGTAATGCTTAATGTGTCATGTTCTTGTTCCCATATTACATTCATTCAGTCCTAGTTAATTAAGTAATGATTCAGATCATATTATAGGAAAGAAAAGGTTAAGATTTATGATCTTTCTTAAGACAACAAGATGGATTTGTTTGTTGGACTGCATATCTGTCAGATATTCTTGGCAAACACTTCAAACCCGGAGAAGGTGTTATTTTGGCAAAGCCGTATGAATTCAGATTTCCTTTCCTCCACACAATCTGGTTGTTTTCTTTGCTGTTGGTTGAATCCCGTGATGCCCCCACATCGAATATGGCCTAACTTAGTTAGTTGTTATTTTCTTTGGTCCAGCTTTGAAGTTTCTTGTTATTTTCTCGCATCCAGTCAATCTATCATTCTTTTTTCCCTAGCCAAAAAAACTACTAGTACTTTTCTATAATATACAGCCTAGTCAATCTTAACTTGCTACCTGTTTGCTTCTTCTAATGCATTGTGGTAGTTGGATATAAAAACATATGTATGAGAACAATAAACATTATCTTGGATAATGTCAACAACGATAAAACATAGGTAGCACACGCATCGTGGTAGTTGGATACGAAGACATACGTCCGAGAACAGTAAACACTATTTTCTGAGTAGTGTCAACAACCATAAACATAGCACATGTCTTGTTGTTTACTAGTATTTGCTTCAGTCATATAATCATATAGTGGTAGTTGGATATAGAAAAACATACGTCTGAGAACAATAAACATCATTTTCGATAATGTCAACAAAGATAAACATAGGTAGCACACGCATTGTGGTAGTTGGATACGAAGACATACATCTGAGAACAGTATACACTATTTTCTGGGTAATGTCAACAATAATAAACATAGCACATGCCTTTCTGTTTACTACAGTATTTGCTTCAGTCATGCAATCAAGATCACATCCTCTGTTTGCTGCTTCTAATGCATCGTGGTAGTTGGATATAAAAACATATGTATGAGAACAATAAACATTATTTTGGATAATGTAAACAACGATAAACATAGGTAGCACACACATCGTGGTAGTTGGATATAAAAACATATGTATGAGAACAATAAACATTATTTTGGATAATTTAAACAACGACAAACATAGGTAGCACACGCATCGTGGTAGATGGATACGAAGACATACATCCGAGAATATAGCAAACACTATTTTCTGAGTAATATCTGTTTGTTTCTTCTGATGCGTCGTGGTAGTTGGATACAAAAACATATGTCTGAGAATAATAAACATTATTTTTGATAATGTCAACAACAACGATAAACATAGGTAGCACACACATTGTGGTAGTTGGATACGAAGACATACATCTGAGAACAGTATACACTATTTTCTGGGTAATGTCAACAACAATAAACATAGCACATGCCTTACTGTTTATTAGTATTTGCTTCAGTCATGCAATCAAGATCACGTCCTCTGTTTGGTGACGACACTGTCTCCTTTCGTGCTGCTAGGCTGTCAAGACGCCGGACGATTCTTCCTCCAGACAGATGATGGGTGAAAAATAAGCAATTTTCTCGTGACAGTAGCCCTCATTAAGTTGCATTGTGTTTCAGTGAGGCTCGTTTTGTAGCGTGGCTGCAGCGGCTCCCGCCTCTGCTCTCGTATCTGCCTGTATACTTCTATATGTACTCCCCGTGTCAATGAGTTGCGTGTGTGTGTGTATATATCTAGTATAGGCCAGTGTATTGTATCACCCGAAGGCTGTAAAAAATAGAGATGTGTGTATGCATTCTTTTGTAAGATACTGCCATTTGTTTGTTTTTTCGTTTTTCTTTATTACAAGAAGAAAGAAAAGGAGCCCAGTCGATGATGATGTTCGTCTCGGCGGTACCGAAACTCGTGGGCGTTTATCATTTTTCCCTTGAAACTGTCTTCGCTGTGGTATAGGCCAGTGTGATGTATTACTACCTGAAGGCTGTACAAATAGAGGGGTGTGTACGCATTCTTTTGTAAGATATATATTGCCATTTTTTTAGTGGTTTGTTTTCGTTGACAAGAGAAAAGAAAAAGGAGCCCGGTCGATGTCTCCAGTCGGTGTCCAAATTTGTGGGCATTTATACCAGTTTCCCTTGAAATTGTCTTCGTTGCGGTTGGGATGTTGATGATGATGGTACGAGGAGGATCAGGTGTTGGACATGAATGAGCCGCTGTTTCTTGTTGTTGGAAAGCTGGGTCATGGCGTTCTCTTTTTTTTTATCATCCTTCTTCTAGAATGTGTGTCATGGCGACGGAGGGAGCCATCATCATTCATTCATGGCCAGCGGCCTAGCACCGGCTCCTGATGATGCCACCCGCGGCACGTGAGGAGAAGACTGGGAATGTGATTGTGAAAGCTGCAGGAACAGGAAGTCGTGCCACTGACCGGTACTGCTGGTACTGCTGGAGAAGACGGGAGAATGTGAGATCAGAATGGTGGAAACCACAAGCCCATCCCAGCCACTGAGATTGTGAGACGAGAAACTTGGAATTCAGAGGCGTGCGTGTGTGTGTGGCTGGAGCTCCCCGTTTCTTTTGACCTGAAAATAGAATGAATGAAAGGTTGTTGATGGACGGACGCGTCGCTGATGCGATCCGCGCGTGCGTGCGGCTGCGACTGGCCCCTTGGTCTTTTGTCCGTGGTTCACACGTTCGCGGCGTGAGGAGGCAAACACCAAGAGGAAAAAAGTCGCCGGAGGCGGTTCTTTTCTCCTTCTGGAAGCTTTGTCTCCCTGACGCGAGACCTGACGTCCAGCTGATCGGACCGTGACCTCCAATGGCGGCATATGATTCAGCAATCGGTGTAGTACGATTTTCCACGGGCGAGATCTTCAGGAACGGGCTAACTAATTCGCTCGTACTACTACCTGCTTGATGAGGAAGATGAAGTCAGAAAACGGCAACCGCCGTGAACAAATGGATGCACTGTAGTAGCTTTACTGATTAATTGACAGGAATACAATCACTCCGAAGAGTGTCAACGAGAAGACCCGTTTGCAAGTCTAGGTCCTTTCTCTCGGGAGGTATTCGGCTGTCCTTTCTCTTGGGAGCCTTCTTTCCCACCTTCTCCCGCACGGCTTGGGCTAGGTCCGGTGTAGTTTGCATGACCCAGCACACCGAACCCGTCACAAAACGACCCCCCTTCACCATGGTTCCTCGCATTTCTTTCCTTTCATGTCGCCCAACACCCACACAGGATCATGCTGACACGTTCCTCCCAAGCATATGTCTCCCTCAATTAAGTCTATCGCCCATAAATCCGGATGAAGTACCGGTACTTTGACACCAGCAGTGCCCTTAGAGCATCTCCACTCGATTCGGCGTTTCCCACGCCCAATTCCGGCGAGGATAGTTCCCTAGTCCCGTTCCCAACTACCCAGAATTCGGCGGTATATATTTGAAAGTTATTCTTCCCGCAGGCGGAAACTCGCCTAAATATGTTCAACAGAAAATCGTCCGAAATAGTTCAACAGAAACTCGCCGAAAAATGGTTCGGCGATGGCAAGCAGCCCATGTTTGGCCAACGGATTATTACAAAAATCATGAAATTCGGCGATCACTCGTCGATAGGGATGGGCTCCTCTGCCGTAGCGGCTACGACAGAGCTCGTCGACGGGTTCGAGGAGGTGGAGGCAGAGCTTGATGATGCAGTGGTGGCGGAGAGCATCGGCATGGAGCTCGGCGTGCCGAAGGCGGGGATGTCCTCGTCCAGAATGGCGTTGAGGCGCGCCATGTACCAGGCCTTGACCTAGGGGATCATCGCCGAGGTGTCTTCGCCGCCAATGAGGAATTGCAGGTTTGTGTTCCTCTTCTTCGCAGTGAAGTTGGCCTTGAGAAAGGTCAAGCTTCTTGTCTTGGTTCGGTATCAACTGCCTCCACCTCTCTTCGGCCTTCACCTCCCTCTTCTCGGCATGGGCCTTCGAGTGGGCGATGCACTTCTCAATCGAGGCGTGAAGCCGTTCGACGGTCCAATGGCCTTCTTCTGACTGAGCTCTGGCATTCCTTCGTCGGCAGCTGGGGGTGGCGCCTCGGAGTTGTAAACGCCGCCTTTGCCCTTGGCGAGGGACACGCGAGTGTCCAGCCATTTTTGGCACTTCTCGATCCTATCGAACACATGGTGAAACTTGGACTTGGCATTGGTGTCGCTGTGGTACATACTGACAACACGGGTCAGCTGCGTACACATGGCGAAATGTCAGTCAAAAACGGCATGAGCTCGGCGTAGGGTTAGCAAATTACGTTGATGTCCATGCTTGCGCCGCTTATTGGGCGATGCTAGATTTATTCTAAAATGCCATGTCGTTTGATACACGCTTGTTGCACGACTTCCCAATGATTCGTCATGGCCTTCTCGCTGCATTATGTATGGATCTTGTTGAACACCGGGTCCAATAGGTTGCGCTCATCGAACGCAAGTTTCAGATGCCTCTAGTAGTTCTCCGAGTTTTGGTTCGCGCTGGTGATGGCGTCCATGCTCACCGACTTCCATGCTTCGACGAGGCACATGTCCTCAAGGGGGTCCACTTGACGCGGGGCTCTTGCGGTGGCGCCACCCCCGACTTCCTCTTCTTCTTCCCCTTGCTCTTGGCCGCTGCATGTATATCATATTCGTATATATATTTCTACAGATCATTTTTAGTGCAGAGAATGTCAAAATACATTATATTTATACTAAACTTTTATGCCTTTTATATATTATTAATTTATGAAAATGCACTATCTTAACTAGTATATCTCTATTGCTTAATTTAGCACAATTTATCGCATAACAATATTACTGAGTTTTAGTGATTTTTTGTGGACCTTATCTCATTGAGAAATACACATGTGTGATGTGTTATGTTTAAGAATTATTTGACTCAAATCTTACCTTAGTGTCTCTATTTGGGGACATTGTCACTTTAGCTAAACCAAATCTCATTAAATGTGAGATCAGAAAAATGGACAAGACGACATGTCTCGACAGATTAATTTATGACAGATATATAGGGAGAATATTTCATACTCCTTGTGTAGTTATGTGCGTCCATGTATATTTTCGTATCCTTAAGTGTCATGCAAGAGATCTAAGAAGTGTAAGGTCTAATAAATATTTCAATAGAGGATTCTAGTATCTTAGGTAGTATAAATAAAATGATTTTTTTAGACTATATGTTGGTTCTATCTTTCTGCCTTTTGTGGTAAAGTATGTTTTATATGTTCAAGTAGATTAAAAAAATCAGTTGGCAACATGTTCATGCTCTCTACTTGATAGGTTCATGTTGCTTGGGATAACATGATCTATTTTTTTAGCATGTGGGTACTTGAATAGAATCATGCATTTGGAAGATGTTGAAGTGGTTCAGACTATGTGGGAGCAATACACGGAAAATAAATGCCTTGTTCCTTTGGTTTATTATGAGGCCCTCTGTCATATTTTCCCATGCAATTATCTCTCTTATATTATATTTTTCATCACTATGACAACAAAATATTGGAGTTAAGTTTAGATCATCGGTAAGTAAGGTATTTTCTTAGCAATATGAATATTAATAGTAATAGTAATATGAGAGAAACCTCTTTAATTGGTACTGACGAGGAGCCAATAGCCAAGTGTACATATGAGGGTCAGAGAAAGATAAGTGGGAAAAAAGTATACTCGAATATGTGGTGGTACTTCAAAATTTTACTGAGATCTTTCTAGTTTATGATACCAATACCAAAATTTCACTACAAGACTCTCACACTCAATGTGAGTGATTATTCATCAACTGGAGGCCATGCACGAGATTTTCTATTTTAAAAGATAAACCATGATAAATTATAAATATTTGGTTGCATATGGGTTGAGATGAGATATTCCATGGTTGTGAATAAGGTATCACTTTTGCATTTCCACACTATACATAGGTCATTAATGCAACGAGAGCGAGTTGCTAAAGTAGATCAAGCATGAGGTACATACGCCTATATATGAAAGTACTCAAAAAAGAATTAAATCAATCTCTTTACAACAAAGACAGTACAAGTACAAGGCTAGTTTATCCATAATAAATGCTTTGAAGTCAATCTTCAATATTTTCAAAAGCATCTCAATGAAGGAATCAAAGCACAACCACCATATCTAATAGAAACAATTCACCTCAAGGATCCTTAGCGTTACTCCAACATGGAGAGGCTATCATCCAATGGCCATGTGTATGATCCAAATGAGGAGGAAGAGTTTTAAAACTTTTTCGCTCATCATGTTTTCTTCATTATGCTTGACTTATATTCTTAGGATTTTGGTAAACATTAAGATGGCGAATCTTCTTAGGGTGGGCACTACCATTTCTTCTTCTTACCTTACCTAGATGCCAAAGAGGCAAAGAGTGAGGAGTTACTCTACTTAGGGTCATAATATTTCAATACACAATCATGAATATGACGCCACATGTGGCTAATTAACATAGCATAGCGACTTCCATATTCTTATGGCAATATGTGTCTCGATGCCATCCGCAAGTCCTATTTTACTATTATTCCATTTTGCAAATATAATATAGACTATGAGACATGATATTTCTGGCCAACTTAGTATCATGCCCCCAAGTTATATCTACTGTGACAAACACAACTATTCAAAAAGTTTTTGAAACATTGTGAAAAGAACAAGTCATATAATAACAACATGTGCTTGTAATTGATTGTATCGATGAAACTTGCAAACAAGTGTGATTAATATCCATGTCTAACACCTATCCAAACCACGGTACAGAGACAGGGAGACCCATTATTGTGTTTTAAGTCTTTGGGAAAATTGGATTATTTGAACGTTCAAAACCAGAAGAGATCCATTGAAGTTGTCTTCGGTGACATTTTTTAAGTTGAAAAATTCTTCGTATACATTGCATACATTTTAATGGGATCATCGCCAGAGTATGTAGTTAGTTTGAAGTGTTTGTTTATCTGACCATGTGTATTTTCAAAGAACAGATGTGATAACGTGTGTTCTTATTCTAGTTTTTGAATCAGAACATTCTTATACATCTGAAAGCTGTGGAAAAAATGAACACGAAACTTTTGTTCATCCAACGATTATTTATGTGTGCACATGTCACAGGAGATGATCATGTCTAATTGTTTCAGCTTCGTTAGACAATAATAACGTCGTTTTCTCGAGAACCGACTTGTGGTTGGGTGGTTAGGAGGGCAGTGACATCCACAACCCACCAGAGTTTAAACCTCAGGTTTGACACTTTGGTGTCTTATAAAAGTCAGAATATTTTTTAGTGGGAGGCGACGTTTCCGTCGATAGCGAGGTGTCCGTGATGACTTAATCGTATTAGACATGTCCAAACCTCGTTAAACATTTGCACTAGAAGACCGCCTTGTACGATGAAGATTAAGAATAGCGCCAAGCATATCAGCGTGGATAACACTCTCTGGTCTTATCAAGGAAGATGCGCCAACATCGCTAGATTATGTCAACGACATTGCTTGCAAAGTCTTGAAAAAAGTGGTGTTGAAGGAAATGAAGTGACCGCCCACGATGACAACAAAGATACCCAACACACATCAACAAGATCTAGCCCGCACAAGTGAAAACCGATGGGGAAAATCTTGTCAAACTTAATGTATGTGTCTTTTGGTTTTCCTTAGTGGACTGAATCGGATGATGTAGTACACCACCTCTTCAGTTCATCTTCTTCTGTAACTGCCATAGATGGGGCTGTTCCATCTCCTATAAACACGTAACCGAGCCTCCCAAAGGGGACATCACTTCCCACAAACACCAAGATGGATATCCGCAGCGTAAAAACAATCAGAACAGAGGTGGTAGCAAGAGAGGTCGTGGTCGTGGCCGCATCCCTTCACCACAGAAAGATGTTACTTGCCAGATATGCAAAAAGTATGGACACCCCGCCAATGAATGTTGGTGGCGTTACTCTAACAATGATGATGATGACTCCACGTCAGGTGACAAGAGTGCTCACTTTACCTCCTATGGAGTTGATACCAATTGGTATTCTGACACAGGATCTACGGATCATGTCGCCAATGAGCTCCAGAAATTAACCACTCAAGAAAAGTACAGGAGACGTGACCAAGTTCACACGGCAAACGGTAATGGTATGGTAATAACACATGTTGGTAACTCAATTTTGCATACCCCTCATACTTCTTTTTCTCTCAAAAATATTCTACATGTCCCCAATGCGTCAAAAAATCTTCTTTCTGTTCATAAACTTGATGGGGTTTCGCAGCATAGTAAATCAAAAAATTTCTACGGATGCGAACGGGAAAGCCAAGATCTAATCTAGGAGATGCAAACAACGAGGGAGAATAGATGAGATCTTCATACCCTTGAAGATTCGCACAGTGGAACGTTCAACGGAACGTGGTTAATGTAGTCGTACTAGCTTCTCCTCCTCGAGATCCGATCCGATCCAACACCGCAAGTGGCGATGCCTCCGAGAGATGCACACGTACGACACCTCGACGTATCCTCCTTCCTCGGTCCAGCAAGTGGGGTGGAGAGATTGATTGTATCTACAACACGACGGCGTGGTGCAAAGGTGGAGAGTTTCTGCGGAAGGGCTTCGCCTACGCGCAGTCGGGAGAGAGAGAGAGATCTGGAGGACAGCAGTATGGCGGCTAGGGTTGAAGGAGTGGGGGAGGGCTGCACCCCTGCCCTCTATATATAGGGGGCTGTCCGGCCCCCTTGGCCCCTCCTCCAAGCCCTAGGGCGGCGGCCCCAAGGGTTGGAGTGGGGGGCAAGTTTTCCCCCTCCTTCTAGAAGCTCTCCCTAGGGTTTCCCCTAGGGCTTGGCCCGCTGGGCCTATGGGGCCTTGTGCCCCTGGCCCAATGCAGCCAGGGCACTCCCTCGTAGGCCCACGCCCCCTCCCGACAAGTGGGGCCACATTGGTCCCACTCCGGAAGGTTCTAGAAGCTTTCGGTACAATACCGAAAAATCTGAAACAATTCCGAAATCCAAAAACTGCTTTCCCTTATATGAATCTTATTCTCCGGACCATTCCGGAACCTCTCGTGATGTCCTGGATCTCATCCGAGACTCCGAACAAAAACTCATAAACCAATTATCCATTCTATCCTAGCGTCGAGACACGTTAAGTGTGTGACCCTACGGGTACGAGAATATGCAGACATGATCTTCTATCAATAATCAACAGCGGGGTCTGGAAACCCATATTGACTCCCACACATTCATCGATGATCATATCACATGAACCACGATGCCAGGATTCAATTAATCCCATATATATATTCTCTTCGTCATGCGATATTTTACTTTCCCGAGATTCGATCGTCGGTATCGACATACCTAGTTCAATCTCGTTCACAGCAAGTACTTTACTCGTTCCGTAATCCGATATCACTTTTTGATTAACTCCTTAACCACGTGCTTGCAAGCGGTGTTGATATCGATTACCGAGTGGGCCCGAAGTATATCTCTCCGACTTGGGAGGGACAAATCCCACCTCGATACATACAACCCAACAAGTACTTTCCGATCACTTGAGAGACACCTTTATGATCACCCTCTCATAGGATGACGTTTGATGGCCTCAAAGCTTTCTTCCGATATCAGGGAGTTGCATTATCTCATGGTCTAAGGAATACAATATTTGACATAAGAAAAGCTTCGCAAAGATGAAAACGATGACACGATCTAATTGCTCTTCTTGATTTGGGTCTGTCCATCATATCATTCTCCCAATGATATGATCTCATTATTAATCGACAACTCATGTCTATGGTTAGGAAACCTTAACCATCATTAATCAATGAGCTAGTCCATAGAGGCATACTAGGGACACGGTGTTGTTCATAAACCACACAAGTATCAAAGTTTCCGCTTAATACAATTCTAGCATGGAATATAAACTTTATCATGAACAAGAATTATAATAATAACATCTTTATTATTGCCTCTAGGGCATAATTCCAACAGTCTTCCACTTGCACTAGAGTCAATAATCTAGTTTACATCTGGCAACAATCTAACACCCATGGCACTAAGGTGTTGATCATGTTTTGCTCGTGGAAGAGGTTTAGTCAACGGATCTGCGACATTCGATCCGTATGTACTTTGCTAATCTTCAGATCTCCATCTGTTATATAATCTCGAATTATATGAAACTTGCGGTTGATATGCTTGGTCTTTGGATGATATCTTGGTTCCTTAGCCAGTGTTATGGCGCCAGTGTTGTCACACAATATGTCCAGTGGGTCCAAGGCACTTGGAACCACACCAAGCTCAGTGATGAAGTTCCTGATCCAAACTCCTTCACTTGACGCTTCTGCAGCAGCCATGTATTACGCTTCTACTGTAGATCCCGCGATCACGCTTTGCTTGCAGCTTCTCCAGCTCACAGCTCCTCCATTCAAAATATAAACGTATCTTGTCTGAGATTTAGAATCATCCTTGTCGCTGTCGAAACTAGCGTCGACGTAACCTTTTACGACGATCTGTTCATCACCTCCATAGACTAAGAACATTTCTTTAGTCCTATTTAAATACTTTAGGATGTTCTTCATGGCTGTCCAGTGTCCCACTCCTAGATCACTTTGGTATCTGCTCGTCAAACTAAGATCATTGGACACATTCGGTCTAGTACACAGCATGGCATACATGATAGAACCTATGGCCGAGGCATAAGGCACTTTGGTCATAGCTTCTCTATCGTTTACCGTAGCTGGACACTGATCCCTGCTCAATATCTTACCTGACAACATAGGCACTGAACCTTTCCTTGCCTTATCCATTCTGAACCTTTTCAGAACTTTGTCTAGGTATGTACTTTGGCTTAAAGCTATCAGGCGTCTTTGTCTATCTCTATATATTTTGATGCCCAATATATAAGCAGCTTCCCCTAGGTCTTTCATTGAAAAACATTTGTTCAAATAACTCTTCACATCGTTAAGCATGTCAATGTCATTTCCGATAATCAATATGTCATCCACATATAGTACCAAAAATGTCACTGAGCTCCCACTCACTTTCTTGTAGATACAACCTTCGTAGCAATTTGGAACAAATCCAAAGCTCTTGATCACTTGATCAAAACAGAGGTTCCAACTCCGAGATGCTTGCTTCAGTCCATAAATGGAACGCTGAAGTTTGCACACCTTATCAGCATCCTTAGGATCGACAAAACCTTCGGGTTGCATCATATACAACTCTTCATCAATGTTGCCATTGAGGAACGCAGTCTTGACATCCATCTGCCATATTTCATAATCATGAAATGCAGCAATTGCTAATAAAATCCGAATGGACTTAAACATCGCTACGGGAGAGAAAGTCTCATCATAGTCAACACCTTGAACTTGTCTAAAACCTTTCACGACAAGCCGTGCTTTATAGACAGTAACATTACCATCCGCGTCTGTTTTCTTCTTGAAAATCCATTTGCACTCAACGGACTTTCGGTCGCTAGGAGGGTCCACCAAAGTCCATACTTGGTTTTCGCTCATGGATCCCAATTCGTATTTCATGGCCTCTAGCCATTTCTCAGAGTCTGGGCTCATCATTGCTTCCTCATAGTTCGCAGGTTCACTGTTGTCTACTAACATGACAGTTAATACAGGGTTGCCGTACCACTCAGGAGGGGCACGCGACCTTGTCGACCTACGACGTTCAGTAGTAGCATCGTCCGAATCTTCATGATCCTTGTCATTAGCTTCCTCTATTGTTGGTGCATACGACACTGGAACAATTTCAGGTGCTGCGCTACTCTCCAACTCAAGAGAAGGTTCAATAACCTCGTCTAGCTCTACTTTCCTCCCACTCACTTCTTTCGAGATAAACTCCTTCTCAAGAAAGGATCCATTCTTTGCGACAAACACTTTGCCTTCGGATCTGTGATAGAAGGTATACCCAATCGTTTCCTTAGGGTATCCTATGAAGACGCATTTCTTCGCTTTGGGTTCGAGCTTGTCCGGCATCAACTTCTTGACGTAAGCTTCGCATCCCCAAACTTTAAGAAACGACAACTTAGGTTTAGCACCAAACCACAGTTCATACGGTGTCATCTCAACAGATTTAGATGGTGCCCTATTTAAAGTGAATGCAGCGGTTTCTAATGCATAACCCCAAAATGATAACGGCAAATATGTAAGAGACATCATTGATCGCACCATATCTACTAGAGTTCGATTCCGGCGTTTAGACACACCATTGCGCTGTGGTGTTCTGGGTGGCGTGAGTTGCGAAACGATTCCGCTTGCTTTAAGATGCGTGAGAAAATCGTAACTCAAATATTCACCTCCATGATCGGATCGTAGAAATTTAATTTTCCTGTTACGATGGTTTTCCACTTCGTTCTGAAATTCTTTGAACTATTCAAATGTTTCAGATTTATGTTTCATTAAATAGATAAACACATATCTACTTAAGTCATCAGTAAAAGTGAGAAAATAACGATAACCACCACACGTCGAAAGACTCATTGGTCCGCATACATCGGTATGTATGATTTCCAACAAGTCCGTTGCTCGCTCCATTATTCCAGAGAACGGGGTTTTGATTATCTTGCCCATGAGGCATGGCTCGCACGTGTTAAATGATTCAAAATCAAGAGACTCCAAAAGTCCATCAGAATGGAGTTTCTTCATGCGTTTTACACCAACATGACCTAGACGACAGTGCCACAAATAAGTAGAATTATCACTATCTACTTTGCATCTCTTAGCCTCAATGTTATGGATGTGTGTTTCATTGTTTTCGAGATTCAGAAGAAATAAACCATTCATAGCAGGTGCATGACCATAAAAGATGTTACTCATATAAATAGAACAACATTTATTCTCCGATTTAAATGAATAACCGTCTTGCAATAAACACGATCCAGATATGATGTTCATGCTCAACGTAGGCACATTATAACATTTATTGAGGTTTAAAACTAATCCCGAAGGTAAAACTAAGGAGAGCATGCAGATGACCATCACATCAACTCTTGATCTATTGCCAACGCGCATCGTCACCTCATCCCTCGCTAGCCGCCGTCTATTCATAGCTCCTGTTTAGAGTTACAAATATTAGCAACTGAACCAGTATCAAATACCCAGGCACTACAACGAGGGCTACTAAGGAAAACATCAATAACATGTATATCAAATATACCTTTGATGGTGCCAGCCTTCTTGTCCGCTAAGTACTTCAGACAGTTGCGCTTCCAGTGACCCTTGTCCTTGCAATAGAAGCACTCAGTGTCCGGCTTAGGTCACGACTTGAGCTTCTTCTCTGCAGGGGCAACGCGCTTGCCTCTGCCTTTCTTGAAGGACTTCTTTGCACCCTTACCTTTCTTAAAGCTGGGGGGCTTGTTGACCATCAACACATGATTATCTTTCTTGATGTCCACCTCCGCAGCTTTTAGCTTAGCGAAGAGCTCAGTGATCGTATCAGTGGAACCAATCTGATTATGAGTAACTACAAAACCTTTGTAGCTATGAGGGAGTGATTGCATAATTCTGTCAATCTTGAGCTCCTCTGGAATCTTGCAGTCCAGTTGCTCAAGGCGTTGAGTGTAGCCCGACATCTTAATGGCATGCTCACTAACGGAACTCCCTTCCTCCATCTTGCAGTTAAAGAATTTCTCAGAGATCTCATATCTCTCAGAACGGGCCTGAGTCTGAAACATAGTTTTCAGTTCCTCAAGAATCTCAAAGGGCCCGGGGAACTCCTCAAAACGATTTTGAAGGTCCGATTCCATAGCAAACAATAATGCTCTTAATCACACCATAATCATCCTTGCGCGACTGATAAACAACTTTCTCATCAGCCGACGCATCTACAGCAGGGGCGTCACCTAGCGCTTTCTCAAGGACATAGTCCTTGTGTCCGCCAGAGAGAATGATTCTCAGATTGCGGAACCAGTTGGTGAAGTTAGACCCATTGTTCTTAATCTTTTCTTTCTCAGCAAAAACGTTGAAGTTGAAGTTGGACTTAGCCATTTGATCTACAAAATTTGCAAGTACAATTTAGACTATGTTCATGATAACTAGTTCAACTTAATCAAATTACTAGATGAACTCCCACTAAATTCAACATCCCTAAAGTTGTTTAGTGAACATGATCCAAATTCACCACACCTAATCCGATCTTCACGAGAAGAGATGTGGTTTCAATGGTGGACAACAAAGTGTCGATCATATCATTCATATGACTCATGCTTAACCTTTCGGTTCGTGTGTTCCGAGGCCATGTCTGTACATGCTAGGCTCGTCAAGTCAAACCCAAGTATTTTCGCGTGTGTAAAACTGTCTTGCACCCGTTGTATGTGAACGTAGAGTTTATAGCACCCGATCATCACGTGATGCTTGAACACGACGAACTTTTGGAACGGTGCATACATGGGGAGAACACAGTTTTATCTTGATCTTTAAGTGAGGAATCATCTTATAATGCTACCGTCGCGGTCTAAGCATAATAAGATACATAAAAGGATAAACATCACATGCATATAATTTTATGTGACATGGTATAGCCAATATCCGCGCAATGATCTCCATATTGTACGTGCCAGCATGATCTCCATCACTCCACCATGATTGCCTCCACCACGAATAGCAACTACAACTATTTCTAACTCCTTAGCGATAAAGCAAAGCTGTTACATGGCGTATAAGAAGTTGACACACAGGTCATACACAATTATAAAGACAACCATATGGCTCCTGCCGGTTGTGTACTCATCGACATGCAAGTCGTGAAATATTACAAAACATGATCATTGCATACAACATACACATCACATCTTGGGCCATACCATATCATAGAAACACTCCCTGCAAAAACAAGTTAGACGCCTCTACTTTGTTGTTGCATGTTTTACGTGGCTTATGAGAGTAACAAGCTAAGAACGATTCTTACCTATGGAAATCCACAACGGTGATATTATGGTTGCCGACATACGGTGTGTAAATCCAACTATAGTGAGAGAAACTGGCATCCACCAGCCGCATGTGTGGAACAAGCCACACGTCAAGTGCGGAGCCGGTCTCGCGAACGAGGTCGCGTAAAGTTGGCCTGGACCGCTTCGATCTCACTATCCCGCGTCATAATAAGTACACAAACAAGAGGCTTGCAACAGAAAACATCAACGCCCGCAACAAGCATGTTGCGTTCTACTCGTGAAACACATCTACGCATAGATCTAGATCTGATACCACTAATGGGGTTTCGCAGCATAGTAAATCAAAAAAATTCTACGGATGCGAACGGGAAAGCCAAGATCTAATCTAGGAGATGCAAACAATGAGGGGGAATAGATGAGATCTTCATACCCTTGAAGATTCGCACAACGGAATGTTCAACGGAACGTGGTTGATGTAGTCGTACTAGCTTCTCCTCCTCGAGATCCGATCCGATCCAACACCGCAAGTGGCGATGCCTCCGAGAGATGCACATGTATGACACCTCGACGTATCCTCCTTACTCGGTCCAGCAAGTGGGGTGGAGAGATAGATTGGATCTACAACACGACGGCGTGGTGCAAAGGTGGAGAGTTTCTGCGGCAGGGCTTCGCCTACGCGCAGTCGGGAGAGAGAGAGATCTGGAGGGCAGCAGTATGGCGGCTAGGGTTGAAGGAGTGGGGGGAGGGCTGCGCCCCTTCCCTCTATATATAGGGGCTGGCCGGCCCCCTTGGCCCCTCCTCCAACCCCTAGGGCGGCGGCCCCAAGGGTTGGAGTGGGGGGCAAGTTTTCCCCCTCCTTCTAGAAGCTCTCCCTAGGTTTTCCCCTAGGGCTTGGCCGGCTGGGCCTATGGGGCCTTGTGCCCCTGGCCCAATGCGGCCAGGGCACTGCCTCGTAGGCCCACGCCCCCTCCCGACAAGTGGGGCCACGTTGGTCCCACTCCGGAAGGTTCTAGAAGCTTCTGGTACAATACCGAACAATCGGAAACAATTCCGAAATCCAAAAACTGCTTTCCCTTATATGAATCTTATTCTCTGGACCATTCCGGAACCTCTCGTGATGTCCTGGATCTCATCCGAGACTCCGAACAAAAACTCATAAACCAATTATCCATTCTATCCTAGCGTCAAGACACGTTAAGTGTGTGACCCTACGGGTTCGAGAATATGCAGACATGATCTTCTATCAATAATCAACATCGTGGTCTGGAAACCCATATTGACTCCCACACATTCATTGATGATCATATCGGATGAACCACGATGCCAGGATTCAATTAATCCCATATATATATTCCCTTCGTCACGCGATATTTTACTTGCCCGAGATTCGATCGGCGGTATCGACATACCTAGTTCAATCTCATTCACAGCAAGTACTTTACTCGTTCCGTAATCCGATATCACTTTGTGATTAACTCCTTAACCACGTGCTTGCAAGCGGTGTTGATATCGATTACTGAGTGGGCCCGAAGTATATCTCTCCGACTTGGGAGGAACAAATCCCATCTCGATACATACAACCCAACAAGTACTTTCCGATCACCTGAGAGACACCTTTATGATCACCCTCTCATAGGATGACGTTTGATGACCTCAAAGCTTTCATCCGATACCGAGGAGTTGCATTATCTCATGGTCTAAGGAATACAATATTTGACACAAGAAAATATTCGCAAAGATGAACACGATGACACGATCTAATTGCTCTGCTTGATTTGGGTATGTCCACCATATCATTCTCCCAATGATATGATCTCATTATTTTTAATCAAGGATCAGGCCACGAAGCAAACTCTCTTTAAAGGACCTTATCGCAATGGTTTATATCCTATTATGCCTTTTTCTACAGAGTCTTCCAAGAGTGCCTTCATCACTATCAAGCCCTCTTCATCAACATGGCATAGTCGTCTTGGGCATCCGTCATCATTTATAGTTCAACAAGTGCTTCGAAAGAATAAACTTGAGTACTCTCCAGAAAGAAATCTCTATATTTGTGATCCATGTCAACAAGCTAAAAGTCAGCAGTTGCCATACTCGGTGTCTACTAGTATATCTACTGTTCCATTGGAACAAATTTTCTCTGATGTTTGGGGTCCAACGCTTGTCTTAGTTGGACGTCATCAGTATTATGTAAGCTTCATTGATGACTTCAGTAAATTCACATGGATATATTTGCTTAAAAAATGATCCGATGTTTATCAGGTCTTTCTTAATTTTCAGCAGCTTGTTGAACGAAAATTTGGTAGAAAAATAATTACTATGCAAACCGATTGGGGTGGTGAATATGAAAAACTCAACGGTTTCTTTAAAAAAGTTGGCATAACCCATCATGTTTCGTGTCCTCATATCCATAAAAAAAATGGCTCGGCGGAACGAAAACATCGCCATATTGTAGAAGTCGGTCTTGCATTGCTCGCAAATGCATCAATGCCTCTCACTGGGACGAAGCTTTTCTCACAGCCACCTTCCTTATTAATCTTCTCTCGACCAAAGTGTTAAATCATATGACTCCTATAGAACAACTTCTTGGCATTAAACCAAACTACGAATCACTTCGTGTTTTTGGGTGTGCCTGTTGGCCCAACCTTCGTCCCTACAACACCCGCAAATTATCATTCGCTCAAAACAATGCGTCTTCTTAGGTTATAGCCCTCTTCATAAAGGGGTCAAATGCCTAGATGTTGCTAGTGGTCGTGTTCACATCTCTCGCGACGTTGTGTTTGATGAGAATGTTTTTCCTTTTTCTCGTCTCAATCCAAATGCGGTTAGACGACTTAGTGAAGAAATTCTTCTTTCACATCCATCCACATCCCATAATGAGGGGGAGCATATTGATAATCACATGTTTGTTGTACCGCCTACACCTAACCCTCTATAGGAACATGCTGAACACTATGATGATAGCAGCCAAGAAAATAGTGCAACACCAAGTGGAAATTCAGAAGAAAATTCTATCCAAAACGAATCCTTCAGTACAACACCGGGTACACCTAGCCTTTCTGAAAGTACAAAGGAAGTCGCCTAGAGGGGGTGAATAGGCTTTTAAAATTATTATGGTTTAGGCTCAAGTAAATGCGGAAAAAAACTAACGTTTAATTTATTGAGCACAAAACCTAGCCACTAAGTTTACCTACGTGCACCAACAACCTATGCTAAGCAATACAAGCAACAAGGTGATAGCAAGGTATAAATACTTCAAGCACGATGGGTGTCAGAATGTAAAGTGCATAAGTAAAGGGTTCGGTTGAGAGATAACCGATGGACGCGGAGACGAAGATTTGTTTCCCGAAGTTCACTTCCAAAGAAGCTACGTCTCCGTTGGAGAGGTGCGATGGCGCAATGCTCTCCGAACGCCACAAATGGCTCACCTCGAGGTGTGGTGGCTCGATGCTCACCCAACGCCACACAAGGCCTCACCCCGGATGCGGAAGCACGCAACTCACAGACGCCACAAAAGGCTCACCCTATTCTCCCAAGTGCGCACCACAAAAGGCGGGCACTTGCTCCACTATGGGACGCTTGAGGGCAGTCACCGAACCCGTACAAGATTGGGGCTAACTCCACAACTCAATTGGAGGCTCCCAACAACAAAGCCACAAAAGGCTACAATGCCACAAAAGGCCAACAAATCCACAAGAGGCTACAAGACCACAAAAGGTCAACAAGAACACAAAAGGTCTACAACCCAACCACACAACCGTCTAGGGTTCCAAGAACCCAAGAGTAACAAGCCCACAAGCTTGTACTCGCCGAATCTCAGAGGAGAACTCAAACCTATGCACCAAATGCAAGGGAAAGTCCTTCTCTCCCAAATTCCAACAAAGCTACAAAAGCTATTGGAGGAATAAGGGAGGAAGAACACAAGAGGAGAACTCAAACCTATGCACCAAATGCAAGGGCAAGTCCTTCTCTCCCAAATTCCAACAAAGCTACAAAAGCTATTGGGGGAATAAGGGAGGAAGAACACAAGAGGAGAACACAAAACTCTCCAAGATCTAGATCCCAATGATTCCTTCACAAAGAAGGGATTTGACTTGGTGGGATTGTAGATCTAGATCTCCTCTCACTTTTCCCTCAAAAAGATGTTAGAATCATGGGAGGGAGAGGGATTAAGAGAGCTCAAATAGGTCAACAATGGTGGGCAAAAACGAGCTCAAAAGATAGAGAACCATTGGGGAAGAAGCCCCCCTTAAATAGGACAAGGAAAAACTGACCGTTTGGGCCAGATTCGCGCCCCCACCGGAACTTCCGGCCTCCCACCGGAACTTCCGGCAAATAGAAACACAAGTTACTGAACCTGACCGGAACTTGGGTCGGAACTTGGGCCGGAACTTGGGTTGGGTCGGAACTTGGGCCGGAACTTCCGTTCAAGCAAAAACACAGGACAATATTGCACGAAAACTTCAATAACTTTTGATCCCGGACTCCGTTTTTGATGATCTTGGGCTCATTTTGAAGAGAACGAAAAGTTTTACAAGATTATGCAAAGAAACATAATAGTCCAGCATGGAAGTATAAAACCAAATTGAGAAAGATATGACCTCTCTAGAAGCGATGAGCCAGTAAAACCTCCAAAACCCAAAACACAAGAAGTTGAGCTTGGAAACTCCGATTGGGATGAAACCAATTTTGTTGTAAAGATAATGACGAATAGAATCCAACAAAAAATAGAAATATTTGGTATCACCTTGGGAGAAAATATCATGAATATATATGTGAACTATCCCCCAAGGTGTGGAGCCGGAAAACTCGCAAGATCAAAAACCGCAATAAGATATGCAAGTGAAATCCTTAGATGATGAGCTAGAGCTTGTTATGATGGTGACCACAAGCTGTAGATACTCTCATGGACAAGAACCAAATAACAACCAAGAAAGATGATGCTATGAATGCAAAGGTTTGAGCTCTCTCCGAATGATGCAGACGAGACACCCGCTTGAGAGCCCCTCTTGATAGCACGGCTATCTATCCTAAACCCGGTCTCCCAACTAACAACACAAGACCGGCAAAAGAGAAGCCCTATCAACATACATTTGCCTTGAGCGTCCCACTTGAACTTGATGTAGACCGTCTTGTTCTTCTATAGTGGGAACACCTTTCTTGTTTGCTCTTGCTCGCTCTTGCTTGATGAAGACTTGCACAATGCTCCCCCATACTCCATGGGGAAACCTCTTCTTTGAACTTGTCTTCATCATTCCAAGAGCACGAGGATGGCAAGCTTCAAGCATGAGATCTTCTAGAGATGGCGCATCTTGAGCTCGTCCTTCTTCATCCTTACTTGAGGTTGATCCATCTTGATGCAACTCTTTGCACATGCCTTGATCGACCTTCAAGCTCCTTCTTTCTTCATGATTCCAATGGGCACAAAGCCCTTGGACATTTCTTCATCTTCCAACCTTGAGACCAACACATGGCCCAAGCGATGCCAATGGACAAACCTACAAGTGAAACTCAATTTACACATTAATCCATAGAGATTGTCATTAATTAACAAAACCACACATGGGGGCATACATGCCCTTTCAATCTCCCCCATTTTGGTAATTGATGACAATCCCTTAGCAAGGGTTTAAATATGACAATTAACGACCAAAGCGGTTGCCCCAACATCAAATACTACACAAGTATGTGATGTTGGTACAACCACAATATATAGAGCAAACTCCCCCATAATCTATGCATGTGTGATGAACTTGAATTTCATTGCATAGATTGCCAACCGTTACTGTTGGTTGAGTTTCCTCTATATATTCAACATGCAAAGCAAACACAAAGATATAAGAGAATGAGAGGCAAATGATTAAGAACACACTCAAAGCAAAGGCCAACTTCCCTTAAACCCTCCAAAACTTCTCCCCCATTGGCATCGATTGCCAAAATGGGTGAAAAGTTCTAGACGGCTAACATAGTGAGAATTCCTCCAAAGGTGTGCATATGCACAAGGCAAATGATGAAAACTAGGGAGGAAGTAAAACTATATTGAGGAACCAAAGAAAGCAAAAAGAAAAGAAAGAAAATAAAAGGGCTTCAACAAATGAAGCGAGCAATCAAAAGATCCAAAAGAAACAAATGAAACACCATCAAAAGATGGCAAAAGGAAACAACAACCAAAAGAGTGTTTAAATAAAAATAGAGAAGCTCCCCAAACTTTGTGCAAAGATTAGAATACTTGTATTGAATACAATATGCACAAATATGGAATCCTTGCTCCCCCATAAGCATTTAAACCATAAGAAACGAGAAAGAAGGGACATGTGCATCATTAAATGAATTATAGAAGCTCCCCAAAGATTGTGCACAAATTATAGTAATTATATTTGGAAACAACATGCACAACCATGGTATCCTCACTCCTTCAAAACCATTTAGCAATGCACACAAAATACAATAATTTGGAAACCACCGAAGAATCAAAATGAAGTAAGAGGTGATTTCCAAGAAATGCAAAAACAACCAAATATTGATCTTCTCTTATGTGTATAAATTTTTAGGTGGAAAATATCACAAAGACATATAACCACAAAGAAACATGCACACACAAAATAGATACTCAAGAAAGCACATGAAGACCCAAAAAGAAGTCATAGAATACATCAATAAGATGTTTTGCTTGAAAGCACGCCCAAGGGCTCAAATATTGTTGGAGATATGCCCTAGAGGCAATAATAAATATAGTTATTATTATATCTTTGTGTTTATGATAAATGTTTACATTCATGCTATAATAGTATTAACAAGGAAACATTGATACTTGTGTGATTTGTATACTTAATTTGAAGTCCCTAGTAAAGCCTCTATATAATACTAGCTTGTTGGTTAATAGATGATTGTGGTTTCCCTATCATGAACATCAACAAGATCATATCGTTAGGAGAATGATATGGTGGACATACTCCTATAGATAAGCGTAGCATAAAGATCAAGTCATTTCAATAGTTCAATTGCTATATGCTTTTTGATACATAGTAACCTAATTCCTTCGACCATGAGATCATGCATATCACCTTTACCGGATGGATGCTTTGATGACATCAAACAACACATCGTAACTGGGTGGCTATAAAGGTGGCATTGAGTGTTCGGAAAGTATTGGTTGAGACACATGGATCAAGAGTGGGATTTGTCCATCCATATGACGGATAGATATACTCTGGGCCCTCTCGGTGAAATGTCATCCAATTAGCTTGCAAGCATGTGACTGGCTCACAAGGGATCACATATCACGGGAACGAGAAAAGAGTACTTATTGGTAACGAGGTTGAACTAGGTATGCAGAGATACCGACGATCATAACCTCGGATGAGTAAAGTATCGTGAGACAAAGGGAAATTGGTATCGTATGTAAGTGGTTCATTCGATCACGAAGTAATCGTAAAAATATGTGGGAGCCATATGAATTTCCAGATTCCTCTATTTGTTATTGTTCGGAGAAGTGTCTCGATCATGTCCGCATAATTCACGAACCGTAGGGAGACACACTTAAGGATTCGACGTTGTTTGAGTAGTTATGGTATGATGAGAAAGAGACCGAATGTTGTTCGGAATCTCGGATGGGATCCGAGATATCACGAGGAGATCCGGAATGGTCCGGAGAATAAGATTCATATAAGGAAAGTCTCGTTTCGGAGTTCGGGAATGATTCCGGTGTTTTCATCGGGAATGTTCTAGAAGGTTCCGGAATGTCCGGCACTCCGGAGGGGAAGGGGTACATGAATGTGTCATTGCAAGTTGGAATGGTTACATCATGTACTAAGTGTCTTCGCTGTCCAAAATAAAGGGTTTATTCAAATCCTAAATTGAAAAGTCAAACGGCTAGTTTAAAAGTCAAACGACAAGTTTTGGAAAGAGGAGGAGGAGGTTGAAACCGAGTTGGGGAGGGAGTCCCTCCTCCCCAAGCCGGTGCACCACCCAAGCCGAGTTGGGGAGGGACTTCACTCCCTCCCCTTGGCCGCCGTCCCCTCCACCTATATAAGGAGGGGCAGGGCTCCCTCCTAGCACACACAAGTACCTCTCCTCTAACCCTAGCAGCTGCTGCCCACCATAGCCGCCACCGCACCCTAGGGTTTTGCCCTAGCCGCCGACTTGGGTTGCCCCTTGCCCTAGCCGCCGGCTCTAGCACCTCCTCCTTGGTGTGTCTCAACCCTAGATCTCCGAGGATCTCTCTCATACTCCACCATACTCGCTCCGGCTTAAGGCGAAGCCCTGCGAGATCTCCCCTCTACTTCCGGTACCACGCCGTTGTGCTGCCGGAATCGCGAGGAGAGTGCTACAACCTCCGCTGCCTGCTGGAACAAGGGAGAGGAAGGTCTTCATCAAGTACCGAACGTGTGACCGACTGCGGGAGCGCTGCCGGAACGCAGCGCCGGAAGGATCGTCTACGCGATCTTGAGATCGGGAAGAGTACGACTACATCACCCACGAGAATCCGCTCTCGTTAAACACTTTGGAATCTTAGAGGGTGAGTTATTCCATCGACTCGTTGCTACAATCTAGTAAATAGATCTTGGCTTGTTTGTTTGTATGCGATAGAAATTTTTTGTTTTCCATGCTACGAAACCCTACAGTGGTATCAGAGCCGTGTCTATATGTAGATTTGTTGCACGAGTAGAACACAATGGTCATTGTGGGCGTTGATGCTTTTATTGTCGATTGCTTCTTGTGTACTTTGCATCTTGCGGTATGTTGGGATGAAGCGGCCCGGGCTAACCTTACATGACATCGTTCATGAGACTTGCTCCACGCTTGACATGCAACTTGTATTGCATAAGTGGCTTTGCGGGTGCCTGTTTCTCCTAGCATAGTTAAGATCCAATTTACAACGGGTGATTAACAATACTAGTATCAATGTTGTGGTTCTTGTTCGTAAGTTAGAACGACACTTATTGAAAGCCCCAAACCACGTAAAACATGCAAAGAAAGTAGAGGCGTCTAACTTTGTTTTGCAGGGGTGTGCTGTGATGTGATATGGCCATGATTGTGATCATATTTGATGTATGCAATGTTCCTTATTGTAAGTTGGCAACCGGCAGGAGCCATATGATTGTATTTAATTTATGTTAAGACCCGCGTGTCTATTCAAAGTAGTTGTAATAGTTGAAGCCGGTGGACGACAACCATGGAGAAGCGTCATTGACCTTGATGCAATGCCGGTGATGATGGAGATCATGTTCGTGCTTGAAGATGGAGATCGGAAGCACAAAGAAGAAAGGCCATATCATATCACATATTATGAATTGCATGTGATGTTAATCCTTTATGCATCTTGTATTGCTTAGTAGACGACGGTAGCATTATAAGATGATCCCTCATGCACATGAATTTCAAGTCATAAAGTGTTCACCCTCAGTTAGCACCGTTGCTAAAGCTTGTTGTTTCGAAGCACCACGTGATTATCGGGTGTGTTAGATTCCGCAAGTGTATACAACGTGAGCAAGCCAGATTTGCTCATACGGAAACTAAGGTTTGATCTTGACGAGCCTAGCATGTACAAACATGGTCTCGGAACACGGATCGCCGAAAGGTAAAGCATGAATCATATAGTAGATATGATGAACATGTCGATTGTTCGCCATTGAAACTATATCAACTCTCGTGATGATCGGTGTTGATGTGGTGGATTTGGTTCGTGTGATCACTAAAACAATGTGAGGGATATTGTTTGAGTGGGAGTTCACCTAGATTAATTTTATTATTAATTTGAACTCAATTTGTCATAAACTTAGTCTAAACTATTGCAAATATGTTGTAGATCAATGGCAGCCCCTACCATCAATTTTAATGCGTTCCTAGAGAAAGAAAAGTTGAAAAACAATGGAAGCAACTTCGCGGATTGGTTCCGCAATTTGAGGATTGTCCTCACAGCTGGTAATTTGACCTATGTGCTGGATGCACCGCTGGGTGACCCACCTGCAGCTGATGCTCCCGATGACGTAAAGAATGTTTACCTCACTCGGAAGACTCGGTACTCCACAGTTCAGTGTGCTATCTTGTATGGTTTAGAATCGGAGATTCAGAAAAGGTTTGAGAATTCAGACCCATATGATATTGTCGAGGATCTCAAATTGATCTTTGAGACTCATGCGGCAATTGAAAGCTACGAGGCTTCTGAAAAGTTCTTTAACTGCAAGATGGAAGAGGGCGGCTCCGTCAGTGAGCATGTGCTTAAGATGTCTGGGCACGCAAACAAACTTCAAAGCTTGGGTATTGTGATTCCTAATGCTTTGGGGATTTACCGTGTCCTCCAATCACTACCACCAAGTTACAAGAACTTTGTGATGAACTACAACATGCAGAACATGAACAAGACGTTGCCAGAACTCTTTGCCATGTTGAAATCTGTAGAAGTGGAGATCAAGAAAGAGCACCAAGTGTTGTTGGTCAATAAGACCACCAAATTCAAGAAAGGCAAGTCTAAGCAGAAGGGACACTTCAAGAAGGGTGGTAAGAAAGTTACCGCGCCGACGAAGAAGACCAAGGCTGGACCTAAGCCTGATACTGAGTGCTTTTACTGCAAGGGAGAAGGTCACTGGAAGCGGAATTGCCCAAAGTACTTGGCGGATTTGAAGAACGGCAACATCAAGAAGAAAGGTATATCTGATATACATGTTATTGATGTGTATCTCACTAGTACTCGTAGTAGTGCCTGGGTATTTGATACTGGTTCCGTTGATCATATTTGTAACTCGAAACAGGTGCTGCAGAATAAACGGAAGCTAGCGAAGAACGAGGTGACGATACGCGTGGGAAACGGATCAAAGGTTGATGTGATCGCGGTCGGCACGCTACCCCTTCATCTACCATCGGGATTAGTTTTATACTTAAATAATTGTTATTTGGTGCCTGCGTTGAGCATGAACATTATATCGGGATCTTGTTTATTGCGAGACGGTTACTTGTTTAAGTCCGAGAATAATGGTTGTTCGATTTATATGAGTAATATGTTTTATGCACATGCACCTTTGATAGATGGTCTATTCTTATTGAATCTCGATAGTGGAAATACACATGTCAACAACATTGAGGCTAAACGTTTGAAATCAAGCGATAATTCGACCTATATGTGGCACTGTCGTCTTGGTCACATTGGAGTGAAGCGTATGAAGAAACTCCATTCCGATGGACTTCTTGAATCACTTGATAGATGCGAAGCATGTCTGATGGGTAAAATTACTAAGACTCCATTTTCTGGTATGATGGAGCGAGCTACGGATTTATTGGAAATCATACATACCGATGTGTGTGGTCCAATGAGTGTAGCATCGCGCGGTGGTTATCGTTATGTTCTTACCTTCACGGATGACTTGAGTAGATATGGGTATATCTATTTCATGAAACATAAGTCCGAAACTTTCGAGAAGTTTAAGGAATTTCAAAGTGAGGTAGAGAATCAACGTAACAAGAAGATTAAATTTCTACGTTCTGATCGTGGAGGTGAATATCTAAGTTACGAGTTTGGCGAGCATTTGAAGAAATGCGGAATACTTTCACAGTTGACACCGCCGGGAAGACCACAGCGTAATGGTGTGTCCGAACATCGTAATCGAACTCTCTTAGATATGGTTCGTTCTATGATGTCACTTACAGATTTACCACTATCATTTTGGGGTTATGCATTAGAAACAGCCGCATTCACTTTAAATAGGGCACCGTCTAAATCCGTTGAAATGACACCGTATGGATTATGGTTTGGGAAGAAACCTAGATTGTCGTTCCTTAAAGTTTGGGGATGCGAAGCCTATGTAAAGAAGTTACAGCCGGACAAGCTTGAACCCAAAGCGGAAAAATGCGTCTTCATAGGATACCCGAAGGAAACTATTGGGTATACCTTCTATCATAGATCCGAAGGCAAAATCTTCGTTGCCAAGAATGGATCCTTTCTAGAGAAGGAATTTCTCTCGAAAGAAGTGACTGGAAGGAAAGTAGAACTCGACGAGGTTGTCGAACCTTCTCTCAAAATTACGAGTAGCGCAGCACCAGAAGAAGTTCCTGTGGTGCCTGCACCAACAAGAGAGGAAGCTAATGATGATGATCATGAAACTTCGGTTGAAGTTGCTACAGAGCCTCGGAGGTCAACGAGAACTCGTACCACTCCAGATTGGTATGATCCCGTTATGAGTGTCATGTTGGTGGACAACACCGATGACCCTGAGACATATGAGGAAGCGATGATGAGCCCATATTCCAATAAATGGCAAGAAGCCATGAAATCCAAGATTGGATCCATGTACAAAAACCAAGTGTGGACTTTGGTGGACTTACCGGATGGCCGAAAGGCTGTCGAGAACAAATGGATTTTCAAGAAGAAAACAGATGCTGATGGTAATGTTACTGTCTATAAAGCTCGACTTGTCGCAAAAGGGTTTCGAAAAATTCAAGGAGTTGACTACGATGAGACTTTCTCACCAGTAGCGAAGCTAAAGTCTGTGAGGATTATGTTAGCAATCGCTGCATATTATGACTATGAGATATGGCAGATGGATGTCAAAACAGCATTCCTCAATGGAGACACTGATGAAGAGTTTTATATGATGCAACCCAAAGGTTTTGTCGACCCTAAAGATGCTAACAAGGTATGCAAACTTCAACGGTCCATCTATGGATTGAAGCAAGCATCCCGAAGTTGGAATCAACGTTTTGATAAGGTAATCAAAAGTTTTGGTTTTATACAAACTTATGGAGAAGCTTGTATTTACAAGAAAGTGAGTGGGAGCTCTGTAGCATTCTTAATACTATATGTAGATGACATATTGTTGATTGGGAATGATGTAGACCTTCTTAATAGTGTCAAGGAATATTTGAATAATAGTTTTTCAATGAAGGATCTTGGCGAAGCAGCTTACATATTAGGCATAAAGATTTATACAGATAGATCGAAACGCCAAATATCATTGTCAGAAAGTACATATTTGGACAAAGTTCTAAAGAGGTTTGGAATGGAAGAAAGCAAGAAAGGGTTCTTGCCCATGTTGCCCAATATGACCTTGAGTAAAACTCAAAGTCCGACATCGGCAAAAGATAGAGAAAGGATGAGTAAGACTCCCTATGACTTAGCCATAGGATCTCTAATTGTTAGACCCCTCCTTTATAAAGGAAAGGATCCCTGTGATTGCAATGCTAGTCCCTGGATCAATGCTAGCATCCACAGTTTAAGATGAAGTACACAGATACAAAGGTTGTTTATTACATTCATTCCAGAGATAAAACATAGTCTTTTACAACTCAGGGCCAAAGGCCTAATACAAGAGTTTATGGAATAAGTAAATAAACACAAGTCTTCATCTTCATGTGCCACAGGCTAACATGTTGAGTGTAGACTCATGAATCCTATTCATCATCGGAGTAACCTGCAACATCACAAGTTACAGCCACAGAGGGTCAATACTTTGGAATAGTATTGGCAAGTGATACCTTAGTATATTTTAAGTGGACTATATTACTATATGCATTTTGGCTAAGTGTAGCTTGGCTTGCTTTGCTTGAAAATAGGTTTTCCTATTAGTTGAAAACTCTAAGTTCTTCTTTGTCAAAAACATTCCCAAGGAACCACCAATAGACATTGAGGTCCTTCACCCTTGTTCACCCACCAATTTTTATTTAGAAGTTGGAGTGATGAGATTCTTGTAGCTTCCATGTCTTGATGCTCAAAAGTGTCCATTTCCTTGGACTAGGCTAAGTACTTAGGTTTTCCATCTGCAGAGGTTGTGCACTTTCCCCACCAGACTTGGTTTCCCAAGACAGGACCTTTTAGAAGCTTTTCCTTAGTCAAAATGGACGCGCTCCAACCTATCAACCCAACTACCACCAACTGTCCAAGTGACTAAGTTCTAGCAACCTATATGATCATGGCAGAGCCCATATTGCCAAGTGGTTGCACTGTAAGCTTTCTCAACACTTGGCCTCCAAATCCCTTTGTGCCTGGGTGGCATACCACAAGTGAGATACACAACCCAAGTCCATGGCCTTGTGTAACCACTCAACATAACCCAATCATTCCATTCCACCCAGGAGGTTCATTTGACTTAGTTGTTTTATTAAGAAAGCATAAGTCTCTTGACTTAGAATATTTTATCATAACCATATAGATGTTCACCACCCTTGTTTGCTAAGTAGCTAGACTAAGCAGGAAATGGTAACCTACCTTAGGATAATTTCCCTAGCATTTCTACTATTCCATTCTACTTAGGATTTCCCATCTTTAGCACTAGGCAAAATATCATGCAATAATTTTAGCAAAATATCTAATGCTAGTACAAAACATAGGACAGAAATATTGATGAAAATATCACTTGCCTTGGTAGTGGGGAGAGTAGCACTCTTCACAATCACAATCACTAGCAAAATCTACACAAGAAATTATAGCATGCAATTACACACAATTATATACAAACAAAAATAATATGAATGCATGCATGCAAGAATTTACTAAGTGTGATTTTTGAAAAAATCTACCAAGTATGCTTATGTCTACAGAAACTTAACAAGTCATAAATTTGCCAACTAAAACTTATTGGGCTCAAATACAATTTACCAAAATAATTCTCTATTTAAAATGGCCTTAAACATGTACTACAAATAAAATCATTTTTAACTGTTACTATATGCTAAATAAATTGGATATTCTGAAAGGTCTTGTTTCACTGAATCCAACGGTATAAAGTTTGCAAAAATCTAACGTGGCAATCGAAAGTTATAAGCATTTGAAAATGGGATCTAAATCTGATTTGAATTTCTATTTTTGAATCAACCCTAGCCACGCGTCACGTTATTACTAGCGCGTACCAGTTCACACCGGATCATCCTTCTGTGCCGTTGGATCTAACTAACGCTGCACGGCTCAGATCTGCCCATACCCCTTCGTTAAGTGAAATGTTTCTACGCGTAGGATTCAGATCTGACGTCTAAAAATCTCCTAACCAAAAATGAGCGGCGCTACCGGCGGCGACAGGCGGCGGCGCGTCAGTCAGTGGCGGTGCCGGTGTTCTAGGTCGCCCGGGAAAGGAAGGGCGTGCTTACCAGAACCGCAAGGTCGAGGCGAAGCTCAACGTGGAGGTGGCTTGGCAAGGGGCGCACGGGTTCGTCGGAGATTTCTCGCCGGAGTTCGCGAATGCGTCAGCCACGGTCAGTCGTCGACGTTGGCGAGGTTCCTCGTCGCGCTAAGCCAAAATAGGGGTACTGTCAGATGCGCAAGACGATGAGGACTCTAGGCATATCAGTCAGAGGGCAAGGGGCGGTGGTTACTTACGGAGGGAGGTCGCCGGAGTTCGTGCAGAAGACGGTGGCGGCCAGTCGTCGACGTTGCAGAAGCTACGGGTCATGCGAAGGTAAACGGAGGGTGTCAGATGGTGCACAGAGACTCACTGAACAAGATAAAGTAAACGCGAGACCAAGGGGAACTCTATGCTCACCGGAATTGCCCGGCGCAGTCGTCGGAGACGGCGGGGTTGCAGAGAGCAATGCGCTCAGCCTGGTGGCGCTCTGGGTTCGGGTTTTGGGGGAGAAGGAAGAGGGGACAGAGGGGGTTCTTATAGCCTGGTCACGAGCGAGAATCACTCGGCCAATAACTCGAATTGACGCCGCGAATTAAACACAGAAACGCCCGCGTTGATTTGGGGATGAACGGTTCGTGCGGGTGGAGACGATGCTGACGTGGAGGAGGCCCGTTTGTCAGCGACATGCGCGAGGTGGAAGTGGGGTCTGCTTGTCAGCGGCTGAACGCGTGCGCTCGCGCGTGAGAGAGGAAAGGAGAGTTCCCGGGTGGGCTTGCTGGGCTCGTCTTTCTGCTGGGCCAGATTCTGGCCGCGCGGCCTTTTTCTTTTGTTTAAGTCTTTTTCTTTTCTAATTCTATTTTCTGGAATGATTTTTGATATGAATTCAAATCCTTTTGAATTCAAACAAAACTGGGGATCTTTGCAGGGTTCTGTGGTTTCAATTTCAGACATTTAACTAAGTAGTTACCTTGTAAGGTCCTGGTCAAGCTTGGGTGTTGAACATAGCAAGTTTTGTCTTTAGTTTGTGAATGAATGAAATAGGGTTTAGAAAATATTTCCAAAATTGGAAATTTGGGTAAAAATGATACACCTGAACTTTCCAACAATGGATGCAAGTAATCAAGTTCCTAAACAATCCAATCCCAAAGGGTGTTGGCCAATTGAGTTGAATTTGCACACATGAAATCATAGCTCAAATTTCTGTCTCCAACTGATTTTAAGAAAAACCCTAAATGGATGAATGATGCAAGGATGCTATGAATGAGTTTTGGAATATGAATTTAGGGATGTTACAAATCTAACCCCCTTAAGTTGAATCTCGCCCTCGAGATTCGGGTTGGCTAGCAAATAGGTGAGGGTGGTCTTTCCGAAGATCATCTTCTCTTTCCCATGTTGCTTCCTCTTCGGAGTGATGGTTCCATTGCACTTTACAAAACTTGATAGTCTTGGTCCTGGTAACTCTTTCTGCGGTCTCTAGAATCTTGACAGGCTTTTCCTCATAAGTGAGATCACTTTCCAGCTGAACTTCTTCCAAAGGTATGGTATCCTTCAAAGAAGACTCTTCCATTTCTGGGTGACATTTCTTAAGCTGACTCACATGAAATACGTTATGGACTGCTGATAGAGATTCTGGCAATTCAACTTCATATGAAACTTCTCCTTTGCGACTCAGAATCTTGAATGGTCCAACATATCTTGGTGACTTTCCCTTGACTCCAAACCTTTTCACTCCACGAAGTGGTGATACTCTGAGGTAAGCTCTATCCCCAACTTCGTAGGTGACTTCTCTACGCTTAGAATCCGCGTAGCTTTTCTGTCGGGACTGTGCTATCTTCAATCTGTCCTTAACCAATTTGACTTTATCTTCGGCGTCTTTGATAAGATCTGGTCCGAATAAGCTTCTTTCTCCCACACTATTCCATAACAATGGGGTGGTACACTTCCTTCCGTAGAGTAACTCAAACGGTGCCATTCCAATACTAGATTGATGACTATTATTGTAAGAGAACTCTGCGTACGGCAAACTTTCATACCAACTTGCTCCATAGTCTAAAGCACAGGCTCTCAACATGTCTTCAAGAATTTGGTTGGTTCTTTCTGTTTGTCCATCCGTTTGTGGATGAAAAGCAGTGCTGAATTCCAATCTCGTTCCTAAGGATTCATGAAGCTGTCTCCAAAAGTGAGATGTGAACTGGGTTCCTCTATCTGATACTATACTCTTAGGCACACCGTGAAGGCATACAATTCTGCTCATGTAAATTTTAGCTAACTTGGCACTTGTATAGGTTGTCTTCACGGGTATAAAATGAGCCACCTTAGTTAGGCGATCCACTACTACCCATATGGAATCATACCCTGACCTGGTCCTTGGTAATCCGGTAATGAAATCCATACCAATATTTTCCCACTTCCATTCAGGAATAGGTAGTGGTTGAAGCAAACCCGCTGGTTTCTGGTGTTCTGCTTTGACTCTGCTACACACATCACACAAAGCAATATGTTCGGCAATGTCCCTTTTGAGATTGTTCCACCAAAACCTTTCCTTCATGTCCATGTACATCTTGGTATTTCCCGGGTGAATAGAATACGGAGAGTTGTGTCCTTCTTGTAAGATCAGTTTTCGCAACTCTGGGTCTCGTGGAACACATATACGTTTCCCGTGCCATAAAGTACCCTGTTCGTCAACGTGGAAACTCTTAGCCTTCCCTAGACTAATATTTTCCTTAATCTTTCCAATTTCCTCATCAGTCTTCTGAACTTCTCGGATTTTGTCCAATAGAGTGCGTTGAACATCTAAGGACATGAGATATCCTTCTGGTACAATCTCCAATCTGAGTTCTTTGAATTGCTTACACAAGTCATCTGGCAATTCTCCTTTTGTAAGGCCATTTACAAACGTCTTACGACTTAGAGCATCTGCTACTACATTTGCTTTACCGGGTGGTATTGCAAACTTAAGTCGCAATCCTTGATAAGTTCTAGCCATCTTCTTTGTCTCATGTTGATTTCCTTCTGGGTGAATATATACTTCAAGATTTTATGCCTCAGCCATAGGATCTCTAATGTATGCCATGCTATGCTAGAGAAAGGATGAGTAAGACTCCCTATGCCTCAGCCATAGTAAAACTCAAAGTCCGACATCGGCAGAAGATAGAGAAAGGATGAGTAAGACTCCCTATGCCTCAGCCATAGGATCTCTAATGTATGCCATGCTATGTACTAGACCCGACATTGCATATGCTGTTAGTTTAACTAGCAGATATCAAAGTGATCCAGGAGTGGATCATTGGACAGCGGTCAAAAACATCCTTAAGTACTTGAGAAGAACTAAGGATATGGTTCTTTCTTATGGAGGTGATGAACAGCTCGTTGTTAATGGTTACACCGATGCTAGTTGGAACACCGATCCAGATGATTCTAAATCACAATCTGGATACGTATTTATTTTGAATGGTGCAGCAGTTAGCTGGAGGAGTGCAAAGCAAAGCGTTGTGGCGAGATCTTCAACTGAATTGGAATACATGGCTGCTTCGGAGGCTTCACAAGAAGCGATATGGATGAAAGAGTTCATTACAGAGCTGGGTGTGGTTCCTAGTGCGCTGTACCCAATGTCTATCTACTGTGATAACATGGGCGCCATAGCCAATGCGCAAGAACCAAGGTCACACAAGAAGCTCAAGCATATCAAGCTACGTTTTCACGCTATTCGAGAACATATCCAAGATGGGGATATAAAGATTTGCAAAGTACACACAGATCTGAATGTGGCGGATCCGTTGACTAAACCTCTCCCAAGGGCAAAACATGACCAGCACCAAACTGCCATTGGTGTTCGGTATATTACCATGTAATCTAGATTAGATGACTCTAGTGCAAGTGGGAGACTGTTGGAGATATGCCCTAGAGGCAATAATAAATATAGTTATTATTATATCTTTGTGTTTATGATAAATGTTTACATTCATGCTATAATAGTATTAACAAGGAAACATTGATACTTGTGTGATTTGTAAACTTAATTTGAAGTCCCTAGTAAAGCCTCTATATAATACTAGCTTGTTGGTTAATAGATGATTGTGGTTTCCCTATCATGAACATTGAGATGTTATTAACAACAAGATCATATCGTTAGGAGAATGATATGGTGGACATACTCCTATAGATAAGCGTAGCATAAAGATCAAGTCATTTCAATAGTTCAATTGCTATATGCTTTCTGATACATAGTAACCTAATTCCTTCGACCATGAGATCATGCATATCACCTTTACCGAATGGATGCTTTGATGACATCAAACACCACATCGTAACTGGGTGGCTATAAAGGTGGCATTGAGTGTTCGGAAAGTATTGGTTGAGACACATGGATCAAGAGTGGGATTTGTCCATCCATATGACGGATAGATATACTCTGGGCCCTCTCGGTGAAATGTCATCCAATTAGCTTGCAAGCATGTGACTGGCTCACAAGGGATCACATATCACGGGAACGAGAAAAGAGTACTTATCGGTAACGAGGTTGAACTAGGTATGCAGAGATACCGACGATCATAACCTCAGATGAGTAAAGTATCGTGAGACAAAGGGAAATTGGTATCGTATGTAAGTGGTTCATTCGATCGTGAAGTAATCATAGAAATATGTGGTAGCCATATGAATTTCCAGATTCCTCTATTGGTTATTGTTCGGAGAAGTGTCTCGATCATGTCCGCATAATTCACGAACCGTAGGGAGACACACTTAAGGATTCGACGTTGTTTGAGTAGTTATGGTATGATGAGAAAGAGACCGAATGTTGTTCGGAATCTCGGATGGGATCCGGGATATCACGAGGAGATCAGGAATGGTCCGGAGAATAAGATTCATATAAGGAAAGTCTCGTTTCGGAGTTCGGGAATGATTCCGGTGTTTTCATCGGGAATGTTCTAGAAGGTTCCGGAATGTTCGGCACTCCGGAGGGGAAGGGGTACATGAATGTGTCATTGCAAGTTGGAATGATTGCATCATGTACTAAGTGTCTTCGCTGTCCAAAATAAAGGGTTTATTCAAATCCTAAATTGAAAAGTCAAACGGCTAGTTTAAAAGTCAAACGACAAGTTTTGGAAAGAGGAGGAGGAGGTTGAAACCGAGTTGTGGAGGGAGTCCCTCCTCCCCAAGCCGGCGCACCACCCAAGCCCAGTTGGGGAGGGACTCCACTCCCTCCCCTTGGCCGCCGGCCCCTCCACCTATATAAGGAGGGGCAGGGCTCCCTCCTAGCACACACAAGTACCTCTCCTCTAACCCTAGCAGCTGCTGCCCACCATAGCCGCCCCGCCCCCTAGGGTTTTGCCCTAGCCGCCGACTTGGGCTGCCCCTTGCCCTAGCCGCTGGCTCTAGCACCTCCTCCTTGGTGTGTCTAAACCCTAGATCACCGAGGAGATCTCTCATACTCCACCATACTCTCTCCGGCTTAAGGCGAAGCCCTGCAAGATCTCCCCTCTACTTCTGGTACCACGCCGTTGTGCTGCCGGAATCGCGAGGAGAGTTCTACAACCTCCGCTGCCTGCTGGAACAAGGGAGAGGAAGGTCTTCATCGAGTACCGAACGTGTGACCGACTGCGGGAGCGCTGCCGGAATGCAGCGCCGGAAGGATCGTCTACGCGATCTTGAGATCGGGAAGAGTACGACTACATCACCCACGAGAATCCGCTCTCGTTAAACACTTTGGAATCTTCGAGGGTGAGTTATTCCATCGACTCGTTGCTACAATCTAGTAGATAGATCTTGGCTTGTTTGTTTGTATGCGATAGAATTTTTTTGTTTTCCATGCTACGAAACCCTACAAATATATCTTATTGTACATCAATGAGCTTCAAACACCAACATACCCCATACAACACAACTATTCTCAAGGGAAGAAGAGGATAGAAGGAATATATGGAGAAAGGCAACAAGTATCACAAGATAGAAATCAACTTGGCAAAAATACTCACTATTGCACATGGGAGATATTGAGGAAACGATATGCAACAAAATTGCTAGATTGACATATTTGGGATTAGTGAATCATGAGCATGATTTAGTATAGTCCCCGTTATATGCACTCATCTCAAAATACACACATTTGCAATAGAGATAAATCTTCAAAGCCAAAACAAGAAATCCTACATATGGAAGAACACAAATTCATGCCAACAAGCAACCTACACAAGGTTGGGAACAAGATATGTATGCATGAGAGAGAGATACTTGTTACCGAGATATAATTGGTAGGATGAAGAAGATATGAATTCGTTGATCATCCTAGCTTGCATCCAACTAACATCTAGACGCCACTTCTTCCTTGTTCAAGATACAAGCACCCAATATATATCTCCAATGCACCTAAACACAATTAAGTACACTATGGTCCCCAAACAAATTGGGTCCAAAGTAGTTAGTGAAACTACAATACATAGGAGAGCCCCCACACAAATATGTGCATATTGATATGAAATTGAATTTCATGCACATCTTAGCCCATTAGGATTTGGTGGAGTTTCCCCTATATATTGGATCAAAGAAAGCAAGCATGCCATAATATATATAAGAAGTAAATATGCATGCATAGGCTTTCAAGGACCAAAAGGAGATACAATTTGAACAAAAACACCAAGTAAACCAATAAGACACACACAAAAGTGTGACTCAACAAAAGGTGTCCAAATTGTATCGAAGAGCCAAATCAACACATGAAAGAGCACAAGTTCAACAAATGAACTCGAAAGAGCCAAAGAAAAAGGACAACAAAAATACCAAGGCTCAAGGATTTATCTCATCCTAAAAGAACAAAACAAGTGAAACGGAATGAGATAAAGCCAACTCCCAACGAGAGCAAGGAAATAATAACCAAAACAAACTCTTCACACTTTTCATGATGGCACACAAAGTACCAACACAAAAAGGATCGAGCTTCCAAGCAAGAAGGATCAAATCAAGAAGCATAAAACAATGTTCTAGATAATATAGGAGAGCTCCCCCATAAGTAGAGCATTATATATAATTTTGCCTTTGAATGCAAAATGCCCACAAATGAGATCATCACTACTACCTACACTAAATAAAACACAAGGGGAAATAAATAAAATAAGAAGATCCACAAGAGGCAAGGAAAGCTTGGGAGCAAATAGAAAAACATTTTATTGGCCAAAGATAATATAAATAAGAAAAGGCCAAAACGAATATGATCAAAGAATCCTACCATATATTAAATACTAATTGTCCAAGGACAAAAAGTAATAGGGATAATTTTCCCGAGGTAGTTTGCAAGGATATCCAAGATCATATTCACACAAAGAAGCATATAACAATATAGGAATTAAGCCTGATGCTTCGAAAGAGATTCTTGATTGCTTCAAATAGTCACACAATCACTAGTGATTTTATTAAATAGAAGCAAGTGGTTCTCATGAGGATATGTAGATCCAAATATGAGGAAACACGTACCAAGAAACACTATCACGAACAAGATCCAAAAGATGAGCAATAAAAACATTTAAGCAAATTAGAACTTGTATGAGCAAATGTGCCACATAGGAACTAGATAATTCTTAATATCAAATCTAAGTGGCACTACCTCAAATTTCCACATTTTCTAGGTTTGTAATATGCACAAAGCATATGACTCCCCCGTAATGTGATAAACCAAGAAATCTCAACAAGAGGCAAAAAGATCAAACTAGAGGTATTAATGGACATTATGGAAACTTGAGTTTCTCATGAGAGAGACAAACCACATAGAGACAACAAAATGACTACTAAGTGGTTTTTCTCATGTACACACATTTTAGGATTGTGGAATGCCCAAGCATGACACTCCCCCAAAACGTAATAGTCCATTAATCCCTCACAGGAGCCAAATAAGATACCTACTAGAAACAATAAAGGCTCAAAACCAAGAAACACAAATACATGGTGTGCCAACCAACATACACAAAGATAATTCATAGGTCAATATAAGTAAGTGGGAATCACAACATGTACAAGCACATGCAAGGTACAAAACCAACACATGCACAAGGGAGCAAGTAACTATAAATGTAAATGAGTTTAGCACAAGTTACCGGAAGGAGGAACATTGGATAAGGAATAGAAGCATGATAACCAATGACTTGACTTTGACAACAAGAATATAATGAAGATCTCTCAACTCTTCATAAGATAGCCAAGTCTCCAATGCCCTCCAAAAATACCTATTGATCAAGTTTTAGCTTGTTGGTCCCCAACCAAGTTGGGTCCTAAGAAGTTAGTCACAATAGGTTTGGCCACCCAAATGGTTCTTCTCTTGACACCACTTTGGGCACCAACAAATTTGGCAAACACATTGCCCATCTCATCCTTACGAAGAAAATAAGCATCATCAATCAAGGTAGGATGAGAGGAGGAGATACCCATGGTGCATGAGGAAGAAAGGTGCCCCTTCTCACGGCATATGTAGCAAGTTCTTCTCTTGCCATCTTTCTTCTTGGGAGGAGCTGCACCATGAAGAAGAGCTTGAGGCTTCTTGGGAAGTGGCCCATCTTGAGCTTGTGGAGGATCTTGAGGCCGCTTCCCTTGTTGCTTCCCACTAAGAGGCTTCTTCTTCAATGGGCAATCCCTCACATGATGCCCTTCTTCCTTGCACTTTAAGCACACAATGTTGGTCGGATTCTTCACTTGTCCTTGGCCCTTATTCTTGTTGCCCTTGTGCTTCAACGAGTTAGTGAGCTTGCTCTTGGTGTTGGAGTTGAATCCAAGCCCACTCTTGTCACTTGGGGGACGTCGCACACTCAACATCTTCTTGAGCGTGGTCTTCCCTTCATGACACCTTTTCAAGTCATTCTTCAAAGAAGTGACTTGAGCCTTGAGCTCTTTGACTTCCTCTACATGGTTAGTATCAACAACAATACTAGAGGAAGTAGAAGCTTCATTGTTAGAGCAACAAGGCAAATGATGCAATTCATCACAAGATTTAGCATGGTTGTGAGAGGATGAATTACAAGGACTAGCACAAGGCAATATAGCATTAGGAGTAGATGTAGTGCTACACATGAGGCCCACTAGATGTTACCTTTGACACAATGGCCTCATGAGCTAACCTTAGCCTACCATGGGAGACTATAAGATCCTCATGCGAGCTTGAGAGCTTGGCATGACTTTATTCTAATTTCCCATAGTTGCTAGTTAGCAAAGCAAGTTGAGCCTTTAGCTCAACATTCTCCTTCAAGATAGATGCTTCACAAGAAATAGAGTTAGTAGCACACACATCATCATTTAAGGCAAGAGGTGAGGTCAACTTGGAAAGCTCTTTAGAATAAGAAGCTTCAAGTTGCTCATGTGACTCGGTGAGTTTAATGAGATCACCCTTAATGACCCTAGAGCCATTTTTGAGGTGCTCAAAATCCTCAAGGAGTTTAGCATAAGCAACTTCAAGTTCATTATTTTTAATTTGAAGGGAACGTGCCACCTCAAGATCTCTATCATGAGATTTCTTCACTCTAGATAGCTCTAGATCAAAGGTCTCCTCAAGAGATTCCTTAGTGGTTTGTTCCACTTCAAGAGATTCATTTAGGTTTGCAATGTCATTAGCATACTCACTCTCAAGACTACCCATTTTGTCAATAGTATCCTCATGCTCATCAATAAGTTGCCTACTTTCTATAGCATAGGTCAAGATTTCAATGAAAGTAGAGCAAGCATTTTTATTAGGATGAAGAGCACGAAGGACTAGCCCCCCCCTTCTCTTTTAAGGAAGCAACATCATCATCTACTTCTATATGATCAACATTCACATCATCATGAGATATATTGGAGTCCAAAGGAGAGGTTACCTTTGAACCCTTAGCCATGAGGCACAAGTGAACATTGGAAGAGGATGATGATGAGGGAACACATGAAGCTCTAATGACAACCTTGCCTTGGCCCACACAATCTTCACTTTCCTCTACATGGTTAGCAACACAAGAACTAGAGGAAATAGAAGCACATTCATCATGGCAACAAGGCAAAGCAAGCATATCATCATGAGACATATTCAAGGAATTTATACATGATATGCAAGGGCAATCAACACTAGGATGTAAAACACATGTGGTCCTACAAGTGTTCATGCCCAAAGATACACCATTGCAATGAGATAGAGACAAAGGATCATGAATGGAAATCTCACTATCTACATTACAAGTTCTATCACCACTTACCATATCATTACCTTGAGATAACTCATATGTTGGTGAAGTGGAAGAAGATGAGAACTCATCGCGGCCGGAGGTGGAGGGAACACAATCATCCTCATTAAACTTGGACACATCATATTTTGCTTGAAGCTTGATCCAAATATCATGAGCATTCTGGAAAGGCATGATTGATGAAAGAACTACAAAGCTCACAACATTAACAAGCACATTAGATGCTTGAGCTTCGAGATAAGAATTTGTCTTCTCCTCCAAAGATAGATTTTGGGGATCCTTAGGAGGAGACAAGCCCATATCTAGAATTCGCTCAATGATTGGGTCAATGGCCCGAAAATGACTAAGCATGCGAGTACGCCAAACATCATAATGTGTGCCATCAAAAGCAAATGTGTGAGAGTGCACTAAACCCCTAGGAGACATCTTTACTCTCGAGGCGGTGAAGCCTAAAAGCGAGAGACCTCGCTCTGATACCAATTGAAAGTACAAAGGAAGTCGCCTAGAGGGGGGTGAATAGGCTTTTAAAATTATTACGGTTTAGGCTCAAGTAAATGCGGAATAAAACTAACGTTTAATTTATTGAGCACAAAACCTAGCCACTAAGTTCACCTAGGTGCACCAACAACCTATGCTAAGCAATACAAGCAACAAGGTGATAGCAAGGTATAAATACTTGAAGCACGATGGCTATCACAATGTAAAGTGCATAAGTAAAGGGTTCGGTTGAGAGATAACCGATGGACGCGGAGACGAAGATTTGTTTCCCGAAGTTCACTTCCAAAGAAGCTACGTCTCCGTTGGAGAGGTGCGATGGCGCAATGCTCTCCGAACGCCACAAATGGCTCACCTCGAGGTGTGGTGGCTCGATGCTCACCCAACGCCACACAAGGCCTCACCCCGGATGCGGAAGCACGCAACTCACCGACGCCACAAAAGGCTCACCCTATTCTCCCAAGTGCGCACCACAAAAGGCGGGCACTTGCTCCACTATGGGACGCTTGAGGGCGGTCACCGAACCCGTACAAGATTGGGGCTAACTCCACAACTCAATTGGAGGCTCCCAACAACAAAGCCACAAAAGGCTACAATGCCACAAAAGGCCAACAAATCCACAAGAGGCTACAAGACCACAAAAGGTCAACAAGAACACAAAAGGTCTACAACCCAACCACACAACCGTCTAGGGTTCCAAGAACCCAAGAGTAACAAGCCCACAAGCTTGTACTCGCCGAATCTCAGAGGAGAACTCAAACCTATGCACCAAATGCAAGGGAAAGTCCTTCTCTCCCAAATTCCAACAAAGCTACAAAAGCTATTGGAGGAATAAGGGAGGAAGAACACAAGAGGAGAACTCAAACCTATGCACCAAATGCAAGGGCAAGTCCTTCTCTCCCAAATTCCAACAAAGCTACAAAAGCTATTGGGGGAATAAGGGAGGAAGAACACAAGAGGAGAACACAAAACTCTCCAAGATCTAGATCCCAATGATTCCTTCACAAAGAAGGGATTTGACTTGGTGGGATTGTAGATCTAGATCTCCTCTCACTTTTCCCTCAAAAAGATGTAAGAATCATGGGAGGGAGAGGGAGTAAGAGAGCTCAAATAGGTCAACAATGGTGGGCAAAAACGAGCTCAAAAGATAGAGAACCATTGGGGAAGAAGCCCCTCTTAAATAGGACAAGGAAAAACTGACCGTTTGGGCCAGATTCGCGCCCCCACCGGAACTTCCGGCCTCCCACCGGAACTTCCGGCAAATAGAAACACAAGTTACTGAACCTGACCGGAACTTGGGTCGGAACTTGGGCCGGAACTTGGGTTGGGTCGGAACTTGGGCCGGAACTTCCGCTCAAGCAAAAACACAGGACAATATTGCACGAAAACTTCAATAACTTTTGATCCCGGACTCCGTTTTTGATGATCTTGGGCTCATTTTGAAGAGAACGAAAAGTTTTACAAGGTTATGCAAAGAAACATAATAGTCCAGAATGGAAGTATAAAACCAAATTGAGAAAGATATGACCTCTCTAGAAGCGATGAGCCAGTAAAACCTCCAAAACCCAAAACACAAGAAGTTGAGCTTGGAAACTCCGATTGGGATGAAACCAATTTTGTTGGAAAGATAATGACGAATAGAATCCAACAAAAAATAGAAATATTGGGTATCACCTTGGGAGAAAATATCATGAATATATATGTGAACTATCCCCCAAGGTGTGGAGCCGGAAAACTCGCAAGATCAAAAACCGCAATAAGATATGCAAGTGAAATCCTTAGATGATGAGCTAGAGCTTGTTATGATGGTGACCATAAGCTCTAGATCCTCTCATGGACAAGAACCAAATAAAAACCAAGAAAGATGATGCTATGAATGCAAAGGTTTGAGCCCTCTCCGAACGATGCAGACGAGACACCCGCTTGAGAGCCCCTCTTGATAGCACGGCTATCTATCCTAAACCCGGTCTCCCAACTAACAACACGAGACCGGAAAAAGAGAAGCCCTATCAACATACCTTTGCCTTGAGCGTCCCACTTGAACTTGATGTAGACCGTCTTGTTCTTCTATAGTGGGAACACCTTTCTTGTTTGCTCTTGCTCGCTCTTGCTTGATGAAGACTTGCACAATGTTCCCCCATACTCCATGGGGAAACCTCTTTTTTGAACTTGTCTTCATCATTCCAAGAGCACGAGGATGGCAAGCTTCAAGCATGAGATCTTCTAGAGATGGCGCATCTTGAGCTCGTCCTTCTTCATCCTTACTTGAGGTTGATCCATATTGATGCAACTCTTTGCACATGCCTTGATCGACCTTCAAGCTCCTTCTTTCTTCATGATTCCAATGGGCACAAATCCCTTGGACATTTCTTCATCTTCCAACCTTGAGACCAACACATGGCCCAAGCGATGCCAATGGACAAACCTACAAGTGCAACTCAATTTACACATTAGTCCATAGGGATTGTCATTAATTACCAAAACCACACATGGGGGCATACATGCCCTTTCACTTTCCATCTGTGCTAATCCCCGTATTGATTTTTCTGCTGATTCTGCACCAGAATCACCATTTGATCAAGCGCCGTCATGCTCTCTGCAGCAGGCTGACGGGTCAGCCTCGACGCTCGCGCGGTCCCGCCCCGAAGCTACAGCGTCAACTGCACGCAGCGGCGCCACGTCGCCTACAACAACCCCACTTGGATTGCAGCGGTCCCCTAGTTCTGGATTTTCTGCGCCGAATTCCACTATAGACAGCAACACCAAAGACTGCACGGGATCCTCTACGCCAGAACAGTCCAACTCTGCAGATTCTTTGTCAGATTTGACTACATCTTCAGGATCATCTGTGCCGGCGAGTCCTGTGGTCCCTCCTGCAGTCGAACCACGCACACGTCTCCAAAAAGGTATCCATAAGCCGAAAATATATACCGATGGGACTATTCGCTATGGCATGCTGACCTCTATAGGAGAACCACGAAATCTACCTGAAGCTCTTGAAAATAAAAATTGGCATCATGCTATGCAAGAAAAATATGATGCCCTCATGCACAACAAAACATGGCATCTTGTACTAAAGGGTTTCGCAGCATAGTAAATCAAAAAATTTCTACGGATGCGAACGGGAAAGCCAAGATCTAATCTAGGAGATGCAAACAACGAGGGGGAATAGATGACATCTTCATACCCTTGAAGATTCACACAGCGGAATGTTCGACGGAACGTGGGTGATGTAGTCGTACTCGCTTCTCCTCCCCGCGATCCGATCCGATCTAACACCGCTAGTGGAGATACCTCCGAGAGATGCACATGTGCGGCACCTCGACATCTCCTCCTTCCTCGGTCCAGCAAGTATGGTGGAGATATGGATTGGATCTACAACGCGACGGCGCGGTGCAAGCGGTGGAGAGTTTCTGCAGCAGGTTTTCGCCTACACACAGTCGGGAGGGAGAGAGAGAGGAGGGCAGCAGGGCGGCTAGCGATTTTAGGAGGAGGTGTGGGAGGGTGGACAGCCCTTGCCCCTCCCCCAAGCTCTAGGGCCGGCGGCCAAGGAGGGAGGAGTGGGGGGCAAGTTCCCCCTTCTAGAAGCTCCCCTAGGGTTTGCCCTAGGTTTGGCCGGCTGGGCCCTATGGGGCCTTGTGCCCCTGGCCCAATGCGGCAAGGGCACTCCCTCATAGGCCCATGCCCCCTCCCGGAAGGTTTCTCCGCACCATTCCGGAACCTCTCGTGATGTTCCGGATCCCATCCGAGACTCCGAACAAAAACTCATAAACCAATTATCCAATCTATCCTAGCGTCGAGACACGTTAAGTTTGTGACCCTTCGGGTTCGAGAATATGTAGACATGATCTTATATCAATAATCAACAGCGGGGTCTGGAAACCCATATTGACTCCCACACATTCATCGATGATCATATCGGATGAACCACGATGCCAGGTTTCAATCAATCGCATATATATATATTCCGTTCGTCTCGCGATATTTTACTTGCCCGAGATTTGATCGTCGGTAGCGACATACCTAGTTCAATCTCGTTCACAGCAAGTACTTTACTTGTTCCGTAATCCGATATCACTTTGTGATTAACTCCTTAACCACATGCTTGCAAGCGGTGTTGATATCGATTACCGAGTGGGCCCGAAGTATATCTCTCCGACTTGGGAGGGACAAATCCCATCTCGATACATACAACCCAACAGGTACTTTCCGATCACCTAAGAGACACCTTTATGATCACCCTCTCATAGGATGACGTTTTATGACCTCAAAGCTTTCTTCCGATACCAGGGAGTTGTATTATCTCATGGTCTAAAGAATACAATATTTGACATAAGAAAAGCTTCGCAAAGATGAACACGATGACACGATCTAATTGCTCTTCTTGATTTGGGTCTATCCATCATATCATTCTCCCAATGATATGATCTCATTATTAATCGACAGCTCCTGTCTATGGTTAGGAAACCTTAACCATCATTAATCAATGAGATAGTCCATAGAGGCATATTAGGGACACGGTGTTGTTCATAAACCACACAAGTAACAAAGTTTCCGCTTAATACAATTCTAGCATGGAATATAAACTTTATCATGAACAAGAATTATAATAATAACATCTTTATTATTGCCTCTAGGGAATAATTCCAACAGTCTCCCACTTGCACTAGAGTCAATAATCTAGTTTACATCTGGAAACAATCTAACACCCATGGCACTAAGGTTCTGATCATGTTTTGCTCGTGGAAGAGGTTTAATCAACGGATCTGCGACATTCAGATCCGTATGTACTTTGCTAATCTTCAAATCTCCATCTGTTATATAATCTCGAATTATATGAAACTTGCGGTTGATATGCTTGGTCTTTGGATGATATCTTGGTTCCTTAGCCAGTGCTATGGCGCCAGTGTTGTCACACAATATCTCCAGTGGGTCCAAGGCACTTGGAACCACACCAATATCAGTGATGAAGTTCCTGATCCAAACTCCTTCACTTGATGCTTCTGCAGCAGCCATGTATTCCGCTTCTACTATAGATCCCGCGATCACGCTTTGCTTGCCGCTTCTCCAGCTCACAGCTCCTCCATTCAAAATATAAACGTATCTTGTCTGAGATTTAGAATCATCCTTGTCGGTGTCGAAACTAGCGTCGACGTAACCTTTTACGACGATCTGTTCATCACCTCCATAGACTAAGAACATTTCTTTAGTCCTATTTAAATACTTTAGGATGTTCTTCACGGTTGTCCAGTGTTCCACTCCTGGATCACTTTGGTATCTACTCGTCAAACTAAGAGCATTGGACACATCCGGTCTAGTACACAACATGGCATACATGATAGAACCTATGGCCGAGGCATAAGGCACTTTGATCATAGCTTCTCTATCGTTTACCGTAGCTGGACACTGAGCCCTGCTCAATATCTTACCTGACAACATAGGCACTGAACCTTTCCTTGCCTTATCCATTCTGAACCTTTTCAGAACTTTGTCTAGGTATGTACTTTTGCTTAAAGCTATCAGGCGTCTTTGTCTATCCCTATATATTTTGATGCCCAATATATAAGCAGTTTCCCCTAGGTCTTTCATTGAAAAACATTTGTTCAGATAACTCTTCACATCGTTAAGCATGTCAATGTCATTTCCGATAATCAATATGTCATCCACATATAGTACCAAAAATGTCACTGAGCTCCCACTCACTTTCTTGTAGATACAACCTTCGTAGCAATTTGGAACAAATCCAAAGCTCTTGATCACTTGATCAAAACAGAGGTTCCAACTCCGAGATGCTTGCTTCAGTCCATAAATGGAACGCTGAAGTTTGCACACCTTATCAGCATCCTTAGGATCGACAAAACCTTCGGGTTGCATCATATACAACTCTTCATCAATGTTGCCATTGAGGAACGCAGTCTTGACATCCATCTGCCATATTTCATAATCATGAAATGCAGCAATTGCTAATAAAATCCGAATGGACTTAAACATCGCTACGGGAGAGAAAGTCTCATCATAGTCAACACCTTGAACTTGTCTAAAACCTTTCACGACAAGCCGTGCTTTATAGACAGTAACATTACCATCCGCGTCTGTTTTCTTCTTGAAAATCCATTTGCACTCAACGGACTTTCGGTCGCTAGGAGGGTCCACCAAAGTCCATACTTGGTTTTCGCTCATGGATCCCAATTCGTATTTCATGGCCTCTAGCCATTTCTCAGAGTCTGGGCTCATCATTGCTTCCTCATAGTTCGCAGGTTCACTGTTGTCTACTAACAAGACAGTTAAGATAGGGTTGTCGTACCACTTAGGAGGGGCACACGACCTTGTCGACCTGCGACGTTCAGTAGTAGCATCGTCCGAACCTTCATGATCCTTGTCATTAGCTTCCTCTATTGTTGGTGCATACGGCACTGGAACAATTTCAGGTGCTGCGCTACTCTCCAACTCAAGAGAAGGTTCAATAACCTTGTCTAGCTCTACTTTCCTCCCACTCACTTCTTTCGAGAGAAACTCCTTCTCAAGAAAGGATCCGTTCTTTGAGACAAACACTTTGCCTTCGGTTCTGTGATAGAAGGTATACCCAATAGTTTCCTTAGGGTATCCTATGAAGACACATTTCTCCGCTTTGGGTTCGAGCTTGTCCGGCATCAGCTTCTTGACATAAGCTTCGCATCCCCAAACTTTAAGAAACGACAACTTAGGTTTAGCACCAAACCACAGTTCATACGGTGTCGTCTCAACGGATTTAGATGGTGCCTTATTTAAAGTGAATGCAGCGGTTTCTAATGCATAACCCCAAAATGATAACGACAAATCAGTAAGAGACATCATTGATCAGACCATATCTAATAGAGTTCGATTCCGGCGTTCAGACACACCATTGCGCTGTGGTGTTCCGGGTGGCGTGAGTTGCGAAATAAGATAGAAAATCATAACTCAAATATTCACCTCCAAGATCGGATCGTAGAAACTTAATTTTTCTGTTACGATGGTTCTCCACTTCATTCTGAAATTCCTTGAACTTTTCGAATGTTTTAGATTTATGTTTCATTAAATAGATATACCCATATCTACTTAAGTCATCGGTAAAAGTGAGAAAATAGCGATATCCACCGCGCGTCGAAACACTCATCGGTCCGCATACATCGGTATGTATGATTTCCAACAAGTCCGTTGCTCGCTCCATCAATCCGGAGAACGGGGTTTTGATCATCTTGCCCATGAGGCATGGTTCGCATGTGTCAAATGATTCAAAATCAAGAGACTCCAAAAGTCCATCAGAATGGAGTTTCTTCATGCGTTTTACACCAATATGACCTAGACGACAGTGCCACAAATAAGTAGTATTATCACTATCTACCTTGCATCTCTTAGCCTCAATGTTATGGATGTGTGTTTCATCTCTTTCGAGATTCAGAAGAAATAAACCATTTACAGCAGGTGCATGACCATAAAAGATGTTACTCATATAAATAGAACAACGATTACTCTCAGATTTAAATGAATAACCGTCTTGCAATAAACACGATCCAGATATGATGTTCATGCTCAACATAGGCACATAATAACATTTATTAAGGTTTAAAACTAATTCCGAAGGTAAAACTAAGGAGAGTGTGCCGACGGCCATCACATCAACTCTTGATCCGTTGCCAACGCGCATCGTCACCTCATCCCTTGCAAGCCGTCGTCTATTCCGTAGCTCCTGTTTCGAGTTACAAATATTAGCAACTGAACCAGTATCAAATACCCAGGCACCACAACGAGGGCTAGTAAGGAAAACATCAATAAAATGTATATCAAATATACCTTTGATGGTGCCAGCCTTCTTGTCCGCTAAGTACTTCGGACAGTTGAGCTTCCAGTGACCCTTGTCCTTGCAATAGAAGCACTCAGTGTCCGGCCTAGGTCCAGACTTGAGCTTCTTCTCAGCAGGGGCAACGCACTTGCCGCCGCCTTTCTTGAAGGGCTTATTTGCACCCTTACCTTTCTTAAAGGTGGGGGGCTTGTTGACCATCAACACATGATTATCCTTTTGGATGTCCACCTCCGTAGCCTTCAGCTTAGCGAAGAGCTCGGTGATCGTATCAGTGGAACCAATCTGATTATGAGTCACTACAAAACTTTTGTAGCTGGGAGGGAGTGATTGCAGAACCCTGTCAATCTTGAGCTCCTCTGGAATCTTGCAGTCCAGTTGCTCAAGGCGTTGAGTGTAGCCCGACATCTTTGTGGCGTTCTCACTAACGGAACTCCCTTCCTCCATCTTGCAGTTAAAGAATTTCTCAGAGATCTCATATCTCTCAGAACGGGCCTGAGTCTGAAACATGGTTTTCAGCTCCTCAAGAATCTCAAAGGGCCCGGGATAGTCTTCAAAAAAATTTTTAAGGTCCGATTCCATAGCAAACAACATGGTGCTCTTAATCACACCATAATCATCTTTGCGCGACTGATAAACAGCTTTCTCATCAGCCGGCGCATCTACAGCAGGGGCGTCACCTAGCGCATTCTCAAGGACATAGTCCTTTTGTCCGCCAGAGAGAATGATTCTCAGATTACGGAACCAGTTGGTGAAGTTAGATCCATTGTTCTTAAGCTTTTCTTTCTCAGCAAAAACATTGAAGTTAAAGTTGGACTTAGCCATTTGATCTACAATATTTGCAAGTACAAATTAGACTATGTTCATGATAACTAGTTCAACTTAATCAAATTACTAGATGAACTCCCACTAAATTCAACATCCCTCAAGTTGTTTAGTGAACATGATCCAAATTCACCACACCTAATCCGAACTTCACGAGAAGAGATGTGGTTTCAATGGTGGACAACGAAGTGTCGATCATATCATTGATATGACTCATGTTTAACCTTTCGGTTCATGTGTTCTGAGGCCATGTCTGTACATGCTAGGCTCGTCAAGTCAAATCCAAGTATTTCCGCGTGTGCAAAACTGGCTTGCACCCGTTGTATGTGAACGTAGAGTTTATAACACCCGATCATCACGTGATGCTTGAACACGACGAACTTTCGCAACAGTGCATACATGGGGAGAACACAGTTTTATCTTGATCTTTAAGTGAGGAATCATCTTATAATGCTACTGTCGCGATCTAAGCATAATAAGATACATAAAAGGATAAACATCACATGCATATAATTTTATGTGACATGGTATAGCCAATCTTCGCGCAATGATCTCCATCTTGTGCGTGCCGGCATGATCTCCATCACTCCACCATGATTTCCTCCACCACGAATAGCAACTACAACTATTGCTAACTATTTAGCGATAAAGTAAAACTATTACATGTCGTATAAGAAGTTGACACACAGGTCATACACAATTATAAAGACAACCATATGGCTCCTGCCGGTTGTGTACTCATCGACATGCAAGTCGTGAAACATTACAAAACATGATCATTGCATACAACATACACATCACATCTTGGGCCATACCATATCACAGAAAACACTCCCTGCAAAAACAAGTTAGACGCCTCTACTTTGTTGTTGCATGTTTTACGTGGCTTATGGGAGTAGCAAGCTAAGAACGATTCTTATCTACGGAAAGCCACAACGGTGATATTATGGTTGCCAAACTCCGGTGTAAATCCCATGACAACTATAGTGAGAGAAACTGGCATCCACCAACCGCATGTGTGGAACAAGCCACACGTCAAGTACGGAGCCGGTCTCGCGAACGACGTCGCGTAAAGTTGGCCTGGACCACTTCGATCTCACTATCCCGCGTCATAAGAAGTACACAAACAAGAGGCTTGCAACAGAAAACATCAACGCCTGCAACAAGCATATTGCGTTCTACTCGTGAAACACATCTACGCATAGATCTAGCTCTGATACCACTGAAGGGTTTCGCAGCATAGTAAATCAAAAAATTTCTATGGATGCGAACGGGAAAGCCAAGATCTAATCTAGGAGATGCAAACAACGAGGGGGAATAGATGCGATCTTCATACCCTTGAAGATTCGCACAGCGGAACGTTCGACGGAACGTGGGTGATGTAGTCGTACTCACTTCTCCTCCTCGCGATCTGAACCGATCTAACACCGCAAGTGGCGATGCCTCCGAGAGATGCACACGTGCGGCACCTCGACGTCTCCTCCTTCCTCGGTCCAGAAAGTATGGTGGTGAGATGGATTGGATCTACAACGCGACGGCGCGGTGCAAGCGGTGGAGAGTTTCTGCAGCAGGGCTTCGCCTACACGCAGTCGGGAGGGAGAGAGATAGGAGGGCTTTTAGGAGGAGGAGGTGTGGGAGGGGTGCGCCCCCAGCCCTCTTTATATAGAGGGGTGGGCGGACAACCCTTGCCCCTCCCCCAAGATCTAGGGCCGGCGGCCAAGGAGGGAGGAGTGGGGGGCAAGTTCCCTCCCCTTCTAGAAGCTCCCCTAGGGTTTGCCCTAGGTTTGGCCGGCTGGGCCCTATGGGGCCTTGTGCCCCTGGCCCAATGCGGCAAGGGCACTCCCTCATAGGCCCATGCCCCCTCCCGGAAGGTGGGGCCACGTTGGTCCCCCTCCGGAAGGTTCTAGAAGCTTCCGGTACAATACCGAATAACACGAAACTATTCCGAACTCCAAAAACTGCATTGCCTTATATGAATATTATTCCCCGGACCATTCCAGAACCTATCGTGATGTCCCAGATCCCATCCGAGACTTCGAACAAAAACTCATAAACCAATTATCCAATCTATCCTAGCGTCAAGACACGTTAAGTGTGTGACCCTTTGGGTTCGAGAATATGCAGACATGATCTTATATCAATAATCAACAACGGGGTCTGGAAACCCATATTGACTCCCACACATTCATCGATGATCATATAGGATGAACCACGATGCCAGGATTCAATCAATCCCATATATATATTCCCTTCATCTCGCGATATTTTACTTGCCCGAGATTTGATCGTCGGTACCGACATACCTAGTTCAATCTCGTTCACAGCAAGTACTTTACTCGTTCCGTAATCCGATATCACTTTGTGATTAACTCCTTAACCACATGCTTGCAAGCGGTGTTGATATCGATTACCGAGTGGGCCCGAAGTATATCTCTCCGACTTGGAAGGGATAAATCCCATCTCGATACATACAACCCAACAGGTACTTTTCGATCACCTGAGAGACACCTTTATGATCACCCTCTCATAGGATGACGTTTGATGACCTCAAAGCTTTCTTCCGATACCAGGGAGTTGTATTATCTCATGGTCTAAGGAATACAATATTTGACATAAGAAAAGCTTCGCAAAGATGAACACGATGACACGATCTAATTGCTCCGCTTAGTTTGGGTCTGTCCATCATACCATTCTCCCAATGATATGATCTCATTATTAATCGACAACTCATGTCTATGGTTAGGAAACCTTAACCATCATTAATCAATGAGATAGTCCATAGAGGCATACTAGGGACACGGTGTTGTTCACAAACCACACAAGTATTAAAGTTTCCGCTTAATACAATTCTAGCATGGAATATAAACTTTATCATAAACAATAATTATAGTAATAACATCTTTATTATTGCCTCTAGAGCATAATTCCAACATGTACCACCTAGTCCCACAAAAAATTTGATTGACTGCAAATGGGTTTTTCGAATCAGAAAAAATTCAAATGGTACCATTGAAAGGTACAAAGCACGACTTGTTACCAAGGGATTTAAGCAACGATATGGCATTGACTATGAAGATACCTTTAGTCCAGTTGTTAAAGCAGACACTATACGACTTGTGTTAGCACTATCTGTATCAAAAGGATGGACCTTACGACAGCTAGACATCAAGAATGCGTTTCTCCATGGCGTTCTGAAAGAGGAGGTTTATATGACACAACCACGTGGGTTTGAAAATCAACAAAAACCACATTGTGTGTGCAAACTCGACAAAGCCCTATATGGTCTTAAACAAACTGCTCGAGCATGGTATTCTAAACTTAGCTCAAAATTGCGTGATCTTGGTTTTCAGTCCTCAAAAGCATATACATCTTTGTTTCTTTATCACAAGAAGGATGTCACAATTTTTCCGTTAATCTATGTTGATGATATTATTGTGGCCAGCTCATTTGATAAAGCCATTTCTGCTCTACTACATGATCTAAGTTCACAATTTGCTCTCAAAGATCTTGGGGATTTGAATTTCTTTTTGGGCATTAAAGTAAAAGAAAGATCACGAACGGCTTATTTTAGCACAAGAGAAGTATGCTGCTGATATTCTAGCCAAAGTTGGCATGTTAAAATGTACCTCGGTTCCTACACCTATGTCTTCCACAGATACACCTATTTATCTTTTGCAGTAAATAAAGTGTGTTAGTTTCTTCATGCACCAACTACGATACACTGGACAGTTGTAAAACGAATCCTCAGATATGTCAAAGGGACATTGAATGTTGGCCTTACTTTTCAAAGAGATCCTTCCACACTTCTTAGTGTTTTTTCGGATGCCGACTGGGCAGGTTGCCCAGATGATAGACGTTCTACTGGTGGATTTGCAATATTTTTTGGGTCTAATTTGATATCTTGGAGTGCTCGTAAGCAAGCAACAGTTTCTCGTTCTAGCACTAAGGCTGAATACAAAGCCTTGGCAAATGCTACTACTGAACTTATTTGGATTGAAACTCTACTTAAAGAACTTGGCATTCATATCAAAGAACGACCATGTTTGTGGTGGGACAATCTTGGTGCCACTTATTTATCAGCCAATCCAGTGTTTCATGCACGCACCAAACACATTGAAATTGATTTTCATTTTGTTCGAGAAAGAGTTACGAACAAGCTACTTGATGTACGATTTATATCTAGCAAAGATCAAATTGCAGATGGATTCACTAAGCCATTACCAGTCAGGGACCTTAATGAATTCAAGCGTAATCTAAATCTTTTAATGTCTTCCAAGGTTTAGATTAAGGGGGGTGTCAAACTTAATGTATGTGTCTTTTGGTTTTCCTTAGTGGACAGAATCGGATGGTGTAGTATACCACCTCTTCGGTTCATCTTCTTCTGTAACTGTCACAGATGGGGCTGTTCCATCTCCTATAAACACGTAACCGAGCCTCCCAAAGGGGGCATCGCTTCCCACAAACACCATCAAATCTCACAATCTCCTTGGCAAAGCATAATTTCCAACCACCACTAATACTTGACTGGAACCGGAGGATTTTTATTTGAGACAACACCGTTGTCATGATACCGAAACCAAAACTGTTAAATACTTACTACACCATATAATATAGGTGAGGGTCTATTCTCTGTCACATGCATCTGGTTTGGCCGCCAAAAGTTGAGAGGGTATTTTTAGATAAAACATTAGATTCCATTAAACACAGGGTTCAACAGAGTCCATTAAAGCCTGGAGTCGTGTCGGCTGACACCATACATCTCGAGGGGTAAAAAGGCTACTTGATTGAAATTTAGTTGTAAGAGGAGGCATAGATCTCTTTTAGGGAAAAAAAACTGACATTCGGAATTTAGCACAAAATAACCCTGTTTCAAAATTCGCAAAACAATCTAGTTGTATGGCACCACCGGTGAAGGAACCTAGTTAAGAGGCTGTTTGGTTGTACTTATTTATGGCTTTTCGCTTTTGGCTTATAAGCCATAAAAACACCTAAATAAGTGCTTTTTATTTTGGCTTTTGGCTTATACTTCCTCCGTTTTAAAATATAAGATGTTTTAGCTTTGTGAAGCAAATGTATCTAGACTTGTTTTAGTCACTCCAAACATGAGTGAACCTATATACTAAAACAAGTCTAGATAATTCTCTTCACGGACCTAAAACATCTTATATTTTGAAACGGAGGGAATACCATCATACTACTATGTTCAGTTAAAATCCAAAAGACAAAGCTAAAAGAACCTATTTCGGTGCTTTTGTGACTTATGAACCAAACTTCAAAAGCTAAATTTAAGCCTAACCAAACAGGTTCTAAATAGTATGGCTCCTTATGTTCGGGAGTTATCAAATTATTTATTTTGCGAATTGATTTCAGAACAGTTATGTCGTGCTGAATTTCAGATTTTAGGTTCTTTCTGTCTTTTCTGACAAAACAATGTGCTTTTATTGCATTGAGCAGGACGTGTGAGTCGGATTCCAATTGGATATTCGCCATTCCCGAGCACTAGGTTGCATGAAAACCTGGTTCTGATCTATCCCAACGCCCGACATTCTCGGATTGGGTCTGCAGGATTACAGCTAGGATTCCGAGAGAGGATCAATCCATTTCATTTTCCCCCTTTCCTCGAGAATCAACGGTCCAACAGACTGTAGATACCAATTCGGCTTGGACTTAAATAGACTGTCGATGGTCCAGCTGCGGCCTGTTTACAACCTGAGTTCCTTTTATTTTATTATTTGAGAACGGTTTACAGCCTGAGTGGAATAAGGAATCCCGCGGCCCACAAGGTAAGGCCCAGTTGCCGACCTTCCCTCTCCCTTCACTTTCAACCGAGCACAATCCGATAGCGCTTCTCCAGGCGAACCTAGGGTTCGTCACGATCCCAGCCCCCGCTCGCCGGATTTGATCGTCCGCCAGCCCCGCCGGATTCCTGCCCGACGCCGGCGCCACCCCTCCTCCCTCCAGGTATCCAACGCCGCGCATCTACCTGACGCAGCCGCCGTCCACCGGCAGCAGATCTACCGCCTCAAATCCCAAGGTAAGGGCTCCGAATCCCAACTGAGATGTACTTGCTACTACCACATCAGTTTGTGAAATTCGTGCCAACGCCTAATCTAGAGCTTCCGTCGAATCCGCAGTCGCGCGAGCTCGATGGGGAAGTCGGACCCGGAGTGCATCAACTCGTCGAACCCGTACCACGACTGCTCCGATTACTGCCACCACCAGATCGCCGAGGCCAAGCGGCGCCTCCTCGAGGAGCAGCCCGAGTCGTGGAAGAAGCCCGACGAGGAGCGGACGGTGCACCCCGACTGTATCAACGCCTCCAACCCCTACCATGACTGCTCCGAGTATTGCTTTAAGAATATTGCCGACGCCAAAGCAGGTATGCATGACCTTGCCTCTTCATTTGTGATGTCGGATATAATCAGCTGCTGTTTGTATTCTTACCGTTCATCTGATTGACCTGTTGTTAGCATTGGAGCGTGGGGAGCCAGAGCAGGCTGCTGGAGGTTCCGGCAAATCAGACGTTGCCCCGGAACAGGCTGATGGTGTTGATGATGGTTCCGAGCAGCAGGAGGACGCAGGCGCAGCTAATGACGGTTACCCCCAGATGACTGAAAAGCAGAAGAAGCTGTTTGACCTGCAGCTTAAGATGGTATGGTGAACTCCTGCGTCCTTCGTTTAGCTAATGTAACTGGTGCGTGTGCTAAACGGAAACTCATCTCTTTTTCTATATGCTGCCAGAACGAAGCTAGGAAGGCGAATCAGCAGGCGATGGTTGCGGAGAAGAAGAGGATGGAGCCTCGCGGCGAGAGCAAAGGCGTATCCAAGGAGAAGTGGTTGGAAGACAGGAAGAAGAAGATTGGGAAGCTGCTCGACTCGAATGGCCTTGATATGTCAAAGTCTTACATGCTTGATACACAGGACATGGCAGAAGCAAAATACAAGAAGTGGGAGAAGGAACCTGCACCACATGGGTGGGATGGTGAGTCCATCTCCCGAATTTATTCATTCAATTGGTGTGTGGAGTTTTTTGCTCACAGCTTCAGTGAAATTTAGGCAAATCCATATTCCATAATAAACTGTTATATTGCTGCTGCACTATCTCATGATTAACTGTTTGTGCTTTGGACTTAGTTTCGGTTAGGGATATTGATGTTCGTTGGATAACCATCCAGCTGGGTGATACTGCTATCTGCTCTGTTCTCGTCTTGATTTAGTACTAAGATTGATTATTGGATAATCACCCAGCTGTGTGTTACTGACCTCTGAGGCAGTGTTCGTTTTAAGCTAGAGAAAGTGGAAAAATGAAGAAGCTCTAGTAAAGTTGCAGATGCCATACTTTATTCAATGGCTGTTCGAGTTTATCCTGGCATTTAACCAATGAGTAGGAAAAAAATTATGAATCTTGAAACATGTTCATATAAACCGCTGAGATATGCTTCCTGTCATTCTTGCACACATCTTCCTTCATTGGATTAGAAGTTCAGGGCATTGTTTGTTAGTTAATATTGAATGACAGGCAGTGTAAGGTGCTGAGTTACATATTTAATTCGTGATAAAGTTGATATTAGTGTCTTAATGGTGATAAGTCAGCAGCTATCTAGGTAGCAATACTTGTAATATACTATTTTCAGTAATTCTGTCCAGAAGGCATGTAACTGTTTGTCTTTTTTATTCAATTGTTACATGTTTCTGAATAAGGTTTTTCTTACATGCAGTTTTCAACCAGAAAACCTTGTATGATGCATACAAGAAGAGGACGAAGAATATTCAAGTCGACATGGATGCATACAATAGATCAAAAGACAGCGATCCTGAATTCTACCGCGAGGCTTCAAGTCTGCAATATGGAAAGGTACTGCCATCACACCAATTTTTTTTGTAAATTTTTTTATGGTCCTTTCATTAATGAGTCTAGAGTCCTTGCTGTTATTGATGCTCTGCCTTCTGCATTGCGCAGGTGTCTAAGGTGGCGGAACCAAACATCGACCGGATGGTCAATGAACTCAAGGAGCGGGACGAGAAGCGGAAATCGTTCAGCAGGAGGCGCAAGTTCAACGAAGACAAGGACATTGACTCGATCAACGACCGGAATGAGCACTTCAACAAGAAGATCGAGAGGGCCTTTGGCAAATACACGCTTGAGATCAAGAACAACCTGGAAAGAGGGACTGCCTTGCCAGATTAATATCCTTGATTGTTCTGGCGTTTGTAGTTTCCACTCTACGTGCAGAGTGGATCACTGGATCCTGCTTGTTTTTCCCATGGTTTCTTTTGCTTGTAACTTGGGGTCCTAAGTTTCACTTAATTGTAAGAAAGTGATACAGTACCTGATTGTAATGTGTAACGATGCCGAGACTGGTAACATGTACAAACAGTTTTGTATGCAAAGTGAGGTTCCAAGTTACCATTTGTCGGTCATTGTGATCTGAAATGCTGGCATTTTCTCTTTGCATGTTAACATTAACATACTTGTATTATTCTCAGGTTCTTCCAGTTGCTGACGTTTGTATTATTCCACTGCTTGTCTAGTCCTGTAGAATAGCGTCATTGTGGACTTGTTTCATTAACTGACTTGAATTTCTCTTACTGTACTGGAATAGCATTAAGTATGCACATTTCTATGTCATTATCCGGTGAGCAATAGGATGTGCCAAGACACTTGCGATGTTAGCCATGGAGGAAGCTTTCAAGCTTCTCAAACTTCAGAACATATCGTAATATATGTAGCGCGTTGTGGCTCAGCAGAGCCGCAGTTTTACTCTCGTATTGCTGCAGACAGTTTGCTCGTGTGCTATTTCTGGTCCTCCTAGCGAGCATGTGCCTCTTGTGCGCTCTGTATGATCTGACGGCAAATGCAATCGTCCAATGCCGCCGCGGCCACAGGAAGAAGAGACAATGGAATCCTTCTCACTTGGATCAGAACGAGCGTCATCGCCTCAAGCCTTTTTTACTTTAGTCAGGAAGAAGAAGCTTGGAAGGCGAATCAGCAGCGATGGTTGAGAAGAAGATGATGGAGCCTCGTGGCGAGATCAAAGGCATATCAAGGAGAAGTGGTTGGAAGACAGGAAGAAGAAGATTGGGAAGCTGCTCGACTCAAATGGCCTGGATATGTCAAAGTCTGGCATGCATGATACACAGGACATGGCAGAAGCAAAATACAAGTGGGAGAAAGAACCAACGCCACATGACTCTGGGATGGTGAGCTTATCTCCTAACTTTGTTTTTTTAATTGGAGCAGAGTGATGGCTCACAGCTTCAGTGAAATATGGCCAAATCCAAATTCCATAAACTGGCATATTGCGTTTTGTGCCATCTCATGATCAACTATCTGCGGGCATTAGAACATAATTTTAATTAGGGATGTTGATGTTTGTTATATAACCATCCAGCTGTGTGTTATTGATCTCTATTATCTTGCTCTGATTTTCATCTGGAGCTGTGTTGCAGTATAAATTTGTTATTGCATAATCACCCAGCTATGCGCTGCTGTCCTTTGAGGCAGTATTCCTCCTAAGCTAAAGAAAAGAACAAAATATAAAAACTCATGTGAAATTTCCTGACTCCATGCTTTGCCCAAGGTCTGTTTCAGTTTTAAATGCATTTCAATAATGAACAAACAAAATAAATTATGTTTCTCGAAATACGTTTATCTATATAGATATGCTTCTTACATTCCTGTAGACAGCGAGCTTCCTACAATGGATTACAAGTTTGGAGCGTTGCTGGCTAGTTAATATTGAATGACAGGCACTGCAAGTTGCTGAATAGCATAAACGTTGATATCGATATCTTGTTAGTTTGAGTTAAGTCAGAACTATCTATATAATAGAACTTGTAATATACCATTTAAAGTAACTGAATACACAAAGCATACGACGGTTATCTTCTTTAGTCCGGTCCTAGATCTTCTGAATAAGGTTTTTCTGATATTTTTTTTCGAAAAGGAGAAAAACCCCCGACCTCTGCATCGGTTGATGCACACAGGTTTTTTTGATATTGATAGGTTATTAGTTTGATTTAAATTAGCAGCTCTCCGGATACCAGTACTTGTAGTATACCATTTTTAGTAACTGTATACACAAGGCATGCAACGGTTATCTTTTATTATTCAAGTCTTAAATCTTCTGAATAAGGTTTTTCTGATATTGATAGGTTATTAGCTTAAGTTAAGTTAGGAGGTATCCGAATAACAGTACTTGTAATATATCATTTTCAATGACTGTATACACAAGGCATGCGATAGTTGTCTTTTTTATTAGTCATACATCTTTCTGAATAAGGTTTTCCTTACTCGCAGTTTTCAACCAGAAAACCTTGTATGGTGCATACAAAAAGAGGACCAAGAATATATAAGTCAACATGGATGCATACAATAGGGCAAAACAAATGAATCTTGAATTATACCGTGAGGCTTCAAGTCTTCAAGGTGGGAAGGTACTGACATCACACCAGCATTTTCTGCAATGTTGTGTGTATGGTCCTTTTGGTAAGGAATGTATATTCCCGGACTCTTATTGATGCCTTGCCTTCTGCATTGCACAGGTGTCTAAGGTGGCGGAACCAAACGTCGACCGAATGGTTAATGAACTCAAGGAGCGGGATGAGAGGCGGAAATCGTTCAGCAGGAGTGCGCAAGTTCAACAAAGACAAGAACGTCGACTCGATCAACGACCGGACCAAACACTTCAACTAGAAGATCAAGAGGGCCTTTGGCAAATACACGCTCGTGATAAAGTACAACCTGTAAAGAGGGGCTGCCTTGCCAGATTAATATCCTTGTCCAATGCTCTGGCGTTTGGAGCTATCCAGTCAACTTGTAGAGTGGTGGAGCCTGCTGTTTTCTCCACTGGTTTCTTTGGTTGTAACTTGTGGTCACAAGATTTTTCTGAACTGTAAAGAAGTGATACTTCATTGTAATGCAATGTTTCTGAAAGTGGTAACATGTACGACAAACATTTCTGTTTTTTTTTTCAAATGGAGGGTGCCAGCCCCGTCCTCTGCATCAAAGAGATGGATACGGCCTTTCTATCAACAAAGAACAGACATAGACGATACATGACGAAATCCGAAGCCACCACACAACACCTACAAACTCGACAATGGAAAAAAATCGTGTCAACGGAGCCACTATGTGCCCGGAAAGACAACAAAGACACTCCACCAACTAGGAACCAGGAACAATTGCATACCGCGAAACACCTTCTAAGCGAAAGAAGAGCGTACATCCGGATTAGCACTCTTGGCGAGCACCTTGTGTGCACGCCACATAAGCCGTCACCGCCATCGAACCTCTGAGAAGTCTTCACGGTTAAGATCCATATAAACTTTGTCGGTCCTGCCGACGATGCCAGCATGACGCCAATCAGCGCCCCCGCCCTACACGAGTCCACATGACACGCCTGCCACGGAGACTCCGCTGCACCACGCCACCGAGACTCACCGTCGCCGATGAGGTAGATGTACGCCGCTCCACCTTCTTGCCACCAACAACTGCTCCAAAAATGATGCCCCCAAGAGGGAGAGCGACGCCCAGAGCATCACTATCGCCTGATCGGAATACCCAGGTCTAGGGTTTCCCCTGGAGCAACACAAGAAGGTAGACATCAGCTGCAGCAACAATGCCTTTAACAAGGTAACGACGAGAAGACGCCGCCATCGCCCGACATGACTGGGGTCATAGCACGATTTCCATCGGTAGCCGCGCCTCCCCAAGTGCCACAGGTACTGAAAGTGGGATCAAGGATCTGCCACAGCTAGCCGGTCGACCCCCTTCAACAGAGGAGGCATCCACCACCACCATACCGAGGCCAGAGTGCCCGACATCCTCAAACTACGCGGTGAAGCCCAGGAGCATCATCGATGTAGGAAGAGGGATATAGTAGCATGCGAACCGCGACCCAACCAAGCCCATCTGGGTCCAGATCGGACCCGGCCACCAACCACCGTCTCGCCGACCGCTTCCGCCAGACCGGCTGTCGCATATGCGGGAAACGGAGTACCTCGGATAAGATAAGCATGCCGCAAAGGAATAAGGCCACCCGGGGACAGGCCGGGACGCCCCCCGATTCCAGAAATAACAAGCCGTAGCCCGAAGAGGAGTCCATGAGGGGGTTTCTGCCGTACTTCCTGTGAGGCCAGCAGCACTCCCGCCTGCTTACCCGACACGAGTAGGACACGGGAGACAGGAGTCAGTGTGATGTGACTTGCCTCGGTGTCGGTCTATAGAATCCAAGTGGCACGCGATGCCAGGGTAGAGTCACACAACCACATTGCACACCTTGGTCAGCCGCGTGGCGAGGCTCACACTGCCGCGTGTATTTTGACCCCTGTGGTGTCCCCTTTCCGTATAAAAGGAGGCCCAGGTCGAGAGAGAGAGAGAGAGAGAGAGGACAAATAGCTTAGAATAGGGTTCCTTCCCGGGAGAAGGAACCAGTTGTAGTCCAGTGATAATCAGCTAGTAGACATTCTAGGACGTAGGGCTCCGCTTGCGGCGGACCTAAACATGGGTAAAAAACCCTCATGTCTCTCTCTGTGATTGTGTTCGTCTAGCTCATCGATTGATCTCGCCATATGTTGCGCCCCTGGCCGAACAACAAAGGGGGACTTATACCCCCGTTGTCGAAAATCAAGACACGACATCTAGTACGCTAGGTAGGGGCGTAAACCTATCGATACTCGTCGAACGAATCCATCATCCCGCGATCAAGATCAAGCAAAATCCATGTCTAGATCCCCAGTGAGTTCCTAGCGAAAGGGAGACTCGCCCGGGGGATCTAAAGAAGGCTTGGGTCCTTGGCTGACCTTCGCACCGCCAGGGGAAGCTAGCGAAGGAGGAATGCCGTCACCCGCACCGGTATCCTCAACCTTTCTTCTCCACCCTCACCCGACGTACTGCCAGGGCGGCCCGTCTCGCGGGAAACCCTACGTCCTAGAAACAGGGTGCGGTTGCCAAGATGGCGGCGCCGGCCTGGACGAATCAACGACCTCCACCAATGGCCAGGGGAGCGCCTCCGGGACTACCTACATCGGTTCTAGATCATCCTCTGACACTGTTCACGAGGCGCCCCCACACTCGTCATTCGGGCCCTCTAGAGGGGAACGTGCTACGCATTCCTTCAGAGGGAAATACAAGTCCAGGGCATGAGCACGGTGCTGGTGTTCGTAGCAGGAAACAAAAAATTTCTAGCTACGCGAACACGATAACCAAGATCTATTCTATGTAAACATAAGTAACAGAGAGGGAGACAATATTCATACCCTTGAAGACCGTGGCACGCCTTATGCAGGTAGGCGTATATTGATGAAGACAAGCAGCGCCCCAAGTGTGGCGCCTCGAAGATCTAAACACGTCCGGTGTAGGCGACGTCTCCCGGGCTCCGATCCAGCGAATCAGCAGAAGGAGAAAGAAGCCGGACCGTCCTTTGCATGGCGGTGGTGCAGAGGTTGAGAACAAATTCCCACAAGAGTCAATTCCAATCGAGGTGGAGAGAGAGCTCTAGGAGAATAGAGAGAGGAGAGATAATTGTGTGAATAGAGGGGAGGGGATCCCACTATTTATAGGAGGGTAGGGCAACCCTAGGGTTTGGTGTGGGGGGATAACCCCCCATAGCCACCGCCAGAGGGAGTGGCCACCGGCCCTAGGTGCCCCCACACGGGGGAGGGGGGATCCCCTAAGGTTTGGCGCATACCCCTCCCTCATTTTTATCTTTGGCGCCTAGCCCCTTTGGGCCTTCCCTCCAAGGGAGGCCCAATGTGCATGGGATGCCTCAATTAATATTTATGTTTTAATATTAATTCAACTAATTAATATAAAACACATATATTATTATATCTTTCACTCTGGAACACCTTCCGGACCCCTTCGATCATCATCGGGTGTTACCCGGAACCTTTCCGGTTTCTCTCTCTCATTTCTCCCGCGGTGTCGGTTCGATCCCTAAGCGTCCCCACCCTTAAGTGTGCCACCCTTCGGTTCGGAGATGCTCCGGACATGACCGAGACCCCTCTCGCGTCAGTGATTATCAGTAGGACCTGGATGCCCATAATGACCACCCGTGCATTCACGAATCTCATCGCTTGAAACTTCAACTTCATGTCCCATTCCCTTTGCCATTCGATACCTAGGTCATCCAATATTTCATCTTCGGTATCTCCATACCACTGTTTGATCTCATTTCTGATGAACTCGTTTACTTGTTCCTGTGCCGTTGCATTCCATGACCTAGTCATACGCTTGCAAGCTTCGTTAATGCAACGTCACCGAGCTGGCCATGTGTATCTATCCGTTACTTGGATTGGAAAATCCTGGTCTTGATAAATAATCCTCAACTCGTTCCTTCGGAATGATGGCACCTTTATGATCACCCTTTCATAGCTTGATACTTGATACCATCAAATTCTCCTTCTAGTAACGGTGATTATGCATTATCTCACAGTCAAAGGATTAGGTTACGAGGTTTCTATGTTATCATTAATGATGAACGTTTAGTAACTAGATCTCATTGTGATATTACTTTGAGTGTATGTCTATCATATCATTCAACTAATGACATGACCTTATTGTCAATTGGAACTATCACCCATTGACAAGGATATACCCTACGGTTGCATACCATTGGTATACCCGGTCTAGCCCAAGGAAGGCCCACACGAAGACTTGCAGCCCAGGAAGATTTCAGGTGGCCCAATCCCGTGGCAAGTTCGACTCCTTGGAGGACAAGTCTAGATCAGATAGAATTTCAAAAGGTATCAACCCTAATCTGTAACCGAATCTACCTGTCCAGGGACATGGCCTATCTATATAAAGGCCAGGAGGGCACGACGAGAAGGACCTGCGGTGACCCAGCATACCACTGCATGATGTAGTACACTATAGTCGTTGACATAACACCAATAAAACACCGTTCACTTGTATTACATCCCTCAGAGTGATACAACAGAAACACAGCAGGTCCAAGACATGACTATAGGTTACAACCCGACTCTTTACACAAGATCCAGAGAACACTCTAGGTTAAGGAGAGAGAAAGAAACTTCTTACAAAGAAGAATCAGAAATATACAACTCAAAAACTATCATACTAATAAGACTAGTATCTGAACTATTGGTCTGGCATTGTTGCTATTGCAATACACTACAGAAATAGGTTCTATGGCTAGAGATTATATTCCTATCTAATCAGTAACTTCGTCTTCACTTGAGTTGATGTATATGTTAACTTTCTTGACATCATTGAAGAGCTTTATCTTTTGATGATGATTCCTGGAGCATAACTTGATGTAGACATCGTCTGTACTGGCTTTAGAACCTAGAAATGGTTAAGCAAATACGTTGAGTACGAGCGTACTCAGCAAGTTCACTAGAAAAGGAGTGTTTGATGCACTATATCTACAGTCACAGACCAAAGGTCGTAGGCAATGCAAGTTTTCGAAAACATTTCTTCAAAGGTTGCTTTTATTCTGAAAAGCTATGTCCGTCAGCCTTCATGGGTTTACCAGAACTTTCATGGAGTTCCTTTCCCGCCGCGTTCGCAGCTCCTTCCCGGAACAGGGAGTAACAAGTTACAGTTCTTACACTCTGCAGAGGTGCGTTACTTTACCCATGAGAGATCAAATCTTTGTTGCACAACCGGGCGATCTTTCCCGTCCACACTTCCTATGGTGTGAGGCCCAGTAGATGATCCAAGCCAATCACTACCCTCTCCGCGACCCCATATGTCTGCACGATCCTTCGGGGCTGGCTCACCTCCGTTAAGCCCCCTTTCGGGCAGGCTAAAACCCTGATGAGTCCCGAAGACTCTATGAGATGGTGGTGCCCCTGGTAAGTACCTTATAGGTCCGGCTAAACCTCCGGCAGCCACTCATAGATAATCTAGACACCAAAAACGCGGGGCCTAAGGGTGCCCACCCATATGTTGGATCCGCATAAGGAATCACAACGTCATGTTAAGGTAGTCTTGCCTCCATACGAAGGGAAAAGGATACAACTGACTTCTCCGTCCCATTCCAAATCTCATGGTTAACGCGTAATATACGGCACAAGAATCACTGGCGACATTGGTTGTTAAGTCCTAGGTAATATGTTCCTTTACCACTGGAACTTCCATATAAGGTTATTACCTTGTGGTAAATAACCTATAATCATATTATTATGAAAATAGTGTTTTCTAACCTTTTTGAAATGCAGGTGATGACTACACTGAATTTGCAAAATACTTTACAAAAAATAATCAAAGGACATGAGCAAGTGTGAACTTGCCTTTTGTGATTGCAAGATTATGCACTCACGGTCTTCAAGACGATATAAGATCCAATATCGGAAATCTGCATCATTGTTCCGGTAAGGACTAATGTTTAAAGAAGCAACATGCAGTTATGCATAAGTAATGCTATGCATTTTGTAAAACTCCCGAAGTGAATCCCCAATACTTTGAGTGAAGTGAATTTGGGTGATTCTTTTAAGAATTGGGTTTAACTCCAAATTTTTACTTTACAAGTAATGGCATTCATAAGGAATTTGAGTGTTAATAATCCGGAATATACAAGTAAAGTATAACATAGTGTGATTATGATTAATTTCCATCTGGTGACTATGATAAAAGTCCTTGGATTGAGTTGTTAAGAGATAAGGCATATAGAGTTGTTGTTTTGAAGTGGTATAAAGAATAACATTTGAAGAAACTGGTGTTTAGGTTAGGTTAGTCAACTGAAAGTTACTGAGGTTTACATTAGGGTTTTTTAACGGTTACAAATGATGTTAAGTTGTTATACTTTAATTGGTTGTATAAGTGATCAAAATTAACTATAAAAACATGAATAAACTCTAATTAAGATGTTATGATTGTTTAGACTAAAGTTAACTATAAAAGTAGAAGTGAATCTTAAGGTGTAGTGAGTTTAGAACATCATCAAGTTTTACGGTTTTGACAAGTATAATTATAGGCGTGGAATCATTCACTTTCACTTCAAGTGAAAGATGAGTTTAATAACCTGCAAACTATTAATAGGAACATAATTAGACGATCTTAGTAATTTGTTAGGATTTGAAATTATGTTAAGAATGATTAAGATATAATGATTAAGAGATAAATATTATTCACCATATTATATATGAGTGATACACTATATCTATTTGTAAAGGGTTTTAAAGAGTATTTTAAAGTTTAATAGTTATACTTAAGCTTGATTATGAATTCAAGTCATGGTTTTGAAATTATTATTTAAATGTAAAATATTTAAGGTTTTATAAAAATTGTGATTATTTCATACTTAAGAAATGTTTTTAAGGAATTTACAAAATATATAATAGATAAGGATTTATTACTTTTAAAGTCTTAAAAACCTTTCTAACAATATATTTAATATTTTTCAAGTATAATATATTTATTCAAGATCTTAAAAATAATTTATATATATATATATTTTAAGTATTATTCTTATGTTCATAAAATTCCATAAAGGATTAAATGTTTTTTAATACTTACTTCAAATTTAATTTATTAAATACTTAAGTTAGTATTTTTATAAAATAGTAGATTTGTTTTTATACACAAAAATGATTTTTTATTGATTTTTTCTTTTAAGATTTTTCCTTATTTTATTTCATTTAGGATTTTTGTATCTTTAATATTTTTTTAAGATTCATATATACATATATTATTCTTTTTAACAGAAAGTAATGTGTTTTGGTAATGTTTTAAATCAGAAAAATATATTTTAGGTTAATTTGATATGTGGATTGTGGTCCAGGGGGTGAAATTGGGCTGGATCGGCCTGGTCCATAAGGCTGGCCCAACTAGGCCCGACTACCCTACCCATCACTCTCCTCACAATTCTTGCTCACACACACATCGGCCAAACACGCACCCCTCGTTCCCCTTTGACACGAGCGCGATGCCGCCGCCTCCCCCGCTGCTATGACCGGTCGACGGCCATTTCCGGCACCGCTGCCTACTGACGAGGTCCCATATCGATCTCCTCTATTGATCCTTGTCGCCTCGTTGCCACTCTACTTCCCCCGCGTATGCCCCCACGAAACCCTAGCCCCAATGTCTTGGGTTGCTGGCGTGATACCCGAGCCTTCACGCCACCGGCTGCTCGTAGAAGATGACCACAACCTCCTTGTCATCTCCCACCACCTCTACAACAACCCCGAACTCCTGCTCCATCGATTCGACCTCGACGACCACATTGCAGGTGCCTCTTATGGTGCGGTGCTTCTATGGCAGCAGCTGCTACCTACGCCATGGTTGGCCGTGATCTCCTAGTGCTCTCTGCTGATCTACAACTCATCTTCTTCCTCTGACTTGACCAACCTCGATTCGATGCTGGAGGGACAACAAGTTGAATTGCAACCCTAGTGTTCACGGCTTTTCGCTCTTGGTTTGGTTCCTGTGGTGGTGATTTGCTAGTGTTGCTACCAATGGGACGGTGATGCTGCTGTCGACGCAACCTCGCAGATGTGCTGCTACACGCTTTCGTCACGCCTATGCTCCAGGTGCTCGGCACCCTCGGTGAGTTTTATTGTGACCGGCCATCGAGCCGATGACTCTGTTCTGTGATGTGTGGTGTCTCTTTTGAGCCAACACATGATGTTGAGTGCAGATATATGATGGTGATGGTTCAGTGATGTTGTTATTACTATACTTAAGATTCTCCTAGGATACATGAGATAGTATTAAATGCCTTGTGCTTCAGTTTGGATGAATTATATTCATCCATACATATGTCAGTTGATGGGTCCATATTGTTTTGAATTTGACTGACTATAGTCTAGTGGCTTGTTTTATTTGGGATGGCTTGCAGATGTGATTAGTTTAATGAATGATTCCTAGCTGATGTGTCTAGGAAGATGATTTGAATTTATATTCAAGTGAGATTTGATGGTTATACATGTATATTGTCAACATGACAGTAATTGACCATATGATTCCGGACTGTGGCTTGTAGGAAAATGATATGAATTAAATTGATTTTCGTTTTCAAACGAGACTGTGATACTATGTGGATACTTTCCACATGACAGTACATGTTGAAATGCTTCATAGTCATTAAAACTGATGGTATGGATTGTTTTTGCGCTAGGTAGCTTTTACTTGAGTTTGGTTACACAATTACCATCTGGTTGTTGATGGTGTTAAAGTTGTGACACCTCAATTGAGGATACACAATTGTTTTAGAAACATTGACTAGCCAGATCTGGTGTTGTAGCTAACTATCTCAAGTTTTAGTTGCCAGCAGGAATCATTTCTATAACCAAATGATGTATTTACTTAAATGGGCCAATGATGTATGAACTGAGGGATTACATTGAGTCAAACACATAATAAGGTGGTTATCCTTAGCTGATTACAAGCTAAGTCAAATGATTTAGAGATGAAATGATTCCTAGATTGCTGACTAGGAAGATGATTGGAATTACTTTGGTATCAGTCACATTTGGGATGAGGTTGCCATTTGCATATGCTGTCAACATGACAGTAGAGGTTTAATCGATTCCTAACTATTATAGTTAGGAAGATGATGTAAGTATTAACTTGTTTGATTATAGATGATATACAAGCATGGGTATTTGCTGATGTTGCTAGTGTAAATTCTTTAGTGATCTTTGTTGCATGGAATTTGCTGCTGTGGTGCCTCAGTTGAGTGTGCACATCAGTCATGTATAGCAACATGATTTGCTGCTTGATTTTACTCACCAAAGATGAAAGTTTGGCTGCCAATGATGAAAAGGCTGAGGCATATATTTGGTTAAAAAAACAAATGCTATGATTTGGCCTTTTCATGTCTCTATGATGATTTTGCAAAGAAATACTTTGCAATACTGAGAGTACCACTCCATCCAATCCTCCTAGATGAAAATCTAGTTGAAGGGTAGATGGAGCTGATTGATGTGTATTGTTTCTCTTGTGTTCCCAGATCTGTATACAAGATATATGAACATATGCTATACTGATCTAAGAAACCAACCTGCTGGTGTTAAGTAGAACAGTGGCTTGGGAATATGTGCTTGTAATGATTCTTGTGGTGGATATTGATCAGCTTCCAATTTTTTATTGCTGGTAAGCTTCTGGAAACAATTTCCTTCTCCTCCTTGTGGTGCTGATCTGCTACTGTCCCCCTTGTTGAACACCTGCCATGCTTCTCCTTGTGTTGCTTGAGCTTGCTCAGGTTACCAGGTTGATCAGTTGGCTAATTTGTGTAAATTGGTGTGGTGGATTTGTTGTGAATCTGGTGATGACCAGTGATATCTTATGATGCTCTGAGAATAGAGAGATAAGATGTGTGTACAGGGAAAAAAACCCTGTGTAGCCGTGGCTTCCTTTTCTACCTTGATTGCATCTCTGTTGGCTTGACATCACACTGGTGCATGCAGATGAGTAAGCTGCCTCTGTGCATGCCTCACTCAAATGGATCAGATCAAAGGATTCCTGTGAATTTACTGCTACCATTCTACCCTTCTTTCTTGTGAAATTTGCCCCTGGCCAATGATGTTGTGCTGAGTCAACTTATCTGATTAAGGACAGATACTATGATTTGGTGAAACTTGCCCCTCTTAAGATTAGCTCAGTGCATTACACTGTTCATTCTGAGAGCTCAATATTTACTCTAACCCCCTTATTATTTTACTTTTGTTTTGTGTTCCTTTAAATTGTTTTGTAGATATACAAGTTCAAGAAAGAAATTCTCAGGACATGAAGATTTAGTTTAGGATTCTATCCATTATTCTTGTAATCTTGTTTTTCTTTTTTACTTTGAATATTGTAATAATCAGTGTAGTATGGTATAATAATAAATTTTCTTTATTTTTGTAATATTATAGATTGTTTTAAAAATACGAATCAATTCTTTAGAACACTGTCATCATGTATGTTTATACTTTTGAGACATAAGGTCTATGTCTGTTCCTTAAGTATTATTCATATTGCCATATTATTTTCTATTTGAATAAATATAAGACTTTGTAATATATGTATCTGCTTATAAAGAAGTCTTTTAGTTATTTCGTTTATGTAATTCCATTTTATATTTATTTATTTATAGTAATATACTTATATTCTTTTATTGTAACAACAATGTAACATTGTATTATATAATAAAGTGTTCCATTTTTTTGAAACTAAATAAATATTTATATCTTACTTATAAATAAGAATAACATTCTTATTTATTATTATAATTCATTTCTTTCAATTTTGTGTTTTTTATTAATTGAGACTTATCATTAGTGTATCTTTTCAGAAATAAGAGCTCACCTCTTTTTTCTTATTACAATTTAATTTCCAATTATTATTCTATTTCAAATTCTTATAGTATTCAAATCTATCAATTAAATACTCAAATTTGAATTTTCTTCCCCTAAAACACAAAAGTACAATAGAGGTCATGTCGAAATCTATCGCACCTGCCCTAATGTTTCTATCAGAACAAGAGATATCTCGATCCCTCTATAGCTTCTTTAGTTTTGCGCGAAAATTCTTCGGATTTTCTGATGCATGAATGCAATGCACAAACATGTGTCCTGTCTATTTCAAGGTGCTAATCCTGGGATGTTACAGACCCTCCCCCTTAAAATAAACTTCGTCCTCGAAGTTCGTACTCTCGCATTTCGGAATGAGGAATTTACTTGTGTTGGTTACGACCTTTCTCAACTTCATGGTAACCTCAAATGGGAATAATTTTAGTATCCCATATCCAGATCTTTTTCTTGAATTCTCATCATACTTGACAATTCTCAAACTTGTTGTCTTCCATCTCCCAAAGTTATTTTTACTGTCATCCTTAGGGATATGTCTTTATTATAACATCCTTAAATTGGTTCTCTTCTTTAGTTCATTTCACTGATTAGGTATCCTAATCCAACTCCTTTACTTGATTGTCAAACTTCCTTACTATACTGTTTAAGGTCTAGGAAGTCTCCCTAAAATAGGTTTTAATTGTTATAACACAATAGTTGTGGCCAAAAGACTAAATTTTTGGTTTGTCATGGTATGGTTTATACTGGCAGTATTTCCGAAGATTGGTGTTGAACACATTTAGTCCATACCCATCGGAATTTCTTGTTCCTCTACACATGTCCAATTGGATGTGCTTTATTCCCTCTTAAGGATCACTTAAGAATTGTTTTCTTTAGAACCAGGCTGTTAGAATTAATCTATTTTATCACCCTCAAGATTTTACTTTATTAGGATTTAGATAATATTTTATTATTACCTTAAGTACCTTTTCAACTACCATTTATTATTTATTTTAAGGTCTGAATACTACTACCTTGAGGTAGACTTCGATCTTTCATGTAGACATATTTCTAAAAGTACTTTTATAATAGTGGCTTCTTTTTTTACCTATGAAAATAATGTTTAATGTTGTCATAACTTAGTATTTCTTCTCCAACCTTTACTTGGAAATTTGGATAACAATACTTCCACTTATTGTTTACTCTCCCCCTTAGGGTTTACTGATGGTCTCTAAACTACAAATTTACTAACCATTGGCTTTTATGGTCTCTGTTCAGCTTATACTTAACCTATTTAAGGTCTCACCAAAGAACTTACGGTATACCCACACAATTGTGGATCTTCGAAATAGATCTTCCAAGATTATCTGTCTTACTTAATATTTGGACATTTTCGCTTTGATAGGCCTGACTTCGCGAGGCGTCTCGAAATACGACCTCTTTAATGTTTCTATTCCTTTATGTCTTTCTTAGCTTAGGCCAAGTTTTACGCTCTTTATGCAACATTAAGATGATCTGGTTGACTAAGCCAAAAAAATACCAGCTGCAGACAAATACCAGGTGCGGAACATCCTAGGGTGTATGAATTACCCTACGGTTTCCGACATACTATTGGCATTCTCTCTAAATTGTCAGAGCTTGAATACCATTTTGGTTCCAAAACTTCTTCTTTGCACTTATTTATGATACTTCCATGAACTTGGTACAACTACTTCATTAACGTATTAGCAACATTACCTACTTTGAATGAACTTTAAGTTTATTACTACTTGTTGCTCCATGTATTTTCTACATTAGACTTTCTTCTTATTACTGTTTAGTAATGATCTTAACTTGATCCATCCTTCAAATTGCGTTGATACTCCTTATAGTCTGCTTCATTCTTCATGTAAGTCTTATCTTGGTCTTTAAAAAACGTCACTTCCTTACACGAATTCCCATTCCTATCTAGGTCTATAACATCAAGTAGTAACTGGATGTTGCAACATGCATTTGCACACCAAGTGAAACTTCATGTACAGATCTAGTCAATCAAGAAGATCCAAGAAAAATAAATAAATCCCAATGTGGTACATATAACACACAATATTCTAAGCCCAGAATATAGTAGTTGAGTATAATATCTCTAGAATTCAGGCTTAGTTGTGTAGTATATGACACCTCCTCGTATAAGTTTACATTGTGATACTTAGCACATAGGGTCAAACTATTCTTTATCTCAACATTTACCCAAATTGCTCAATTGCAATATGATAATATTTAACAAAGTGGTCTCAATCTGGTTTCGACTAACCTTTTGTCTCACTTTTGAAAGGATTAACTAAAACCAACCTTTCTTTATTAGTAACTAACCTCATATGATCTCTCAAAAAGACTATTTTTTTTCTATTGAACCCGAAAACTAAATTTTATCAGGAATTATGACACCTATGGCTTCTATCATAGTTCTACCATGTTATTTCTTACTTCTACTTCAGAACGATTTACTAATTACTTGTCATATTAATACCCTCACAAGGGTTTCAGAGCTAATCTCACCATGATGACTTTGTTTCACACTACACTATTATTAAATCTTAACATAATTTCATTTCATCATGTAGAATTCTCAAGTGAATCCCACATGATTACTACTCATTACATCAACATTTATCCTTATGATATTCATCATGTTGTCTTTGGTTATCAACTAACAATAAAATTCCACTGTGCTACTTGAATTCTAGAGTTAGGCTACATCATTAAGACTACTTCCATATGATGTCTTACACTTTCCTACAGTATCTTGGTGGTTTATGTTTCCTTCGGAAGACACTAAATACCACTATACTGAGAAAAGATAAAATAATTACTCCTAAGAAAGAATGAGTTAAGCATCTGACTTAGGCGTGACAAGGTTATCCTCAAGTGGATACTCATCACAAGTCATAAGAATATTTGGTTTAGATAAGATGGCTCCTATAGTCACTATCCAACCTACAAATCTTCCTAAAAGGGTTTCAATCCTAAGGTCAAAGCATATGCTCTGATACCAACTGCGGTGACCCAGCATACCGCTGCATGATGTAGTACACTATAGTCGTTGACATAACACCAATGAAACACCGTTCACTTGTATTCCATCCCTTAGAGTGGTACAACAGAAACACAGCAGGTCCAAGACATGACTATAGGTTACAACCCGACTCTTTACACAAGATCCAGAGAACACTCTAGGTTAAGGAGAGAGAAAGAAACTTCTTACAAAGAAGAATCAGAAATATACAACTCAAAAACTATCATACTAATAAGACTAGCATCTGAATTATTGGTCTGGCATTGCTGCTATTGCAATACACTAAAGAAATAGGTTCTATGGCTAGTGATTATATTCCTATCTAATCAGTAACTTCATCTTCACTTGAGTTGATGTATAAGTTGACTTTCTTGACATCATTGAAGAGCTTTAGCTTTTGATAATGATTCCTGGAGCATAACTTAATGTAGACATCGTCTGTACTGGCTTTAGAACCTAGCAAGGGTTAAGAAGATACATTGAGTAAGAGCGTACTCAGCAAGTTCACTAGAAAAGGAGTGTTTGATGCACTATATCTATAGTCACATACCAAAGGTCGTAGGCAATGCAAGTTTTCGAAAACATTTCTTCAAAGGTTGCTTTTATTCTGAAAAGCTATGTCCGTCAGCCTTCATGGGTTTACCAGAACTTTCATGGAGTTCCTTTCCCGCCGCGTTCGCAACTCCTTCCCGGAACAGGGAGTAACAAGTTACAGTTCTTACACTCTGCAGAGGTGCGTTACTTTACCCATGAGAGATCAAATCTTTGTTGCACAACCGGGCGATCTTTCCCGTCCACACTTCCTATGGTGTGAGGCCCAGTAGATGATCCAAGCCAATCACTACCCTCTCCGCGACCCCATATGTCTGCACGATCCTTCGGGGCTGGCTCACCTCCGTTAAGCCCCCTTTCGGGCAGGCTAAAACCCTGATGAGTCCCGAAGACTCTATGAGATGGTGGTGCCCCTGGTAAGTACCTTATAGGTCCGGCTAAACCTCCCGCAGCCACTCATAGATAATCTAGACACCAAAAACGCGGGGCCTAAGGGTGCCCACCCATATGTTGGATCCGCACAAGGAATCACAACGTCACGTTAAGGTAGTCTTGCCTCCATATGGAGGGAAAAGGGTACAGCGGACTTCTCCGTCCCATTACAAATCTCATGGTTAACGCGTAATATATGGTGCAAGAATCACTGGCGACATTGGTTGTTAAGTCCCAGGTAATATGTTCCTTTACCACTGGAACTTCCATAGAAGGTTATTACCTTATGGTAAATAACCTATAATCATATTATTATGAAAATAGTGTTTTCTAACCTTTTTGAAATGCAGGTGATGACTACACTGAATTTGCAAAATACTTTACAGAAAATAATCAAAGGACATGAGCAAGTGTGAACTTGACTTTTGTGATTGCAAGATTATGCACTCATGGTCTTCGAGAGGATATAAGATCCAATATCGGAAATCTGCATCATTGGTCCGATACTACTAATGTTTAAAGAAGCAATATGTAGTTATGCATAAGTAATGCTACGCATTTTGTAAAACTCTCGTAGTGAATCCCCAATACTTTGAGTGAAGTGAATTTGGGTGATTCTTTTAATAATTGGGTTTAACTCCAAATTTTTACTTTACAAGTAATGGCATGTATAAGGAATTTAAGTGTTAATAATCCGGAATATACAAGTAAAGTATAAAGTAGTGTGATTATGATTAATTTCCATCTGGTGACTATGATAAAAGTCCTTGGATTGAGTTGTTAAGAGATAAGGCATATAGAGTTGTTGTTTTGAAGTGGCATAAAGAATAACATTTGAAGAAACTGGAGTTTATGTTAGGTTAATCAACTGAAGGTTACTAAGGTTTACATTAGGGTTTTTTAACGGTTACAAATGATGTTAAGTTGTTATACTTTAATTGGTTATATAAGTGACCAAAATTAACTATAAAAACATGAATAAACTTTAATTAAGATGTTATGATTGTTTAGACTAAAGTTAACTATAAAAGTAGAAGTGAATCTTAAGGTGTAGTGAGTTTAGAACATCATCAAGTTTTACAGTTTTGACAAGTATAATTATAGGCGTGGAATCATTCACTTTCACTTCAAGTGAAAGATGAGTTTAATAACCTGCAAACTATTAATAGGAACATAATTAGACGATCTTAGTAATTTGTTAGGATTTGAAATTATGTTAAGAATGATTAAGATATAATGATTAAGAGATAAATATTATTCACCATATTATATATGAGTGATACACTATATCTATTTGTAAAGGGTTTTAAAGAGTATTTTAAAGTTTAATAGTTATACTTAAGATTGATTATGAATTCAAGTCATGGTTTTATAAAAATTGTGATTATTTCATACTTAAGAAATGTTTTTAAAGAATTTACATAATAGATAATAGATAAGGATTTATTACTTTTAAAGTCTTAAAAACCTTTCTAACAATATATTTAATATTTTTCTAGTATAATATATTTATTCAAGATCTTAAAAATAATTTTTATATATATATTTTAAGTATTATTCTTATGTTCATAAAATTCCATAAAGGATTAAATGTTTTTGAATACTTACTTCAAATTTCATTTATTAAATACTTAAGTTAGTATTTTTATAAAATAGTAGATTTGTTTTTATACACAAAAATGATTTTTTATTGATTTTTCTTGTAGGAATTTTCCTTGTTTTATTTCATTTAGGATTTTTGTATCTTTAATATTTATTTATTATTATTTTTAAGATTTATATATACATATATTATTCTTTTTAACAGAAAGTAATGTGTTTTGGTAATGTTTTAAATTAGAAAAATATATTTTAGGTTAATTTGATATTTGGACTGTGGTCTAGGGGGTGAAATTGGGCTGGATCGGCCTGGCCCATAAGGCCGACCCAACTTGATCTATCCCAACTAGGCCCGACTACCCTACCCATCACTCTCCTCACAATTCTTGCTAACACACACATCGGCCAAACACACATCCCTCGTTCCCCTCTGACGCGAGCGTGATGCCGCCTCCCCCGCTTCTATGACTGGTCGACGGCCGTTTCCGGCGCCGCCGCCTACCGACGAGGTCCCATATCGATCTCCTCCGTTGATCCTTGTCGCCCCGTTTCCACTCTGCTTACGCTGTGTACGCCCCCATGAAACCCTAGCCCTAATGGCTTGGGTCGCTGGCGTGACACCCGAGCCTTCACGCCGCCGGCTACTCGTAGAAGACGACCACAACCTCCTCGTCATCTCCCACCACCTCTACAATAACCCCGACCTCCTGCTCCATCGATTCGACCTCGACGACCACATTGCAGGTGCCTCTTATGGTGCGGTGCTGCTATGGCAGCAACTGCTACCTACGCCATGGTTGGCCGTGATCTCCTAGTGCTCTCCGCCAATCTACAACTCATCTTCTTCCTCTGACTTGACCAACCTCGATTCGATGCTGGAGGGACGGCAAGTTAAATTGCAACCCCAGTGTTCACGACTTGTTGCTCTTGGTTTGGTTCTTGTGGTGGTTTGGCTTATGTGGTGGTGATTTCGTGGTGGTGCTTTGCTAGTGTTGCTGCCAATGGGATAGTGATGCTGCCGTCGATGCAACCTCGCAGATGTGCTGCTACACGCCTTCGTCACGCCTATGCTCCAGGTGCTCGACACCCTCGGTGAGTTTTATTGTGACCGGCCATCGAGCCGATGACTCTGTTCTGTGATGTGTGGTGTCTCTTTTGAGCCAACACATGATGTTGAGTGCAGATATATGATGGTGAGGGTTCAGTGATGTTGTTATTACTATACTTAAGATTATCCTAGGATACATGAGATAGTATTAAATGCCTTGTGCTTTAGTTTGGATGAATTATTCATCCATACATATGTCAGTGGATGGTTCCATATTGTTTTGAATTTGACTGACTATAGTCTAGTGGCTTGATTTATTTGGGATGGCGATTAGTTTAATGAATGATTCCTAGATGATGCGTCTAGGAAGATGATTTGAATTTATATTCAAGTGAAATTTTATGGTTATACATGTTTATTGTCAACATGACAGTAATTGACCATATGATTCCTGACTGTGGCTTGTAGGAAAATGATATGAATTAAATTGATTTTCGTTTTCAAATGGGACTGTGATACTATGTGGATACTTTCCACAGGAGAGTACACGTTGAAATGCTTCATAGTCATTAAAACTGATGGTATGGATTGTTTTTGTTGCTAGGTAGCTTTTACTTGAGTTTGGTTACACAATTACCATCTGGTTGTTGATGGTGTTAAAGTTGTGACACCTCAATTGAGGATACACAATTGTTTTAGAAACATTGACTAGCCAGATCTGGTGTTGTAGCTAACTATCTCAAGTTTTAGTTGCCAGCAGGAATCATTTCTATAACCAAATGATGGATTTACTTAAATGGGCCAATGATGTATGAACTGAGGCATTACATTGAGTCAAACACATAATAAGGTGGTTATCCTTAGCTGATTACAAGCTAAGTCAAATGATTTTAGAGACGAAATGATTCCTAGATTGCTGACTAGGAAGATGATTGGATTTACTTTGGTATCAGTCACATTTGGGATGAGGTTGCCATTTGCATATGCTGTCAACATGAAAGTAGAGGTTTAATTGATGAGATCTCTTAATTGATTCCTAACTATTCTGGTTAGGAAGATGATGTAAGGATTAGCTAGTTTGATTATAGATGATATACAAGCATGGGTATTTGCTGATGTTGCTAGTGTAAATTCTTTAGTGATCTTTGTTGCATGGAATTTGCTGCTGTGGTGCCTCAATTGAGTGTGCACAACAGTCATGTATAGCAACATGATCTGCTGCTTGATTTTACTCACCAAAGATGAAACTTTGGATGCCAATGCTGCAAAGGCTGAGGTATATATTTGGTAAAAAAACAGATGCTATGATTTGGCCTTTTTATGTCTCTATGATGATTTTGCAAAGAAATACTTTGCAATACTGAGAGTACCACTCCATCCAATCCTCCTAGATGAAAATCTAGTTGAAGGGTAGATGGAGCTGATTGATGTGTATTGTTTCCCTTGTGTTCCCAGATCTGTATACAAGATATATGAACATATGCTATACTGATCTAAGAAACCAACCTGCTGGTGTTAAGTAGAACAGTGGCTTGGGAATATGTGCTTGTAATGATTCTTGTGGTGGATCTTGATCAGCTTCCAATTTTTTATTGCTGGTAAACTTCTGGAAACAATTTCCTTCTCCTCCTTGTGGTGCTGATCTGCTACTGTCCCCCTTGTTGCACACCTGCCATGCTTCTCCTTGTGTTGCTTGAGCTTGCTCAGGTTACCAGGTTGATCTATTGGCTGATTTGTGTAAATTGGTGTGGTGGATTTGTTGTGAATCTGGTGATGACCAGTGATATCTTATGATGCTCTGAGAATAGAGAGATAAGATGTGTGTACAGGGAAAAAACTCCTGTGTAGCCGTGGCTTCCTTTTCTACCTTGATTGCATCTCTGTTGGCTTGACAGCACACTGGTGCATGCAGATGAGTGAGCTGCCTCTGTGCATGCCTCACTCAAATGGATCAGATCAAAGGATTCCTGTGAATTTACTGCTACCATTCTACCCTTCTTTCTTGTGAAATTTTCCCCTGGCCAATGATGCGTTGCTGAGGAAACTTATCTGATTAAGGATAGACACTATGATTTGGTGAAACTTTCCCCTCTTAAGATTAGCTCAGTGATGAAATGATTACAGTGCATTACACTGTTCATTCTAAGAGATCAATATTTACTCTAACCCCCTTATTATTTTACTTTTGTTTTGTGTTCCTTTAAATTGTTTTGTAGTTATACAAGATCAAGAAAGAAATTCTCAGGACATGAAGATTTAGTTTAGGATTCTATCCATTATTCTTGTAATCTTGTTTTTCTTTTTTTACTTTGAATATTGTAATAGTCAGTGTAGGATGGTATAATAATATTTTTAATTTTTATTTCTTTTTGTAATATTATATCTTGTTTTAAAAATATGAATCAATTCTTTAGAACACCGTCATCATGTATGTTTATACTTTTGAGACATAAGGTCTATGTCTGTTCCTTAAGTATTATTCATATTGCCATATTCTTTTCTATTTGAATAAATGTAAGACTTTGTAATATATGTATCTGCTTATAAAGAAGTCTTTTAGTTATTTCATTTATGTAATTCCATTTTATATTTATTTGTTTTATAGTAATATACTTTTATTCGTTTATTGTAACAACAATGTAACATTGTATTATATAATAAAGTGTTCCATTTTTTTGAAACTAAATAAATATTAATATCTTACTTATAAATAAGAATAACATTCTTATTTATTATTATAATTGATTTCTTTCAATTTTGTGTTTTTTATTAATTGAGACTTATCATTAGTGTATCTTTTCAGAAATAAGAGCTCACCTCTTGTTTCTTTTTACAATTTAATTTCCAATTATTATTCTATTTCAAATTATTATAGTATTCAAATCTATCAATTAAATACTCAAATTTGAATTGTCTTCCCCTAAAACACAAAAGTACAATAGAGGTCATGTCGAAATCTATCGCACCTGCCCTAATGTTTCCATCAGAAGAAGAGAGATCTCGATCCCTCTATAGCTTCTTTAGTTTTGTGCAAAAATTCTCCGGATTTTCTGATGCATGAATGCAATGAACAAACATGTGTCCTGTCTATTTCAAGGTGTTAATCCTAGGATGTTACAGGACCTCAACCTCATACACACACCTCCACGCCAGATTGCATTTGCGCACCCCTGTAACCTTCGGTTCCGCCGTAATCAAGAATAGACAACCAGGAGTAGGCTTTTCCCTCAGAGAGCCTGAACCTGGGTAAACCTCGTGTCTCTGTGTTGCTTGCCTGTTAACCGTTCCGCGACTTCCAGCATTCCCATCTTCTCCAAAACCCAAGTCCATAACCATGGGCATTGACGAGTCGAACCCTCATCAATTGGCGCCGTTTGTGGGAAGCGGGGACACTGATCGTGTTGTCGTGATGGTCCCATCCGAAGCGATCTACGATTCCTTGGCGACAAAGAGTCATCTCCTCTTTGGCGCCTTCGACTTCACCGCCCACTCACCGGACACCCTGAAAGATTTTGAGTCCACACGCGACTGACTCGGGATGCTATTCGTGAGCTTCAGCTTCAAGGTGGGGCAAACCGGCACCCTCCGCCTCCCAGAGCGGGCGCCACTACCATCCATCATGACCTCTTCGTGGGTCCCACCCATTGACGCCCTGCGCACGTCGATGCTGACGAGCGATTCGGATGACAGCAGCAGCTGCAACTCTGATCTGCGCAATCCCCCTTCGGATGAAGGAACCTACGATTCATGATCTGATAGCTGCGACAGTAGCGACCCACTCCATGAGCGCTACCTGTGCGCCGTCATCCATGGTGGCTACGTAAAAAATGGGACAAATCCACCGCTAGGTTCGGGTGCCATACCACCCCCAACCCCCTCCCAACCCTTAGGTTGATAATGAGGAAACAGGGGAAACCCGGCTAACAGAGCAGCTGTCAACACCCGAATTTTTAATCCCAGATGCCTGTTATGACATACATCACAATCCCATGATTACCATTTTTTCGATATATAATAGATTGGATATCACAGTACATCATCCATTACAAACCATAATATAGGTCTTACAAATAAAGGATCTCATGGTCCAATCTTAGTACAATCAAAGCAGCGGAATAACGGTAGCATGGGCGAGGCTCCATCTTCATGGTCACATACAATGTTGACGATGGGAGATGATCCTAGTTGTCGTAACCTTCATGCGGTCCATCATCCTGATAGTGCTCTTCATAGTCTGGCCACAGGAATATCCAGGGACAAAGCCATGAGTACTCTTTATGTACTCGCAAACTATCACTAACAAGTAAGTGGTTTGAGTAGGAATACTAAGCTCTAGGTTATTTTGCAAAAAGCCAGATTTATCTCTAAGTGAGTTCAAAAGTAAAGAAAACTAGTTTAAGGTTTTATAACACCTAAGTGGGAACTTAAGTTTTCATATCACAACCCTATTATTGTAACATCCCAAAAATCATAGTTTCAAATTCATTCATATCATCTTTGCATCATTCATCCATTTAGGGTTTTCTTAAAAATCATCTAGAAACAGAAGTTGGAGCTATGATTTCATGTGGATAATTTATCCCAAATGACCATCACCCTTTGTAATTTGAAAGTTTAAATACTTGTTTGCTTGCCTCCATTGATGGAAAGATTAGGAGAAACTTTTAAAACCCAAGTTTTCAAATGTAGAAATGGATTCAAAGTCCTTTTTCAAATATTTGCAAACTAGAGCAAATCTCTGTTACTTTGAAACCCAAGCTTGACCAAGCTTTGCCAAGTAAACACTTAGTTAAAAATGACTGTTTATGAAACCACAAAACCCTACAAAATTTCCAAAACAGTTTAGATTCAAAAGGATTTGAATTCATATCAAAAATCTTTCCAGGAAATTGAAATAGAAAAAGAAAAGACTTAAACAAAAGGAAAAGGCCGCGCGGCCAGAATCTGGCCCAGCAGCCAAGCAAGCCCAGCAAGCCCACCCGGGGATCCTCGTTTCTTCTCACACGCGCGAGCACACGCAGACAGACGCTGACAACACGACCCCACAATCACTTTGCGCATTTCGCTGACAAGCGGGACCAGACCACGTCACCCTCGTCTTCCCCAGACTGCGCCTGCGTCCACTTCGCTGCGGCAGTGATGGCCGGTAATGGCGCGGAGTAAATGGGCAGTAATCCTCGAGCGTTTCTTGTCGATTCCCCGGCTATAAGACCCTCTCTGCCCCGCGATCTTTTTCCCCCAAACACCTCGCTCACTCCGCCACCAGGCTGCCCGCAATCCTCCGCGAATCGCCGCTGACGGAACCCTCTCCGGCGAGCGATTCATGCGAGCCTCACGTTCCCCTCTGCCTATCATTCTTGCTGCCTGACTCAACGCATCTTTGCGCATCTCCTGACCTCACTAGTCCGTCTTGTACTGCCCCAGGTCGCCGGTTCCACTCGACACCGCGAGCACTGACGGCGACATCAACTCCGACGAGCTTTTCCGGTAAGCACAGACCGCCCCTCGCCTCCCCGTTCATGCACACAACTTCCCCTTGACCCTGTGAACCTAATCGTGTCGCTCTTTTGCCCTGAGATGGTTCACAGCGACGTCCACGACGACCACCTGACGCAACCAACGCCGCCACGAACTCCGGTGAGCAATCACAGCCGTGCCCGAGCGCCCCCTGACCAACCACGAGTACGTTGAGCCTCGCCAAGATCTCCTGAGCACGGTGAGCTACTCCTCGTTCTTCCTTACCCCCTGTAGCGCCGCCTCCGTCAACGACTGGCAGTCCCGCCGCCGGTAGCCGCCGCTCCGCCGCCGGATCTTAGTCAGTACAATAGCAGCCATCGGATCCTCATCGTAGCGCTAGGATAGAATCACTTACTCTGAAGCGGTACGCGATCTGAGCCGCCTGATTTCATTTAAATCCTACGGCTGTGGATCTTGATCCGATGCGAAGCGGTACAGGCGAATGAAAACACGACGCATGGCAAGGTTTAGATTAAAAACAGAATTTAAAACCTGATTTAGATTCAAACTTCAAATGCTCATAACTTTCAAATGCCACGTTAGATTTTTGCAAACTTTATATCGTTGGATTCAGTGAAACAAGGCCTTTTTGAATATCCAATTTGTTTAGTATATAGTAACAGCTAAAATGATTTTGTTTGTGGAACAAGTTTAGGGCTATTTTGATATAGTTTTATTTATGAATATTATTTTGGGGCCAAATAAGTTTAGTGGGCAAACTTGTATCATGTTAAGTTTCTGTAGTCATGAACATACTTGGTAGAAATTTCAAAATTTCACACTTGGTGGATTCTTGCATGCATGCATTCATATTATTTTTGGTTGTATTTAATTGTGTGTAATTGTATGATTTGATTTCTTGTGTAGATTTTACTAGTGATTGTGATTGTGAAGAGTGCTACTCTCCCCACTACCAAGGCAAGTGATATTTTCATCAATATTTCTGTCCTATGTTTTGTGCTAGCATTAGTTATTTTGCTAGAATTTATTGCATGATATTTTGCCAAGTGCTAAGATGGGAAATCCTAAGTAGAATGGAATAGTAGAAATGCTAAGGAAATTATCCTATGGTAGGTTGCCATATTCTGCTTAGTCTAGCTACTTAGCAAACAAGGGTGGTAAGCATCTATATAGTTTATGATAATATATTCTAAGTCAAGAGACTTATGTTTTCGTAATAAAACAACTAAGACAAATGAACCTCCTGGGTGGAATGGAATGATTGGGTTATGTTGAGTGGTTACACAAGGCCATGGACTTGGGTTGTGTATCTCACTTGTGGTATGCCACCCAGGCACAAAGGGATTTGGAGGCCAAGTGTTGAGAAAGCTTACAGTGCAACCACTTGGCAATATGGGCTCTGCCATGATCATATAGGTTGCTAGAACTTAGTCATTTGGACAGTTGGTGGTAGTTGGGTTGATAGGTTGGAGCGCGTCCATCTTGACTAAGGAAAAGCTTCTGAAAGGTCCTGTCTTGGGAAACCAAGTCTGGTGGGGAAAGTGCACAACCTCTGCAGATGGAAAACCTAAGTACTTAGCCTTGTCCAAGGAAATGGACATTTTTGAGCATCAAGACATGGAAGCTACAAGAATCTCATCACTCCAACTTCTACAATAAAAATTTGTGGGTGAACAAGGGTAAGGACCTCAATGTCTATTGGTGGTTCCTTGGGAAAGTTTTTGACAAAGAAGAAAGCTAGAGTTTTCAACTAATAGGGAAAACCTATTTTCAAGCAAAGCAAGCCAAACTACACTTAGCCAAAATGCATATAGTAATCTAGTCCACTTAAAATATACTAAGGTATCACTTGCCAATATTATCCCAAAGTATTGACCCTCTGTGGCTGTAACTTGTGATGTTGCAGGTTACTCCGATGATGAATAGGAGTCATGAGTCTACACTCAACATGCTTGCCTGTGGCACATGAAGATGAAGACTTGTGTTTATTTACTTATTCCATAAACTCTTGTATTAGGCCTTTGGCCCTGAGTTGTAAAAGACTATGTTTTATCTCTGGAATGAATGTAATAAACGACCTTTGTATCTGTGTACTTCATCTTAAACTGTGGATGCTAGCATTGATCCAGGGACTAGCATTGCAATCACAGGGATCCTTTCCTTTATAAAGGAGGGGTCTAACAGATGGTATCAGAGCACTGTGTTGCCTGTAGGATTATGACCCTAGGATTGGAAAACCACTAAGGAAAAAGTTTTGCAACTACTTCTACACTTGTCTATTCTTCTCGTAAAACTTTTCTAATTTCTTTCAACTTTCTTTGTAGATGAACTCCATCAACGATGCCGTGAAGAAGGGACCACTCATGACCATGACCTTGGAGTGTGAGACTGAGTTTCCCAACATTCTCAAGGACCTCATGGAGGCAATGGATGCACATGGTGAAGCCGTGTACAAGGGCTTTCCGGTGATGGATGAAGGAGTGGAGTATTGGTGGGTGCAACTTCACTTGTACAAAAACAAGGAAGACAACCACAAAGAAAGGGGATTCTGCATGTACACCAACACAACAATGCACACCACATTCTTTGAGTCAGCCAGGGATGCAGCTTGGAGGACTATCAAGGAACTAAGTGCTAGAGTCAAGTGCAGAATGCTCAACCTCCAAAAGGACTTAGAGAAAGAGAAGGAGCTTACTCAAGAGTTGGAAGACAACAACCAAGAGATAAGGGGAGATGTTATAGACTTAGTGATAGAGTCAAGAGAGCAAGATTGGTGGATTGCCTCTAGGAACATTGTGTTTAATAATAGATCCCGTGAGATTGGACTGTAAGAAATTTCGTTAGTTGGACCACCACCTATCACCTTGTTCCCAAAATATATTCTAATTAAGTTTGGACCTTTGATTAATATAATAGACTTATGATTGCATGATTTGTGTGATGATTGTACTCTATGGATATGTATGAATGTTTGTCTCAATTACCTTGATTTGTGTTGTTCTAACTTTTCATTCTTATAAATAGATGCCTATTGCTATCAGCACTGTTGAGGAGTTTTGGGTTACTCGTTTTGGTCCCCGTATCATTGAGCTTACCACTCTGCTTGATCTCCCTCTTCCTACCATTACGGTGTACCCACTCACCAAGTTCGAGAGGAAGGACCTCTGGGGCTTCAAGGTGAATCAGCCCGGACGACAGGCGGAGCCTACTACTGAGGCCATCGTCTTCAAGCTGATGCACGATGACAGGGAGAGAGGCATGGAGGTAGTCATGCAGGATCTGATAGGACGACTGTTAGGCCGTCATTCTCGTCAGGTTAGAGGCACTCACTTCCACGTCTTTGGAAGACGTGACGTTGATGGAGAGTCCATCGACTTTGAGGACGACTCGAGGAGCACAGCGGAGCCGATACGTCTTTATCTTCAGGACTTAGAGACTCTTCTCAGGCACGTAGATACGGACAGGACGAACGTTATGCTAGGTAATGACAAGCTTCAGGTGCAGCTTCGCGAGAAGGACAAGCTTTTTGCGCAGCAGGATGAGATGATCAAGGAAATGGAGACAAAGTTCGAGGCCCAGGACCGCAAGTTCAAGAGTCAAGAGAAACGCGTCCAGGATAGGAACAAGAAGATCCGGGACATGACCGAGGAACTGAAGTCCAAGGACTTCGAGCTTGAGCAGCAGCAGATGGTTATTGAGAGGCTTCGCTCCCAGAAGAGGGATCTCAAGGCCAAGGTCGATTCCTTGACCACTACGATTGAGGAGAACAAGACCGCGATGGACAACGCAGGTCTTACCTTTGTCGAGGAGGAGATTGACGCTGATGAGTAGACTTGACTACTCGTTTACCTTTCTTGTTCATACTTATTATTGTGAACTTGTTATTGGACCATCCGACATGTGGATGGCTTGCCACTTGTGTGTTTTACTTCATGAGCTTATTATGTGAATGTTGAACTTTTATTCTTATGTGTTTGCTTATGATGTATTGTGCATGAATCATCTAAGGGTATCTCATTCTTATCTATTTGAACAAACCACAGATGCCTCCTCGTCGCGCAAACCCCAACCCCAACAACATCACCCCGGAAATGCAACAAATGATGAATGCGCAAACATAACTTATGCAAATGATGACGACATTCATTCAAAACCAGAATAACAACAACAACCCTAACAACAACAACAACAACAACCCTCCGGGTTTCGATATGCTCACCAGATTTCTGCGTTTGAGGCCAGCAAAGTTTGCGGGAACAACTGATCCCATGGTGGCCAATGACTGGCTACGTTCCGTGAACAAGGACTTAGTGACCGTGGGCTGCACGGATGCTGAAAAAGTCAGATTCGCAGCACATCTATTGGAAGGACCAGCCGCCACATGGTGGGACAACTTCCAAATCACCACTCCTATTGATGAGGTGACTTGGGCTATCTTTGAAGATGGCTTTCGCACCGCTCATATCTCATCAGGAATGATGAGTCTGAAAAAGAAGGAGTTTCACAACCTGAAACAGCGCCACCGCAGCGTGGCAGAATACATAGAGGAGTTCAATAATCTGGCGCGCTATGCACCGGATGAGGTTGACACAGATGCCAAAAGAAAGGAAAAATTTCTGGAAGGCTTAAATGATGAGCTGAATCTGCAGTTGGCTGTGGCATATGTTCCAACTTATCAGTCTTTGTGTGACAAGGCTGCTATTTTGGAGAGTAAAATGAAGCAAGTCGAGAGTAGGAAGAGGAAACACTCCGACAAGCACAGCTCGGGATCGTCTCACAAACGATCTCACTATGATGACAGTGGCAGCTCAGGATCCCATAAACATGGGAAATTCAACAAGCACAACCACAACCGTCATGACAACAAGCATCACCGCAGTCATGACAATGACAAGTACAAGAACCACAAGGGTGGACATAAGAGCCACTATGGTGGAAATGGTAGTGGAAGTGGAGGCCAACCTCCTAAAAAGGACATCAGTCAGGTTGAATGCTTCAAATGCAAGAAGCTGGGGCATTATGCTAATGAGTGCCCTGAGAAGAAAGTTGAAGGACCTAACAAACCAAATCCTTTCCAGAAAGGACAGGTTAACCACATAAATGTGGAGGAGGTCTATGAGGAGCCTGATGCCGTGGCTGGTAAGTTCAGACTCAATTCAAATTCAGCATTTGTACTCTTTGATACCGGTGCATCTCATTCATTCATATCAAAGGCATTTGTTGATAGAAATGGGTTTGCATCAGAAAACATTGGGTGTCCAATAAAAGTTAGTTCTCCGGGGGGGGGGGGGGACATGATAGTAAGCCTTGGATGCCGGGATCTCACCATAGAGTTTGGTAAACATAAATTTCCAGTAAGCCTGATAATCCTAGATTCCCAAGGACTAGACGTAATTTTGGGAATGGACTGGATGGCTAAGTATGAAGGGATATTAGATTGTGCCAATCGTACAGTTACACTCACAACTCCCGAAGGAAAAAGAATAAAATTTAAGTCAAACTTTGAATCCAAAGGAAGTAAGCTAAATTCTCTTAAGGGGGTTAGCATGGACAGTGTACCAATAGTATGTGAGTACCCGGATGTGTTTCCGGAAGAGCTACCAGGAATGCCTCCAGATAGAGATGTGGAGTTTCTGATATATTTGGTGCCAGGATCAGGACCAATAGCTAAGAGACCGTACAAAATGTCAGTTGATGAGTTGAAAGAGCTCAAGAAACAGCTAGGAGAACAATTACAGAAAGGGTTTATTCAACCAAGTTCTTCGTCTTGGGGAGCCCCAGTGTTGTTCGTGGAGAAGAAGGATAGAACACAAAGGTTATGTATTGACTACCGTTCACTCAACGAGGTTACTATCAAGAACAAATACCCTTTGCCAAGAATTAACGACTTATTCGATCAGCTAGAAGGAGCATGTGTATTCTCGAAGATTGATCTCCGGTCAGGTTATTTTCAACTCAAGATACGAGAGCAGGACGTACCAAAAACAGCATTCACCACAAGGTATGGATTATATGAGTATACCGTGATGCCTTTCGGTTTAACCAACGCTCCAGCATACTTCATGAATATGATGAACAAAGTGTTCATGGAATTTCTTGACAAGTTCGTTGTCGTTTTCATCGATGATATCTTGGTCTACTCCAAGAGTAAGGAAGAACATGAAAGACACTTGCGCTTGATACTTGAGAAGCTAAGGGAACATAAACTTTATGCCAAATTCAGCAAGTGTGAGTTTTGGTTAGAAAAAGTTGGTTTTCTTGGTCATGTGATGACAAAAGATGGTGTGGCAGTTGATCCTGCTAAGGTTTCAGCTGTGACAGAATGGGAATCACCCAAGAATGTGAAAGAAGTTCGTAGTTTTCTCGGCTTAGCAGATTATTACAGAAGATTCATTGAAAATTTCTCGAAGGTTGCTAAGCCAATGACAGAATTGCTAAAGAAGGATAAGAAGTTTGCTTGGACTGAAGGTTGTGAAATCAGTTTCCAAGAATTAAAGAAGAGACTTGTGACAGCACCAGTACTTTGTCTGCCAGATTTGGAAAAGGATTTCCAAGTATATTGTGATGCTTCTCATCAAGGTTTGGGTGCCGTACTTATGCAAGATGGTAAAGTCGTAGCCTACGCTTCGAGACAACTCAAAACTCATGAAGTAAACTATCCTACTCATGATTTGGAGTTAGCCTCTGTCGTCCATGCACTCAAAACATGGAGACATTACCTTTTGGGAAAGAGGTGTGAGGTGTTCACAGATCATAAGAGCTTGAAGTACATCTTCACCCAGAAGGAAATCAACATGAGACAAAGAAGATGGCTAGAACTTATCAAGGATTACGACTTAAGTTTGCAATACCATCCCGGTAAAGCAAATGTAGTAGCCGATGCTCTAAGTCGTAAGACATTTGTAAATGGCCTTACAAAAGGGGAATTGCCAGATGACTTGTGTAAACAATTCAAAGAACTCAGATTGGAGATTGTACCAGAAGGATATCTCATGTCCTTAGATGTTCAACCCACTCTATTGGACAAAATCCGAGAAGTTCAGAAGACTGATGAGGAAATTGGAAAGATTAAGGAAAATATTAGTCTAGGGAAGGCTAAGAATTTCCGTGTTGACGAACAGGGTACTTTATGGCACGGGAAACGTATATGTGTTCCACAGGACCCGGAGTTACGGAAACTGATCTTACAAGGTCACAACTCTCCATATTCTATTCACCCGGGAAATACCAAAATGTACATGGACATGAAGGAAAGGTTTTGGTGGAACAATCTCAAAAGGGACATCGCCGAACATATTTCTTTGTGTGATGTGTGTAGCAGAGTCAAAGCGGAGCACCAGAAACCAGCAGGTTTGCTTCAACCACTGCCTATTCCTGAATGGAAGTGGGAAAATATTGGTATGGATTTCATTACCGGTTTACCAAGGACCAGGTCTGGGTATGATTCCATATGGGTGGTAGTGGATCGCCTAACTAAAGTGGCTCATTTTATACCCGTGAAGACAACTTATACAAGTGCCAAGTTAGCTAAAATCTACATGAGAAGAATTGTATGCCTTCACGGTGTGCCAAAGAGTATTGTGTCAGATAGAGGAACCCAGTTCACATCTCACTTTTGGAGACAGCTTCATGAATCCTTAGGGACGAGATTGGAATTCAGCACTGCTTTTCATCCACAAACGGATGGACAAACAGAAAGGACCAACCAGATTCTTGAGGACATGTTGAGGGCATGTGCCCTAGACTATGGAGCAAGTTGGGATGAAAGTTTGCCTTACACAGAGTTCTCTTACAACAATAGTCATCAATCTAGTATTGGAATGGCACCGTTTGAGTTACTCTACGGAAGGAAGTGTACCACCCCATTGTTATGGAATGGTGTGGGCGAAAGGAGCTTATTTGGACCAGATCTTATCAAAGACGCCGAAGAGAAAGTCAAATTGGTTAAAGACAGGTTGAAGATAGCACAGTCCCGACAGAAAAGCTACGCGGATTCTAAGCGTAGAGAAGTCACCTACGAAGTTGGGGATAGAGCTTATCTCAGGGTATCACCACTTCGTGGAGTGAAAAGATTTGGAGTCAAAGGTAAGTTGGCACCAAGATATGTTGGGCCATTCAGGATTCTAAGTCGCAAAGGAGAAGTTGCATATGAAGTTGAATTGCCAGAATCTCTATCAGCAGTCCATAACGTATTTCATGTAAGTCAACTTAAGAAATGTCACCCAGAAATGGAAGAGTCCTCTTTGAAGGATACCATACCTTTGGAAGAGGTTCAACTAGAAATTGATCTCACTTATGAAGAAAAGCCTGTCAAGATTCTAGAGACCGCAGAAAGAGTCACCAGGACCAAGACTATCAAATTTTGTAAAGTACAATGGAACCATCACTCCGAAGAGGAAGCAACATGGGAAAGAGAAGATGATCTTCGGAAAGACCACCCTCACCTATTTGCTAGACAATCCGAATCTCGAGGGCGAGATTCATCTTAAGGGGGTTAGATTTGTAACATCCCAAAAATCATAGTTTCAAATTCATTCATATCATCTTTGCATCATTCATCCATTTAGGGTTTTCTTAAAAATCATCTAGAAACAGAAGTTGGAGCTATGATTTCATGTGGATAATTTATCCCAAATGACCATCACCCTTTGTAATTTGAAAGTTTAAATACTTGTTTGCTTGCCTCCATTGATGGAAAGATTAGGAGAAACTTTTAAAACCCAAGTTTTCAAATGTAGAAATGGATTCAAAGTCCTTTTTCAAATATTTGCAAACTAGAGCAAATCTCTGTTACTTTGAAACCCAAGCTTGACCAAGCTTTGCCAAGTAAACACTTAGTTAAAAATGACTGTTTATGAAACCACAAAACCCTACAAAATTTCCAAAACAGTTTAGATTCAAAAGGATTTGAATTCATATCAAAAATCTTTCCAGGAAATTGAGATAGAAAAAGAAAAGACTTAAACAAAAGGAAAAGGCCGTGCGGCCAGAATCTGGCCCAGCAGCCAAGCAAGCCCAGCAAGCCCACCCGGGGATCCTCGTTTCTTCTCACACGCGCGAGCACACGCAGACAGACGCTGACAACACGACCCCACAATCACTTTGCGCGTTTCGCAGACAAGCGGGACCAGACCACGTCACCCTCGTCTTCCCTAGACTGCGCCTGCGACCACGTCGCTGCGGCAGTGATGGCCGGTAATGGCGCGGAGTAAATGGGCAGTAATCCTCGAGCGTTTCTTGTCGATTCCCCGGCTATAAGACCCTCTCTGCCCCGCGATCTTTTTCCCCCAAACACCTCGCTCACTCCGCCACCAGGCTGCCCGCAATCCTCCGCGAATCGCCGCTGACGGAACCCTCTCCGGCGAGCGATTCAGGTGAGCCTCACGTTCCCCTCTGCCTATCGTTCTTGCTGCCTGACTCAACGCATCTTTGCGCATCTCCTGACCTCACTAGTCCGTCTTGTACTGCCCCAGGTCGCCGGTTCCACTCGACACCGCGAGCACTGACGGCGACATCAACTCCGACGAGCTTTTCCGGTAAGCACAGACCGCCCCTCGCCTCCCCGTTCATGCACACAACTTCCCCTTGACCCTGTGAACCTAATCGTGTCGCTCTTTTGCCCTGAGGTGGTTCACAGCGACGTCCACGACGACCACCTGACGCAACCAACGCCGCCACGAACTCCGGTGAGCAATCACAGCCGTGCCCGAGCGCCCCCTGACCAACCACGAGTACGTTGAGCCTCGCCAAGATCTCCTGAGCACGGTGAGCTACTCCTCGTTCTTCCTTACCCCCTGTAGCGCCGCCTCCGTCAACGACTGGCAGTCCCGCCGCCGGTAGCCGCCGCTCCGCCGCCGGATCTTAGTCAGTACAATAGCAGCCATCGGATCCTCATCGTAGCGCTAGGATAGAATCACTTACTCTGAAGCGGTACGCGATCTGAGCCGCCTGATTTCATTTAAATCCTACGGCTGTGGATCTTGATCCGATGCGAAGCGGTACAGGCGAATGAAAACACGACGCATGGCAAGGTTTAGATTAAAAACAGAATTTAAAACCTGATTTAGATTCAAACTTCAAATGCTCATAACTTTCAAATGCCACGTTAGATTTTTGCAAACTTTGTATCGTTGGATTCATTGAAAGAAGGCCTTTTTGAATATCCAATTTGTTTAGTATATAGTAACAGCTAAAATGATTTTGTTTGTGGAACAAGTTTAGGGCTATTTTGATATAGTTTTATTTATGAATATTATTTTGGGGCCAAATAAGTTTAGTGGGCAAACTTGTATCATGTTAAGTTTCTGTAGTCATGAACATACTTGGTAGAAATTTCAAAATTTCACACTTGGTGGATTCTTGCATGCATGCATTCATATTATTTTTGGTTGTATTTAATTGTGTGTAATTGTATGATTTGATTTCTTGTGTAGATTTTACTAGTGATTGTGATTGTGAAGAGTGCTACTCTCCCCACTACCAAGGCAAGTGATATTTTCATCAATATTTCTGTCCTATGTTTTGTGCTAGCATTAGTTATTTTGCTAGAATTTATTGCATGATATTTTGCCAAGTGCTAAGATGGGAAATCCTAAGTAGAATGGAATAGTAGAAATGCTAAGGAAATTATCCTATGGTAGGTTGCCATATTCTGCTTAGTCTAGCTACTTAGCAAACAAGGGTGGTAAGCATCTATATAGTTTATGATAATATATTCTAAGTCAAGAGACTTATGTTTTCGTAATAAAACAACTAAGACAAATGAACCTCCTGGGTGGAATGGAATGATTGGGTTATGTTGAGTGGTTACACAAGGCCATGGACTTGGGTTGTGTATCTCACTTGTGGTATGCCACCCAGGCACAAAGGGATTTGGAGGCCAAGTGTTGAGAAAGCTTACAGTGCAACCACTTGGCAATATGGGCTCTGCCATGATCATATAGGTTGCTAGAACTTAGTCATTTGGACAGTTGGTGGTAGTTGGGTTGATAGGTTGGAGCGCGTCCATCTTGACTAAGGAAAAGCTTCTGAAAGGTCCTGTCTTGGGAAACCAAGTCTGGTGGGGAAAGTGCACAACCTCTGCAGATGGAAAACCTAAGTACTTAGCCTTGTCCAAGGAAATGGACATTTTTGAGCATCAAGACATGGAAGCTACAAGAATCTCATCACTCCAACTTCTACAATAAAAATTTGTGGGTGAACAAGGGTAAGGACCTCAATGTCTATTGGTGGTTCCTTGGGAAAGTTTTTGACAAAGAAGAAAGCTAGAGTTTTCAACTAATAGGGAAAACCTATTTTCAAGCAAAGCAAGCCAAACTACACTTAGCCAAAATGCATATAGTAATCTAGTCCACTTAAAATATACTAAGGTATCACTTGCCAATACTATCCCAAAGTATTGACCCTCTGTGGCTGTAACTTGTGATGTTGCAGGTTACTCCGATGATGAATAGGAGTCATGAGTCTACACTCAACATGCTTGCCTGTGGCACATGAAGATGAAGACTTGTGTTTATTTACTTATTCCATAAACTCTTGTATTAGGCCTTTGGCCCTGAGTTGTAAAAGACTATGTTTTATCTCTGGAATGAATGTAATAAACGACCTTTGTATCTGTGTACTTCATCTTAAACTGTGGATGCTAGCATTGATCCAGGGACTAGCATTGCAATCACAGGGATCCTTTCCTTTATAAAGGAGGGGTCTAACAATTATGGTCAAGTCGAAGTCATGATTCATTTCATAAGTGATTTTGAAAACATCTGACGACGGAACAATATGGCCACTCCAACTATCCATAACCGAGGACGCGGCTATTCGAATAGTTTGACACTCTGTAGAGGTGGTACACTTTCACCACAACATTCGATACATCCGTCAGGAACAATCCCGAATTCACCATACTCAGTATGCGGATAATCAATCCTAACCTTTCAATTACACACCCTAGTATAGGCACCTCTCTTATGAGTTTGGACTCCCAACCATGACCATCTGTCATCTTGGGAACTTCATAGGTGGACAATCCTCACGAGGTAGCCTCATCTCAAACCTTAGCCGCAAGGGAACCCATACTAAGATATATAAATTTCCAGTCAAGCCCTACCCAAATTCGGGTATTGTGGTTGTACGGTAAAATTAGAATGGTATCACATCCAGACACAACCATCAGTTTTATAAAGGTCTAAGACTCATGCCTCAACATTTCCATCATCAAGATCACCTTGTGTTCACTAACACATGGCAAAACCTTGCATTAGAATGACTCATCATTCTAAGGTTTTAATAATCATTTTCACCAAGTATTCCCATCTAAGGTGATAAAGTTTTATGCTTAACACAAGCAACTAAAATTGGGGGTAATCACTAATGAGGGGGTGATAATCAAGTGTGACTTATCTAAGTATAATCTCATGCCTCAGGATGACATTAAGATCTACCTAACATAGGCCAAGTTTTATGCTCTTTGCATAGGTTATCTAGTTTTCACAGTTGCAAGTGTTAGCTTGTTAGGATGGCTTGCTAATGGTAGCTTGCATTAGATAGCTTGCTAGGTAAGATAACATGCAAGTTTTAGCTTGCAAAGTTCTAGCTTGCCTTGATTGGTGCAGTGGTTGAAGTTCTCTTCTCCTTCTTCCTCGTAGTAGTCTCCTTCCTCTTCGTATCCTTGGTCGGTACTAGCGTCTACAAATAAATACGAGGTACACAATCACCAAACAATACTTAACTACTTCAATTTAGCACACAAAGGTTCACACTAGATAATCTAGCATCATCACAATCATTACAAGAATTAAGGCAATAGTTTTATTTATTTTATTTTAGAAAAGTAATTTCTACTCATTGAAAAACTACTTAAGATTTAATATTCTCCAATTAAAATATGGGATCATGTTGACACATGTCATCACCACATATTTTAGTACTTGGGAATGTGATTTAAAGTGGTGTCACAATTTAATAATGTTTAACCTTATTATTTTAATTAATTAAAGTGACTAGAAATGCCTATGGGGCATTCTTTTATTACTTGTCCATTATTACTGCAAGTAAACCTAGATATTTTTATATATTCAGAAAGGTCTTGTCAAATGTGATTTTTGAGAGTTGGAATCAACTCAAAAGCATTTATGGTTGAATTTTGAAAAATGTTTGAATGCAGAAAAGTCTCTGCCTTGTTATTTTTACTATAGGTGATCTATAATTTCAAATGGTTTGAATCCAACGGGCTTGGATTAAGAATTTCAATACCTTCCTAAAAAAATGGTTTCATGCAATTTGGCTTAGTGAAACTCTCTGTATCGATTTTTGAATCTACTGCCAGAACTAAGTTTGAAATTAAATAGACAAATCTAAATTCAAACTACTAGGTCACGCGGGAATTCTAACTGGGCCGTCCCACTGCGCACAGCGCGCGTGGGCTGGTTAAGTGGTTGTCCCCACTAGTCAGTGAGACAGGAGCTGTGAAGGGGTATGGGCTAACTACGACCGTAGGATTAGATCGAGGATCAACGGATCACGACCATCGTCCTCGTCGAATAGAACACGACGGGCTCGAACCCCTAGCGCGATCAGTGGGGGTCTGTGGTGGCTCATCCGGGCTCAGGCGATGGTCGACGATGGGGGCAAACGACGAAGTCAACGACGACGGTTCTCCTGGTACCGGCGGCTCCTCCTGGGGTGGCTCCAATCAACGGCGCCGTTTTCCTCCAGCTGCGGAAGGCTCCGGCAAAATTCCAGTGATGCTACGCTCGCCTTGCTTCGGGAAGAGGTGAGAACGCGCAGTGAGAGGTGGGGAGTGAGATGGTGTGAAGAAAACGAACGGGGAAGGCCTCTATTTATACTGCGACGAGGAAAGCAAAGGGTGCATGCAGAGCTCGTCGGGGTCAGCGTTACAGCAAGCTACGGGTATGGTTGGGGCAAGGGGACGACGCGCGGTCTCCTGGCGATGCTCAACGGCTTGATGGCGCGGCAAGGGACGATGCGGTTCGGTCGGAACGTGTTGGTGCTCTAAGCGGCACCGACGTCGGTTTTGGTGACGCACAGTGGCTACGGGTCGCGCGGCGGCGAATGGGGATGTTTGGGAGGTTCTTGGGATGGTGGTGATCGCAGGCACGGGCGGCGAAGGCGGGGCGCGGTCTGTGCGAGCGTATCGAGTGTGGCGAGCTAGCACGCTCTGGACATGGCAGAGACAAAATGGGCATGCGTGTTCTCGATGGTCCATGGCTTGGCAAGGCTCGAGGGTTGGATAGAGGGTGGCGGTGGATGGTGGTGTGCTTCCTGGACACAGTGGCTAGGCGCGGCGCTTACTCCTGCTAGCTAGCCATGGTCGGCTGGCCGGGGTTGGGTCAGGCATGCACGGAATGGTGCATTGGTGTAACACCCTCAGAATCGGCCCTATGCAAGTTTTAGCGCTTCCCGCCAAACTTGCATAGAATCGATTCAAAGGTTCCCACCAGGCACTTGCGTGCGGGTGGAAAACAAAGTAATATCATTACACAATAGTCCACGATAGAACCCACAGAACAAATATATACAACAACGACGCCATGAGTCAAGAATACAATATACAGTACAAAGATCCAAATCACCTTGAAAACGATACAGCGTCCGAGTACGGACAAGATGGAAATTGAGCTAAGAGCCCTAAAGAATAACCAATGGCGTCCATAACCCTGCCCAGGCCAAGCCGGAAGGGTAACCCTACTAACGACGTCGATCTCAAAACCTGCTTAAACAAAAGGGGTGCCGACAAAGGGAAAAGGAAAAAAGAGAGAGAGGTCAGTACTGAGGCCAGTACACGGCGAGACTAGAATTCGGCGGTCCTCGCCTACATAGGTATGGTGGACTGAAGCGGCAGCGCAGCATGCACTAAACAACCTATAAAGACTCGATATAACTGTCAGCTATCAGAGAGGGATAAGAAAGACCTATTCGGAACCTGATACTACCACCAAACATACCCATCCTGGTATTTCCCCCTCGAGACCAAATGAGGAAGTCAACCGAGGAACTCACACAGTTGGCAGTTTTATTTATTCAGTTATCGTTGCAGCAATTACTAGTCAGGTATAGATAGTCATCCTGATATAATAAGCAGTGGGCAGTTTTAGTTAACCATTCCATTGTAGTTACGACATTTACTAGTCAGATACAATTAGCATGAGATATCCCAAACCCAGCAGTTGTTGGTACTTTTATTTAGCCATTCCGTTGTAGTGAAACTGATTACTAGTCATATCGGATACAAGTCAAATTATAACAGTAAACTTTAGTTATAGTTGTCTATGATCGAGAACTGTGCTCCAAGTCGTCCATAACCGCGGACACGGCTTCTCGAAAAGATTTAACCCTGCAGGAGTGCACCAAAGTTTCCACACGCACCTACACCCTTGTTGTCAGATCAGGTAGGTACAAGATCACAAAACATACACCCAACGGTATGTCGACGGGGTTTCGGACACGACGTTTCCCAGAATTAAAGCAAGCACATGGGGGGCCACCCCACTAAGCTACCCGTAACAAAGTCGGCCGGTCTCCGAGACGGACCCAGGGTTTGCGAGAACGGCTGTAAACGACTGGGAACCCGAAAGTGTGACTGGGCTTGTCGATACCGCGAAATCGTGCCGCGATCCAAAACAGTACAGGCGCTCCACGCACAATCGTAAATAAAGCAGTAAAGCATGGCATAAGTACAGGATAGTAATAAAGCCTCAAACTACTTTGTGGCCCCCGGTACAGTACTTTGAAATCAGGTACTAATCGATGGGGGTACCCACACACCCCACCTGTGGTTAGCGCGCTCGATCTCAGAACAGGTGTCAAGAACTCGGGGTCCTACGGGACACCAGTGAGCGGTTAAAAATCAAATATTGTCTATTACCCACCGGTACCTCTGCATTTACCTACTTCAATTTTAGTTATTAAACAATAATTAAAAGCCATGATCATCTCCAACATAAAGCATATGGCAGTCTTCCAACAACTGTGGTACTTCACGACACGCGACAGCACTTGAGTAAGCGACTACGACACGCAAGTCCAACTATCTACCAAACAACAGGAAATAGGATGTGTCCAAGGCAATATAAGGCTGCAAGGGATATCACGGGTACGAAAACTATAGCATCGCAACACAGATAGCAATAGATCAACAGGAGGAAAGAAAAACTATAAAAGTAAAATAGGTAGAAAGGGGGAGAATGCTCGCCTGAAAATATTGCCGAAGGTTTATCCGAAGATCGGGTCGACTCTCTCGTCAACTCATCGGCCTAATCCATGAAGAAGTAAAGCACTAGCAGAAACACCGGATGCAATATTTAATACTACGACAGAAGATCGGGCATGATGCATGTATGATGTATGGCAATGGTGCGATGCAATTAGGAAAAATTAAGCGGAACCAGAGTCCCGGCAATTTATTGGATGGTTCACGTTGTTTAGATACCCCGCAATTTAAATGTTGTCTTAACAATGCAAAAATTATATCATCGGTTCACTGCACAAATTTAAATGGGGCCAATATAAGACTAGATTCGCCCGCATATGGCCCTCATATTTAATTATTAGGTGAATCGGCAGAAGCCCCCAAACCACATGATATGTGTGCAATATGAAGAATTTAATATGCAACAAAGATATATCATTTATAAAATAGAGGTCTTGGAAGAAGCGGTCACACATTGGTATTGATGATCTTGGGGTTCGCCGAGGGTTTGGGATCGGTCTTCGGGGTCTCGGCGTCCGAAAACGGGTCTTCGGGGTCGACGAGATCGGCCTTCGGACTCCAGGAAGGAGCACTTGGCATTCCGATAGATCGGTCTCCGGGGATCGGTCTTCGCGTTCCGGAACCAGGGCCTTCGAGTCCATGTAGCAGATCCCACGCTCCGTGACGGAGGTCTTGGGGTTCCACGGCTTCGGTTGTCGGGCGACCTCGATCAACATACTCAACTTCTTCACACAAGAATGACACCACGACATCCATCACAACTCTGTATCTCCAAAACACGTACTCACATACAACTCAACACAACCACTGAAGTTGGGAAAGGGGTCGCGAACTTGTCAGTAGGAGGAGGAGCTCTGTGATGCTCTTGGAGAGGTAGCGCTCGAGGTCGACGGCCCTGACTCAAGGCAGGCTCGTGCGCGAGGCCGAGAAGGGGAAAGGGGTGGCGCGGGAGACGCGCGCCAGTAGCGGGCTCTACGGCGGTCGGCCAGCTGCTGTGGTCCAGGACGAGGAAGGGCGGCTGCAGGGGCGCGCAGGCGCAGGCGAGGTTGATGGCGGCCGCTGTGGCCGGGCGGAATCCTGCTGAAGGCGAGGTCGCGGGGCGAGGAGGCCGTGGCCAGAGGAGGTGCGGGCGGGAGAACCTGCGGAAGAGGCCAGGCGGTCAAGGCTCGAGGCGGGAGGAAGGTAAACGGCGCCAGGAGGGGAGGTTGTCGACGACATCTAGCGAGGAGGCGGCGCTTACGGAGGCAGTGGCAGAGAGAGGATGGAGGGGTCAACGGGGAGGCGACGACGGGCGCCTGCGGGCAAGGCCGGCTTGAGGAAGGCGAGTACTGGCAACGGGGCGACAGGGGCGCGGTTCCAGGCTAGTGAGGAAGAGGCGACGGGGTTCGCTCGGGGAGGAGCTCGGCGGCCAGGAAGAGGCGCTGGTGGCGGCGGTTGTCGGGCAGAGAGATGGGTCGGGCGGGAGAAGAGACGCGGGGAGCGAGAGAAGGAGCAGGCCTGCAGGGTGGGGTCGGGTCAGGGACTGGGTTGTGTGGTTGTGGTGTTGTGTGCCTGGCATCGCGTGCAAGTGTGCGTGCGTCCGTCCGTGTGGCGGCTGGCGGCGGCAGGTGGAGGGGTGAGCGGCTAGGTGGTCTAGGGTTTGGGGTAGATCAGGTATTAGGGTTAGGGTTTTGTTTTTGGGTAGTAGGCTGCTGCTGGTTGGGCCTCTAGGCCTGACCGGCGGCGGCCTCCCCAGGGTTTTAAAACAATTTTATTTTATTTATTTAGCTTTTTTGATGTTATATCTATAAAAGACTTTTATAAATAGGTTTTAGACAAAAGAGCATATCTGGAAAAGGCCGGGGTTTTATTTTGAAATAAGGGGATTAATAAAAAAACAAAATAGAGCTTTTAGAAAATAGTTTTTGGCAAATATATGCATGATGATGTAATGATGATGCACAAACTAGTAATTAGCAAGCGATTTTCTGATAGTGGTTTTACCCGGGGTGCTACAATTGGGTAGGGCCTAGGTTGGTTCAATGCACTGGTTGGCACCGGGGGAGACAGGGGTGATCAATGTGGAACAATGTTTGTAAAGGTTACTGCTCAAAATAGTGAAGTTTGGCAGAATTTGATTTCTGTCTCCAGGTGTTTGATGAAATGGCCGATCGAATTTCATATTTCAATTTTTGGTTGAAACTTTGTGGGTGCAATGGTCACATACTAGGTAGTCTCTGGTTGATTGGATTTGTCAAGGAGCACTGGTTTAGTTAGGTTTTGAGAAATGGTGATCTTCCCATATGAACTAGATTCAATTTTGAAATGTCATTTGAATAGGGTTGCTAACTGTTTCTGTGGGTTTGCAAGGTGGGCTTGGGTTCACATTTACTTGGTCTAGCAAGGGGTGAAAATAAATGGATTTTTTTCTGTTAGAAATCTTGTACTAGAAACACTCAAAGTGGTCTAGTGAGCAAGATTGGCAAAAATGACCATTTGCTTATATAGGTTGTTTTTGAATTTTTCTTGATTTGATTCTGCTTGGAAATGATTTAGATGATTTTGTTTTCATATTTAAACCAATCCTTGCCATTCATAACAATCACACAAGTCCATACAAGCATTCATGCATTCATCACATACACACATACATTCATATGGATTTTAATTAACAAAAGTTTTTGTAACCCTAAACTTGGGTGATTGGAAATTGATAACCTTGATTAATATTTTTGGGATGTTACAAACCTTCCCTACTTAAACAAAATATCGTCCCGAGATTTGAGAAAAAAGAAAACTATGATTTAAAGAGATCTGGAAACTCCGTCCTAATGTAGTCTTCTCGCTCCCAGGTAGCTTCTTCTTTAGTGTGGTTACTCCATTGGATCTTGAGAAACTTGATACTCGAAGTCCTGGTGGTTCTGAAAGCTTTCTCCAAAATACGAATGGGTAGTTCGGGATATGTCAGGTCATCGTTGATCTCTATGGTTCGGCATTTGCGAACTTCGGTCTTCTCTTTGACTTCTAGACATTTGCGAAGTAATGAGATATGAAACACATTATGCACGGCTGACATCTCCTCTGGCAGTTCCAGTTGATACGATACTTCTCCTCGACGATTCAAAATCTTGAAGGGTCTGATATATCTGGGGGCTAACTTTCCTTTGAGCTGGAAACGTTGCATTCCTTTCAAAGGTGAAACTTTGAGATAAACAAAATCTCCGACATTGAAGGCTAGGTCTCAACGTCACTTGTCGGCATAACTCTTCTGTCTGGATTGGGCAGTCTTGAGGTGCTCACGGATCTTGTGAACTTTCTCTTCGGCTTCTCGTAGGATGTCGAGTCCGGAAATCTGACTCTCTCCCACTTCTGACCAATTCAAAGGGGTACGACACTTCCTTCCATACATGAATTCAAATGGGGCCATTTGAAAACTGGCTTGATAACTGTCATTGTATGAAAATTCTGCGAAAGGCAGACAATCCTCCCATTTAGATCCATATTCTAGCACACAGGCTCTCAACATATCTTCAAGTAAGTGATTTACTCGCTTAGTTTGTCCATCAGTCTAAGGGCGATAAGCTGTGCTGAAATCTAGTCTTGTTCCTAGTCCTTTTTGGACTTTCTTCCAAAATCTCAGGGTAAACTGAGTTCCTCGATCCGACACAATGTTCTTGGGGACTCCATGCAAGCTGGCGATTCTAGCAATGTACAACTCTGCTAGCTTCGAACTTTGGTAAGTGGTCTTGACATGTAAGAAATGGGCGACTTTGGACAGTCTATCAACTATGACGCAAATAGAGTCATTTCCCCTACTAGATGTAGGCAACGAGTGATAAAATCCATTCTAACGGAACATTCCGGAATATGCAATAGTTGCAACAATCCTGTGGATCTCTGATGTCCCACCTTGACTCTCTGAAAAATATCACACTTGGCTATGTAGCTTCCGATTTCTCTCTTCATCTTATGCCACCAAAATTGCTCCTTCAAATCCTGATACATCTTTGTTCCTCTAGGGTGGATAGAATAAAGAGTATCATGGCCTCTTTCAAAATAACTTTCTTCAACTCGGAATTTTTGGCACACAGATACGTCCTTTGTACGACAAAACTCCTTCGTCATCTTCGGTGAATCCAGGTACCTTTCCTATACCGATATGACGTTTAATTCCATCGATACTAGCATATCCTTTCTGCGCCTCCTTGATCTGATTGATCAAGTTGGATTGAAGTTCTATGCTAGCCAAAAATCCTTCACTTACTAGCTCCATTTTGAAATCCTCCATCTCCTTGTGCAAACTTGGCTGCTCCTTCAGAATCATGGAGTTCAAGCGGCACGACAATCTTCTAAATGCATCTGCTACCACATTGGCTTTACCGAGGTGATAGTGGATGTCCAGATCATAGTCCTTGATTAGCTCTATCCATCTTTGCCTCATATTCAGCTACTTCTGAGTGAAAATATACTTGAGGCTCTTGTGATCTGAATAAATTTCACAATGATTACCCATGAGGTAATGCCGCCATGTCTTCAAGGCTAAAACTACGGCTGCTAGTTCAAGGTCTTGGGTAGGATAATTCTGCTCATGTTGCTTCAGTTGCCGGGATAGATAAGATATAACTTTGCCTTCTTGCATAAGCACACATCCGAGACCGATCTTGGATGCGTCACAATACACATCAAAAGGCTTTGTGATATTCGGCATGATCTAGATTGGGGCTGTGATCAATCTCTTCATAAGCTCTGGAAAACTTGCTTCACATTTGTCCGTCCATTCAAACTTCTTATCTTTCTTCAACAATTGGGTCGTGGGTCTTGCGATGCTTGAAAATCGTTCTACGAACTTGAGGTAGTATCCTGCTAATCCGAGAAATGCACGAACTTGGGTTTGAGTGGTTGGGGCTTGCCATTTTTAACATCGGTCAACAGCGATTCCTCCGGACGACACAATATGTCCGAGAAATCCTACTTCCTGTAACCAGAATTCACATTTGCTAAACTTGGCATACAACTGATGCCCCCTAAGGGTTCCAAGAATGGTCCTCAGGTGTAGCTCATGTTCTTCTTCTGATTTGGAATAGATCAGAATGCCATCGATGAAAACAATGACAAACTTATCCATGAAGTCAATAAAAATCTTATTCATGAGGTTCATGAAATAAGCGGGGGTATTGGTTAATCCAAAAGACATGACAGTGTACTCATACAGTCCATATCTGGTGGTAAAGGCAGTCTTTGGAATATCCTCTGCGTGAATATTGAGTTGATGATAACCAGTCCTAAGATCAATCTGATAAAACACTTTGGCACCGGTCAACTGGTCAAATAGATCTTCTATCTTCATAAGTGGGTACTTGTTCTTGATGGTGACATCATTCAGCTTCCGATAATCCGTATACAAACGGTTACCTCCATATTTCTTGTCCACGAAAAAGACAGGTGATCTCCATGGCGACGCACTTGGTTGAATCAGTCCGATCTCTAGCATAGCATCCAGTTGCTTCTTTAGCTCCACTAATTCAGATGGGTTCATACTATACGGTCTCTGGGCTATGGGTATTGTTCCAGGGATTAGTTCAATGATAAACTCGATATCCCAATCTGGGGGCATACCGGGCAAAACATATGGAAATACATCGAGGTATTCATAGACTACTCTGACTTGGTCAATGGTTGGTTGGGCTGGACTCTTGTTCACTTGAATTGACGGGGCAAGGTTTCAGATACATGCTCTACTGATATTCCGGGTATACTGGTCATGGTTATGGCTTTCTTGGCACAGTCGATTAATCCTTTATGTTTTGACATCCAATCCATTCCTAGTACTACTTCCAAACCTTTGGTTCCGAGTACTATTAGATTAGCATAAAAATCTATGCCATGGATTCTGATAGGTACGGCTCTGCAAATTTGTCTAGCTTTGGTGGTTGAACCAGGTATTTGAACTATCATAACATGCTTCAATTTTGTTGATTGAGTCTTACTAGTGCATGCAAATTCTTCGGTAACAAACGAGTGCGATGCTCCAGAATCAAACAACACTCTTGCAGGTACTGATTTAACAGAAAACATACCCAACATGACATGTGGCACTTCTTGGGCTTCTTCAGCATTCATGAGAAACATACGTCGTTGCGGTTGAGCGAATTCCCTAGGGAAAATCTTCTTCCAGGCTGAACACGACGCTGCTGCTGAGCTGGGGCATTCACATCAGGGGCAACTGCAAGTTTCTTGAGGCACTCATTGGAGTAGTGACCCTTGGTTCCGCATTCATAACAAGTCACCTGAGACTTGTCCTTTCCTGCAACAGGCACAACATTTCTTCCAGTGCTTGGGGCAGTATTGGTGTTGGTGGCGACATTGTTGTTGTTGAACTTGGGCGGTGCACGGTTGAAATTGTTGGGGTTGCCGGGGTTGTTGTTATGGTTTCTTCCGGGCCTTGGGTTTCCTCCTCCATGATTGGGATAGGTCGGACGGTTCATCGGGGGTCTATTGTTTCTTGGGGCAAATCCTGCAGCCGGGTTGGGGCGATACTTTGGGGGTATGGTGGGTTCCTGGTTGATGCATGATTCGACGCTTGCGGTTCTCATTGGCTTGGTTGATCTTGCCTTCCATCTGAATGGCAGAATCCACTAAGGCTTCAATGCCAGCAAACGGGATATTGACTAAGACTATCTGCATCTCATCATGCAGACTATTCAAGAATCTCTCCTTCTTCTTGGCCTCAGTGTCAATCTCATCTGGTGCATATCTAGCTAAGGACATAAATTTTTCATGGTACTCAACTACTGTCATCCTCCCTTGCTTCAATTCTCTGAATTCATCTCTTATCCTCTTGATCAAACCCGGTTGCACATGGGTTCTGCTAAACTTGAGTTTGAATTCATCCCAAGTCATCATTTGTCCTTCAGTCAAGGCGTGAACGCTGTTCCACCAAGCTATTGCATCTCCTGCCAGATAATGGGTGGCAAACAGTACTTTCTCGTTGGCCTCCACTCCTGCGACTTCTAAGTTGTTCTCCATGGTCTGCAGCCAATCATCTGCATCTAGGGGCTCTTCAGACTTACTAAAGATGGGTGGATTGGTGTTCTGAAATTTCTTGAGCTTGGATCCATGGTTGTCCTGGTTTCCATGGCCTTGATTGTTGTTGGCCATCTGAGCTATGTGCTGAAGGGTGGCTAAGTTGGCTTGACGTTCATCTCTTTCAGCTTCGCGGTCTGAAACCAACATTTGCAAGATTTGGAGCATTGGGTTCGGGGATGAACTGCTTCCTCCGCGAGGCATCTGAAGATTGAGATAGATCATGAGAAAAGAGGGAAATTTCTAAGGTTCAGGGGTTTGTTTTTGAAAAGTTTTTAAACTTTTAGCTTGACTCAGGTTTTTCTAACTAGCAACTTGCTTTTCATTCATTCATTCATAGAACACAATACAAACACACACCACAACAAGGAAACATATGGTTTTAAGAACCATTCTATGAAACTACAAAAAGTGGGACCTGATACAACTCACTAACGCTAGTGATCAAGTGCTACTACTCTTCGGAATTGGCGGCTTCATCATTGTCATCATCATCATCATCATCATCATCATCAATGAAGGCGAAGTCATCCTCATCGGTGAAGAAGTCCATGACTTGATCCTCTAAGAAGTCATCATCATCATCACTGAGATAGGAATAGGGGTATCCACAGATATCCTCCCCTGCATTCTCCCTCTCCTCAAGCTGCATGTCCCTCTCATGGATGGTCTCCTCCAAGTCTGTCACCTTGTGACGAAGGCGGGCAATAATGCGATCCTTCTTGTCAAGATGATGGCGACGAGACTGGCGATCCTTCACCAGCATGGCAATGGTCTGGTACTTCTTGACTGCGATGGCGTAGTTGTGGTTGGCGTAGGCGCGGGCATTGTCCAACTCCTTCTGCCGGTCATACATCATGAAGCTGAGGTTGTAAGGTTTCCAACCTTTAATAAGGTAGAGATCCCTGTGTTTACAATGCTAGTCCCTGGATCAATAGCTAGAATCCACAGTTAAGATGTAATATCAAGAAACAAAGGTCATAATACAACTTTATAACCAGGAATAAAATAATTCATTACATCTTACATAGCTCATTTGGCTATCTCATTACAATGTAGCAGAATATAACAATAGCATGGGGTCCTATATCTTCAAAGTGCCACAGGCAGTCATGTTGGTTCTAGACTTGTAATCCTAATCAATAAACTTCACTAACATCAAACAAACCTGCAACATAATAAGTTGCAGCCACAAGGGTCAATACATTTGAATTGTATTGGCAAGTTTCACTACTATGTAGAAATAAGTGGATCCTATCATTTACATGCATATTTGGCTAAGTAGGGTTTAGGCTCTTTTGCAGAAAGCAATATAGTTTTATCCTATCTTTTGAAAATAGTTTTGATCTTTTGTCAAATCTTTCTGAACTCCTTGGAAAACTCCAAGTGCTTCAATTCCTTGTTGTCACCATCAAGTTTTACTTTGAGAAATTGGAATGTTGAGATCTTCCATAGCTTCAGGACTTAGTTGCCCAGCTGTTGTCCATAACCGGGGACACGGCTAAGTACTTGGAATTTGATCTTCTGCAGAAGTTGTACACTTTACCCACATGACATAATCTCGTCTTGATGCCACCAGTGGCCACTGGATAAGTACTCACCAAAATGGAGTACTGGCAGATCGAGAATGTGACAAAGTCTTTCCATAGAAGTCCTCCCAATACACAATGCTAGCTTGTCAACCAGGCACCAATGTAGGGATAAATTTCCCTTACACAATTCTAGTTAACCTGAATATGCCAATGCATGGGTCTTCCACTATGTAGTTGACTAAGCCAGAGCCCATTTAGCATGTGACTGTACACGGAAGCCACTGTACGAGAAACATGTTCAATCTCTAAGTCCCTGGGTGGTTTTCTTCTAGTGCACATACAAAAAGAGATAGCCATATAAACATGGTTCCTTTTGTTGCCAACTTGTCCAAAACTTGAGTATACTTGTCCACCCAGGTGGTTCATTGAGTACTTGTTTTATTATATAAAACATATGTCTTTTCAACTCTTCATATAATCATATCATGTATCCCATCCCAATATATAGCAGGGCTAAGCATACTACAACTACAATGTTTCCACTAAGGGAGATATAAGGGTATCCTATTAGGATTTAGCATAGCATAAAATATAGTAGTCCTTATCATGCATGTTACAAAAATCCACTAAGTGTAATGAAAATAATAGGACTTGGATGATAGTGTCACTTGCCTTTTTAGTAGAGAATGTTGGTTTACTTCTTGATCTTTCAAATATCACACTCTTCTATCTTCACTACAATTCAATCAAGCAAATACAAATTCAACTAGCATTCAAACCATTTCTCACACATAAAATAACAAAAACAAGGTCATGCATGCAAGCATGCATAAGGTAGTTTTATTTGCAAAGGTGGTTTCTACTAGGCTCTACACATTATAAAGTTCAAAGTGGTCATTTACTAAAGTGGTAAAACCATTTGCAAAAGGTTTTATCTATAAATCATTTTTAAACCAAATCAATATTTTATGTGGTTGAAAATGCTTTTAGCAAAGCAATATTCTTTAAAGGGTTCACCAAATATATTTTTAATTCTCAAAACTTGGTGTTTAGGGTCAGAAGGTTTGAATCAAATCATTTCCCAAAGGTTTCACTAAAAAATCATTTCTAAATCATAATCAATATTTTTATTTGACTAGAAATGTGCTAATTCAAATATTTATTTCTTATCTTCACAAAATACATTTTTAAATCCATAAGTTGGTTCCTAGGGTCAGTAGGTTCACAACAAACCATTTTGCAAAGATTTCATCTCAAAAATAAATGTAGAACAATGTTTATATTCAAATTATGCCTACACATGTTTCTGCAATTTCAACCAATTTTGCAGAAGCAAAACATTAAACAAAGTGCATGGTTGCAAAGTACTTGTCTTGCTGAATCCATTGATATAAAATTTGCAAAATTTGGATGTGTAGAATTAAAGTTATGAATTTTACAAAATTGAACAACTAATAGATCATTTTCTGTTTTTATTAAAATGGACAGGGCCACGTGGCTTGCTCCTATTCGCCAGTACCGGTTCGTGCGGATTGCGCTCTGTGAGGCGTTGGATGAAAACAAATCGTGCGACACTTATGAGTTCATACCCCTTCGATTACGTTCTAGCGTACCCCCTGGATGATGATCTAACGGCTACGACGCTATGACCAGGAACTGGCGGCGCTCGACGGCAGCGCGCGGCGGCGACGCTCGGCTAACGGCGGTTCCGGCGATACAGGAAGCAAGGGAAGGAGGGAAGTAGCTCACAGGGTTCACAAGGGTGCAGAGAAGCTCGACGTGGTCGTAGTAATCCAAGGGGCGCATGGTGATGTCAGGGATTGATCGCCGGAGTAGCTCCTGACGACGGATGCTCTCTGTTGAAGTCGGAGGTGAGCTTATAGGCCACGCGCGGATTATTGGAGGGCACCTGGAGATGCACAGGAAACATGCGAACCAAATGGTGTAAGTCGCAACTCGAGGCGCGCATGAGGTTGAGGGCTAAGACTCACCGGAGATTCGGAAGAGGGCGGCGATGCTCAGAGGCAGACCGAGGCGAGCTCCTGAGGCACGCGCGGGCGAGTGGGAGGCACAGGCAGGTTCGTGAGGGGGTGGCGAGCACACTCGTGGATTCCAGAGGGCAAGGGGAGGTCGGACGACGCAGGATTTCGCCGGAAAAGCTCGTCGGAACATGAGGTTTACCTCGGGCAATTGGGGTAGCCCGGTGGCAGAGAGTGGACAACGTCTGGGGGAAAATGAGGAGGAGGGTGAGGCGATTTATTTTGCGTGATCACGGACGAGTATTACTCACGCATTGATGTGAATTCACGCCACGGATTCAAAGCAGCAACGGCGAGGTGCGAGGGGGAAAACGGTCGCGGCGGGTGAGAACGACGACTTGCTGGCGTGGGGCCGTGCTGTCTGCGAGTGAGAGAGAGAGGGGGCACAGGGTCCACGACTCAGTGACTCAGCGGATTGATGTCTGGGTGGAAAAAGTTTCACGCGTGGGGTGAGTAGATGGGCTGGACAGCTGGGCTTGTTGGGCCTGTTGGGTTGGATTGAGTTTGTTTCATTTTTTCTATACAGAAAGCTTTTTATTTTTCTATTTGAATTTCTGTTTTCATTTTCAAACAAATAATTCAAACTCCAAATCAAATCAAACCACCACCAAACTTTGTGTTGATTTTAATACTGTTTAACAACACATTCCAAAGTCCAAAATAAAATAATTTTTATTTTTTTTAGGATCCATTAATAATTAAATAATTAGACCTTAGTCATTAATTCAAATAGGATTTAATTTATTTTAAAACTCTATTTGAAATCTAAATAATACCAAAACCCCTTTTCAGTAGGTTTCATGTGAAAATATAAAACTCTTGTAAATCTTATTTAAAATACTTTAATAAGTTTTAGTGTTTATTTAAAAAGGAAAAGCCTTTACTTAAATAAAATTGGATATTAATAAATCCTTATTATTTTATTTAAATAAACCTTTACTATTTTTATCAAACAAAATATTTTCTTTCAAAAGCTTGGCCAAGATTTAATTTGGCTCTATAAAATAATCCTTATTATATTTCTACCTTTGCTTTATAAAAACCATATATTTTTATTTAAAGATCCAAAAATAGTAATTCCAACTATCATAACTTTATTTATTATTTGTTTATCTTTTTAAATCCCTTTAGGATTTTATTTGATCAAAATAGGTTTTGATGTTTCCATTTGGAATCAAAAAGTTTCTTCTCACCCTAAAAATCAACAATTGTTTATTTTGTTTATTTATTTTTCACATTTCAAAATTTGGAAAATTTTGGGATGTGACAGAGGTGGTCCACGATGTACTTCCGACCCGGATGATCTTGTACCCTCAATATTTGTCCCGTAGTATCACGCCTTGGATAGAACTCAAAGCGCGTTGTTCACGGGCAAGAGCTTCCTGCATGGCCCAGACGAGTCCATCTAGCCAGTTGTTCTCTCTTAAGGTGAACTGGATTCCCTCTGAGGTGGGGGCTTCAATCTTCCCTCGGAGACTTGCAACAATCAACCATTGCAATTCTCCTCCTTCCTGATCGTTGAGCTGAGCTCCGAAGAACTCGGGGTGCGGGCGCTCCAGAAGTTCCACGCCCATCTATAATAATATAGGATAAGGAAGTTAGTAGAGTGATCAAGTGTGTCAAATTTTATGTAATTTTGCAAGAGTTTTTGAGGAACATGGATTTTCACGAAAGAATCTAAGTGGTAAGAATGAGAATAGGTTTTCATAAATACTCACTTCTTTTGTTTTGAAACTAAGTTTTTGGTTCAAGCGTCCATTCTAAACTAGGGTCTCCTATGGTCAGGATGGCTCTGATACCAACTTGTCAACACCTAGATTTTTAATCCCAGATGCCTGTTATGCCATACATCGTAATCCCAGGATTACCATTTTTGCGAGACATAACAGATTGGATATCATAGTACATCATCCATTACAAACCATAATATAGGTCTTCTAAATAAAGGATCTCATGATCTAGTCTTACAATCAAAGCACCGGAATAACGTACTAACGGTAGCGTGGGCGAGGCTCCATCTTCATGGTCATAGGCAATGATGACGATGGGAGATGATCCTAGTTGTCGTAACCTTCATGCGGTCCATCATCCTGATAGTCCTCTTCATGGTCTAGCCACGGGAATAGCCAGGGACAAAGCCATGAGTACTCTTTAAGTACTCGCAAACTATCACTAACAAGTAAGTGGTTTGAGTAGGAATACTAAGCTCTAGGTTATTTTGTGTAAGATCCCTCCTTTGTAAAGGAAAGGATCCCTGTGATTGCAATACTAGTCCCTGGATCAATGCTAGCATCCACAGCTTAAGATGAAGTACACAGAAACAAAGGTCATTATTACATATCATTCCAGAGACAAACATAGTATTTTACAACTCCATGGCCACAGGCCTAATACAAGAGTTCAAATATATGTAAGATAAATAAGTCTTCATCTTCATGTTCCACAGGCAAGCATGTTGAGTGTAGACTCATGACTCCTAATCCTCATCAGAATACCCTGCAACATCACAAGTTACAACCACAGTGGGTCAATACATTGGAATAGTATTGGCAAGTGATACCTTAGTAGAATATTGGTGGACTAAATACTATATGCATTTTGGCTAAGTGTAGCTTAGGCTTGCTTTGCTCAAAATAGGTTTTGCCTATCAGTTGAAAACACTAAGTTTTCTTTGATGAAAAACTTTTCCCAAGGAACCACCAATAGACATTGGGGTCCTTCACCCTTGTTCAACCACAAGTTTTTACTTAGAAATTGGGATGAGGAGATTCTTGATAGCTTCCATGTCTTGATGCTCAAGTTGTCCAATACCAGGGACATGGCTAAGTACTTAGATTCTTCCATCTGCAGAGGTTGTGCACTTTCCCCACAAGACTTGATTTTCACCAAGACAGGACCTTTCAGAAGCCTTCCCTTAGACCAAATGGACGTGTTCCAACCTATCATCCCACTACCACCAACTGTCCAAATGGCTAAGTTATTGCAACCTATGTGATCCAGGCAGAGCCCATATTGCCAAGTGGCTGCACTAGAAGCTTCTTAACATTTGGCCTCTCAAATCACTTTGTTCCTGGGTGGCTTTCCACAAGTGAGATACACAAGGTAAACCATATAAATGGGCCTTGTGTAACCACTCAACATAACCCATTCTTTCCATTCCACCTAGGTGTTTCATTCACTTAGTTGTTTTATTAAACAAAGACATAGTCCAAGGACTTAGAAATATTTATTCATAGCATGAATATAACCACCCTTGGTTGCTACTAGCTAGGCTAAGCATGGCATTGATAAGACTTAGAAATATTTCTAGCAATTCTACAACTACTAGGATTTCCCAAGCATAGCATATAGATCAAAATAACCATGCAAGACTAGCAAAATATTTCTATGCAAAGTTGAAAAACTTAGGAATAAATCATGAAGCACCACTTGCCTTGGTAGTTTGGAGAGTAGCTACAATCCTCACAATCACAATCACTATTTGCACCAAAATCTACACATAAAATGATAGCACCAAATCACATACAAAATAAATACAAGCAAAAATATATGGATGCATGCAATATGATATGTGACGATTTTCTATACTCAACAAGACAAGTGCACAATACTGATTCATAAACAAGTTCAAAACTTGCCAAACACCCTTTATTTGAACTTTAAAACATTACCCAAATAATTGTTATACATAAAATAGGCCTACACATGTTTCTGTAAAAATAACCATTTTAACAGAAACAAAACATTAAACACATTGCATATATGGAAAGGGCTTTCTCTCCTGATTCCATTGATATAAAATTCATCAAATTTGGACGTGGGAATCAAAAGTTATGAATTAAACAAGTTTAAACATCTAATAGATTTAAATCATAATTTTAAAACGAAGAACATGCCACGCGGCGCCTTCTTACTGGCTGGTACCGCTTCGCACTGGATCACGCTTCCGAGCCGTTGGATCTAACTAAACGCGCGGCTCAGATCTAAACTTACCCCTTCGTCCACGATCTATCGCATCCACTCGATCTAAATCTAACGGCCCTAATCATCTGACCATCAAGTGGCGGCGCTAGCGGCGGCGACAGGCGGCGGCACGCTCTGTCAGCGGCGGAGCCGGCGAACTAGGTCGCCCGGGGAGGTGGGAGGATGCTCACCAGATTCGCCGCGACGAGGAGATGCTCAACGTGTGCTCGATTGGCGATGGGGCGTGCTGCTATGGCCGTGGGAGCTCGTCGGAGTCGAGGACAGCGTCGGGCTTAGGTGGACGGCGACGTTGGTGAAGTTCTGATCCGCCCTAACACAAACGGAGAGCATCAGCGGGTGCGCATCAATCAGGCGAACAAGATAGTGTCAAAGGGAAAGTACGGGGCGGTCGAATCTCACCGAAATTTCTTGCCGGAGTTGGAGACGGCGTCGGGAGTTTGCGATGCTCATTGGAGTCGACGACCTAGGGCAGTACAAGACGAACTAGGGGTGTCAGAAGGAGCGCAAGAAGGTTGCGAAGCAGCTCGCATGAACCAGAGAGGGAGGCGCGCACGGAGTTACCACAATCGGTCGCCGGAGTCTGTCGGTACCGTGGTGATGTGAGGGCAAATTCTAGCAGCCTGGTGGCGTGGAGTCTGTGCTAAGTGAGGGGAAATGAGCGGCGAGGGGAGGGGTTTAAGTAGGCAGCAGCGCGACAGGAAACGTTCGCGGAATCAAGGCTAATTATGCCGCGCCATTATCGCCATCAACGGCAGCGGCGACGTGGTCTGCGGGCGGAATTTTGGGGACAACGGAGTGACGTGGCTGCAGGGTCCACTTGTCAGCGAGAGGGTATGCGCGTACGCGGTGAGAAACAGAGGGAGAGGGGGAAACCCGGGTGGGCTGGTTGTTGGGCTGGTTTCGCCGTTGGGCCAAAAGCCTGGGGCCGGCCTTTTTCCTTTTCTCTATCCTTTTTCCATTTCTGTTTTAATTTTCTAAATCCATTTTCAAACAAATTCAAATGCCATTTGAATTCAAATTTGTTCTGGATTTTTTGTAGAGTGTAGCACTCACATTTTTGGGCATATAATCATGTGGTCTCCCTGTATTAGCTTGGTACTTTGATCAAACAAAAATAATCAATGACATAGCACATGTTTTGAACAAGTTTTGAAAATGGTTTTAAATTCATATTTGTTTTGTAAATTTTGGTTTAAGTATTAACAATCAAACAAAACAATCTGAGAGCAACAAGGTTTGGTTTTGAAACAAATAATCTCCATTTGAGAGTGGCATTTGGTTAATGCTTGATCACATAAAATAATAGCACTTAGTGCTTTGTTTTCTTGAAATGGGTTTGATATTTGATCCCTAAATGATATGCATGCATGAATGATATGCAAACTTTGAAAACATGATTTTTTTAGGGATGTTACAAATCTAACCCCTTAAGGTGAATATCGCCCTCGATATTCGGATTGGCTAGCAAATAGGTGAGGGTGGTTTTTTCGAAGATCATCTTCTCTTTCCCATGTTGCTTCTTCTTCGGAATGATGGTTCCATTGAACTTTGCAGAATTTGATAGTCTTAGTCCGAGTAACTCTTTCTGCAGTCTCAAGAATCTTGATAGGTTTCTCCTCATAAGTGAGATCACTTTCCAATTGGACTTCCTCCAATGGTATAGTATCCCTCAAAGAAGTGTCTTCCATCTCTGGATGGCATTTCTTAAGCTGACTCACATGAAACACATTATGAACAGCTGACAAAGATTCTGGCAATTCAATCTCATAAGCTGCTTCTCCTTTGCGACTCAGAATCTTGAATGGTCCAACATATCTTGGGGCCAATTTACCTTTAACACCAAACCTCTTCACTCCACGAAGTGGTGACACTCTAAGATAAGATCTATCATCTACTTCATAGGTGACTTCTCTACGCTTAGGATCTGCGTAGCTCTTTTGTCGGGACTGTGCTATCTTCAATCTGTCCTTAACCAGCTTGACTTTCTCTTCAACCTCTTTGATTAATTCTGGTCCGGACAAACTTCTTTCTCCCACACCATTCCATAGCAATGAGGTGGTACACTTTCTCCCATAGAGAAACTCAAATGGTGCCATCTCAATACTGTCTTGATAACTGTTATTGTAAGAAAATTCTGCGTAAGGCAGACTTTCATCCCAACTGGCTCCATAGTCTAGAGCACATGCTCTCAACATATGCTCAAGAATCTGATTAGTCCTTTCTGTCTGTCCATCAGTTTGAGGATGAAATGCAATGCTGAATTCTAACCTCGTTCCCAATGACTCATGTAGCTGCCTCCAAAAATGAGAAGTGAATTGGGTTCCCCTATCAGACACAATACTCTTGCGTATTCCATGTAGACATACAATTCTGCTCATATAGATCTTGGCTAACTTAGCACTTGTGTAAGTTGTCTTTACGGGTATAAAATGAGCCACTTTAGTTAGGCGATCCACCACTACCCAAATAGAATCATATCCTGACTGGGTCCTTGGAAATCCGGTGATGAAATCCATACCAATCTTGTCCCACTTCCAATCAGGAATAGGTAGTGGTTGTAACAATCCTGCTGGTTTTTGATGTTCCGCTTTCACTCTGCTACATACATCACACAAAGCAATATGTTCATCGATGTCTTGAGATTATTCCACCAAAATCTTTCCTTCATATCCATGTACATTTTGGTGTTACCCGGATGAATAGAATATGTTGAGTTATGTGCTTCTTGTAAAATCAGTTTCCGAAGCTCCGAATCTTGTGGAACACAGATGCGTTTTCCATGCCATAAAGTACCCTGTTCGTCTTCATGGAATCCTTTGGCTTTTCCCTTGCCAATCTTTTCCTTAATCTCTTCAATTTCCTTATCTGCCTTTTGGGATTCTTTGATCTTGTCCAACAAAGTGGGTTGAACATCCAAAGACATGAGATGTCCCTCAGGCACAATCTCCAATCTGAGATCTCTAAATTGGGCACACAGATCATCTGGCAATTCTCCCTTAGTAAGGCCATTCACAAAAACCTTACGGCTTAGAGCATCCGCTACAACATTTGCTTTACCGGGGTGGTATTGCAAACTCAAGTCATAGTCCTTGATGATTTCTATCCATCTTCTTTGTCTCATGTTAATTTCCTTCTGGGTGAAGATATACTTCAAACTCTTGTGATCTGTGAACACTTCACACCGCTTTCCTAAAAGATAATGTCTCCATGTTTTGAGTGCATGGACAACAGAGGCTAACTCTAAATCATGAGTAGGGTAGTTTACTTCATGAGTTTTGAGTTGTCTTGAGGCATAAGCCACAACTTTCCCTTCTTGCATAAGTACTGCACCTAATCCATGATGAGATGCATCACAATATACTTGGAAATATTTCTCCAAATCTGGCAAACATAAGACTGGTGCTGTCACTAGTCTCTTCTTCAATTCTTGAAAGATGAGTTCACAACCTTCAGACCAAGCAAATTTCTTGTCTTTCTTTAGTAATTCCATCATAGGTTTTGCTACCTTGGATAAATTCTCAATGAACCTCCTGTAGTAACCTGCTAAGCCAAGGAAACTACGAACCTCTTTCACTGACTTGGGAGATTCCCATTCGGTTACCGCTGAAACTTTAGCAGGATCAACTGCTACACCATCTCCTGACACAACGTGTCCAAGAAATCCAACTTCATTTAACCAAAATTCACACTTGCTGAATTTGGCATATAACTTATGCTCTCTAAGTTTCTCAAGTATCAAACACAAATGTCCTTCATGCTCTTCCTTGATCTTGGAGTAGATCAGAATGTCATCGATGAAAACGACAACAAACTTATCAAGGAATTCCATGAACACCTTGTTCATCATATTCATGAAGTACGCTGGTGCATTGGTCAAACCAAATGGCATCACGGTATACTCATACAATCCATACATTATGGTGAAAGTTGTCTTAGGTATGTCTTGTTCCCTTATCTTGAGCTGAAAATAACCTGACTGGAGATCAATCTTTGAGAACACACAAGCTCCTTCTAACTGATCAAACAAGTCATTGATTCTTGGCAAAGGGTATTTTTTCTTGATAGTCACCTCATTGAGTGAACGGTAATCTATGCATAACCTTTGACTTCTATCTTTCTTTTCCACAAACAAAACTGGTGCTCCCCAAGATGAGGAACTTGGTTGGATAAAACCTTTCTGCAACTGTTCTCCCAGCTGCTTCTTGAGTTCTTTCAACTCATCAACTGGCATCTTGTACGATATTTTTGCTATTGGTCCAGATCCTGGTAGCAATTCAATAAGAAACTCCACATCTCTATCTGGTGGCATTCCCTGCAATTCTTCCGGAAACACATCTGGATATTCACACACAATAGGCACACTGTCCATGCTAACCCCTTTAAGAGAATTTAGCTTACTCCTTTTTGCATCAAAGTTGGTCTTGAATCTAATCCTTTTGTTTTCTGGAGTTGTGAGTGAGACAGTATGGTTGGCACAATCTAGCACCCCCTTGTGCTTAGTCATCCAGTCCATTCCCAAAATGACATCCAATCCTTGGGAATTTAGGATTATCAGATTAACGGGAAACTTATACTTCCCAAACTCTATGACTAGATCATGACATCCTGAGTTCACTATCATTTCTCCGCCAGGAGAACTTACTTTTATAAAACACCCAATAGTTTCTACCGGTAGTTCATTTCTTTCAACAAATGCTCTTGATATGAATGAGATGCACCAGTATCAAAGAGAACAAATGCTGGAACAGAATTGAGTTTGAACTTACCAGCAACAGCATCAGGATCCTCATAAATTTCCTCCACATTGATGTGGTTCACTTGTCCCTTCTGAAAAGGGTTGGGCTTGTTGGGTCCTTCAACTTTCTTTTCTGGGCATTCATTTGCATAATGCCCCATCTTCTTGCACTTGAAACATTCAACCTGACTAAGATCTTTCTTGACAGGCTGGCTTCCACTGCCACTTCCACTTCCACTGTGGTGGCTCTTATATCCACCTTTGTGATTCTTGTACTTATCGTTGTCATGACTGTGGTTGTGCTTGTTGTCATGATAACGTTTGTGGTTGTGGTGCTTGTTGAATTTCCCATGCTTGTGGGATCCAGAACTCCCACTGTCATCATAATGGGAACGCTTGTGAGACGATCCTGAGCTGTGCTTGTCAGAGTGCTTTCTCTTCCTGCTTTCCACTTGTTTCATTTTGCTCTCCAAAATAGCAGCCTTGTCACAAAGAGACTGGTATGTGGAACATAGGCCACAGCTAACTGCAGGTTCAGTTCATCATTCAACCCTTGAAGGAACTTTTCCTTCCTCTTAGCATCAGTGTCAACTTCATCCGGTGCATAACGCGCCAGATTGTTGAACTCTTCAATATATTCAGCCACGCTGTGGTGGCGCTGCTTCAGGTTATGGAACTCTTTCTTCTTCAAACTCATCACTCCGGATGAGATGTGAGCAGTACGGAAACCATCTTCAAAGATAGCCCATGTCACATCCTCAATGGGAGTGGTGATTTGGAAGTTATCCCACCAAGTGGCTGCTGGTCCTTCCAACAAGTGAGATGCAAATCTGACTTTATCCTCATCAGTACAGCCAACTGTTACCAAGTCCTTGTTCACAGAGCATAGCCAATCATTGGCCACTATAGGATCAGTAGTTCCTGAGAACTTTGCTGGCCTCAGTATCAATGTCACATCCCAAGATTTTCCAAATCTTGTAATGTGAAAAATAAATGAATAAAACAAAACTTTGTTTAAATTTCAGAGCCAGAAGAAACTTTTGAATTCAATTGGAACTTCAGACCCATTTGAATTAAAATAAATCCTAAAGAAATCTATAAAGATAAGCATTGATTAAAGGGAATTAAAAAGTTTTAAAGTTATTATTTTGGATCTGTTAATAAGAGATTTGGTATTCAAAAGAAAAGATGGATTTATAAATAAAGATTATGTTATAAAGCCAAATTAATCCTTGACCAAACTTTGGGAATTAAAAACATTTTTTTTTAAAATAAAGTAACAAAAGTTTATTTAAAAATAATAAAGGATTGTTTAAATAAAATAATAAAGATTTGATATCCTATTTATTCAAATAAAAGGTTTTACCATTCTAAATAAAATATCAAAACTTATTAAATTATTTCAAATAAGTTTTCTAAGTATTTTATATTCACAAATAAAATCTACTAAAATGTTTTGACTCTATTTTTGATTTCAAGATAAATGTCTCAATAAAACAAATCCTATTGGATTTAATAATGAAAGCCTATTATGTTAATTAATAAATGGACACTAAAATAAAAGGGTTATTTTGTTTTAAAACAAATTACCAAATATTATGTACTTCCCAAATTAAGCCTACTATTTTTATTTTGAAAATATTAGGGTTCAAATAAAGATTTGTTATAATAAAATCAAACTCTATTTGATTTAATAACTAAGGTCCATTTTATTTAATTATTAATGGACCCTAAGGTAAAAGGATTATATTATTTTAAAACAAGTTTTACAAATATTCTTTATTTCCAAATAACACCTACTGATTGGGTTTTGGAAATAATTGGATTTTAAATGAAGATTTTATTAAATAAAACAAACCCTATTTTATTTAACTAATGATCCATTTATTTAATTGATAAATGGAGCCTAAAAAGATTTAAAATAATATTTTATTTTAGAATGTGAGTTATGAGGTTAAGCAGAATCAAATTCATATTTGAAAAGCTTGATTATTGGTTGAATCTTTTGAGTATGTTTGATTGTTTGAAATGACAAATCAGGAAATAGAATCAGAAAAAGAATAAAACAAATAGACAGAAAAAAATAGAGGAATCAGACCAGCCCAACAAGGCCCAGCCCAACAGTCCCACAGCCTAGTTTTCCCTCACCCCGAAGAAAACGTTTCACACTATTTATTAAACCCACGAAGCAACTGACTGGTGGACCTCCCCTCTATTCTTTCTCTCCACTGACGAGTGGACCCCTTCCACTGTTCTTCCTCCCCACCCACACGACCTTCTCCCCCACCCCTCGCCGGCCGTTGCAGGCTTGATTTCTCGGCATCAATACGCCTTAACGCGGCCGCCTTAACTCGCAGCAATCACGCACCTTAAAACGCTCGCCCCTCCTCTCCGTTTTCCCCCTGTCATCCCACAGTATCACGCCCCCAGGCCGCCCCAATTCGTCCTCGAACGGCTTCGTCTCCGACGAGCCCTCTCGCAAATTCCGGCCAGCACACTCTACCTTCCGCCTCCCTGAGCACACGAGCACGCTCACCATACACTGGCGCATCCTTCTGTGGCAATCACTTGACCGCGGGTACCTCTGAGCCTCGCCAACGACAACCACCTGTACCGCCGCCGCGTCTGCCTTACTCCGGCGAGTCTTCCAGGTAACATCTGACCGCCCCCTCCCGTCTCGATGATGCACACATACTCGCCTCTCGCTTACGAACCTAACCGTACCCTCCGTTTGTCCTAGGGCGCTCTCTATCCTCACCTTCGACAACATCTGAACAGGTCCGTCGCCGTTCCCAACTCCGACGAGGGATTGCGACTACCTCTGAGCACCCCTTGCCAAGCCAGCAGTACCTCGAGCTTCGCCGTGACCCCCTGAGCCGGTGAGCATGCCCTTTTTTCTCTCTCGCTTCCTATATCGCCGGAACCGTCATCGACTGGCCGCTCCGCCGCCAGCAGCCGCCGCAGCGCCGCCCGTCTATGGTCGAGCAACCCACAGCCGTTAGATTTAGATCGGACGCACTGGACAGAATCACTTAACGCGAAGAGGTATGTCCTCTGGACCGCACGATTTGAGTTAGATCCAACGCACCAGAGCGTGATCCGCAGCGAACCGTTTTCGGCGAATTAGAATATGACGCATGTCAGTGGTTTGAGTTAAAACCGATTTTTGAATCAGATTTAATTGCAAACTTGTAATTGCTATAACTTTCAAACCACACGTCCAAATTTGACAAATTTTATATCAATGGATTCAGGAGAACAAGCCCTAAACAACCATAGCCTTAGTTTTGAAAATAGTAGCTGTTAGCCTGTTTGAATTTGCAGAAACATTTGTGTACTTGTTTAGAATATAAAAATTGTTTAAATTTGATTTTAGGATTAAAACTTTTGCAAAATGGATTTGTGTGACCCTACTGACCCTAGAAACCAACCCATAGTGTTAAAAATGATTTTTGAGAGATTTAAGTTGAATTAGTTAACTTAGTCATTTTCTAGCCAAATAAACTCATTAAAATTGTATTATGGAAAAGTTGTTGCAAAGAAAACTTTGGGAAAATGTTATGGACAAAACTTACTGACCCAAAACACCAAGCCTTGCCAAGGGCAACTCACTTGGTGAAAAACATAAAGTCTTACTTTAAAAAGAATAAATTTCACCACATAAAGTGTTGAATGGATTTTAAATAGACTTGGGGCAAAACTTCTAGCCAATGACTTTGCCATTTTGGTAAAAGACCAATGTGGATCTTACAAAGTTTATAAACCTAGTAGAGACCAACTTTGCAATAGAACCAACCTTTGCATACTTATGCAAGACTTAGAATCCATTATTTTGTGTGTGTGAAATATTGTTTGAATATTGATTTGGAATGCTACTTGATACTATGCTTGTTTGAATGATTGTAGTGAAATTAACAAAGTGTGAGATTAGCAAGATCAAGGAGTGACTATCATTCCCTAAACAAAAAGGCAAGTGACACTATCATCAAAAGTCCCACTATTTTCATTACACTTAGTGGAATTTGTAAACATGCATAAAAATGTTTTATACTTATGCTATGCTAATCCTAATAGTATTCCCTATACACTCCTTAGTGAAAATAATGAAGTTGTACATGCTTAGCCATGCTATGTTTTGAAAAGAGATACATGTTGAGATTTTACAAAGGTTGAGAAAAGGACTTATGTTTTACATAATAAAACAAGGACTCAATGAACCACCTAGGTGGTGGACACTTTAAGTTTTGGAGAAGGTGACAACAAAAGGGACCATGTCTATGGCAATCACTTTGTGTTGTGCTCCAAATGGAAACCACCTAGGAAACTTAGAGATTGAACATGTTTCTCCAATTGTGGCTTTCGTGTGCAACCACATGCTATTATGGCTCTGGCTTAGTCTACTACATTAGGAAGACCCATACATTGTCTTTAGTTACCGGACATGGGGATCTGGAATGCTTCATGGGGGCTGAAGACAAGCTAGCAATGATGTATGGGAGGACCTTTTGGAAAGACTTCGTCACACTCTCAGTCTGCCAGTACTCCATCTTGGTGAGCACTAATCCAGTAGGCCACTGGTGGCAACAAGATGGGAATGTGTCATGTGGGTAAAGTGTACTCCTTCTGCAGAAGTTAACAAAAATCTAAGTACTTAGCCGTGTCCCCGGTTATGGACAATACTGAGCAACTAAAGTTTGAACCATGGGAGATCTCGACATTCCAACTTCTAATATAAAAACTTGATGCACTTGGGGTTACCAAGGAATTCAAAGAGATTTTGTTAAGCTTGTTGCACTTGGGGTTTACCAAGGTGCTCAAGAGCATGATGTACTTGGGGATACCAAGGGACTCATGAGATTTTTTGACAAGGACTTGAACACTTGTGTGTCTACCAAGGAGTTCAAGGAACTTGGAAAGAAGATTTGACAAAGGACAAAACCATTTTGAAAAGATAGGATAAATGTTGCTTTATGCAAAAAGCCTTAAAACTCTACTTAGCCAAATATGCATGTATTGATAGGATCCACTCATATTTACATAAAGGTGAAACTTGCCAATACAATTCAAAATGTATTGACCCATGTGGCTGTATCTTGTAATGTTGCAGGTTGATTGTTTTAAAATGAAGATTGTTTGATTGACTAGGACTACAAAGCCTACAACCAACATCTGCCTGTGGCACTTAGAAGATGAAGGACCCATACTTATATTTATTCCGCTGCATTGTAATGTATTAGCCAAATGAGCTATGTATGATGTAATAAAATTATGTTATTCCTGGTTATAAAGTTATAATATGACCCTTGTATCTTGATATTACATCTTAACTGTGGATGCTAGCTATTGATCCAGGGACTAGCATTGTAAAACACAGGAGGAATCTACCTTATCAGGTTGAGGCCTCTTACAGATGGTATCAGAGCATTGTGTTGCCTGTAGGATTTGTAAACCTAGGATTGGACAAAAACCCTTAGAAAAATAGGAGTTGTATTTGTTCCAAAAACTTATTTACAAAACAATCTTGTAAACTCTTTCCTCAACCATTTTGGTTTCAACTCTACACCTCTTCTACTTCAACTTGATGGAAAAGCCTACCCCATGACCAAAGACTACACCATGTGCAAGAGACTTCTTCAACATCTTCAACTCTAATGACTTCAACATCTTCAACATATTCACTAAGGACTTCCAACATGGAAACCACTAAGGACTACAAGTGAGACAAGGAAATCTTACTTAAGATTTAGAGACTGAGGGAATGCAAAATAAGAAGAAACCAACAACAACTTTGAAGTATTGTGACCAAGAGCTTTTCTCAAAAGAAACCATGATCCCATACAAGAAGAAACAAGAAGGAAGGAAAGATCACAAGTAAACCATATAGATGGACCACCATAATTTAGTTAAGTTAACCCACCAACTTATGTGGTGTAACAAAAATATTTTGTTGCCTAAGTATGTGCTTGAACTTTGTTGTTTGAGTGAAAAGTTGTTTGTGATTGCATGCACATTGTTTGTGTGAATTGTGATGTGTGTGATTAGAAATAATTCCTTAGAAAAATCTTGCCCATTCTAATCTCCCTTCAAACCCAAACAGATGACTACTCCAAAGGACTCCAAGGTTGATGACACCAACACCAACCAAGCTGATAGCATGGGAGAGCTCATAGCAACCCAACATCAGTTGAACCAATTAACAGCTCAGTTCCTAGCCAACAATAGTAATGAAGATCCAACACTTCAAAAGTTTTTGGAGGAACAATCTCAACTAATGCTTAAAGTGACTAATCAAATGATTAGCATGGAAGAAAATTATCCTAGAAGAGAGTATGATAGCAAGGATGACAAGAATGTTGTTCTAGATGGAGCCCCAACTTGCATTATTTGTGGAGACAAGGAACATACTTCCAAGGAGCATGAAGGACAATGCCCCAACTGTGAAGAAAATCATTCTGTTGGTGAATGCCCTACCTCTCAAGCTGCTTGCTACCTTTGTGAAGGAAGTGATCATACTCCTGGCCTATGCCCTATCTATGCGATGGTGGAACAAAGGAAACAAGAAGGATCCAAGTCTACCAAAGGAAAAGGACCACTTCTACATCCAAACAAGACAACCCAATTCAAAGGATCAAGGAAAATCAAGAAGCCCAAGCAAGACATGAGCCTTGTGCAATGTCGTAAATGTAAGGAAATGGGACACTACTCCAGTGGATGCCCAAGGAACATAAAGAATAAAGGAATTGACCAAGTATGGTGTAACAACTGTAAGGAACCAGGTCACTTTGTAGCAACTTGCCCTCAAGAGCCACGTAAAGAACTCAAGGATATTAATTGTTTCAACTGCAAGAATCCGGGACACTATGCAAGCAACTGTCCAGAAAGGATGAAGAACAAGTTGAACAATCCTATGGAGAAACTCAATCTTGGCCCATGAGTCAAGCATAGGAACAAAGCAAAAGTTTAACTTAGAGAAATTTCCAGGACCCAAGAAGGCCAATATGTAATTCTTGTTTGAAAATTTTTAAGGGTGGTAGTACCCTAGTTGTTTGAACTTGCTTGAAACCCTAGCCTTCCCAAATCTCGGGACGAGATTTATTTTAAGGGTGGTAGCCTGTCACATCCCAAGATTTTCCAAATCTTGTAATGTGAAAAATAAATGAATAAAACAAAACTTTGTTTAAATTTCAGAGCCAGAAGAAACTTTTGAATTCAATTGGAACTTCAGACCCATTTGAATTAAAATAAATCCTAAAGAAATCTATAAAGATAAGCATTGATTAAAGGGAATTAAAAAGTTTTAAAGTTATTATTTTGGATCTGTTAATAAGAGATTTGGTATTCAAAAGAAAAGATGGATTTATAAATAAAGATTATGTTATAAAGCCAAATTAATCCTTGACCAAACTTTGGGAATTAAAAACATTTTTTTTTTAAAATAAAGTAACAAAAGTTTATTTAAAAATAATAAAGGATTGTTTAAATAAAATAATAAAGATTTGATATCCTATTTATTCAAATAAAAGGTTTTACCATTCTAAATAAAATATCAAAACTTATTAAATTATTTCAAATAAGTTTTCTAAGTATTTTATATTCACAAATAAAATCTACTAAAATGTTTTGACTCTATTTTTGATTTCAAGATAAATGTCTCAATAAAACAAATCCTATTGGATTTAATAATGAAAGCCTATTATGTTAATTAATAAATGGACACTAAAATAAAAGGGTTATTTTGTTTTAAAACAAATTACCAAATATTATATACTTCCCAAATTAAGCCTACTATTTTTATTTTGAAAATATTAGGGTTCAAATAAAGATTTGTTATAATAAAATCAAACTCTATTTGATTTAATAACTAAGGTCCATTTTATTTAATTATTAATGGACCCTAAGGTAAAAGGATTATATTATTTTAAAACAAGTTTTACAAATATTCTTTATTTCAAAATAACACCTACTGATTGGGTTTTGGAAATAATTGGATTTTAAATGAAGATTTTATTAAATAAAACAAACCCTATTTTATTTAACTAATGATCCATTTATTTAATTGATAAATGGAGCCTAAAAAGATTTAAAATAATATTTTATTTTAGAATGTGAGTTATGAGGTTAAGCAGAATCAAATTCATATTTGAAAAGCTTGATTATTGGTTGAATCTTTTGAGTATGTTTGATTGTTTGAAATGACAAATCAGGAAATAGAATCAGAAAAAGAATAAAACAAATAGACAGAAAAAAATAGAGGAATCAGACCAGCCCAACAAGGCCCAGCCCAACAGTCCCACAGCCCAGTTTTCCCTCACCCCGAAGAAAACGTTTCACACTATTTATTAAACCCACGAAGCAACTGACTGGTGGACCTCCCCTCTATTCTTTCTCTCCACTGACGAGTGGACCCCTTCCACTGTTCTTCCTCCCCACCCACACGACCTTCTCCCCCACCCCTCGCCGGCCGTTGCAGGCTTGATTTCTCGGCATCAATACGCCTTAACGCGGCCGCCTTAACTCGCAGCAATCACGCACCTTAAAACGCTCGCCCCTCCTCTCCGTTTTCCCCCTGTCATCCCACAGTATCACGCCCCCAGGCCGCCCCAATTCGTCCTCGAACGGCTTCGTCTCCGACGAGCCCTCTCGCAAATTCCGGCCAGCACACTCTACCTTCCGCCTCCCTGAGCACACGAGCACGCTCACCATACACTGGCGCATCCTTCTGTGGCAATCACTTGACCGCGGGTACCTCTGAGCCTCGCCAACGACAACCACCTATACCGCCGCCGCGTCTGCCTTACTCCGGCGAGTCTTCCAGGTAACATCTGACCGCCCCCTCCCGTCTCGATGATGCACACATACTCGCCTCTCGCTTACGAACCTAACCGTACCCTCCGTTTGTCCTAGGGCGCTCTCTATCCTCACCTTCGACAACATCTGAACAGGTCCGTCGCCGTTCCCAACTCCGACGAGGGATTGCGACTACCTCTGAGCACCCCTTGCCAAGCCAGCAGTACCTCGAGCTTCGCCGTGACCCCCTGAGCCGGTGAGCATGCCCTTTTTTCTCTCTCGCTTCCTATATCGCCGGAACCGTCATCGACTGGCCGCTCCGCCGCCAGCAGCCGCCGCAGCGCCGCCCGTCTATGGTCGAGCAACCCACAGCCGTTAGATTTAGATCGGACGCACTGGACAGAATCACTTAACGCGAAGAGGTATGTCCTCTGGACCGCACGATTTGAGTTAGATCCAACGCACCAGAGCGTGATCCGCAGCGAACCGTTTTCGGCGAATTAGAATATGACGCGTGTCAGTGGTTTGAGTTAAAACCGATTTTTGAATCAGATTTAATTGCAAACTTGTAATTGCTATAACTTTCAAACCACACGTCCAAATTTGACAAATTTTATATCAATGGATTCAGGAGAACAAGCCCTAAACAACCATAGCCTTAGTTTTGAAAATAGTAGCTGTTAGCCTGTTTGAATTTGCAGAAACATTTGTGTACTTGTTTAGAATATAAAAATTGTTTAAATTTGATTTTAGGATTAAAACTTTTGCAAAATGGATTTGTGTGACCCTACTGACCCTAGAAACCAACCCATAGTGTTAAAAATGATTTTTGAGAGATTTAAGTTGAATTAGTTAACTTAGTCATTTTCTAGCCAAATAAACTCATTAAAATTGTATTATGGAAAAGTTGTTGCAAAGAAAACTTTGGGAAAATGTTATGGACAAAACTTACTGACCCAAAACACCAAGCCTTGCCAAGGGCAACTCACTTGGTGAAAAACATAAAGTCTTACTTTAAAAAGAATAAATTTCACCACATAAAGTGTTGAATGGATTTTAAATAGACTTGGGGCAAAACTTCTAGCCAATGACTTTGCCATTTTGGTAAAAGACCAATGTGGATCTTACAAAGTTTATAAACCTAGTAGAGACCAACTTTGCAATAGAACCAACCTTTGCATACTTATGCAAGACTTAGAATCCATTATTTTGTGTGTGTGAAATATTGTTTGAATATTGATTTGGAATGCTACTTGATACTATGCTTGTTTGAATGATTGTAGTGAAATTAACAAAGTGTGAGATTAGCAAGATCAAGGAGTGACTATCATTCCCTAAACAAAAAGGCAAGTGACACTATCATCAAAAGTCACACTATTTTCATTACACTTAGTGGAATTTGTAAACATGCATAAAAATGTTTTATACTTATGCTATGCTAATCCTAATAGGATTCCCTATACACTCCTTAGTGAAAATAATGAAGTTGTACATGCTTAGCCATGCTATGTTTTGAAAAGAGATACATGTTGAGATTTTACAAAGGTTGAGAAAAGGACTTATGTTTTACATAATAAAACAAGGACTCAATGAACCACCTAGGTGGTGGACACTTTAAGTTTTGGAGAAGGTGACAACAAAAGGGACCATGTCTATGGCAATCACTTTGTGTTGTGCTCCAAATGGAAACCACCTAGGAAACTTAGAGATTGAACATGTTTCTCCAATTGTGGCTTTCGTGTGCAACCACATGCTATTATGGCTCTGGCTTAGTCTACTACATTAGGAAGACCCATACATTGTCTTTAGTTACCGGACATGGGGATCTGGAATGCTTCATGGGGGCTGAAGACAAGCTAGCAATGATGTATGGGAGGACCTTTTGGAAAGACTTCGTCACACTCTCAGTCTGCCAGTACTCCATCTTGGTGAGCACTAATCCAGTAGGCCACTGGTGGCAACAAGATGGGAATGTGTCATGTGGGTAAAGTGTACTCCTTCTGCAGAAGTTAACAAAAATCTAAGTACTTAGCCGTGTCCCCGGTTATGGACAATACTGAGCAACTAAAGTTTGAACCATGGGAGATCTCGACATTCCAACTTCTAATATAAAAACTTGATGCACTTGGGGTTACCAAGGAATTCAAAGAGATTTTGTTAAGCTTGTTGCACTTGGGGTTTACCAAGGTGCTCAAGAGCATGATGTACTTGGGGATACCAAGGGACTCATGAGATTTTTTGACAAGGACTTGAACACTTGTGTGTCTACCAAGGAGTTCAAGGAACTTGGAAAGAAGATTTGACAAAGGACAAAACCATTTTGAAAAGATAGGATAAATGTTGCTTTATGCAAAAAGCCTTAAAACTCTACTTAGCCAAATATGCATGTATTGATAGGATCCACTCATATTTACATAAAGGTGAAACTTGCCAATACAATTCAAAATGTATTGACCCATGTGGCTGTATCTTGTAATGTTGCAGGTTGATTGTTTTAAAATGAAGATTGTTTGATTGACTAGGACTACAAAGCCTACAACCAACATCTGCCTGTGGCACTTAGAAGATGAAGGACCCATACTTA